>CAWUFW010000355.1:633750-1267500 GCA_963921515.1 Calotriton arnoldi | reverse complement strand
CTCCTGTAGAATACAAAGCAATTAATATATTACTCCTTCTATAGACTCATTCAGATGGCTACTTACCGATGAAGATTGGAAAACGAAAACTGTTTTACCAATAAAGATTTAACCCTCAACAACACCAGTTGTCTTGTGAAAAAGTTTCAATTATCTGGAGGTTCAGGTGACCCGCAATGTAACTTCAATCCATCCATTTTCCAAGACTAAGCACAGATTTTTTTCATTTAAAGTATATAGAGTTTGAAATATCCTACCCGTGCATATTAGAAATGCTCACTCCTTTACTGTGCTTAAAAAACTATTAAAAAACATACTGCTTGTTATTTCTATTTTACTTTTTGGGCGATTCCTTCATTTTCTCTTCTGAATATTTTTAAGTTCTTCCTCATATTTTCATCCTGTGTAAATTAAAAAATTCTTGTTTTCTACATCGCTTAACCATAAGAACCCTCTGTAATTTGCCAGAAACATATAATTGTATTTATAATATGATACCTCTCCTATTTGTCTTAATCTGTGCTGCATACACTGATTTTCCTTTCCACCCACTAAATGTTTTACAATTCATTATAAGATACTAACTATGCTACATTGTATCACTCAGGATGTGTAAATGTTAACCCTCTGTCTTCCTCTGGTTCTTTCTCAGGCTCCATACGCTACCTACTGTTACACAGACTGTCTACCTTTTTTTTTATTGGGAGAGTTCATCAATTACAAAATCCATAAACACATAAAAATAAAACGTAATTACATCATTACCATCCTTTCTAACATTAAAAAGTGACTTCAGAATATGATTTTTATAAACAAACAAATACATTAAAGCATTAAATTCATTTATGCAATTAAGTAAACCCCTCGCCCCCCATAGCCTGGACCTAAGTCAGAAGTACACCTAGCCGAATATTTCCCATAATATAACAAATTTCCTATATGACCCAGATATTAATGCATATCTCTTTTCAGACTTCCTAATCCTATTTAGTTTAGACCATAGATGTTGAAAATTTGGGATTTCCTCAGATCGCCATTTTTGGAGAATTCAAGATCTGGCTATTCAAACAACAATATACAATCGTTTTTTTTTTTGTAGCAGGTCAGCTTTTAGTTCGAGTGAATACCCTAAAACTGCTGTTTGAACATCTAATGATGATTGCAATTTCAATGTATGAATGCAGAACTGAGACTGTATTCCTGATCTACTTTACCTCCATCATCAATGCATTGTTTTTTTTAATCTTCCCTTATAATTTGCTGTTATATCCTACTGTAATTAAGGCTCTCCGGTTTTCATTTCCGCTGATATTTTCTGTACAAATACTGATAGAAAATAATGTGCTTCAGTTTGTTAGCGCTTTACCTTGTGAACATTTTGGGGCCCATAAAACGCTATCTGATAAATCAAAATTCAAAACTGAGCCTGCTCGGGAAACCAATGCAAGCACACATTAGGCTCCACGATGAAGGCAGAGAATGGTTAAAGTTTCAACCCATAAAGGTTTAAAGGTTTAAGAAAGGTTAACAGTTTACAGAAGGCAAAATCAGATTTGTATTGATTAATCAAATATGACTACATAAAATAATATGTAGTTCAAATCAAATCGAAGTCATAAAAGGAGAGGACGAGCCAGTATAAAGTCACCTCAAAGGAAAAAACAAAGAACGTCAGCCCTCTAATAAAGAGAGTACCCTAAATCTCCTACTCTGCTCTGCTCTCTGCTAAGTCTGTATTTTCTGCTCATCCTCTACTCTGCACTAGCTTACATCACACAATTCCAACATTTGCTACATCTATATACAGTTCTCATGAGATGGCCCAATCAGGTAAGAGTGAAATGATACAATCTTCTGATCATTAGCTTCTCAGGATCTTCCACAATACAGTTTTTCTTTGCATCCTTCAAATGTACATTATCTGTAACAAAATGAGATACAAGGACCAGCGTGTACTCTGCTGATGTTTTCGTGAATAAAACATTCCATGATTATCAGAAGGAAAAGAAAATATTTCACATGGGAAAGAAAGCAAAAGAACGTTGCATTTAATAATTAGAACTCTAACCTTGCCCATGATTTTTTTTTTTTAAGTGTAACAAAGAAAGACGGCAACCAACTTTAGCCATTTTGAAATACAGGCCTACATTTGCAATGTTCAATCTAAACATGAATTATGCGGCATAAAAGGGCCACATTATGGGGCAAGTTTGACAAAATTATGCAGCAAGAAAAGGCAAATTATGCAGAGTAATGTGGCACATTTTGTGATAGTATTACCTCATTATTTTGTCATTTTACAAACATTAACACTGTCTGGGCAAAGGGTTCATCTTATTTCTACCTGTTTGACACCCAAATACAGCAAGAAGCAACAGACCGATAACCAAGCAATGTTAAGAAAGGACTTCCCCCACACACACTACAGCATGTATTGAAGTGTGTTTAGTAACTTTTGATCCGTTTGAGTTAGAAATTGTTTTTTTAATATGCAGAATATGCAGCAGATTGAAGATCATGGTCGCAAACGCGTCAAATCCATAATTATGTGAAGAATACCTTGGCCACAAATTTTCATTATTTCATAGGCCCTGCACATAGCTGTGCATATTCACAGGGTTTTCATGTTACTGTTGGATATTGGCCTTCCTCCCCTTCCGCCGTACTAGTGCCCGCCCACAGATCAATGCTGATGAATGGCGCCTCAGCACCGTGGAACCTTGGAGTCTGGCACTTAGCTTGGAACCCGGAGTTTAAGCTCAGTAGCATAACGCAAAATGATGGGGCCCTTCAGCAGAACGTAAAGAAGGGTTCTTGAGTTGCCCAAGTTTTATGGGAAATGTCCAGAAATAAACGAAATCATAATGGGATAATTGTAGCATATGCACAGCAAAGTGAGTTAAAAAAAAAAAGGAATAGGATTTCGTAATGAAGCTTAAAGAGCTGATGGTGTGCTCAAACACTACTAATGCAATGCTAACGTGTTCGTGGACTGTCGTGTTTCACTGAAAATGACTGCTGGCCGCACTACCCCTTTCAGATATCGAAGTGCAAATGTATATTTTGCAGTTAACTATACTTAACTAAGGGTAGTAATATACTAGCCAGTTTTTCATTTGTTCATCAAACAAAATATAAACCTGGATATCAATCAATCAACCAATCAAACAACTTTATTCGGCTTTTGAAATAAAAACCATAAAAGTAAAACAAACTGATATATGTTAGACATATAAAAAAAAAAGCTATCCTCAGGATATATACAGTAAAGTTAATTATGAATTAACTAAAACGGTTAAAAACTAGTTAAAAATATACAATTACAGTTTTAAAAAAAGGGATGTTACAGAAACGGCAGTCAACCTGGATACCCCGAGCATTCAGTCACAACTGGATCTAAGCCTGACAGATGATTTTAAAAAGCCTGGATAAATAAATACCATCAAAATTAATATGGAAACACACATCGAAATCTAGAAAGACCATAACATTGGGCGTTCTAATTGCAGGCAGAGATGAGTGAGTGTGCAATGTGTCCTTGTGTAACCTAACTGGTGCTCATGTAAAGCGCTCCAATACCTTCGGGTCGAGTTTGCGCTATATAAATCTCCCCCCCTAAAAAAAAATATCTCCAAAAAATAAAATTATTCTCAAATTTAAAATGGCTATTTATGTTCCAAGTCAAATATTTTTTTCTGATTCCATTATTATTTATCTGTTTTGTTTTTTCATCGACCTCAGAAATAAGTTCTGGGCGTCCTCCCTCGTGCCTAATATTTAAAGAGTCAGTTCGGATTTCAAACCAAATTCCCTTCGTGCAGAGGGTTACTTTGCCCTCAACGCCTGAGTGTGGCGAGCAAGTTGGAAACATTGTAGTCCAGGAGCGTGATAGCGCCCCCAGGTGTTCGGTGTCGGATTAAATTGCCTCAAAATCAACAATCTGGATCATTAAAAAAAAAGTGGAATTGGATTAAATGTTTAAGGGGATTAGCGAATTGGCAAGTGAATGGGGGATTTGGTGGCGTGGAAACCCTGTTAGTGACTGTTATTATAGCTAAACCCGACACAGCTTCTACCCCACAAGTTCTGTGACTCGGCCTCTCAGGGAGACGTTCCCAGGCCTAGCCCTACCTGTGAAAAACGCGCTCGGGGGTTTCTGTGTTTGTGTATAAACTTGTGTGCGCATCTGAACTCGTATGTGTCAGTGTGCGGGTGTCTCTATGTAGGTGTTATTCTGTCTGTGTGTGCATGTGCACCCTTTGTCGGTGGAGGTGAGCCCCCGTTAATGTCGCGCGCGTCAAGTCCCACGCATTGCGTATGTACGTGCGTGCGTGGGTATGATAGGATTTATGCACTTGTGTTTTACGTGTAAGAGTATTGCAGGCTGGCACTAGCCTATCATGACCCTGCTGTGGTTAACCTCACCCGTGAATATGTTCTGTGGCTGACGGCTGGTCAGTGGCCGCTCTGAAGTTGTACTTCTGTCTGTTCATTCCTTATTTTGTGTGTTGTGTTGGTTTTTATGTGCGTGTTCCCCTCATTACAAGTCCCCTGTGAAGTCACGCCCTCTCTACTACCTCAAGGAAGCTCTTCCACTATAGGAAATTCTGTATTCCAAGCCTATAGAAGTGCCTTCCCAGTGTGTTTTGAGTTACTGCCACTTATTTCAGTATTATGCCTTTAGTTGTATTTTGTACCCCATGTATCATGTATTTTGTACCCCATGTACCCCCTGCTGTATTCACACCCTCTCTACTACCTCAAGGAAGTTCTTCCACGATAGGAAATTCTGTACTCCAAGCCTATAGAAGTGCCTTCCCAGTGTGTTATGAGTGACTGCCACTTATTGCAGTATTATACCTCTATTGTATTTTTTACCCCATGTTTCATGCACACCTGTCACTTTTTCCTCTTGGAACTTATTCCTCTTTTTGTATTTGGTTTGTTTGTTTTTTGCACAATTGTCACTTTTCCTCATGCAATGTAACGCTTGCCTTTGTATTATGCTCATTTGTATCCTCCTCCTTATGTAATGGTGCTGTTCCTGTTGTGAAGCGCTCTGACACCCTCGGGTAATGTCCGCGCTATATAAAAACGCATAAATAAATAAATAAATAAATAGACGGGGCCTTTCCGCTGGGTGTCTGACTGCCGAGAGATGCCCTTGTGCCAGCCTCTGACCTCTCTGGGATTGAAGTCCACAGCCCAGTGCTCGGCACTTGCATTTGTAACCGAATGCCTCTGCCCGCGAACGGTGCCATCATGTAACCAAGGCCTCAAGGCCCAAAGTTTGCCTGAACTCTCCGTCAATCAGAAATATAGAATCCATGCAGATGCGACTGGAGTCTGGTACCGGTGCTGCCAGCATAAGCTCCGCCCCCTACAGCATGTACCTCTGAAAGGAGCCCAAGGGATGCTCTTAAGCAGTACTTTGATTGAATATGATTTGAGGTGATTTTTGCAAGAGCGCGCGCACGCAAATAAGTCCACGCTGCGGAACTGCTCATATTGGACGGCAACTCCTTTTCCGCCATGCCAAGGGGATCCCTCTGTGCTGGGTCTCAGGATTACTCACTACTCAGAGCGGGTGTAAATGCAATCAAGGAGTTGGAAGCCTGTATGTTGGGTGAGAGGGTGTTCCAGAGGCGGGGACCCAGAAAGTATAGTGCCCGAAACTTTTAGGAGACAGAAGGGGGTTTAGGAGAGGCCAGAATATTTTGGTTGGCTGATGGTAGGGTGCGAGTTGTTGTGTAGCAAGAAAGAGCCACGGCGTCCACCCACTCTTTTCACAGGGTGGACGCCGCCCCCCCTGCTAAGAAGTTGGGCCCCACAGAAATATGTTGAACTTGTCCCAGTGTAATTTTGAAACACCAGGACACGTTCATCAGCTCCTGCATGTTGTCTGCTTTCGATTCCCAGCAGCATCGTGCAGGCAGGGAGGGGGCTTTTTTCCCCACCTCCAGCTGGGCAAGGATAAAGACAGAAGTTATGGGGCCATCAGGCCTCCTTTTGATCGAGTATGGGACCAGAGGCATCCTGGAACCTCGCAAATGCACCAGCGAGGAAACAAAAGCACACAGGTACTTAAGAGAGGCATTCTTTTTACTAAGTTGTATATAAGTGCATGCACTGTAAGAATGTCAGATGGGTTGGTCTGTCTCAGTATTTACACAGATAGCACTTTTTTATTTATTTTATAGCGCTACTCATCCCAATGCAGAGTGTTAGAGCGCTAGCATACACATTATCCATTCCAAATAAATCATGTAAGTGTGTAAATTAATGTACAAGATGTGTTACATGAGACAGTCAGGGTTACAAGGTGTAGGAGTCAAATACCCTTCATAGATCACTGTGGTCTACTAGTAGGATTACAGTTTATTAACTGCAACTAACAAAAGGATCTCTGTGTTCAAAGCAGTAATCCACTTACCTATCTACACAAAATAAAAATCTGTGATCTGCATGTTACATGATGTGCTTTGCAGGAGACAACTTTTTTAAAAATATATATTTTATTGCATTTTCAGTTGGCATATCATATAACATACACATATCAGAGCATCACTTCCAGTGGGGTCACTTCCTGTGAACCCACGTGGAATGGCCTGCAACGTGACGTCATGTGCTTTGATAGCATGTGTCATGATGTCACTTAAATACTGCCTGACTTGGTCAGTCCCCCCACTTCTTTTTTTAGGACTTGTGCCCTGGAAAGAGCTGCCTGCAGGCAAAATCCTTATTAGATGAAAACCCTAAGGCCCTCATTGTCCATTAAACCAATCCATTCACAAACACTTGTTTGAGCATAGATCAAGATTACAAGTGGTGTGATGTGTATTGCACTCAGTAATTACCAGGTGCTGTAAACATCATATCATTCTTAAACAGGTTGAACCTGCTGGAATTTAACAAGAGGAAAACGCCTAGATTTTTCTTGCCGTAAGCACCAAAATCCCCACGTTATTCCCCAAAAGCTCGAAATGTGCAAAAATGATTGCATCCGATTCTTCTGTCTGCTTGCTTTCTCTCTATCGTCCCCATCCCTGGAAGCTTCTGATGCCTGCTGCAGTTAATCTCAGGGAATTGAGGAAAGTGCAGAGACACCGAGAGCAGCCCTGGGCCTTCAGAACCGGCCTCCAAGGGCTCCAGTCCACGGGAAAATGCGGTGGAATAAAAGGCCAGTCCGACCCTAACATTGTCCAATGGGGCAGAGGAGTCGTTGGGTAGACCAACTATGAGGCGGATCCAATCCTTAACTCTGAGAACCACAGGGAGTGGGTACAGGATTTGGGCGGACTTAAATGCAGAAGTGGAAAAATCTTGCATATATTAACCAGCTGAAGACCTCAATGTGAACTCCTCCACCTTCATGGATGTAGTTACGAAGACACCTGGTTGGTTTCGTAGTGTATGGAACCAATTGCAGTAGCTTGTGAGACAAGTCAATAGCAATGGAAGAGGGAGGGCGCGTTAGAGATTGGAAAATAAAGTAGCTCAGCTTTAGACGAGTTGAGCAACAACATCGCAGCGCCACCTAGCGTCCAATTGTGGTTAGGCAGTCTGAGACGCGCGAGTGAAGGCAGAAAAGGAGGAGAGGTTTGAGTATCAGCTGCTTAGAGGCGGCAGGAGAAGCCCAAGGAGGGCATACTATCACTAGGGGAAGGGATTGAGTGAGGAGAGGACCCAAACGGATCCTTGAGGGACACTCATTGAGAGTGAGGTGCGCGCCGAGGAGTATCAGAGTATCAATAAAACAATTTTGTATTTATGACCCACACATAGTGTAATTCATTCCCAAGGCCAAGAATGTGTTATGAGTTACTTCGACCACAAGACTTTTAAAATTAGTTGTAGATATGATTGTTCCTCCTATTTCGAGTGAAGTGCTTGTGCTAAAAGGGGAAAAGAAAAGAGAGAAAGTGCAAGATAAAATTCTGGAGGGGACTCAGCCTGACTACTTGATGGAGTGCCGGTCATCTGTCCTTCTTTCTGAGTTCTTTTATCACTGAGTCCTTCTTTCCAAGTTCTTGTGCTGCTAATTTCAAGAATGGACATATCTGTACCTCCAATTTCAAGTAAAAGGCTTGTGCTTAAGAGTGGGAGGGGAAAGAGGGAAAGTGCAAATTAGAAGTTCTGGAAAGGACTCTGTCCGACTACATGATCGAATACCGGTCATTTATCCTTCTTTCCAATTTCTTTCTTTTGACCCTGAATCCTTGTTTTCGATTTCTTGTGCTGCCCAATTCAAGAATTTAATAGTCTTACAAGACAGTTGGACAGAGGAGCCACTCAGACATTTTATGACAGCAGCTCTGCAAGTCCTTATTTGAGTTTCCCTTAAGGCTGGTCGTAAAAGGATCTTCCTTTCATTGTGTAAAGCCGGACAGGTGCATAGTATGTGTAATAGAGACTCTGCTCCATTACCACAGAGGCGGCAGTCTGAAGTTGACCAGATCCGTAGCCATTTTGGAGTAAGATCCTTTGTCGTGAAGGACCCCAGTCTCAGTAAAGTTAGTTTCCGCTTGTAGTAATCTGAGAAGCCTTCTTGTAGATATGGTTGCGGTTTCAGCATCCCCATCCATGCATGACTTTTGCCGGCCAATAGAGCTTTATCTGTTTGCAACGATGTTTGTTTGATCTCTTTATTGGTAATTTGTTTGAATGCGGAGTATGGCATTGGTGTGTGCCAGGCTTCCTCAAGGTTTAATATTAAAAGAGCTTGTTTTAAAATTCGAACTATGGACAGGTTCTGCCTTGATTGTTTTTCAACTTCCTCCCAGCCAGGTGGGCGCCGAGGACTAATTTGTCCAGGAGACGTGTTGGGGTGATTGGAGGGACAGGACTCTGACCAGCTGAGAGATCCCTGCTCTATGCCTAGGGAAGTCAGAAAAGAGAGTAGTGTAGAGTGATCAACATCCGCCTATTTACTACCTACTTAGCTTTCTACTCTTCCGATATCAATCTACCGCCCTACATCTAACTATATGCCTGGTAGCCTTCCGCTCCACCTCAGACAGACAACATCGCTCCCCATCTTCGCAAGAAACCTCAAAACCTGGCTCTTCGACTGACCCCCTCCTTGATGGATGGAACCTGCACCCCCCCCCCACCCCTAGCGCCTTGAGACCCTTACGGGTGAGTAGTCGCGCTTTAACAAACCCCTGATTGATTGACTGTAGCCTCTCTCCAGCCAAGCTTGTCTCTTGTGGTCTCTCTTTCGCTCTCTCTCTATTTCTCATGGCCTCCCTTCCATAGGATTACCCCCTCCCCGACCCCCCCCCCCCCCACCCCGCACCCCGAGCACAGTTTTCTGTTGTCAGTCAGTTTGTTTCTCTCTTCAGCCCTCCCTGGCTCGACCGCTTCTTGATGTTCTCTCTGTTGTTTTCCCTTCACCCTGGCAGTCTCTGCCCCTCTCTCTCTACTGCAGTGTCTATCCATCAATCAGTCATTCGATCTAGGGTTGCAGCCCTCTAATTAAAATATCGTAACAAGGAACACGAGCAGCTGTTAATTACACGGATGGCAAATTAAAAAACCACTATGACGAAGCAGTTGATGAGCAAGGGATGTGCTGTATTCTAAACTGCCTTGTAGCCCCTGGCCCCGCCCCTCCAGCCAGGGCAAACAGGCACTTTCATTTAAATTGAATTAGTATCAGTTGGTCCCCAAATGTAGGTTGAAGTGCAGGTTCCCATGCTTTCAGTGAAAGGACACACATATACAGCCTTCTTTGGGTGTAGGGGCGCGAGTTGTGGGGGCGAGAAAGCGAGTTGCCACCTCCCTGTCAATCACTTTATGGTGCTCCGAAGCGTCGAATGGGCGCTTTCCCAGCACAGGCTCTCGCTTTCTCATCAAAGCCTACATCTCAGGAAGGTGTGACGAATTTAATGATGTTGGGGGGTGGTGGGGCTCTTAGTGAAAGGTCACACGATTAAATTCTGGAAAGGGCATGACTATGTCGCGCACACGTCACGCTTATAATGTGGAATGTGTCCACTCGTGGCTCAGTGAGGAGAGCGCGGGCCGGAAGTGTGGCACGCGTGGATAAATAGACGCAGACCTCCAAGGTACTCTGACGCCCCCGGCGCAAGCCTCTACACGTGCTCTTCACACAGTACATCCTGCCCCCTGGCTCTTTCCCATTCCCAACACTCTCCCCACAGGAATACTCCTTTCTTCCCACCCCAGGCACTCTTCAAAGCCCAGCGCTGCTGAGAGAGCATTTTACAAGTAGGTGTGAAGTGCGCCTGGGACAGATGCGGCGGCGGAGGGGGTGCTGATGGAGCCCCCAAACTCTGAAGGGGTGTGAATGGGAAACACCTCGAAGCATTAGGAGCGGTTGTGCTGAAGTGAGAGGGGCTGGGGCAGCAAGGGGCGCATGGGATTGGCGGATAGCCAGGAAGTGGGAGGAGGGACTCAGCCCACCTACTCTATATAGCCCCCCCGCTGCCCTCCCTGGGGCAGACCAAAGCTGTTCATGTTGGACTGACCCTCGATAGGACACTCGCCGGCGCCATGAAGATTGTGGATTCTGAGGGCCCCAAGCAATCGAAAAAGGTGGGTGCTGGAAGTAGGTCCCCTCAGGGGTGGGCTCGGGTTCTAGTGGGTAAGGAACCATTTCTGCTGGGCTGCACTGTGAGCCTAATGCCGCAGGGAAATATTTTAATACAAGCCTCACGCAGCAATGAAAAAGGCAGGCGGGGGCTCGTGGGGGGGTGGGGCGGGGTATCGGGCTTGGGAACATTGGTAGGGATTGTGTGATCGTATTTAAGTCCAATTTTCAGTACATTTTCTTCAAACACTTAAGGGCCTGGCACAGCACGGAGGAGCGTTATTTCTCCACAGCAACAACTCACAAAGATGCCTATAAGAAATGCGCGTGCTGCCCCGGGGCTCTTTTTCTGGGCTGCCTGCTATGGGAATTTGTCATCCCACGCAACCCTGAAACCAGGCCCCTGTCCCAGCTCGCTGGGGTCCTAGCAGTGACCAATAACAACGCCCCCCCCCCTCCTCCAGCCCTTCTCGGAGGGGGTTGGTGAACCCGTGAGCTCTAGAGAAGTCACATATGTAGGGGGGGGGGGGTTTGTCCCTGCCGCAGTGCCCTTGGGGTTCTCCCAGTGACCAGTTAGGCCCCTCCAGTCCGTCTTCTGGAATGAGTTCGGTGGCTAGCAGCAGTCCGGGCTCTCTGTTGCACGCTCGCCGTGGCCCTGGCTCTGCTATGAGGAGAGATGTTGAGAGTGACAGCCCAGCCCACAGAGCGCGCCACTTCCTAAGGTTAGTAACACCCCCCCGCCACCCCCTCCAAGTGTTCCCTGAGGGGTTTCTGGGGTTGGGACCAGCGGGAGCTTTGGAGAAGTCCCCCTTGGATGAAGTGTGAAAGGATGGGGTGGTTCTACCAACATGAGTCCGCGGCCCATCGGGGTCTCTCCAAGCGGCCTGTAGGCCCCGGGCCTTCCATTTATGATGGCTTCCTGTGGGCGGGGGCAGTCTTGGGTCTACAGGAATCACCTGGAGCCCTCCACCCTTCAGGAGGCCCCCTTTGAGCCCGAGGCCTTGCAGATTAGTGAGATATAGGGGGGTCAGGGGCCCCTCGCCACATTCTGGAGGGGGGGTTGCATACGTTTGTGTTACAGTGCCTAAGTAACTTGGGTCAGGCCCCCAGCCCTGTTTCTGCGAGAGTTTCAGGGGTTGGAAGCGGCTGAGCTCTAGAAGGCACCCCGCGAATGTGCTTCGAGAGGGGACGGGCCAGTTAGTCTCCAGCTCATCGGTGGCGTCCCCAGTGACAGACACACCCCCAGCCCTCCACTGAGGGCTTTCTGTGGGTCTGGAGGCGGGAGCAGCCCGGGCTGTGTGTCTGTTCTGGGTGGGTTGGTGCTCGTGTGACCAGCGCCACCCCGAGCTCACCGTGTCCTTTGCATCTGCCCCAGTAAGGGTCCTCGTGCCCAGCTCCTGCGGGTTTCTAGTTCTGTTGCTCCAGTGAAGCCATGCCGTAAATCTAACTGCTCCGAGGGGGTTGGGGGGGCTCCGTCAGCGCCCTGTCCTCTAAATGTCATTGGGGGAGAGGAATTGAACTCTTGAAGTTTTGTAAGTCACTCACTTTGTGGTTCTTCTCTGAGGGGGAGAGGGGACACCAGTAGCTGCCCCGAGCAGGGCCCGCAGACAGATTGTAAACCCCTGCTTTTGTTTGCTCCCCCGGCAGACGCTGAAGGTCGTGGTGGAGAAGAGGAGGCGGGAGCGCATAAACCACAGCCTCGAGGAGCTGCGGACCCTGCTGCTGGAGAGCACGCGCAACGACGTGAGTGAAGGGGCCCTTCTTACCCTCAGTCATGGGGTGGGTTCTAAGGGGCTCGAGGAGCTGCGGACTCTGCTGCTGGAGAGGCCGTGAAATGACGTCAGTTGAGGGGCCCTTGATGCCCCCGGGAGGGGGTGTGGTGGGGATTTGTGCTGTAGGACCAGCAGGCCTATAGGTCGGATGAGAGGAATGAGGGATGCGCCTTCCGTGGTGAGAGATGACAGTCAACATCTGGGCGCAAACCCAGGCTCACTTCCCGCCGTTCCTATGGGATGGAGTGTCCTGGCAGAAGAGGGGACAGGGGGGCGGTATGCTGATGTAGAGGGTTCCGATATCGGGGCCCCCTCTTTCTCTCTCTCTGTCTGCGCCTTATTTCTCTGCCTCTCTTCCCCCTCTCCCCCAATCCCCTTTCCCCCTCTTTACCCATTTATCTAACTCCTTCCCTCACTCTCTTTTTCTCTCCCGTGCTTCCCTCCTCTTTCTCTCTTTTGCTCTCTTAATTTCCCTCTCTCTGCCCCATCTCTTCCTTCTACTTCCCTCTCTCTCCACCTCTTAGTCTCCCCTCCCCTATTTCCATCTCGCCAGTTGTTCCCCCCCTCTACCGTTCTCTTCCCCTTCTCTGCCTGGTGCTCTGGACAGCTGCCCTAGGGGAGAGGCTGGGGAGCAGGTCCCTTGAGAGCTCTCTAGAGGGGTGTTTGTGACGGAAGTAGGTGAGCGGTTTCTCTAGTGAAGCTGCCCAGCCGAGAGATGGCGCTGTGTCAGCGGGTTCCACAGCCACGGTGGGGCGGGGGCGGTACTGTCAACGAGGCGTGACCCGCCAAGTGGCAATGATCACCCATGGGCGTCCTAGCGGTGTCCGGTGGGGGCGGATGAGATCTCCCCAGAGATTCTGCTCGGCCCTGCATCATCGTAGGAGACCTGCCAGGAACATAGGACAAGATACGTCTTTAGAGAAGAGCCCCCGCCCCCAGCCTTGGGTGTGTCTATGGGATGATCACCAGGCCTGGTTCTTCTTCACACCTTACTGCCACTATGTATGTGAGACATGCGCGTGGCCGTGTGTTTGCGTCAGTATGGGCTTGTGTCGGGGTGTTGCAATGGGTATGTGTGTGCGACTAAGGAGGCATGAGTGTGTATGTGGCTGGGTATGTGTGTGCCCATGTGTGTTTGTATGAGTGTAAATGTGTGTTGGTGTATATGTATGTGTAGGTACAGATGTGGGTGTGTATGCGTGAATATGTATCAGTATGTGTGGATATGTGTGGTCCTGTGACTATGCGTGAGTGTATGGATTTCTGTGTGTTGGTATGTATTTGTATGTGTGGTCTGTGCTTGCTTTTGTGTGTGGATATGTGCTTCAGCAAGTATGTAGGTTTGCACGTTAGTGACTGAGTAGGTATATGTATGGTTTATATATGTGCGTATGTAATGTGTGTTACTATATTGTAGATTTGTACATTATGTGTAGGCATATATGTAGGCATGTGTATAGTGTGTATGCAAGGGGGTACAGCAACATCTCTTGAAGTTTATTTTAGGGCGGGTAACATATTGGGCCACAGATAAAACTGGTGTGGCCATCAACAAAGGAGATATGTACATACAAACACACATACACACACACACACTTCAACATTTTAAATCTCACTTTTTATGTGTGTGCATATTTATATGAGGAATAGATTTATAAACAATCATGCAACCACAAATGTAAACATTTGAAGCAAACAGCGTTGCTTTCAATAGAGTGTAGTAGGAGACATTAATATATGTGGCAC
Organism: Calotriton arnoldi; assembly: GCA_963921515.1. Taxonomy (NCBI): domain Eukaryota; kingdom Metazoa; phylum Chordata; class Amphibia; order Caudata; family Salamandridae; genus Calotriton; species Calotriton arnoldi. Next base: position 1,253,427 of record CAWUFW010000355.1, on the reverse strand, counting down.
AGTACAGTGTCTTCTTGTTTTTTTAAAGTAGGTCTTGAGGGTCTGGTGAGGGCATGGCTGTAAAATTAGCATTTTCTTCTTCCATGTAAAGCACACAAGTGCCCTTCGGCCAAGTTTGGCTCATATGTTTAGGGCGTAGTTGTGTTTTTTTTTTTTACACCTTTATACAGCATGAACTTGGCCAAAGGACATTAAAACGCTTTCCATCAGAAATAGAAGTTTTACATGAAAGCATACTTTTTTCTTTTTATGGCACTGGGAGATTAAGTGATGTGCCCAGAATCACAGGATGTTGAGCAGGCGCTGGGATTTGACCTCCCTGTGCCATAAAAAAAAAAAACCAAAAAAACGCTTTTATGTAGAACTTGTGCTTCGCTTGAAAAGCGCTTTAATGTCCTCTGGTGAAGTTTGTGCTATTTAAAACTGAAAAAAGTGCCAAGTACGCCCTGAACATATGAGCTGAACTTGGCCGTAGTATGTTAGGCGCTCTGACAGTATTCCAGCGCTAGGTTGCAGCTGCAGCTTTACATTGTAACTGACTGCACAACAATTTCAATGTCGGGAACACTAGCTGTCGGGCCCCATCTCATTTCAGTTGCATTGTCAGTAAGCGTGGAAGGCTGCAGCAGGAACCTAGAGCTGGAATAAACTGGCTATCGACTGTCAAGAGTAGCGCATGTCCACAAAGGGAACCTCATTTACAGATTCCACCAGGCTGCACTGCCACACCTTTGTTTTGAATCGAATGAATCAATTATTTATGCTTTACTCTCGTTTTTCATCATGTTTAACCGTTTTTTTAATCCGTTACTTTTTCTTTATGCTCAATTCATTTTACTCAAGTCTGTTTAGATATTTATATAGTAGCGCATGGACATGCTCCCCTCTGAAAGCCCCATTTGCTGCAGTAACTGAGCTACCCAATCCATACCTCAGGGCCGGAGCCCAGCTGCTTCTAGGAGTACGTTACTCTTCTAGCACAAGGAGAAGTTCCAATACTCAAAGGTAGAACACTGAGAAGTGGCGGTACTCTCAGTACCGGTGAGTACTGGCCCATTTAAAGCACTATATATATATATATATATATTCACAAGATTCCTCCAAATTAAAGAAGAAGTCTGCCCTCGGGGCGTAAGTTGTCATTGGCTTTATTGATTTAAATCACAGCAGCTTGGATCCAGGAACGCGTTTCAGCCGCCCCATGCAGCCTTTGTCAACCTTTCAGAATGCCGGTTTTGTTAATTTAAATAAAGTCTGCACGTGAGTCCAATCAAGTTGCCATAGTGGAAATACTTTTGCTCTCCGCACTTTACACAATTCATTAAGTTATTCTCGGACCAGCGTCTCTTTAAATAATTCTTTGACTATTGTCTGTGAGGTGTGAGCAAAAAATAAAAACTCACTGTTCAAAATACGCAATGTTTTTTAAAACCAGCTTTAATTCCCAAGTTGCTGTAGATGTAACTTTAAAATCAGTTTCAGTCTTGATATATATAATATATCCACCAGTTGATTTTCGCCTTTGTCCCGAGCCTTCCGCGGTTCCGTGTGCACCTCACTTCATCTTCTGTCTGGGAAGTTTCGGGATGATTCATCAAATGGAGGCTTAGAAAAAGGGGTGTGGGGTTGGCTGCATGCGGGGGTTGGCTGCAGGCTGTGTGCAGCGATGCTTGGATTAATGTCAGGTAATTAAATATTACATTACGTTAAAAACACCTTGAAATTCACTGAAAAACCCAAGGGACAGTTACAGGTTACAGGGACAGTATAATTAGGAAATATCATTACAAAATCGTAGGAATTCACAAAAAAAAAAAGCAAAAGGTTACAGGGGCATAATAGTTAGGAAATAGATTAAAAAACAAAACCAGAAATTCCCTACAAGAAACTATAACTCGTGCCCTCGCCATGCACTGCTAATTACCCCACATATTACATCAGTCATGACATAATTGATAATATCACCGCAACATTTACAATGAAATTATTGATGAGAAAACTGTGCATGGTTGGGGTGCGAGTTATAGTTACCTTAGGGCATGAGGTATCGTTTCTTGAGATAACTATAACTGGTTAATTTCTATAGTTTTATGTGTGTAAAATCTGAAACTAACTATAACGTCCCTGTAACCTTTGGTTTTTAATGATATATATACATATATATAAATTCACTGAAAAACCCAAAAGTTAAAATTAACTTATGCGTAAGTAACGTAGGAAGATTTTAACATGCGTTAAAAAAAACCTCACAAATTCCCTGAAAAAAGCAACGGTGAAAGTGTAGTTATACATAGGTCTTCTCATATTAATAAAGCAATCATTTTGAAACCAATAAAAAAAACACTGAAATTCACCAGCTATACATAACTGGCCTAAGTATAACTTGAACCGCTATAGATTAGACATTAGACATGTCATCAGTGATGTGATATGTGAGGTTATAAGCAGTGCATCACATCAATGCAATTTATATTTAGGTAATTTATGTAAAACTGGTGAATTTCAGTGTTTGTTTGGTTTTAAATTTGTAGTTTTTAAAAATGTTATTATTAGAAGACCTACGTATAACTCCACCATAACCTTTGTTTTTCCTAGTGATTTAAAAAAAAACTTAAGGTAAAATCTACCTTACATAAAAGTCCACTTTAACCTTTGATTTTTTTCAGTGAATTCCTACGTTGTTTTTGTAACATAAAGTAATATTTTATTATAATACACCTATAGCCACCCACACCACCGCCACTCACAGCCACCGCAGGCGCTGCTCTCATCCTCCAGTGGGCAGCCAACCCCCCTTGAGTGGCCCACCACACATTCTTTTTTTTCCTGGTCCTGTGTGTCTTCTGCAGGAGCAGAGGGGTCTGTGCTGGAGCACATGTGGATTCCGTGGAATCACACAGGGAGTCATGTTGGCTCCCATGGAAGTCTCGCGGGATTACAATGACGCAACATATATGTTTTATTTTTTATTTTGCCCCCTTGGATGGGTCCCTCTTGGACCCCGCCACCTTCCCCCACAAGAACTATGGGGTCAAGGTATCCCTACCCTGCCATATTCTATGTGTTTTTTTGAGGGAGACTCGGGGCCTGAGTCCTAAGTCCTGTAACAGTGGCTGTAACATTGCAACCAACCAAACAGAGATCCTGGTCCCATGGGACCACTCTTGGTCCCAGAGGAGTGCTCTAGTTTCCGCGGCCCCTGCCAAGCAAAATGCTTATTTTGCCGATTTTTCCTGTGGAAGTCCCATCACTATAGATCTGCCTATTTTTAAACTTTAATTTTTTTAAACGGCTGTAAAGATCAACATCAAATCACAAAAACCACCTTTTCTGAGTAAAGATCTATCTTTCTGTCAAATTTGGTGTAATTCTGTTCAGCTGTTTTCTCGGTATTGTTGTTCAATTCATGCTATGGAAATTGCATGGGAAAAAACAGTTTTAGGAACACCCCACCCTTTTTCTCGGCCTCCTAGATCGATCACCTGAAATTTTTCTGGGAGAAGCTGAGGCGGATGAACTTTTTAGGGGAAATTTCATGAAGATTTGTCAAATGAAGACAAGTTTATTAGCAAAACAAAAACACTTTTCTTATTGAAAATATGACTTACGTTCAACTACAGTGGTGCCTGCCACTGTGATATATATACATGCACGCATATATATATATCGATTTGTCACCGTATCTCCTTTGAATCCTCAAAATAACGGGTCCGGACCACGATTTTGTGCAGTATTAATCCTTTATTGCGTGCAAGACGGCATAACGCATTTCAGCTCTCCCCGGAGCCTTGATCACATGACAGAGTTCAGCGTTATCATGGGCGTATTTAAAGTGACTAGTGCAGACGTGACTACTACCACCTGTGCAAATTGCGCTATAGACATTGAAGAGTTACTATCTCAGGTTTGCCTACACATCGATACTCATGTATATACAAAAATGGGGTAAACATAGAATAAACAATAATATTTGACAGTTAATGGTTATATACTTCTATAAAATTCATAATATTTATAATATTTACAACCTTTGTCTTTGATTTGCATTCAATCAAAATTCATGTCATACCCCTTAATTTAATTGTGTCTATTCATGTCCTCGCGTATCTCTGCGCATGTATTCAAAAAAAGTTGTGCTGAATTGTGTACTAAAGTGCATTGTGCTTAATCACCCAATCACCTAAGTGCAAAGTTAATCCCTTAGTTGACACAGTTCTACTTGATTTCATCTTTGTATGCAAGCGGGCATCATTCGCTCTGTTTCAATGTAAATGCTGGGGTCTCTGTGTGTAACACCGAGGTGTGTCTGCCCCTGTGTAGTTCCATCCCCTTGTTATTTACCCTGAGGGAGGCGGGAGTTGTTCTAAATGGTTGAAATTAGTGCTTAATACAAATGAGACTTATGGGTTCAGTCCGCATATATGGGTCAAACATCATAATATCAGTTTAAATACCTGATGACCCATTCAATTGTCTACATATTGGCAGATTGCTGGACTTATCTTGATATATGTTGATTAATATTTGTACCACATATATAACAGATAAAGTGCATGTGCTACATATCTACATACGTATCAATTATCGTTTGTGCAAATTAACTTGGATGTTTCTCAAGTGTTTTTGATAAAAACTTCTTGACAGTAAACAATGTACATAGATAAAACAATTCCCAAGTGCAATGATAATCATTAAAATCATAGTAAAATATCTTGATTATAATATCATTATACATAAATAAACGTCAATAAAATCAAAATAAAACACCAGCTAAAACCATTACACCTAAAATTTCCACATAAGAACCATTAAGACAATCAAGTTAAAAGCCTCAGTATTAAAATGCCCCTCGGTTGTTTTACAGGCATGTATATAAATCTTCTGTAACATTCAACCCTGATGGATGTTTAGAATTCAGATCCAAAATATATCTAGTCGCTAGTTGACGCAGACAATGTTCCCTGTCCCCTCCTCTTCTACTGGGTGGGACAGAATCAATCACAAAATATTTGAGGTCCTGGCTATTAGATCCATGTTTGCTTTTAAAATGGCGTGCCACTGGATAGGTGTTATCCTGATTATTTATCGCCCTAATGTGCTGTAAGATCCGTTTATGCACCTGTAACTTGGTGCTACCTACATATTGTAGGTTACACAGGCAGATTAAAATGTACACCACATATTCTGTTTTACATGTCAGAAGTTTAGTTATTTTAACACTTCTGGCACTAAATGGTGTTGTGTATGTTGTCCGGTTTTCCCCTTGTTGGCACGCCTTACATGTTTTGCATCTGTAAAAACCCTTGTGTGTCTGTAGCCAGTTAGTGTTGTCAATGACCTCCGGGCTGGTTTTCACCAGTTCATCCCGCATTGAGAGACCCCTACTGTACGTGATGGAGGGTCGAGTTGGTAACCCCCCCCCTATAACAGGGTCACTCAATACCATGGGCCAATTTCGTGTAATGATTGATTTGAGCTGTCTGTGTTGTTGGCTGTATTGGACAATTAATCTGAATTCATCTGCCGTTTCAGTGTCCACCTCTCTGTTTGTTTGCTACAAATCCTGAGTTCCTAGGCTGAATGTTTAGATGATAGCAGTTGGTATCTATCATAGCGCATAGATTTTAAGATAGCGCTATCAATCACCCTTCTAGAGTACCCCCTCTCAAGGAACCTGACTTTACTATTTGCCTGTGCTTCCCTAAGATCTTTGTCATTGCTATTGATCCGCCTCAGACGAAGCATCTCCCCATAGGGGATGCTATTTTTCAGATGTCTGGCGTGGGAACTACTTGCGTGAAGCGTCGAGTTTCCCGCTGTCTCCTTGCGGAACAATTTAGATTCGATCCTATTATCAGCCACATAGATCTTGGTATCTAAAAAGCTCACTTCTGTTGTACTTATGGTCGCTGTAAATTGCAAATTTAAATCATTAATGTTCAAAGCTGTCACAAAATCATTAGCGTCCTTTGCATCCCCATCCCAAATCACAAAAAGGTCGTCGATAAATCGCAACCACATTTTGATGTTTTTTGTCATCACCTGACTGTGTTGGGTTTTGAGGACCAGCTCCTCCCACCATCCCATATGCAAGCATGCATAGCTGGGGGAGAAGCTGGCCCCCATGGCTACACCTCTGATTTGTTTGTACATTAAATTATTAAACATGAATATGTTGTTTGATAAGCAGAAGTCCACCATTTCAATTATCATTTCCCTCTGTCTGATCGTGATTTCCTCTCTTTTCTCCAAATAAAACCTCAAAGCCCTCAGTCCATCTGGGTGTCGAATGCTGGTATATAATGAGCACACATCCAGCGCTATGAAAAGATATTCAGGTTTCCAAGCAAAGTCTTTGAGTTTTCTTAGGAAGTCCCCTGTGTCACATACATATGAAGGCAATGATTTAACTGCATCTTGGAGAAAAAAGTCAACATATTGCGACGTGTGCTCAAGTAGGCTATTCCTGGCCGATATTATTGGCCTGCCGGGTGGTTTCTGTAGATCTTTGTGGACTTTAGGGATAAAATAGATTGTGGGTACCACTGGATGATCGTTTTTAAAAAATTTGAACTCTTGAGATGTTATGATTTTTTTGTTTTTCCATGACAACTTTGAGTGATAAGTTGTGTACATTGATTTTACTTCGGTGATGTTACTTTTGGAATAGCAGGAATTGTCCCTTAGTTGTTTGTATACCTCATTTGTATATTCTTCTTTAGACATCAGAACAATATTACCACCTTTATCCGAATTCCGAATAATGATGCTGTTATTTTCTTTCAATCTCCTCATAAGTAAATCATAATCATATTTTGGTTTGTTAAATTTCCATCTTTTATTTTCCGTCGTAAAATTTAGTAGTTTCACTTGTTCAACTACACTTTCATGGAAAATGTCAATGGAGTCACGCATCATAATGGGATTAAAAGTCGATTTAGCTTTAAATGGTGTCTTTATCCCCTCCTGTAATCTGGTTGATTCCAATTGAATAGTTGTAGATGTGTGGGGATCATGCATTGCGTCCTCAATAGGTGAATCATTATTCATCCAAAGATCTTGCATCTCTTGACTGAAAGAAGCCTCCGGTTGTGTCACCGGCATGTCAACGGTTGTGTCCACTCTTGCAATGATCTTATTTTTAGAAGGGCTATCATCTTTCTTGTTCAGAGTGTGGAATTTTTTCAATTTTAGCTTTCTGACACTTTTAAATATGTCCAACCTGGTTTTTGAGTAGTTGAAGTCTCGTGCGGGGCAGTATGAAAGGCCCAAGCTTAGTATTCTTTTGTCATCTTCATTTAATGTTACGTTTGTTAAATTTATGATTGTTTGATCTGTTTTGCTTGCATCATCAATTTGCCCCTCCTCCACCCTCCTCGTTTTCTTTGATTTTGACCTGTTTCTGTTGGCCTTCCTTCTTTGTCCACGTTTGTGGTTTTTGTTGGTCCATAGTTGGTTTTCTGGATTCTTGGACGTAAGGTTTGCCGCCTGTCGTAACATAAAAAACCCAACTCCCCATCGAATGTATGTTGTTGTCCAGGTTGATTCTGCCTCGTGTCATTTTCTGTTTCGCTATCAGGGGCTGAGCTGAGGTCTGATTGGGAGGTACTTGAGGTAGGTTCCCCACTCCTAGATGTTCCCAGCCTTGGTCCTATACTTTTGTTGTTTTTCGTAGCTCTCATTGCTTCATATTTTTTAGCAAAAGTAAAAATTTGACCAAGGTCATAATCAGTCTTATCACGGTGGAATTTGTACGCTTTTCTCTCTTTAATCTTTTCTTCCTCCTTTTTAGCCTGATCATCATTTCTTTCCGTAATCTAGTTTGTTCCTCAGTTTGCCCCAGGGTTTCGAATTCTTCGTTGATTTTGGCTATTTCTTCAAGCAAAGTCGCCCTTTCAATGTCGGCATACTTTACCAATATCGTCACTAATTTTTTGGAGGACTCAAGGTTGCATTGAGCCCATTCTCGCATCATTGCCGGATTTGGAGATTCATAACTCGGAGCTAAGAGTATCCGCAAACCTCGTGGTATTCGGTCAACATCCAGATACCGCTGCAATGAGCGGGACTCCCACCATTTACTTTGCTCTGCCCGCATCTTTTTTTTTTTCTCAAGTTTTTTATATTTCTCTTTTAATGGTTCCATTGTATTATTAGCACCTGTGTCAACATTCCTAGTGATGCTTGTCACCTGCCGGCAGTCATCAAACAATTCTAATGCTGCGGCTTCTCTTTCGCGAACTATGTCAGCCGACATTTGCACAATATCAAATGTATCCTTGGTTTATAAAGGTCGTCCGTCCTTTTGAATAAGACGTAAACTTCTAACCAGCACACCTTTCCTCCCCTTGATTGCCCGTGTCACGTACCTCAGTGTCTTTACGGTTCGTCCAAATTCTCCGATTCAATCCGTTCCGTTACCCCTTGGTTTTGCGGCGTTTCTCGGCATTTGGGGTCACAACAGCATAATTCCTTCCGGATTCAATGCAGTACTTCCTGGTTACCCTGGAAGATCTCGTCTCTCCATGCGTCGTTCCTTTGCGGAAAGGGGGTCCGTATGAAAGCCGAAAAGAGACCACCTCGGCTTCTAATATCGATTTGTCACCGTATCTCCTTTGAATCCTCAAAATAACGGGTCCGGACCATGATTTTGTGCAGTATTAATCCTTTATTGCGTGCAAGATGGCATAACGCGTTTCAGCTCTCCCCGGAGCCTTGATCACATGACAGAGTTCAGCGTTATCATGGGCATATTTAAAGTGACTATTGCAGACGTGACTACTACTACCTGTGAAAATTGCGCTATAGACATTGAAGAGTTACTATCTCAGGTTTGCCTACACATCGATACTCATGTATATACAAAAAAGGGGTAAACATAGAATAAACAATAATATTTGACAGTTAATGGTTATATACTTCTATAAAATTCATAATATTTATAATATTTACAACCTTTGTCTTTGATTTGCATTAAATCAAAATTCATGTCATACCACTTAATTTAATTGTATCTATTCATGTCCTCGCGTATCTCTGCACATGTATTAAAAAAAAGTTGTGCTGTATTGTGTACTAAAGTGCATTGTGCTTAATTACCCAATCACCTAAGTGCAAAGCTAATCCCTTAGTTGACACAGTTCTACTTGATTTCATCTTTGTATGCAAGCGGGCATCATTCGCTCTGTTTCAATGTAAATGCTGGGGTCTCTGTATGTAACACCCAGGTGTGTCTGCCCCTGTGTAGTTCAATCCCCTTGTTATTTACCCTGAGGGAGGCGGGAGTTGTTCTAAATGGTTGAAATTAGTGCTTAATACAAATGAGACTTATGGGTTCAGTCCGCATATATGGGTCAAACATCATATATATATATTACCTACTGGCGGTCGCCAGTAGGCAGTTATAGTTAGGACCTAGTTTCCATAGGAAAAGCGTTTTTTGTTTTCCGAATAACTTTGGCGCCGGTTGACGAATCTTCGTGAATTTTTCAAAACTAGTGATCAGCTCCGGTTAGCTCCTGTCTTGAAAGTTTTGGGGTGATTCGCCAAGCGGGGGCCGAGATAAAAGGGGGGTCCCAAAACGTGTTTTCCCTGGGGGCAATGCCAAAATGTATAGCGGGGGCCCCCGCAGCCCCGGGGACTGCCACCTCCCTGGGGCTTTTTTCATTATTTGTGGGGGGCACGCAGCCCCCCCGGAGCCCCAGGGACCACCACCTCCCCGGGGCTCTCCTGTTTTTTGAAAAAAAACTTGTGTGGGGGCTCCAACCCCCCCACATGCCCCGGGGACCACCACCTCCCCGGGGCTTTGCCAATAAAAACACGGGGAGGCACGCAGCCCCCCGCAGCCCCAGGGACCGCCACCACCCCGGGGCTCTCAATTAAAAAAAATAAAAACCTGTGTGGGGGGGCTCGAGCCCCCCCACATGCCCCGTGGACCACCACCTCCCCGGGGCACTACGTATGCAAATGTGGGGGTCCGTTACGGACCTCCGTGCCCCAGGGACCACCACCCCCCAGGGCCGGCTCCTGCAGTGTCCCGGGGTGCCCACCCCCGGGACACTGCTGTTTGCTATCATAGCAAACTCTGGTTTGGATTTTGGAAGCGAGAGCAGGGAAACCTGCTCTCGCTTTCAAAATCCAAACCAGATTGCTTTTCCACAAGGGGAGCTGCATGTCAGCAACTCCCCGTGTGGAAAAGCAATGCCGGCTCCCGCAGGAGGCGGGGAGCCGGCGGGACCGTGGGGGCATTGGGGCTCCCCCTACGGTCCCCATCACAGAGGCCAGGCCCCAGGGGATGGGGTCCCCGGGGCCAGAAGTGGCCCGGGCGGGGGGCCACGCGGCCCCCCTCCCCTGTAATAAAAAAAGGAATAAAAAAAAGGAAAGGCCTTTTTTTTTTAAAAATTGTGGCAATGCCCCGGGGGATGGGGTCCCCGGGGCTGAAATTGGCCTCTGAAGGGGGCCGCGCGGCCCCCTTCCCGTTTTTTTCTTTAAAAAAGTACAAAAACGGGTCAGGCCCTGGGGGATGGGGTCCCCAGGGACCAAAATATTATAAAAAAAGGGGGGCCACACAGCCCCCCTTCAACAAAAATAAAATTAAAAAAAGCTGGCATCGCGCCGGAGGCCCCATCCCCGTCCTGCAGCACTCAGCAAACGCGCCCCCTGGCATGTTGTAAGTTGGGGAATTAATTCCCCTTGAATACTGGGGGTCCCTGGGGGCCAACTAGCCCACCAGGTACCTCCAGTATGCGCCACAGGGCTGTGTTGCAGAGAGGTGGTTTGAGGCTATGCCCCTTTTTACACCTATGCAACGCAGCTTTGTGGCACTTACTGGAGGTACCTGGTGGGCTAGTTGGCCCCCAGGGACCCTCAGGATTCAAGGGGACTTAATCTTCCAAGTTACAATGCACCAGGGGGCGCATTTGCACAGTGGTGCAGGGAGGGGGCGGGGCCTGATATGGCAAGTGTGCAAATGTGCCCCCTGGTGCATTGTAAATTGGGGGATTAAGTCCCCTTGAATCCTGAGGGTCTCTGGGGGCCAACCAGCCCACCAGGTACCTCCAGTAAGCACCACAGAGCTGCGTTGCAGAGAGGTGTAAAAAGGGACATGGCCTCGGACCACCTCTCTGCAACGCAGCCTTGTGGCGCTACTGGAGGTACCTGGTGGGCTAGTTGAGCCCCAGGGACCCTCAGGACTCAGAGGAATTAATCCCAATTTACAACACGCCAGGGTGTGCGTTTGCACAGTGGTGCAGGGAGAGGGCGGGGCCTAACAAAACAAGTGTGCAAATGTGCCTACTGGCGCATTGTAAATTGGGGGATTAAGTCGCGTTCAATCCTGAGGGTCTTTAAGGGCCAACTAGCCCACCAGGTACCTCCAGTAAGTGCCACAGAGCTGCGTTGCAGAGAGGTGGTCTGAGGCCACGCTCCTTTTTACACCACTCTGCAACGCAGCTCTGTGGCGCTTACTGGAGGTACCTGGTGGGCTAGTTGGCCCCCAGGGACCCTCAGGATTCAAGGGGACTTAATAGGGACGTTATAGATAAAAATTAGCATTTAAAAAACCTTTGAAATTCACTGAAAAAACCATAGGTTTCAGGCATGTTATAGTTAGAAATTAGCATTTAAAAACCTTTAGAAATTCACTGAAAAAACCATAGGTTTCAGGGACGTTATAGTTAGTTGGAGATTTCACTCGTACAAAACCAGAGAAATTCCACCGTTATAGTTAGTTCAGCTAACTATAACTGGCGCCCGCAATGCACTGCTGATGACGTCACATATTACATCATTCATGACATGGTCAGTGACATCACTGATGACATCTCAAATGACATCACTGATGAAATCACTGATGACATCATCCACGTGATAATCTGATGCACCTCCTCACACCCTAATATAACCTTTTATACACCCACTCTAAAATACAGACTACCATTTGCGAAACTATAGACACACCAATACCAGTTACTACATACGCACTCACTGATTCCTAGGTCTACACACACATCAACTCATTCACCCATACAGTCACTCATACATGCAGTCTACCATCAATCCGGCACTATCATATGCACTCACATATCTATACAGACACTCACACACCATCACTCATCCATACAGTTACTCAAACACATAGTCAGTCATGCAAAGAATCAATCACACTTCCATTTACTCACCTATACAGATATACACACACCACATCACTTATTCAAACAGAAACAAACGCATACTTACTCTCTTATACAATCACTGATACATGTACACACTCATCCATACAGCCACTCTCACAATCACTGACTCTCACGTATAGTCATTTATGTACTCCAACTCTCCCATGCATTCAGTAAGACACATGTAATCACTCACTTAAACAGTCAGTCACGCACCTACTAAATCCTCCATCCAGACACTTATACACCCACTCATTCTTCAATACACCTTGGCATATATATAATACATATTTAAACTTTAAAGAAACACAGTCACGTGGATGATGTCATCAGTGATGTCATTTGAGATGTCATCAGTGATGTCATCAGTGATGTCACTGACCATGTCATGAATGATGTAATATGTGACGTCATCAGCAGTGCATTGCGGGGGCGCAAGTTATAGTTAGCTGAACTAACTATAACGGTGGAATTTCTCTGGTTTTGTACGAGTGAAATCTCCAACTAACTATAACGTGCCAGAAACCTATGGTTTTTTCAGCGAATATATATATATATATATATCCTTCAAACTGCCTGCTCCAGCATACGAACAGACTCCAGCATGCTCTGGCTCACTTGAAAAGGAGTTTATTGGTGGCTACAAACAATTAGGTAACGCGTTTCAACCGCCAAAGCGGTCTTTGTCAAACTTAATGTTGCTGCCATTTCTTGTTCATTTTGATACTTTTGTTAAAGTTTCAACAACCTTAAAGTCACAGTGCACATATACAAATTTAAAGTGACATGTGCATTCGTAAAGTGCTAGTATTACACACAAGATATATGACACAATGAATATCAAGGGTAAAATTCAATAAAATTCATCAAAATTCATCTTTGGTTAACCAGTATGTCTCTATTACTGAAAACATCATAGAGTTTTTCAATTCATGTCAAAACTACTAACGAGTCTTCGTCTTTATATAAATCATGTGCAAGTACAAGTTGCCTTCTTACCACTTGGTGCACTGTTTATGCCTTGATGATAATAACAACGACAATCCAGGACAAGTGCCCATACATTATCTTGAATTTTGCCACATACTACTCAATCTAGGTCGTAATGCAAAACATGCCCAAGTGCACACTGCTTCTCAACTTGGTGCATTACTAATATCTTGCTGTTAGCAACTATTGTGGGCAAGTGCCCCTTTACTCAACCGGCTTTCACCATAATTAAGGCCAGGTCTCCTTAATTTTAAAGTGCCGTGAAATAAGTGAAACTGTGAAAATAGGTGAAACAACAATTGCAGGAGTGAGCTCCAATTCATTACATAATTCATAAGCATGAAACCAGTTCAAGATATCACATACTGACCTACTACAAAAATACTTTACTAAAACTTCAAAGATGGACATGCAGGTCTTCCTCAGAGTTGAGGCCATTAGGAATCTTACAATTAAAACGTAAGATGTTCGCGACTCCAACTGCCTTAGGTATCTCTCTCTGTTGCCTCCCCTCAATCTCTGTGGTACCTGATCTAGTGCAAAGTACACCATGTCTTGTGTCCCATTCCCATGTATTTGTTCGAAATGCCTGGCGACTGGATATGTCTGGTACCTATTGTTGATGGCTCTAATGTGCTGTAAAATGCGCTGATGGACCGGTAAAATAGTGCTGCCTATGTACATTTTGGAACAGCTACACCTCAGGGCATACACAACAAATTGGCTTTTGCAGTTCAGTGGCTTCATGATTTTCCATTTCTTATCTGTGAAAGGTAGGGGCACTTCCGTGGGGTTAACTCCAAACTTACACACCTTGCATTTGTGGCAACGCCTGAACCCCTTACTCTCACTTAGCCATGTATCTTGCTGTGGCGTCCCTGGACTATTGACTACAAGGGCCTGTCGCAAAGACTTAGCTTTGCGAAAGGTGAAGAGGTGCCTGTTGTCTATATTTGGCCCCAAAATGGGGTCACTCCGTACCATGTGCCAGTGTTTCTGCAGTATTGCCCTGATTTTCTGATGTTGTGTGTTATACCCTGTGATAAAGCTGAATTTTTGATCACGCTTATCAAGAGGTACATTAGTAATCTGTCTTTTTGAAAAAAATCAGTTGTTCCCTTGGCTTTAGATTTGCCTTTTCCCTCGCTGTTTTAAGAATGGCCTTGCTATAGCCTCGCTGCTCGAATCTCCCATTCAACTCATCCTGTGCTTTCGACAGTTGATCTGGGCAGCTACAATTTTTCTCATACGCAGATTCTCTGTGTAGGGAATGCTGTTTTTCAATTTAGTGGGATGAAAACTGCAGGCATGGAGTATTGTCAGACCCCCCAGGATATTGCGGCATGAATTGGCAAATTTAGCGGCACAAATATGGAAATTTAGCGGCACAAATATGGAAATTTAGCGGCATTTTTGTGGCACTTTATTTTACTCATAATCATTCATTTTCAGCCTGAAATCAATGGAAACTGTTTTAGCAGAGTATTCCACTTTGCAATAGGCATGTTTAAAGTGTCTGCAGATCTACGGAAGCACAGCTCCAGTCCTAACCTCATGGGAGTGAGCTGTATTTCTCCCTGGGATGTTCTAGTGCCCATGTATGCACCCCCTGCCGGGGCACTCGCTGCCTCCCGGATCTGTGAGGCAGGACACCTCTTCCTCAGGCACCCTAGGGCGCAGGATCGTAGTGGCTGATCCAAATAAGTGAGACAGACTGCATAGGGAGGTCACCTCCTGCTTACCTGGTCCAGTCCTCATAGGTCGACTTGAGCATACACCAATACTGGCAGAGAATTAACAAATGGTCAGCTCCTCCACAATGCCCAGCCTAACTAAAACACCAAGGAACGACCCTCAGCATAGACAAATTAACTATTCTGTCTGCATATCTCTCCTCAGCAACAAAGTAGATGGGAGTAGGGGGTTGTATGACATTTGAACTCCACTGTTGGTCGCCCCCAGTCCATGTTGTGTCTACAGTTCCGATTTGTGTCACTGTTGAACTGCTAGCCCTATAGATTGTCTGTTTCAAGGCAATCCCTTCTCTGGAATCCAGAGCTTCAATCATCATCTACTTTGAGATGAATTCATCTGTTGCACCCACTGTAAATGTAGGAAGGTCTTTCTTACCTACGAACAAGCTGCCCTTTTCTGAGCCAGAGTCTGTAGAATTTGTTTCTGAATACCTGTTCCTCTGGAGAAAATTTCTGATGAGTTGCTCTACAGAGGATACCACTGTACCCTTCCTCTCTTTTTTTCCTGTGTTGGGGTTGGTCATCCAGTTTGAGCAGTGTGTGGTTTCCTCAGTCCATGCCTCCTCTAAGGACACTGTCTCCACACTTAAAGTAGTCCAGCACACTACTTGCCTGTGACTCGGAGCAGACACATTTCTCCTTTGGGACTTCAAAGGAGACCTACTGGTCATGGAAAAGGAACTGAAACTTGCTGGAAATAGCAGCAGGTATTTAATTCACAAATGTTAGAGTTTCTGCTTTACTTCAAGGAATATAGTTTATCTGTGTTGAGCTGCTGCTGTGTAGTCAGGGGATATCCTGACCATCATGTTTTCCAACAGGTAATGCCCAACCCTTCTCACTCTTTACAAAATCACATCTCTGTCCCTGTAATTTATGAGTCAAGCCACCACCAGTCCCAGTGGTGCTAAGCAGGAGGTCTTGCGGGCACTCTATGTGCTCTCTCAACAGTATAGAAGAACAGGCCTTACAACCCAACTGTCTGCCTCAGTGATGCTTCTAAGTAAGCTGTCATATCATTCCTCTCCATTTTCTCTGGCAGCCCCACCACATGCTCATGATTGTGCCAAGATCTTCACTCCAAGTCCTCAGCCATGTACTTTGAAAAACGGACTTGCTGAGGGAGGTCTTTCATTTTCTTTCTGAGTTTGGGCTGCAGTCAGTTTGATATGACTCAGCTCAGTTTCTGTTTATTTCTCTCTGTACATGAGTTTCCTTTAGCCATCCAACAACAAACGTACATCCACTGCAACTGAGTCCATCAAGGAAAGGAGGGCCTCCCTTGTGTAGTGATGGCCACAAGTATTGTCTCAAGGGTATTATTGGCCATGCTTTGTTTTCTTCAGAGCTAATTTCAATCTTCATGTCAGCTGGGCCCACATTTGACTGGGGGAAGTGAACAGGTTTCTTTGGACAGCCCCTGTGGTTTAATCGGGTTCGGTTTACCCATGTTGTGGAGCTGTGCACTGCATTCTCCATGGCCTCTGGTATTGTACTGAGGTGCTCTGCACATCTCTTAGCAGTCTCTTCATTGATAAGGATCTGTCTCACGTGGTTTGTTGGGCCTGCTCATGTGGCACCTCCATCTTGCCATCAACTACACTTTTCACAAGAGGTCTATCCTTACTCCAACTATGATGTGTCCTTGCTCCAAAATAGCGAATGGATCGCCCCACCAACTACGGGGTTCTCTATGCCAGGGAAAATTGTCCCAGAGGCACACTCTGGATGTTCTTGAAATCAAGATAGCCCCAGCGGCTCTGGCAATACACCAACTCTTCCATTGACTGCTCCAGAACACCAATAAACTTATGTGGCTCTGTGCATTTGTTTCAAAATAAATACTTTTCAAAGACATACTGCATTTGCCTATTAGAGAACTCTAACTGACAAGGGTGACTACATACACCATGGATAAGCAGTCTAGTTCAGTTCAGTTCAATAATCTATATTCGATCTTAAAAAGATCATAAAAGTGCAAGATAAAAACAGTATAATAAAGCATATGAATAAAAAACAACTATCATAAATAAAGACCCTTAATAACATTCTCAGTTCATTCATGTTAGAAAAAAACATTAAAAGCAAATCAATCCAACACATGAAACTGAATAAGCAATCAGTTTCAGTGAACCTCTGGTTCCAACTCCCTATAAATCTTTTGGATAAATCGTATTTACTATCACCTTAAAAGGAAGGAAAAGTTAATATTTAATTTCTCCAAAGGCTCTAAATCGGGAGGATATAGCAAAGTGTGGGGGGTTAAAGGTCGTGAAAATGAAACCTTCCTCGAGGCAACAGAGTACGTGTGGGCATGAAATTAAAATGTCAGTCTACGAGGATGGTGCATCATGAGAACGGCTGCAACTTCTTGACTTAACACCTCTGAGCAATGAAGCGAAGACGAGGTTGCTAAGCAACATAGGGCACCATGCTGCATCTCCAGAAATGCCACAGTGCGCCATGCAACGGAAGTAAAAGATGAACCCTATTAGCCGTTTCAGAGTTTTTCTGTACCTAGCGGAATCCGTCTTCTATATGCATAATTTACATTTATGCGAAGCACAGTGATGTAACCCCATGCACAAACAATCACACAAGTTATTGGAAGAGACCTTTTCCCAAGTCATTAGTGACATCAGACAGTCGCTGCGTGCATTGTTTGGTGACTCTTGCGGCAAGTTACCCGCCGGTAGACACTTTTTTTGTAAATATCGCGGCCAAAATTGTTAATATCGCGGGCATCGTACTAGTCCGCCGATTTCGCGATTTTTTCGTGAATCGCGAAATGCTGGAGGGTCTGTATAGTATTGCCTGCAGTGCTCTTTCGGAATGTTTTTGTATGCACTTTGCCATCCACTATATATACTGTGAGATCTAAGAACTTTACCTCACTCTCACTCAAATGTGATGTAAACTACAACTTCAGATCATTCACGTTCAACCTCTTGATGAAACCCGCTACTGACAATTTGTCCCCTCGCCATATGACGAATAAATTGTCAATATAGCGGGACCACAGGATCGCATTCTCTGTCATTTCTTGGACAAGCTGCGTTGCCAGCACCTGCTCCTCCCACCAGCCCATATGAAAATTAGCATAGCTGGGGGCGAAGCAGGTGCCCATCGCCATTCCCCGGACCTGCTGATATAGGTCCTTGCCAAAAAGAAAGTTGTTGTTACGCAAACACCAGCCTAACATGCGCACCAACATTTCTGTGTGCCGGTACAAGGTCAGTGGTCGTAAACTCAGAAAATACTGCACCGCTGTGATCCCATCAGTGTGTGAAATGCTGGGGTAGAGGGAGGAGACATCTAGTGTTATCATAATAAAGCCTTCCTCCCACTCTATATCATAAATCTTTTTGAGAAAATCACCCATGTCTCTAGTGTAAGATGAGAGATTTTTTTACAAAGTCCTGCAAGAAAAAATCTAAATACTTTGAGGTGTTCTCAAATAAACTGCCAATAGCTGATATGATGGGATGACCCGGTGGGGCATTCACACTCTTATGAACTTTGGGTATGAGATACAAGACTGGAGTCACTGGTGAGTCTACCTTCAGAAAGTTGTATTCTGCCTGGGAAATGAGTCCTACTGATTTCCAGTGTGCCAATTCTAAAAGGAAATTGGTGGTGGTGGCCTGGAGCACATCTTTGTCTATTCTTGAATAGCACTGCCTATTGCTAAGTTGCAGCATTGCCTCCTCCTGATACATAGATGATGTTTCCGCCCTTGTCCGCCTGTCTCACCACTATATCCTGCCGTGACTGCAACTTCTTTATTAGGTTCTTATACCCTATTTCTGATTTGCTGGCTGAAACCTTGACCTGCTGCTCAGCATATAGTTCTTTCAGGTCATGAACTACTCGCTCGGAAAAGGAATCAATTGAATCTTTAGGGACCATAGGTAAAAAGATTGATTGAGGTCTAACAGGCGTATTCGGTCTGCCATACACATGTAGGCCTTGTTCTCTAAGCAGTGATTCATCCGCTAGATCATGCATATCCCCTCTCTCCAGACTGTCTAAATCCCTCAGCAGATTAATATCAGAAATCTGTAGGTTGCCTGCACCTTCGATTGGCTCTAGGTCCCGTCCCTCTGTAGGCCTACCTGTGGCAAAGTATTTGGCCAATCTAAGCTCTCTGGTGAATTTAAAACAGTCTATTCTGGTCTGTACATAGTCCATGTCTACAGTGGCACAATAGGAAAGACCACGCTAGAGGATATTCATTTCTTCTGCATTTAATACTAGGTCAGACAAATTCACTATGCTTGAGTTATTATCTATCATTTGTTCTTTTTGTTGGTTGTCCTTTTGGTCGCCTGTTCTCTTTGACCTTCGGTTTTTCCTCTTCCTCGGAAGGTTCTCTCTTGCCCTTGTAGCGGCCTTAGGTTGGTATTTCGGTCCCAACGTAAAAACGTAACTCCTCTTCCACAGAGGGTACAATCGCTGTTTGGTGCATATCCTGTTGTCTGTGTCCACCTCGGAATTCAATTCGGATCCTGTTTCCTCATGCATCTGTGCGCTACTGCCAGGCAGGCTGTGAGACATTTTCTGGCGCCGAATGTTTTCAAAGCGCTTTGAAAAGGTGAAGATTTGGCCCCTCTGATTGTCCAGTTTGTCCCTCCTGAATTTAATGGCCTTACGATCCTTTATCGTTTGCTCATATTTCTTCACTCTTTCCTGCTTTTCCATCTGTAGTTTCTTGATGGTCTCTTGCTCCGGTAATTTGCTAAGTTGTTCGGAAAGTGCCTCTATTTCTTTCATATATATATATTTTTTTTTCAGTGAATATACTATAATGTGCTAATCTTTGTTCTTTTAAATATATATGCAGTGCTTTGAAGGGGCACTTGAATAACTTGGAAAGCACTGTTCCGAGGGACATGTGAATGAACTCATTTATAGATTAATACCATCATTCAGGACGAATCGAACTGGCCAGGAAAGTGTTTATGAACAGCCTGACATTTTCCACGTATTTCTGCTATGGATAAATGTGAACCATTGAGGCTTGGAATGCATATTTCATGAACTGAGCTTAAAATACGTGCAATTGGTCATATGATTAATACTACACTGACATGGCGCCTGAAACACTGTATTCCACTCTGTGAAGGGGAGTCCTCTTTTGATGTGAATGAGCACTCCAATGGGGACAGGTGAAAGCCCTTAAATTCAGCCTGCTTCGTGCACTTTGTATTATGCAAATATTGAGAAAAGGCAGTCCAGCCGAAACGCGTCTATTTGCTTTAAATAAATCTCTGGAGATACTGAGAACCCCATGAGTGCCTACTGTGTTTTGTGTGTGTGTGTGTGTATATATATATATATTCACTGAAAAAACCATAGGTTTTAGGGACAGTTATAGTTAGTTGGACATTGCACTCGTAAAAAACCCGTGAAATCCCCTGTTATAGTTAGTTCAGCTAACTATAACTCGCGCCCCGCAATGCACTGCTGATGACGTCACATATTACATCACTCATGACATGGTCAGTGACATCACTGATGACATCACTGATGACATCTCAAATGACATCACTGATGACATCACTGATGACATCATCCAGTGACTGTGTGTTTCTGTAAAGTTTAAATATGTTTAATATATATAGGGAAAGGCGTATTGAAGAATGAGTGGGTGTATAAGTTTCTGAATGGATGATTTAGTACGTGAGTGACTGACTCTACAAGTGAGTGATTAAACGTATCTTACTGAATGCATGGGTTAGTGACTAAACTGTGTGAATGTCTGTATCCGTCTGTTTGTTGGTGTGTAAGTGGATGCATGGATTTGCGAATAGCTACATGAGTGTCTATATGGGTTATTGATTGGTTCTCTGAGTATCTGTATGGCTGCCTGAGTGTTTGTGTGGGTGGGGTGTGTGTGACTCTATACATAGATGTGTGAGTGGGTGATTCACTGGCTGCATGATTTCAAGAGTGCATCTGTGATGGACTGCTTGGGTGGGTGAGTGTGTATGGGTGTGTTAGTGAGTGAATGTATATCTCAGTGGTACATGTGCGAGTAACTACATATGTAAAAGGCAGTATATATGTGTGTTAGAGTATTTAAATGGCTATAAGTGAGAGTGTGTTATTGTGAGAGTGGCTGTATAGATGCGTGTGTGCTTGTATCAGTTATTGTATAAGAGCGTAAGAATGTGCTAGTATTTGTATGAGTAAGTGAGCTGGTGTGTGTATAACTGTATAGGTGAGTAAATGGGTGTGTGATTAATTTTGTGCATGACTGACTAGGTGTGTGAGTACCTCTATGGATGAGTGGCGGTGTGTGAGTGTTTATATAGGTGTATGAGTGCATATGATAGTCCTGTACTGAGTGACTGTAAGTATGAGTGACTGTACAGGTGAGTGAGTGGATGTGTGTGTAGACCTAAGAATCGGTGAGTGGGTATGTAGTTTTTGGTGTTGGAGTGTCTATGGTTTTGAGAATGGCAGTCTGTAATTTAGAGTGGGTGTATCAAAAGTTATATTAGGGTGTGAGAAGATGCATGAAATTATCACATGGATGATGTCATCAGTGATGTAATTTGAGATGTCATCAGTGATGTCATCAGTGATGTCACTGACCATGTCATGAGTGATGTAATATGTGACGTCATCAGCAGTGCATTGCGGGCGCGAGTTATAGTTAGCTGAACTAACTATAACAGGGGAATTTCACGGGTTTTGTACGAGTGCAATGTCCAACTAACTATAACTGTCCCTAAAACCTATGGTTTTTTCAGTGAATTTCAAAGGTTTTTTAAATGCTAATTTCTAACTATAACGTGTCTGAAACCTATGGTTTTTTCAGTGAATTTCAAAGGTTTTTTAAATGCTAATTTCTAACTATAACGTGCCTGAAACCTATGGTTTTTCAGTGAATTTCAAAGGTTTTTAAATGCTAATTTCTAACTATAACGTGCCTGAAACCTATGGTTTTTTCAGTGAATTTCAAAGGTTTTTAAATGCTAATTTCTAACTATAACGTGCCTGAAACCTATGATTTTTTAAGTGAATTTCAAAGGTTTTTTAAATGCTAGTTTCTAACTCTGCCAACAGAGGTAGGACATGTGAAGAAAGAAGAAAAACGCACAGAAAGAAGCAAAAGATGTGCAGAAAGAACCAACAGAGGAGCAGAAAGAGGCCTTGTTGCAAAATCATCCTGTGCCCACAACTTTTTCAGACGGGTACTGGTGGTAATTGACTCTGACTAACCAGAGCCAGTGCGCGCTTGCACAGTGGTGAAGGGAGGGGGGCCTGAGGTGACATGTGTGCAAACGCGCCCGTGGCGTGTTTTAAGTTGCGGGATTAAGTCCCCTTGAATCCTGAGGGTCCCTGGGGCCCAACTAGCCCCCCAGGTACCTACAGTTAGGACCACAGAGCTGAGTTGCAGAGAGGCGTTCCGAGGCCACGCACCTTTTTTCACCTCTCTGCAACGCAACTCTGTTGTGCTTACTGAAGGTACCTGGTGGGCTAGTTGGCCCCCAGGATTCAAAGGAATTAACTCCCCAACTTAAAACGCACCACAGGGCGTGTTTGCGCACATGTCACCTGAGGCCCCGCCCCTCCCTTCACCACTATGCAAACGCGCCCCGTGGCGCGTTTTAAGTTGGGGGATTAGGTCACCTTGAATCCTGAGAGTCCCTGGGGCCCAACTAACCCACCAGGTACTTCCAGTAAGCACCACAGGCCTGCGTTGCAACGCCTGTAACAAATTGTGCAGTTGTGTTTAGGTAGTGAAGAGGGTCATGCTGGGGGTAGTGTTTTAGGGTTTAGGGTAGTGCAGTGGTGTTTGTGTAGTGTAGGGGTCATGCTGGGGGTAGATTTAGGGTTTAGGGTAGTGCAGTGGTGTTTGGGTAGTGTAGGAAGTCGTGCTGGGGGAGTGGTTTAGGGTTTAGGGTAGTACAGTGGTGTTTGTGTAGTGTAGGGGGTCGTGCTGGGGTTAGTGTTTTAGGGTTTTAGGGTTTAGGGTAGTGCAGTGGTGTTTGGGTAGTGTAGGGGATACTGCTGGGGGTAGTGTTTTAGGGTTTAGGGTAGTGCAATGTTGTTTGGGTAGTGTAGGGGACTGCTGGGGTAGTGTTTTAGGGTTTAGGGTAGTGCAGTGGTGTTTGGGTAGCGTAGGGGTACTGCTGGGGGTAGTGTTTTATGGTTTAGGTAGGTAGTGCAGTGGTGTTTGGGTAGTGTAGGGGTTCGTGCTGGGGGTAGTTTTTAGGGTTTAGGGTAGTGCAGTGGTGTTTGTGTAGTGTAGGAGGTCGTGTTTTAGGGTTTAGGGTAGTGCAGTGGTCTTTGGGTAGTGTAGGGAGTCGTGCGGGGGTATTGTTTTAGAGTTTAGGGTAGTGCAGTGGTCTTTGGGTAGTGTAGGGGTTGTGCGGGGGTAGTGTTTTAGGGATTAGGGTAGTGCATTGGTATTTGGGTAGTGTAGGGGGTCATGCGGGGGTAGTGTTTTAGGGTTTAGGGCAGTGCAGTGGTGTTTAGGTAGTGTAGGGGGTCGTGCTGGGGGAGTGTTTTAGGGTTTAGGGCAGTGCAGTGGTGTTCGGGTAGTGTAGGGGGTCGTGCTGGGGGAGTGTTTTAGGGTTTAGGGCAGTGCAGTCGTGTTTGGGTAGTGTAGGGGGTCGTGCTGGGGGAGTATTTTAGGGTTTAGGGTAGTGCAGTGGTGTTCGGGTAGTGCAGGGGGTCATGCTGGGGGTAGTGTTCTAGGGTTTAGGGCAGTGCAGTGGTGTTCGGGCAGTGTAGGGGGTCGTGCTGGGGTGGTGTTTTAGGGTTTAGGGCAGTGCAGTGGTGTTCGGGCAGTGTAGGGGGTCGTGCTGGGGGTGGTGTTTCAGGGTTTAGGGCAGTGCAGTTGTTTTCGGGCAGTGTAGGGGGTCGTGCAGGTGGTGGTGTTTCAGGGTTTAGGGCAGTGCAGTGGTGTTCGGGCAGTGTAGGGGGTCGTGCAGGGGTGGTGTTTCAGGGTTTATGGCAGTGGTGTTCGGGCAGTGTAGGGGTCATGCTGGGGGTGGTGTTTCAGGGTTTGGGGCAGTGCAGTGGTGTTCGAGCAGTAAAGGGGTCATGCTGGGGGTGGTGTTTCAGGGTTTAGGGCAGTGCAGTGGTGTTCGGGCAGTGTAGGGGCGGTGCAGGGGTGGTGTTTCAGGGTTTAGGGTAGTGCAGTGGTGTTTGGGCAGTGTAGGGGGTGGTGCAGGGGGTGGTGTTTCAGGGTTTAGGGCAGTGCAGTGGTGTTCGGGCAGTGTAGGGGTCGTGCAGGGGTGGTGTTTCAGGGTTTAGGGCAGTGCAGTGGTGTTCGGGCAGTGTAGGGGGCAGTGCAGGGGGTGGTGTTTCAGGGTTTAGGGCAGTACAGTGGTGTTCGGGCATTGTAGGGGGTGGTGCTGGGGCTGGTGTTTCAGGGTTTAGGGCAGTGCAGTGGTGTTCGGGCAGTGTAGGGGGTCGTGCTGGGGCTGGTGTTTCAGGGTTTAGGGCAGTGCAGTGGTGTTCAGGCAGTGTAGGGGGTTGTGCTGGGGGTGATGTTTCAGGGTTTAGGGCAGTGCAGTGGTGTTCGGGCAGGGTAGGGGGTCATGCTGGGGGTGGTGTTTCAGGGTTTAGGGCAGTGCAGTGGTGTTCGGGCAGTGTAGGGGGTCTTGCTGGGGGTGGTGTTTCAGGGTTTAGTGCAGTGGTGTTCGGGCAGTGTAGGGTGTCGTGCTGAGGGTGGTGTTTCAGGGTTTAGGGCAGTGCAGTAGTGTTTGGGCAGTGTAGGGGGTCGTGCAGGGGTGGTGTTTCAGGGTTTAGGGCAGTGCAGTGGTGTTCGGCCAGTGTAGGTAGTCTTGCTGGGGTGGTGTTTCAGGGTTTAGGGCAGTGCAGTAGTTTTCGGGCAGTGTAGGCGGTCGTGCTGGGGCTGGTGTTTCAGGGTTTAGGGCAGTGCAGTGGTGTTCGGGCAGTGTACGGGGTTGTGCTGGGGCTGGTGTTTCAGGGTTTAGGGCAGTGCAGTGGTGTTCGGGCAGTGTAGGGGGTCGTGCTGGGGGTGGTGTTTCAGGGTTTAGGGCAGTGCAGTTGTGTTCGGGCAGTGTAGGGGGTCGTGCTGGGGCTGGTGTTTCAGGGTTTAGGGCAGTGCAGTGGTGTTCGGGCAGTGTAGGGGGTCGTGCTGGGGCTGGTGTTTCAGGGTTTAGGGCAGTGCAGTGGTGTTCGGGCAGTGTACGGGGTTGTGCTGGGGCTGGTGTTTCAGGGTTTAGGGCAGTGCAGTGGTGTTCGGGCAGTGTAGGGGGTCGTGCTGGGGGTGGTGTTTCAGGGTTTAGGGCAGTGCAGTTGTGTTCGGGCAGTGTAGGGGGTCGTGCTGGGGCTGGTGTTTCAGGGTTTAGGGCAGTGCAGTGGTGTTCGGGCAGTGTAGGGGGTCGTGCTGGGGCTGGTGTTTCAGGGTTTTGGGCAGAGCAGTGGTGTTCGGGCAGTGTAGGGGGTCGTGCTGGGGGTGGTGTTTCAGGGTTTAGGGCAGTGCAGTGGTGTTCGGGCAGTGTAGGGTGTCTTGCTGGGAGTGGTGTTTCAGGGTTTAGGGCAGTGCAGTGGTGTTCGGGCAGTGTAGGGGTCTTGCTGGGGGTGGTGTTTCAGGGTTTAGGGCAGTGGTGTTCGGGGCAGTGTTGGGGGTCTTGCTGGGGGTGATGTTTCAGGGTTTAGGGCAGTGCAGTGGTGTTTGGGCAGTGTAGGGGGTCTTGCTGGGGGTAGTGTTTCAGGGTTTAGGGCGGTGCAGTGGTGTTCGTGCAGTGTAGGGGGTCGTGCTGGGGGTGGTGTTTCAGGGTTTAGGGCAGTGCAGTAGTGTTCGGGCAGTGTAGGGGTCGTGCAGGGGTGGTGTTTCAGGGTTTAGGGCAGTGCAGTGGTGTTCTGGCAGTGTAGGGGTCATGCTGGGGGTGGGGTTTCAGGGTTTAGGGCAGTACAGTGGTGTTCGGGCAGTGTAGGGGGTCGTGCAGGGGGTGGTGTTTCAGGGTTTAGGGCAGTGCAGTGGTGTTCGGGCAGTGTAGGGGGTCGTGCTGGGGCTGGTGTTTCAGGGTTTAGGGCAGTGCAGTGGTGTTCGGGCAGTGTAGGGGGTCTTGCTGGGGGTGGTGTTTCAGGGTTTAGGGCAGTGGTGTTCGGGCAGTGTAGGGGGTCTTGCTGGGGGTAGTGTTTCAGGGTTTAGGGCAGTGCAGTGGTGTTCTGTGCAGTATAGGGGGTCGTGCTGGGGATGGTGTTTCTGGGTTTAGGGCAGTGCAGTAGTGTTCGAGCAGGGTAGGGGCTGTGCAGGGGGTGGTGTTTCAGGGTTTAGGGCAGTGCAGTGGTGTTCGGTCAGTGTAGGGGGTCGCGCTGGGGGTGGTGTTTCAGGGTTTAGGGCAGTGCAGTGGTGTTCGGGCAGTGTAGGGGGTCATGCACAGGGTGGTGTTTCAGGGTTTAGGGCAGTGCAGTGGTGTTCGGGCAGTGTAGGGTGTTGTGCTGGGGCTGGTGTTTCAGGGTTCAGGGCAGTGCAGTGGTGTTCAGGCAGTGTGGGGGTCGTGCTGAGGCTGGTGTTTCACGGTTTAGGGCAGTGCTTTGGTGTTCGGGCAGTGTAGGGGTCGTGCTGCGGCTGGTGTGTCAGGGTTTAGGGCAGTGCAGTGATGTTCGGGCAGTGTAGGCGGTCGTGCTGGGGCTGGTGTTTCAGGGTTTAGGGCAGTGCAGTGGTGTTCGGGCAGTGTAGGGGGTCGTGCTGGGGATGGTGTTTCAGGGTTTAGGGCAGTGCAGTGGTGCTCGGGCAGTGTAGGGGGTCGTGCTGGGGGTGATGTTTCAGGGTTTAGGGTAGTGCAGTGGTGTTCAGGCAGTGTAGGGGGTCGTGCAGGGGCTGGTGTTTCACGGTTTAGGGCAGTGCAGTGGTGTTCGGGCAGTGTAGGGGGTCGTGCTGGGGCTGGTGTTTCAGGGTTTTGGGCAGAGCAGTGGTGTTCGGGCAGTGTAGGGGGTCATGCTGGGGGTAGTGTTTCAGGGTTTAGGGCAGTGCAGTGGTGTTCGGGCAGTGTAGGGGGTCGTGCTGGGGGTGGTGTTTCAGGGTTTAGGTCAGTGGTGTTCGGGCAGTGTAGGGGGTCTTGCTGGGGTGATGTTTCAGGGTTTAGGGCAGTGCAGTGGTGTTCGGGCAGTGTAGGGGTCTTGCTGGGGGTAGTGTTTCAGGGTTTAGGGCAGTGCAGTGGTGTTCGGGCAGTGTAGGGGGTCATGCTGGGGGTTGTGTTTCAGGGTTTAGGGCAGTGCAGTGGTGTTCGGGCAGTGTAGGGGGTCGTGAAGGGGGTGGTGTTTCATGGTTTAGGGCAGTGCAGTGGTGTTTGGGCAGTGTAGGGTGTCGTGCTAGGGGTGGTGTTTCAGGGTTTAGGGCAGTGCAGTGGTGTTCGGGCAGTGTAGGGGGTCATGCAGGGGCTGGTGTTTCAGGGTTTAGGGCAGATCAGTGGTGTTCGGGCAGTGTAGGGGTCGTGCTGGGGGTAGTGTTTTAGGGTTTAGGGTAGTGCAGTGGTGCTTGTGTAGTGTAGGGGGTCGTGCTGGGGGTAGTGTTTTAGGGTTTAGGTAGTGCAGTGGTGTTTGTGTAGTGTAGGGGGTCATGTTTTATGGTAGTGCAGTGGTGTTTGGGTAGTGTAGGGGGTCGTGCTGGGGGTAGTGTTTTAGGATTTAGGTTAGTGCAGTGGTGTTTGGGTAGTGTAGGGGGTCGTGCTGGGGGTAGTGTTTTAGGGTTTAGGGTAGTGCAGTGGTGTTTGTGTAGTGTAGGGGGTCGTGCTGGGGGTAGTGTTTTAGGGTTTAGGTTAGTGCAGTGGTGCTTGCGTAGTGTAGGGGTCGTGCTGGGGGTAGTGTTTTAGGGTTTAGGGTAGTGCAATGGTGTTTGTGTAGTGTAGACGGTCATGTTTTAGGGTAGTGCAGTGGTGTTTGTGTAGTGTAGGGGGTCGTGCTGGTGGTAGTGTTTTAGGATTTAGGTTAGTGCAGTGGTGTTTGGGTAGTGTAGGGGGTCGTGCTGGGGGTAGTGTTTTAGGGTTTAGGATAGTGCAGTGGTGCTTGTGTAGTGTAGGGGGTCGTGCTGGGGGTAGTGTTTTAGGGTTTAAGGTAGTGCAGTAGTGTTCGGGCAGTGTAGGGGGTCGTGCAGGGGTGGTGTTTCAGGGTTTAGGGCAGTGCAGTGGTGTTCGGGCATTGTAGGGGGTGGTGCTGGGGCTGGTGTTTCAGGGTTTAGGGCAGTGCAGTGGTGTTCGGGCAGTGTAGGGGGTCGTGCTGGGGCTGGTGTTTCAGGGTTTAGGGCAGTGCAGTGGTGTTCAGGCAGTGTAGGGGGTTGTGCTGGGGGTGATGTTTCAGGGTTTAGGGCAGTGCAGTGGTGTTCGGGCAGGGTAGGGGGTCATGCTGGGGGTGGTGTTTCAGG
The DNA here is from genome assembly GCA_963921515.1 of Calotriton arnoldi. Taxonomy (NCBI): domain Eukaryota; kingdom Metazoa; phylum Chordata; class Amphibia; order Caudata; family Salamandridae; genus Calotriton; species Calotriton arnoldi. The sequence goes on along the minus strand of CAWUFW010000355.1, from coordinate 1,225,156 downwards.
GTTTAGGGCAGTGCAGTGGTGTTCGGGCAGTGTAGGGGTCTTGCTGGGGGTGGTGTTTCAGGGTTTAGTGCAGTGGTGTTCGGGCAGTGTAGGGTGTCGTGCTGAGGGTGGTGTTTCAGGGTTTAGGGCAGTGCAGTAGTGTTTGGGCAGTGTAGGGGGTCGTGCAGGGGTGGTGTTTCAGGGTTTAGGGCAGTGCAGTGGTGTTCGGCCAGTGTAGGTAGTCTTGCTGGGGGTGGTGTTTCAGGGTTTAGGGCAGTGCAGTAGTTTTCGGGCAGTGTAGGCGGTCGTGCTGGGGCTGGTGTTTCAGGGTTTAGGGCAGTGCAGTGGTGTTCGGGCAGTGTACGGGGTTGTGCTGGGGCTGGTGTTTCAGGGTTTAGGGCAGTGCAGTGGTGTTCGGGCAGTGTAGGGGGTCGTGCTGGGGGTGGTGTTTCAGGGTTTAGGGCAGTGCAGTTGTGTTCGGGCAGTGTAGGGGGTCGTGCTGGGGCTGGTGTTTCAGGGTTTAGGGCAGTGCAGTGGTGTTCGGGCAGTGTAGGGGGTCGTGCTGGGGCTGGTGTTTCAGGGTTTAGGGCAGTGCAGTGGTGTTCGGGCAGTGTACGGGGTTGTGCTGGGGCTGGTGTTTCAGGGTTTAGGGCAGTGCAGTGGTGTTCGGGCAGTGTAGGGGGTCGTGCTGGGGGTGGTGTTTCAGGGTTTAGGGCAGTGCAGTTGTGTTCGGGCAGTGTAGGGGTCGTGCTGGGGCTGGTGTTTCAGGGTTTAGGGCAGTGCAGTGGTGTTCGGGCAGTGTAGGGGGTCGTGCTGGGGCTGGTGTTTCAGGGTTTTGGGCAGAGCAGTGGTGTTCGGGCAGTGTAGGGGGTCGTGCTGGGGGTGGTGTTTCAGGGTTTAGGGCAGTGCAGTGGTGTTCGGGCAGTGTAGGGTGTCTTGCTGGGAGTGGTGTTTCAGGGTTTAGGGCAGTGCAGTGGTGTTCGGGCAGTGTAGGGGTCTTGCTGGGGGTGGTGTTTCAGGGTTTAGGGCAGTGGTGTTCGGGCAGTGTTGGGGGTCTTGCTGGGGGTGATGTTTCAGGGTTTAGGGCAGTGCAGTGGTTTTGGGCAGTGTAGGGGGTCTTGCTGGGGGTAGTGTTTCAGGGTTTAGGGCGGTGCAGTGGTGTTCGTGCAGTGTAGGGGGTCGTGCTGGGGGTGGTGTTTCAGGGTTTAGGGCAGTGCAGTAGTGTTCGGGCAGTATAGGGGTCGTGCAGGGGTGGTGTTTCAGGGTTTAGGGCAGTGCAGTGGTGTTCTGGCAGTGTAGGGGGTCATGCTGGGGGTGGGGTTTCAGGGTTTAGGGCAGTACAGTGGTGTTCGGGCAGTGTAGGGAGTCGTGCAGGGGGTGGTGTTTCAGGGTTTAGGGCAGTGCAGTGGTGTTCGGGCAGTGTAGGGGGTCGTGCTGGGGCTGGTGTTTCAGGGTTTAGGGCAGTGCAGTGGTGTTCGGGCAGTGTAGGGGTCTTGCTGGGGGTGGTGTTTCAGGGTTTAGGGCAGTGGTGTTCGGGCAGTGTAGGGGGTCTTGCTGGGGGTAGTGTTTCAGGGTTTAGGGCAGTGCAGTGGTGTTCGTGCAGTATAGGGGGTCGTGCTGGGGATGGTGTTTCTGGGTTTAGGGCAGTGCAGTAGTGTTCGAGCAGGGTAGGGGGTTGTGCAGGGGTGGTGTTTCAGGGTTTAGGGCAGTGCAGTGGTGTTCGGTCAGTGTAGGGAGTCGCGCTGGGAGTGGTGTTTCAGGGTTTAGGGCAGTGCAGTGGTGTTCGGGCAGTGTAGGGGGTCATGCACGGGGTGGTGTTTCAGGGTTTAGGGCAGTGCAGTGGTGTTCGGGCAGTGTAGGGTGTTGTGCTGGGGCTGGTGTTTCAGGGTTCAGGGCAGTGCAGTGGTGTTCAGGCAGTGTAGGGGGTCGTGCTGAGGCTGGTGTTTCACGGTTTAGGGCAGTGCTTTGGTGTTCGGGCAGTGTAGGGGGTCGTGCTGCGGCTGGTGTGTCAGGGTTTAGGGCAGTGCAGTGATGTTCGGGCAGTGTAGGCGGTCGTGCTGGGGCTGGTGTTTCAGGGTTTAGGGCAGTGCAGTGGTGTTCGGGCAGTGTAGGGGTCGTGCTGGGGATGGTGTTTCAGGGTTTAGGGCAGTGCAGTGGTGCTCGGGCAGTGTAGGAGGTCGTGCTGGGGGTGATGTTTCAGGGTTTAGGGTAGTGCAGTGGTGTTCAGGCAGTGTAGGGGTCGTGCAGGGGCTGGTGTTTCAAGGTTTAGGGCAGTTCAGTGGTGTTCGGGCAGTGTAGGGGGTCGTGCTGGGGCTGGTGTTTCAGGGTTTTGGGCAGAGCAGTGGTGTTCGGGCAGTGTAGGGGTCATGCTGGGGGTAGTGTTTCAGGGTTTAGGGCAGTGCAGTGGTGTTCGGGCAGTGTAGGGGTCGTGCTGGGGTGGTGTTTCAGGGTTTAGGTCAGTGGTGTTCGGGCAGTGTAGGGGGTCTTGCTGGGGGTGATGTTTCAGGGTTTAGGGCAGTGCAGTGGTGTTCGGGCAGTGTAGGGGTCTTGCTGGGGGTAGTGTTTCAGGGTTTAGGGCAGTGCAGTGGTGTTCGGGCAGTGTAGGGGGTCATGCTGGGGGTTGTGTTTCAGGGTTTAGGGCAGTGCAGTGGTGTTCGGGCAGTGTAGGGGGTCGTGAAGGGGTGGTGTTTCATGGTTTAGGGCAGTGCAGTGGTGTTTGGGCAGTGTAGGGTGTCGTGCTAGGGGTGGTGTTTCAGGGTTTAGGGCAGTGCAGTGGTGTTCGGGCAGTGTAGGGGGTCATGCAGGGGCTGGTGTTTCAGGGTTTAGGGCAGATCAGTGGTGTTCGGGCAGTGTAGGGGGTCGTGCTGGGGGTAGTGTTTTAGGGTTTAGGGTAGTGCAGTGGTGCTTGTGTAGTGTAGGGGGTCGTGCTGGGGGTAGTGTTTTAGGGTTTAGGTAGTGCAGTGGTGTTTGTGTAGTGTAGGGGGTCATGTTTTATGGTAGTGCAGTGGTGTTTGGGTAGTGTAGGGGGTCGTGCTGGGGGGTAGTGTTTTAGGATTTAGGTTAGTGCAGTGGTGTTTGGGTAGTGAAGGGGGTCGTGCTGGGGGTAGTGTTTTAGGGTTTAGGGTAGTGCAGTGGTGTTTGTGTAGTGTAGGGGGTCGTGCTGGGGGTAGTGTTTTAGGGTTTAGGTTAGTGCAGTGGTGCTTGCGTAGTGTAGGGGGTCGTGCTGGGGGTAGTGTTTTAGGGTTTAGGGTAGTGCAATGGTGTTTGTGTAGTGTAGACGGTCATGTTTTAGGGTAGTGCAGTGGTGTTTGTGTAGTGTAGGGGGTCGTGCTGGTGGTAGTGTTTTAGGATTTAGGTTAGTGCAGTGGTGTTTGGGTAGTGTAGGGGGTCGTGCTGGGGGTAGTGTTTTAGGGTTTAGGATAGTGCAGTGGTGCTTGTGTAGTGTAGGGGGTCGTGCTGGGGGTAGTGTTTTAGGGTTTAAGGTAGTGCAGTGGTATTTTTGTAGTGTAGGGGGGTCATGTTTTAAGATGCAATGCTCCAATACCTGACCAGTCTGCACTACATAAAACTGCAAAAAACTAAAAATAAAAAGTGTTTTGCACACTTTTGTCATTGGGCTATATGTGGGCTACATCTGGGTAATATTTGTGCTACATTTGGGCTCTTTTTTCACTGGTGGCCATCTTGGAAGACTTCTTTGTTATGAAGTTTCCTAATTTCTTCATTTACTGCAGTCTCCTCAGTAGGAAATGCTTTCAGTTTTTTACTTTGATTCCATCAAGAAGGCATTCAGATGTGTCTCACATCTGCCATAAATTCAGAATGTTAGCACTCTAGTTGCTCATTAGATCACTGTAGTAAAGCTACTGCTCACCAGGGAGTTAACTGGAAGTCTGCTGCTGGTATTGAAAGTGATTGTTTCAGTCTGCATGTCAGAATTTTCTAATGAAATAGAAGAGGATTTGAGATCTCACTTAAAACATGCCCTAATTTTTCTTTCTGCAGCACTAACCATAATTTCTAGTTCAAAAAGAACCCCTCATTTTGTTCCTTTTTAAATTAAATGTTTTAAGTGTTACCGGTTTATTCCAATCAAGATGGCTTCAGGTGTGCCATACTTTGGTCATAAGTAAGGCTGTTAGCGCTCTAGTTGTTCTTTAGAACACTCTGGGAAGCTGCAGTAGAACACAAAGGCATCAACTGGCAGGCTGCTCCTGTTGAAATATAACAGGAAGATATTTGAGATCACACTTGAAATATGTCCTAATTTTTCTTTCTGCAGCACTAACCATAATTTCTATTTCAAAAAGAACCCCTCATTTTGTTCCTTTTTAAATTAAATGTTTTAAGTGTTACCAGTTTATTCCAATCAAGATGGCTTCAGGTGTGCCATAATTTTGTCATAAGTAAGGCTGTTAGGGCTCTAGTTGTTCTTTAGAACACTCTGGAAGGCTGCAGTAGAACACATAGGAATCAACTGACAGTCTCTGCCCTTGTTGGATGTACATGTTTTACTGAGAATGTCAGACTTCATTCTCACATGACTGAGAAAGATAATGTGAATTTACAGAAAATATGCTCTCATTTTAGCTTCTGGAGCACCTTCCAAACCTCCATGGGACAAGCATGAGAAAATAGTGTTCTCTCAAACATGATTCATGATATCCCAGCAGAAGGTTTTTCACATGGTAAAATCACCTTAGAATACACCACAATTCCTAAAATTAGTATGGTACCATCAACAAATACATTCTAATGTAACTAAAGCCTGTTATCACCCTTTATAGTTCTCCTTTTGGTGACCCTCAAAATCTTCTATTCACTACAATGCATTTCAATGAGGTACTATCATTTATATTGGTCCCAAGATGGCTGCCAGCAATTCCAGGATGAAGTGCTGACAGCCAATCAGATCTCACGATGACATGTGTGGTTAGGCTCCGCCCAGATATATATGTGACTTTACTTTTGATTTTCTCAGGAACTACTGAACGGATTTACACCATTTCAGCAAAAGGCACGACACTGAACCAAGGGCTACCTCTTTGCCAAATTTGGTGTAATTCCGTTCAGTAGTTCGGGCTGTAGCTGCGACTAAAGGTTCCTATGGAAAAATGAATGGGGAAAACGGGTTTTGGGACCCCCCTTTTTTCTCGGCCCCCGCTTGACGTATCACCCCGAGACTTTCAGGATAGGAGCGGACGGGAGCGCCCCAACAAGTTGGAAACTTTCGCGAAGATTCGTCAACCGGCGCCAACGTTATTTCAAATAGAATGTCGCGGATTTCCTATGGATAATAGGTTTTAACTATAACTATCTACTGGCGACCGCCAGTAGATATATATATATATATATATATATATATATATATATATATATATATATATATATATATATATATATATATATATATATATATATATACAAAGATTAGCACATTATAGTATAGTCACTGAAAAGAACAAAGATCAATACAATGTTATAGTTGTGTTTGGCAATACGATCTTAGCATAAATTAAAAAAACACAGATATTCGCTGAAAAAACAAAGGTACGTTATAGTTAGAAGTTAATATGAGAAGAAATTGTTTGGCCGCAGCATTTTCCTGCATAATTATAGAGTTGCCACATAATCCATCATCTGCTGCGTATTCTGCAGATTTTAACAAACATTCTTTCAAGCTTGAACGGTTCAAATGTTACTAAAAACGGTGCCACACGTTTTGCTGCGCATTGTAGGGCACTTAGCAAAGATGTACTCATCACCGCTCTAATGCTTATTCCTATATTTAAGTGTTAAGCTGGTACCAATGAGGTGCAACCTATGCCCAGAGAGAGTCAGCAAGTGTAAAAATGTCAAATAATGAAATAATGCTATCACACAATGTTCTGTATTATGCAGCATAATTTGATTTTTCTTGCTGCATAATTTAATCCACCTTGCCGCATAATGTGGCGATCCTGTACATAATTCCAACGGCCCTGCCTATGACCTCACATATTACAGCACTCATGACCGTTAAATTACATAATTGATGATATCACTGATTAGATCTCAAATTACATCATTGATGACCTTGTTGATAGCACCACTGATTGTGTAAGTGTGCTGCATGCTGTGTAGGCTGGGAGTAATTCAATAAGTAAAAAATGAGACCAATGTTTTAAAAGGAATCATCAGAGAGTGGCTATTACATTTTGCTATTGTGCCATAGCAATTGCATATATGCAGGGCCACTGGAATTATGCAGCAGGAAAGGGCCAAATTATGTGGCAGGGGAAATTAAATTATTTGGCAAGAAAAGGCAATTTTTGCGGTATAGTGCGGCACATTTTGTAGTAGTATTACTTCATTATTTTGTCATTTTTAGGTCGAGCATTCGAGACCTCTTGTATATACTTTAGTATATACTTATTATATACTTATATGTGTATGTACTTTGTGGGCTCTGGAGATCAGCCCTAGGACTTGTCTGCTTCCACTTAGGGACTTTTTTTCTGTTCAACTGCCTCAATTTAACTGTCTTGATAGAAAATGACCAGCAGAGGTCAGTAAAATACCAGAATCACTTTAGCATTCTCTAGATTCCAGTCCATAGAAATTGTCTTCCACGAGTAACCGTAGACAATAATATTTTTTTCAAATCTTGTATTTTCAGTGATATGACCACCGAAGGCCCTGATTTTATATTAAAAACAGAGCTTTGGACTATATTATTTCCCGCTTAAAGGCAATATTTCTCTCTATGTGTTCCCATACCTGGCATGTCACGCAGTTTGGAGCTTACTTTCCCTCCATGTTAAAGAACAGTAGATGTTTCAGCACCCAGGCTAATGTGCTGCATAGCTAAATACATATAAGGTCCCAAAGGCGAGACCGATTGCATTGCAAATGCTTGTTAAACTTGGCAACACTCTCTGGGCGTTGGTTGCACCACATTAATACCAGTTTAATATCCAAATATAGCAGTAAGCAGCAAAAAAGGTGACTAGTCCAGCTTTGCAAAGGGCAAACTTTTGAACCATTTGAGCTAGAAACAAATGTATTTTTTTTAAAAACTCAGAATATGCGGCAAATGATGGATTATATGGCAAATGCTGCAAATCTATAATTTTGCAAATTTCGCCACGGCCGCACAATCGCATAATTCCAGTGACTCTGCATGTATGTCAACTCACCCTCTTTTGGTGGATATTAGCCTCCTTTTACTCGTATTGACTCACTTAAAATACAAAAAAGCTCTTTAGAGTTTGATGGAATCACATACTTATTAAAATTTGACCACCAACAAAAAGTGATTATTATTAATTTACTTTTGTTGGAACACCCATCAAAACAAGTCACAAGACTCACAATTTGCAGTTAAAAGGTCGATATGTATGCATTAGTCAATGATAAGCTACATTTGGCAAGGCACAATAGACCAACCGCAATTGTTTTGTAAAATACATTACATTTATTGCTGAGGTGAGCAGAATGACATACAATATTAGAACCATGTTAAGATGACACTGTTAGTTAAAAATGTGTAAGTAGTCATTGTATATTCTTAAAAAATGTGCAATTACTCAAAAAAGTAGATATTCCACATCTGAACATGAATTCCTTATAACCCTTCACTTAACATAAAATTTGTCTGTAGCTCTATAGGACAACTTTTACACAGGTTCTTGTGGCCTGACATGTACAAGGGGATAAACTATTGTGCACAGAATCTTTGACTTTTCTCACAGATTTTTGGCAGCAAACTGCTATTAAGGTATAGCCTGCTTTTAAATGTGGTTTTGCAACTCACACCTTGTATATGCAGCCTTTACCTTGTTTAAGAAGCAGTATTGCTTGCATTTGAAATTTTACTGGTAGATAAACTATGAACCATATGACCACGGCCATGCACAGCCACACTAGGGTCCAGTGCATACTGGATGTCTTTTATAACCACTGATACGTGTAATCAGTCATTTTTGCCTCTACATGACTGTAGACCCTCTACTAAAAAATGTCTTTTTTTAAAAGATGTGTAGGTTTATGGAGATATGTGAATAAGAGCATCATGGATAACGTCATCAGCGGTGTCATCAATGATGTCATTTGACATGTTATCATTGATGCAGTTTAACATGTCATGAGTGATATAATAGGTGAAGAAATAGTCAGTGAATGAGGGGCTCAAGTTATAGCTAGTTCACTAAACTATATTTCACTAGTTTTAGAGAAACTAGCATTTAAAAATGTGGTTGGCAGTGGGCATGAAGGTGTTAAACATTAGAGATATCTAGTAGTATGGTACCATCTCAGCCCCAAAATTTCAAAAATACTTAATTCAGATCAGTTTTGAATACTGAAAAAATCTTAAAATGGCATATGAGGGGAGTCTGAACTCTTAAGCTCATTTGGTTGGGAGGGAGGGGGGTCTGTGCATATGCCCATAACTCAGATTTATGTGAGACTTGACATGCATAATTAAAACATTGTACACCTTTAAAGAGCACTTTTAGCAGGACCAACCTCCCTTTAGTGGGGCATTATCTGCTCCTCTCAGCATAGTTGGCATACCTTAAATGAGGCAATACAAGCACTTATCAGCTGGACCAACCAAGCATTAGTGTAACATTATCTGCATCTCTCAGCATGTCTGCCATATTTAATATAGCCTTAGAGCCCGCCGTAACGGGCTCTACCGGCCGTTAAAGGCCTGCTCCGGTGTTAAAGGCCCAAGCGAGACGCCGATAATCTGTTGGGAGTACTCTCTGCCGTTTTTGTAAGATCCTTTAAATATACTTACCCTTAATTGCAGATTATTTTGAAGATATAGGTTCTGAAAAATAGAATACGCAAGAATTTGTTTTTGGAATTGTCACACAATTTTTAGGTTGAGCCTAGCGCAGCGCATGCGCTGCTCTAGGAGAGGGCCTCTTGGAATCACTCCAGACATTCAGAAAGCTTTCAGAAAGCTCGTGCGTCTGGTTGTAAAATTCTATTGGCCTTTGCGTGTGGCTTTCAATAAATGACAGCACGCGATTGGCCAAAGGCGGGTGCATGTCCCACCTCTTCTTAAACTGTTCACTCCCATGGCGTTTTGCTCTCGGGAGCGAGCAGGCTGGCAGCTGCAGCTGCATTCCTCCTTGATCACGTGCTTTCGCTTTAGCTTGTTATCTTTATTACCTCTTAACAGCTCTCCTGCCGGGCCTTCCTTCCCTGTCCATTCTCGTCTCTGAGCCCACAGCAGAAGGCGTGCAGTGTGTTTTTGCCTTTCTTAATGTAAGTGTTTTCCCCACGGCTTTACAGAGAGCTTCTAAGTGAATTTACGATCTAGGGAGCTGGAGGCGAAATTCAATTTTTTTCCGTATCCAGGAGACACGTAAACTTTGTCTGAATGCAATTACTCATTTGTTTTAAAGACGCGTTTTAAAAAGTGTGCCTCGACAAACATTTAAAAATAAGAATTATTTGAAAAACTTGGGGCATGGGAGGCTGTGAATTGAAAAGGGTTGTAAGTGTAAAATGAAAAGAGAGCTGGTTGAGAAAGGTTGAGGGGGAAGTCTTGCTAACATGCCCGTGGACACCTCTGTATCGCATGGTTGGGGTGTGACAAAGTGTGCCCGGGAGGGAGTGTGTCCTCTCTTGACCGAGCTGATGTTTTTTTTCTTTACCTTTTTTGTGGAGGAATGGAAACGATTGGGGATCTGGGAAATTCTCAACATTTCCAGAATGGAAGTCCCAAGACAGACTTTGCCTTCGGTTTTTTGGTCACCCCCGCTCTTGCCCGCTGTTGCACCCTCAGCAGAGGGCTGCTCTGGGGTTCGCGGTTCTCCGAGACATCGCGACACTCGGTTTCAGGTGCTGCCTGCACTTGTCTGTGCAGGCTGCCGCAAAGACTCACAATAAGTATATTTCTTAACAAAAATATTACCTGGCTCCAACAATGAAGGGAAACGCGCCGGATGACAGCGCGCTTTTATAAAATAAAAATGTTTTCTTCAGTTACAGAGATAGACAGTCGAAAATGCTTAGGTTACGGGCGTTTACACACACATATGAATAAAAGTGTGTTTATGTAGATATATCATATGTAAATGTGTGTGGATGTATACATAGAGGTAAGTATGTGCATATATACACACGTAGTATGTATGTATGTGCAATGATGTGTGTTTGCACACATATATCTTAACGTGTGTGTGTATAAACGTGTGCATGTGTGTGATTAGCATACCACTCATCTCAAGCAAGAAAGGTGGCGCATTCGAAGAATGAGTGACTCACAGGTCACTTACCTCGTCCCGTCGGACTCCACCATAGCTTCCTTTTATCTTGCAGTATTTTTTTCAATTTGTTATGCACTTTGGAGTAACCGAAAAGTGCTACTTAGTACTACATAATAAAATGAATATATGTGTATCGGTACCTGTATATGTAAGTTTGTGTGCCTGAATATATGTTTATGGCCGTATGTATTCTGTATGTTTATGTGAATGTCTATATGTACACACACACACAGACGTATAAATAATTCTACTGTGTATAAACACGCATGTGTGTATCCAGATATTTATTTGTATATTCGAATGTGGGTATGTATGAAAACAACCATGCAATAATACATGTAAACATACATACCATAAGTGAATATATTTGTGTGTTTATATATGCATGGTTTTGCATATGAGTTAAGGACTGCATCACCCAGCGTACAGTAATTATATAACTCTTCAATTCATGGCGGCACAGCACCAAGGATAATGTGCTGCATGGCTAAATACTTATAAGCTCCCAAAGGCGAGACCTATTGGCTATGCCAATGCTTGTTTCTACATAGTATTGCCCTGAGGAAGTCGATGGGTGATGACCCAATGACGAAACACGTGTTGGCTACATCTATCATCTGGCTGTGACTGTATCAACCACTGTACCAACCAAACTGTAACGATGCACTACTGGATGTGATTTTCATGAGATATGAAGTGACTACTTGGAATTAAAGAAGAAGGTTTTCAACCACTACACATTTTCGAACTCTTGGACATTATTGTTTCTGCTCAGGATAAAGACTGATTGTTACATATAATTTTGGGACCTTTTAGTCCACAGAATTCTTTGGAGTGTGGGTGGCCATTTCTTCTTTATCCTTGGGAGCGTTCAGAGGAATTAGGAAACCCTACTTACTTTATGGTTATGCGCAGAATTTAACCCAGCCACGCTCCTCATTTAAGTACCATTAGTCTAACATTATCTGCATCTCTCAGCATGTCCGCCATATTTAATATAGCCTTAGAGCCCGTCATAACGGGCTCTACCGGCCACTAAAGTCCTGCTCCGGTGTTAAAGGCCCAAGCCAAAGGGTTAAACAAGGGATCGGGCCTTTAATGGCCAGTAGAGCCTGCTACGGAGGTCTTTTAGGCTATTAGAACATTCCACCCCTAGACGGCAGAATGTTCTAATTTGTAAAACAAAGACCCGAAGGAGCTCGAGGGGTCTGAAATACCCTCGGGCTCTGTGTGGCCTTTGTTCATAGCTGTTGCTATGAACAAACATTGAAATGTTGATGCTTCGGGCCTCTACCGGCCATTAGAAGCCCGGAGCACTCCATTGTCTTCAATGGAGTGCTCAACATTCCAATGTTCTAATATAGTATTAGATTCCGACCTAGTGGGCTCTACCTACAATTAAAGGCCCACTCGGCTCGGGCCTTTAACAAGGGAGCGGGCCTTTAATGGCTGGTAGAGCCCACTAGGAGTGCTCTAAGGCTATTAGGGCAGAATGTTCTAATTACTTTAAATCCCCTCGGGCTCCGACAGGCCTTTGTTCACAGCCGCAGCTGTAAACAAAAACAGCATTGGAATGTTGATCTGCGGGCTTCTACCGGCCCGATGAAGCCCGGAGCACTCCATTGTATTCAATGGAGTGCTCCACATTCCAGTGTTCCAGTGTTCTAATAGAAAATAGTTGTGCTTCTTGGCGGGACTGACCTACCTTTGGTGTAACATTATCTGCATCTCGCAGCATGGCTACCATACTTTAATAGACAATAGGACTTGGCTTATGTGCATCTTGGCACACTGGTGCTGCCAATGCCCATGGTCTTCTTGAATGATGAAAGACTAGACTTGGGGGGATTTAAAGAAGGACTCGAAATTGTGATATTGATTGCTTGGAATGGGGAGCTCGAGGTGAGACCCCCACCTAAGACTATACCTGCAGGAATAAGCACTCTTTGGTAAATAAATCAGCAATTCAACCATTTTTGGGCCGACACCAGTGGCAGTTTATATGAAATGCACATGTGCCAGGCAGTTTTGCTCTCCTACGGGCCATTTTGCACCTGCCTTCACCTGATGTTTGTATAAATTAATTTTTTGTTGTTGCAATGATCAGTCAGTGCACATGCTATTTCTACACCCCTCATTGGTGACAAAGTCACTGCAGAATTGGCGCATAATTGCTCGTAAACAGTACAACACTGCCAAGCATAAACTGCTATTTATAAATTGTGGGCCTTTAGCACACCTTCAGGAAAAAATACCTGGCTAGAAATAGTGCATTAAACCACACTATTTGAACATCAGGCAGCTAGTACCAGAGACACTGAGCAGTATATGAGTACATACCAGAAGAATCGAATGAAAAGCCATGCAAATATTCGAGGCTGCCGTGAGGATATGATTTGTCAATTTAGCTCACTTCTGGATCAGTGTGACAAGAGCAGCAAGTGAGAAGTGAACATAGATTGAAACATGTGGACAGCTACAGCAGACTCAAAAACCTCGACTCCCAAAACATCTATAATACATAAATACACCTCCCAAAACGTCACGACCTAAATCCACTTTCACTCACTTTTCCTAAATAGTCATGGACGGAAATTAGGTTAAGAAAGTATTTCGGTTTTACAGTACCATTAAGTTGGATTTAGAGATTACAGAATGTCTTGCTATAAAAAATGTGGGCCTGTTTTCAAAGTCGACATTTTGTCTATATTTTTGAGTCCATTTTCTTGTGTCTGCTTTCTGTGTGATCTTGGGAAAAGATGTTTGTCCTTGTGTAAGATATTTGCCTTGGCTTCTCTTATCCAATGCATGCTGCATTGAACCGGATGGACCCCTGTTAAAATTCAAAGATGCAGTCTAAGTAGTCGAGGCAAATGTTGGCCTTTCAGCACGAAAAGTGTACACTTGTCTGTCTTCTTTATTTTTATATGGGGACTCTGGCCTTTTAGTTCTCAGTAGGACAACAGCTGTGTGAAGAAAATGTAATGCAGCACCTGTCAACGTTCCTTTGTATTGGGACATTTATATATCACTTACTATTCCGATGTGGGGTGCTGAAGCGTTTGTCTATATGGGTAGCACACTAAACCATGTGGGGTGTGTGGTTGGAAGGGTGTTATCTTTATTTTGATCCTGTGTGGAAAGTGTTTCCATGTCTTGTGTGATGACCAATGTGGTGCAGTTATCGTGTTATGGGACGCTGTGTGTAGTAGTGTGATGGATGAAGAAGTCTGAGAGACAGGCAGTAAGCTAGCAGATCTACAGGTCCTTTTATGATATTTCTTATATTCATAGTGCACTTATTTGGTTACTGCACTGGGTTGTCCATTCTGAGAAATGCTATTTAAAGTTTATGGTCCTGAGCAGGCATAGCTTGGAGGAAGACAAGGATCGGAGATCTGCTGGGATGGACTTTGTTACTACGATCCCATATCTGATAGCCATTGTGAGATATCGAAAGGTGGTAATTATAAATTTCTAGCAGGGACCTGCAGTGGCGAACTAAATTAAAGTTTACCATTGGCCAGTGGCATGTGACAGGATCTCTTCAGGTGTTCCGTGCCTGTTCAGTCTGTTATGGGTGGTTTATTGCTTTGGACTGGTACAGTACTGGGTGATGGGCAGGACCCATAGTAGTTTTGTCGTATGTGAGCATGAGAGTGTCGATCAATATAGGGAAATTATTATAAAGTCTGTATGAACTGCAGTCGACTGCCCAACCACTGAGATTTATGGGTATTGTGTGTCATATTTTGTATTGTATAGCAATTGCTTTTATATTGCACTTACTACATCTGAAGAGGAATTTCCTCCATATCATGCAATCAATACCCTGTGACGATGGGCCCTGATTGGAGAATACTTGACAGAAGGATGCCGTACAAAGGGTGGCACTTCGGGCTGTTATGGGCCATAGAGAGATTACCCCCAAGACTATCATGAAACAAAGCTACAGGTGGTGTTATGTCACAATTTAGAGCTCAAAATTATTAACCTGTGCATATATGGAGTCCACAATATGAACTATTAATGTATCTATATATAAGAAAGTGCTGATTTATTATTCTTAACTTTACATCCACTTACCTTGATAATATGTTGGTAGTTAATTCTGTGGTGTCCATATAAGCGCAAGTCATTATTAAATCTTCAATATTGTAGTAGAACACCTTAATGTCACTGCCTTTCATAGCCTGTGCTGCAACTATGTCATGGGGCGCCTGACTTCCTACCACTGTACACATTTTCCTGCAGTGATTAAACATAAAACTAACACCAAGCTTGCACTTACATTATTAAATAAGGGTTCTTGCCCTATGCCTACTGTTTCATTTTTCCTTTTAAAAATCTGGGCATTTCCTGGCTTCTTAGTTCAAATTTCTGTCACATTTAGATGTTCCGTTTTTTTCTTTTTTTATACTGTAATGCAAGCCTTATTTGGCTTGCTCACATTTCAAACCAAAATCGTTTGTTAAAAACAATCTAAAATAAATCATCTACCGGGTTCACAAGGTTTAGGCCCTAAATTATCAAGAAGTCACACACTGCAAGGCAGCAGGTAAAGTTGCTGTGCTGCGTGAAAGGGGGAGAGCAGAACAGCACCACATCTACAAGAAGTGGCACTGTTCCCACTCTCCCTGCGCTGACTTACTTTAGACAGCAATGAACCAACACAGTCATTCTACCCTTGTGCCATGATACAAGATTGTGAAAATAGTGGAGCGGTGCACTACCAAAGAGTTTTCTTCAATAAATCCAAATGTTCATTTTGTATAGTGGTTTATCAATCCTTTATTTTCAATATCAAAATGTCCAAATTCCAGCCAACGCGTTTCGTTCAGACATAAAATGAACTTCTTCAGGGCAAATGGTGATGTGAAGAAGACGCAGGAACACAGAGGCAATGAAGAGCCCTTGATCTGAGATATTTCAAATTCCTGCTGTCGACGCACAAGTCAGTGTCAACACTGACTGCCGACCGGACGATAACAACAGGACTGTGTCCCCAGAGATACAACCATCAGGCACTTATCATGGTAGCCTTTAAAATTTAAATACTTGTGCGTCGACAGCAGGAATTTGAAATATCTCAGATCAAGGGCTCTTCATTGCCTCTGTGTTCCTGCGTCTTCTTCACATCACCATTTGCCCTGAAGAAGTTCATTTTATGTATGAACGAAACGCGTTGGCTGGAATTTGGACATTTTGATATTGAAAATAAAGGATTGATAAACCAC
Source organism: Calotriton arnoldi (assembly GCA_963921515.1). Classification (NCBI taxonomy): domain Eukaryota; kingdom Metazoa; phylum Chordata; class Amphibia; order Caudata; family Salamandridae; genus Calotriton; species Calotriton arnoldi. The sequence continues at coordinate 1,209,672 of CAWUFW010000355.1, read as the reverse complement.
TATACAAAATGAACATTTGGATTTATTGAAGAAAACTCTTTGGTAGTGCACCGCTCCACTATTTTCACAGTTTTCTCTCTGCTTGGCAGCTGGCATCCAACAACGGCAGGTGCAGGAGCTGTATGTGCACACCCAATATTACTATCCATTACAATTTCTTAAACAAGAAAAGGAATAAAGCAGGGAGGTGCGGTTACTCAGATCCGCCGTTGCTCATTCATTCTCCATGATACAAGATTGTTTACGTTGTCTGGAGCAGAGGTTATTGACTGGAAGGGGTCCCTCCAGTACAAAAGCTATGCTTTAAGACTTTTCCCACTTTGTATGTGTGCTGTACAAGGCAGCATACATGCAAAGTGAGAAAACCAATGAGAAATGAACATATTTCTCCTTGTTGCGCCGAGGCGAAGGATTGTAGCACAAAGCCCGATCTACAGTTCTTTGTAGACCTGGATTTGATTCAAAGCCCATGAGTGGATGCATGGGAACATCCATGCACCACCCATGGAATGCCCCATCAAACAACATAACGTAAGGCGCAACTTTGCATTGTGCAACTTTGCATTGCTTGTGTTACTATCCATCGTAAATCGCATTTTAATCTGGATAGTAAATCCCAACTGAACACTTTGCATCAGTTTTGCGTTAGAAAAGTAACGTAACCCTGACACAAAGGGGCTGATAACGATGTTGGTGTCGGACCCACGACATCTGACATTGCAGTTGCCTGCCACATTATGATGTGGCGGGCAGAGGCATCGGGCGGAAGGACCGTCCGAAGCACTTCCGAGGGGCTAAAGGAGTCTGTCGGTGCATCGGAAAATACCATAATCCCTTGAATGACGGAAGAGCCAGCCTCGGCTCCGCTGTCCAGATTATGATGGCACTTTCTGACAGCCTTTTCATGTCAGACTTTCTGACATGAAAAGGCAGTCTGAAAGTGTCTTTGGGGGATCCTAGCAGGGCGTCTTTTCCCACCTGACCCTCCACTATGGGGTCTGGGGGCACCTATGGTGCTCCCTAAACTTCCCTGCACCATGTGTGCAGGGATGTTTACAAACATCCATTTGTCAATGGAACCATGTGCGGCGGGCCTTTTCTGCCTGCCGCACAAGCTTTCATTGACAAATGGATGTTTGTGACCACCCTATGGTCGGTCACATCGTAATACTGTGGTCGGAACCGCCGATCTCAGGTTGGGCAGTTCCAAATCGCAACGGTGTCCTCCCGACATCGTAATTAGGTCCAAAGTGTTTGTAAGTCAGGGCTTAGGTGTGCCGATATGAGAGTACAATGCACCTTCAGCTTTTTTAGCAGTCTCAATTACCTACATTTCTTCAGGATCTAGGAGGAAAGAAATTAAGAAACGAAGGTTTCTCAAATGGAGGGTGCCTTCTGAAAGGAAGGTGTTGGTTTTATTTGAAGAGTGATTGTTCTCGGTTTTGAACAGAAATAAAGTGTGTGTTTTTGTGTATTCTGCCTCCTTTCACAGAGACTCCTTAATCCGAGGATGGAGAAAGCAGACATCCTTGATTTCACTGTCCAGTACCTGAAGGGCGAGACCTTCCTGCGGACTCGAGGTAGGCAGCAGATGTTTGTGGATGTCTGTCTCTTCTTCCAACAGTGTCAACTATGGTCGGTGGGTAAAATGGAGCGTCGGGCCTCCGCTCTCTTAATTTTCTGGCTCCTGCCTCTCTTATTTTACTGCACCCACTGGGCCCCTGTTCTGTTCATGTCTATCTGGCGCTCGCTAATCCTAAGAGTCAGGCAATCACTGCACTTTTGAACGGCACGTGAGCTGCGTACGGCACATGTGCCAGCTGTCGCATATTTCGCAGGGCTTGTGTGCTGTCAGCCCTGACCCTCTGTGGTCTCCTGTAGTGTAGAACCACAGCCCTCAATGACCTACAGAAGCCTTGCTAATTGAATACAGGCTGGGCGCTTTAGGCTTCAGTCTGTGCTTCTCGAGGTGGTGACAGTCAGTGAGGGTACTCCTTTTCTACTTCATCACAGGATGGGGTGGGATGAGAAAGCCTCAAACACCCCACAACGCTCTGTGATGAGTTGGGAAAAGCAGTGGCATAGCTAGAGCTTTTGCCGCCTGGGGCGGTCCCTGAGTTTGCCGCCCACTAACGGCTAGTGCAGGTAAGAGCGGGGGAGGGGAAGTCGACAGACGACGAGGAAAACAAGCATTGGCATAGCCAATAGGTCTCGCCTTTGGGCCCTTATAAGTGTTTAGCCAGAGCTATTGACTTTGCCAATGTCTTCAAGCTGTGCTGTAGAGAAGTGTGGCTGCTGTGCAGCATGCTGAAAAGTTATAATAAAAAAGTGTCAGAAGCATTTTTGCCTCCCGTGTAAGTGAAAAGTGGCACTGGGTAGAAATTCCCTACAAACAGGATTATAATAAAAGCGTTCGAACAGTGCAAGAGTAAATAAAAGGGTATTTAAAACTCACGCGTAATGAGAGCCGCAGCAGTTAAATATGTAATAATTAAGTATTAAGAATGCAGCTGGAGCCACGTTACTCGTAATTTTTGGTGTTACCCAAAATGGACATAATACAAATAGTCTTATAATTTTGTTAATAAATACGTAGTTTGTACGCTAACTCATGTAGTTACATCAGTGGGCTTTGCTTTGTTGAAAGTAAGGGAGCCTAAAAGTCTGCCCTAGTGTTAGAATTCTCCATACCCCCGACAGTTGTGAAAGGAAACCAAGACAAGTGAATTGTTAGGCAATATGGCTCCTAGTTGTAAAGATCCAAATCTTTTCTTCAGCAGCATGTGTGAAATGCAGATAAGTAACTTGAGAGAAACAAACAGCAGGATAGCTAATTTGCGAAACCAACTGTAGGCTACAGGTGAAACTTAAAAAATAAAAGCAAAGAAACAGAACGCACAGTTACAAGTATTTCAAAGTTTACAATAGATTTGATAAATGCCACACAGGCCGTGAATTATGAGAGTGTAACATTTGTGTATAAAATGGGTTTTAAAATGTTAATAAACATCAAGTGGTGGTTAAGTGTACTTTATGCGCAGGTACACGAGCAGTTTGGAAATAATAATTAAAATTAGAGACAGGAATGTAGGTTACAAGATGGCAGCTTAGCATTTTGTCCGTTAAAAGTTCTCCTTTTCTTTTTTGGGTGCACTATTATTTGTGGCGTTTGCTATAGGACGGGAACAAATGAGTAACTTAAAGTTTTAAAATATTTTCATTTACGGTACTTAATTGGTTTCAAAATCAAACAGGAATAGGGCGATTGTGACCATCACATTGACATTTCGCAACTTAAGAATGGTTTTATTTTTAGATACTTGTTAGAACAATATTGCGTGGCTTTAAATCAGATATATAAGTGGAGATATCTTCACAATATCGAAGCATTTGCACACTGCTTGGGGGGGGGTGCGCTTTTCTCACGTGAAGTTAACTATTCAAAATTTTCACGCCGCATCAGGAGAGCAGAAATAAAAACCGATATAGCATTTTCACACGCATCAAGGGATCGAGAGTTAGAACAAAACCATTGAAACTAAGCACCCATTTTCAGAACGCATATGGGGTGGGGGGAGGGGTGGGGTAGCGCGATTTTCACGTGAAGTTAATTGTTCTACATTTAAACACCGCATCAGATCAGAAATTTAAGCGAAATAGAATTTTAAAACCGCAGCAAGAAAAAAAGTGTTTTTGCCGAAGCTTTGAAACCAAGCACCCATTTTAAAACGCATAGGGGGGGGTGGATTAAGCGCTTTTCTCACGTTTACACCGCAAGTCGAGTGTTTTCGCAGAAGCATTGAAACAAAGCACACATTTTCAAAACGCATGGGGGGGGTAGCGCTTTTCTCACGTTAAGTTAATTGCTCTACATTTAAACACCGCATCATGAGAACAGAATAAAAGCGATATAGCATTTTTACACCGCAGCAAGGAATCGAGTGTTTTCACAGAAACATTTAAACCAAGCACCCATTATCAGAACGCATGGGGGGGTGCGCATTTCTCACGTTAAGTTTCTTTTTCTACATTTTCAGACGCATCAGGAGAACAGCATTTCTTACATTAAGTTACTTTTCTACATTTTTCAAACGCATCAGGAGAACATATCGAAAAGCGATATAGCATTTTCACAGCGCAGCAAGGAAACGAGTGTTAGCGCACAAGCATTTAAATAAAACAAGCAATGGCCGCGCGGCCGTGAAACTGAAAGTAATCGCGAGGGAAGCCAGATGGCGAGGGAAGCCATATGGCGCCTGATCGCGCGTGCACGCTCGCGTGAACGCAAGCTGGTCGCCAGCAAACTGCTGTTTGCACTTCCAAAACCCGCTTACTAAAACTCTCGCCAGAGCATCGCATGCGCATGCTCAGGCGAGACCTAAAAAAAAAGAAACCCACTTACGTTGTGCAAATTGCTCTCCTCACCCGCCGCCCCAGAAAAAGTGCCCTCCTAGCTACACCACTGGAGGGGTGGGCTTCAAACTATGTTGCCATTAAAGTGAAAGAGAAATGAAGAGTGTGGAAGGAAAAGAACAGGGAGGTGCTGAACCAGGTTATGAAAAATTTTCACTTTTCTGTAACACGTTTCTCCTCAATTAATCTTTTCAGAACTGTTTCCATGTAATATCCTGCATAAAATATATAAGTATATGTAATATGTTGTAGAATATGAGCAATAATTCCCCTTAAAAAAATACACGTTTCTTCATGACCCATCTGCAAGATTGCAAGTCTGAGAGCCATGGGGCATTTCAATTTGAAAAACAACCGGCACCAAGGAGGCTGGTGGCAAAAGGGCATCCTGTACACACTGGTTGTGTAAGTAGGGTGGTGGAGGGGAGTCGAATGCACATATAGACATGTTTGTCTAAGAAGAGGTAGAGATCAGGTTTAGAGGGGCTAAACGTGAACCCCGTGCCGTGGTGGGGACAAAGCCCTCAAATTTGCCCGGTCCACGCTTGAGTGGTACATTGTTGTTTTACACTCAGGGACATGCAGCCCTAATAGGATGAGCAGAACTATGAATCTCAGAATGTAAAGTGAAAACATGGTTTGGCAGTGCTACTCACGGATGGAAAGGGAAACTTCAGAGCTTGCAGGGGTTGTGTGGAAGTGTGCAGAATTGTCCATTACTGACCCCCCCGCTCTCCCGTGTCATTGATAAGTGCTGCACCGTGGCAGGTTTAGGTCTGACTCCTGCGCTGCATCTAGCAGGGATGCAGGGCCGGCTTTAGCGCTGGTGATGCCTGGTGCAATAATCTTTTTTGGTCCACCCCCCCCCCCACATGACCTCCTCCTCGGATTCCCTCACTATCACCCGCCAAACGTGCCCCTCATTTCTCCATAGCCCCTCTCTCATTCCTTTTTTTTTAAAGCGCTGGTAAAGGCTGGCTTTACTAATCCACTCAGCTATCCACATAAAATAAATATCTGTTCTTTACAGCAGGCATACTAACCGTCTGTGCTACTTTATGGCTAGTCAAAACTGCCACTAGACAAAACTCCGATCTCTCTCTAGCAGGAACATTAATCACAATAGTTATCTTGACATTTTTATTGCAGCCTGAAAGCTGGAAGAACAAGGAGCTCTGCAGCAGGTGCTTTTAAATAATAAGTTATTGCTAAACACAGCGCCACCCCGCTCCCTCCAAGGCCAGTGCGGTCACACCAGTCGCGTTACCCTATAGCCGGCCCTGCAGGGATGCCCCAGTGTGCAGGGAGAACCAGAGACAGACCTAGTACAGGGAACATTCAGGAGAGGTCTTTGTCCAGCAAACACCAGCAACAGACCTCATTTTTAGCGAGTGCCACAGACTGAACACATGTCAGGGGGCACCGGGGGCAGGCCTTGTGCAGGAGGTATCTCTCTAAGAGTACCTTTGTATCAAAAAACACCACTCCCTTGATGTGTAGGAAGCATATCAGAGGACTTAACTTGGATATTACGTATTAAACGACCCTGTGCTTGGTGCTGTTTGTTGTCCTATGTTTAACGCATCCTAGGTCTAAGCACAGGCCCCCCACATTGACACACAGCAGGCAAGGGTAAGAAATAAGAGCTGGCCCGAGCAGAATAATAGGGTCCACCCCATGAAATATAACAAACGTATACAGCGACATTAAAAAACGGAAGCCAGCAAGAAACAACAACTTAGTAATGAACACAAACTTTCTTATGGGCAACCTTTAAGCTTTTAGCTTGCACTTTTTCTAGAGCAAGTATTATGCTGCACACTCAGGAGCACTTTTTGGACAATAATTTTCAAATGCACTATTACTTTCACTCTAAGCTTGTGGTGTGTAGAAGGAAGATTGTCTCTGGCTAGCCAACCCCAGCTCCACTAGTTCTCAGCTTTTTGGGGCTTATTAGTGTAGCTGTGTACTGCACTCTGGGGAGAGGCCTTTAATTGGCTTATCTCACAAAGGTATCTCACTAAGACAATGCCCCAGGGAGCCAGGTTCAAATAAAATCCCCTCCCCCACCCGCAAAATCTGTATTTTTTGGGTCAGACATTAGAAAGAGAGGTTAACAGATACCACCGCAGAACTTACTCATACGTCCCAAAACATCATGTGCTGTTACTTGAGGACAAGGGAGTAGCCAGAAAATTAAAATACCCCCCCACTTTGATCCATCCCTCGAACGCCGTCAGGTGAGCAAAGCAAGTAAACTCTACTCACTCTAGATGAGGTCCCTTAATCAAGCCTTCTGTCCATCTATTTCTCCATCTTTTAAGCCTGTAATGCATCAATCCATCTATCCATCTTTTCATGTTTCCATACATCCATCCTTTCACCATTCCATCCATCATTACAGTCTGGCATCTATCCTTCTACTCACACTTCCAACCATTCCTCCACATTATTACCCATTCATCCATCTATCCATTTTCATCCATCCACCAAGTCACCCTCCTTTTATCAATCCACCAATTCATCCTTTCACCCTTCCATCCAGCCATCTATTCATCCATCCACCCATTCATCCAGCCTTTCATCATTACAGACACTTTCTTTCACCCGCCCATGTAAATCTTGTTTTCCCCTTCCATCCATCAGTCCTTTTATCCTTGCATTCATCCACAGTTCCTTCCTTATTTTTATATGTCCTTCCTTTTGCTCTTCTTTCCAAACCTCTCTCCCACTCTCTCTTTCATTCCCTCTCTTTTTCTCTTAAATTCTTTGCTGTGGTTCACTCCTGGTCACTGTGTTGTTTATCATTTTCCTTTATTTTTGACTTTTTTTAATAGCTTTTGTCTGCAGAGCTGCAGCCAGGAAGGACAGAGTCATAAATAACTATAATTCTCAACACCGCCCAGCTTAAGCTGTGAAAGCAGGGGGTGGGGTTCACAACGCCACTACCTGAGGACATCTTAGGCCAATCTGTGGTCTAACCACAAACTGCGAACCAAGAAGACTCGGTAGTTATCTGAGAAGGCTGTTATCTGGCTATAAGCTCTGAGTTAAGCATTCTAGGACGAGACCTACTGCACCCCTCTGCTACCAAACTCACAGGAATTTAATAGGTCTATAAACTAAGATCTAGAGACCTGCATCAAGGTAAGCAGAAGTTGCCTAAATATACACAGAGGCAGATCCCAAACCCCTGTTCATGTGGCTCAGAAAATGTATTATTAATTCAGACTATGTGCCATAGATGTTTTTAGGTTAGTGCAGAACATGTGAGTGCATCACCTTAGTGCACTAACTGTAGACCCAGGATATTTCCATAGAATGTGGTAGTGCAGGTTCTGTGGATAGAGGATTTGTGGGTGTAGAACATGTTGGTTGAGGGCGTTTGGTGGCAGAGCATCAGTGCAAGGGCTGTTGGCCCAGGATCGTTCCACTGGATGTGTTGATGCAGGTCCACTGGATGCATGGCTTCTCAAGTCAAGGTTATGCATTTGAAATTCTAGTTCTACATGTACAGAGCGGAGCAGGATTTGTCACTGCAGGAATCACCAGAAGTCCTTCCAAAGCAGAATACGAACTGTGTATGCAGGACATCACAACAAAAGAATTGTTGGGATGAGCTCCTCACACATCTGATGTGTTAGTGCAAAACCCCTGGATGCAGATATTCAGAGTGCAGGGCCTGTGACTGCAGGACGTGTCCATGCAGGTTCGGTAAGCCCAGCCTCAAGGGTGCAGGCTTTGTGCCTGCGTGTCCTATTCTGTAGCTTCATTGGGTTCAGGCTCACTTCTGTGTTCATGGCTGTTGTGGGTAGCCTTAGTTTGGCAGCATCTTTCAGAAACTTCATAACTCCCACCCTCTGTCATGTGGGAAGCTGATGAAACAGTTTCTGCCCGTTTCTCATTTCAGAGATGATACTGGTTACCACAGGTAGTGTGACCACTGCTTTTGATCCAGCGGGTTACTAGCAACAAGCATTCATACACAAAATACTCACTTGGGCCCATACATTCATACTACGCTAGCAATTTCCGCTGGTGGGTCAGTTGGTACTCTTTATCAAATCCCTGCTACCAATTACCTTCTGATTGAAGAGTAATGACTTACCAATGGACCCTTTGATAATTGGGAAATTTAAAATGAGTGACATTCCATACAATTCATAATTTCAAAATAATCACAAAGTCAAGAAGTTTTTAAATGTTTATCTAAAGATTTAGCAGAGTAAAATACAAAGCCACATAGTACTTGAATCAAACCTCAAGGAGGAAGCACAACAATGATTTATCGATTAATGACGGTCCCTTAGGAAAAGAGAAGATAGAGACAGCAGTGCAACTAAGGTTTGCATTTATATTTACCTAAGTGCGAGAACCAAACCCCTTGGCCAAGGAGTTGGAAAGATAGGACCCTGGAAGGATGAAGAGCAAAAACTCCTCCCGGATCAGGACAGGACCGGTGACCTCTCTATCCACGACGCCTGCGTCGTTCCCCTCTCTGGTACTTCGCTTCTCCTTGATTCTCCCGTTTCTTCCTTCTAATGGATTCCTCCGCCCCCACCTCAGGACCTCTCTGGACAGCGGTTCGCTCTGCAATCGATCAGCTTGACGGTCTGGAGCTAGAAGCTAACTAATTAGCTAATTCTATATCTGTTATACCCTTCTACGCCCATGTACCTCCCCTTAATGTTGCTAACTTATGGGGCCACTACTTCTGATTGGACAGGGACAGGGGGTTGATCCTCACACCATATCGATTTAATTTATTTCATAAGGCTCTTTGTTCTAAAATACCGCCCCTCAAATTGAATACATTGGCTTTATTTCCCACCCGTCTCATGACAAAGTTTGTGCCTTTTTTCAGGGACAATGTTACAATTTTATGAGGACATTCGTGACTGTGACAATATAGGCCATCAGGTCGTGGCCTTGGACGACGTCCAGGTTGACTTCATCCTTTTTCCTCTGGGCAGCCTTTCAGGGAGCATGCGCAGAACCCACGTCATTCGAGTTTTCAGTTCACCAACCCCAGGCCCAACATTTACGAACTATTAAAGTCAAAGAAGAAAATATTAAAATCACAAATAAAATGTTTCACTGTATACCCACTCTGTCTATTCTATTTCCCTTTACTTATAAACTTATCCCCGCATTAATAGCGTTAGAATATTACAGTTTAAACAAAACATAAGAGCAAGCTGTAGCATGTGAGAACATATAGCAGCCAATTTAATCACACTGCGCAGAAGCAAAGTTTTCCCACCAAGCAAAGAAAGACGCTCACACCACGTGATATGGTTGAGACATGCGCAGTGAAGTTCCCGCGTTTTAGCGGCCATTTTAGAATAGACAAGCGTTACTTGTTAGTAAAGACACATAAGCAAGCTTCCTTCTAATTGTGTTTGTGTGTGCAATGGTTAGTATTAACAATACAACTTAATACATTAATACTTTAAGAGGATTGCATCCGAGCAAGTCTCATTTGTGAGTCCTTGCTCCATCAATCCCCTCTCTGATGGCGTTTCTGAGCCATCAAAATACTACCCACAACCAGATGCCAACTTTTAGCATAATATGGTTTCTTTTTCATTTGTACACTTTCTACTTTTCACGTCTCCTTTCAGTTTCTTGTACAATTCACTTTTTAAATCTTCAAGTTCAATCTCATCAAACTTTCTCTTCTTTCCTTTTTCTGTCACCTTATATGATTCCTTCCTTCTACAACATTTGCACCACATTATTATTGAAAATACTATTATTGCTAACCCTGCTAAGGGTACTAATATTTGACCTATAAGTCCTTTCCCTATATTAGCAAACCAGGTACCAATTGACCTAATACTATTAGTCAACCTTTCCCATACACTATCAACTTCCAGTGGTTTTAGTTCTCCTTCAAGTTTAGTTATGTTCTGTATATATGTTCCGATTTCTGCACTTTTATCAGGAATGTAAGTGCAACAGTGTTTCAGTCTTTAATAATTTACAGACTCACGCCCTCTTTTGCCAAAATAATGTCAAGAGCAAGTCAATTTTGCATAACCATAGATCTAATCGCAACCATTTCCGCATTAATCATTAGAAATCCTCCAGCAGTGTCAGTTGATAAACGATCAACCACTGTAGATAATTTACATATTTTCCTTGAATTCAGAATTATTCCACTGAAGGTATCAATGCACCAAATATATCACCTAAAATTTCTGAAAAACTAGCTCTTTTTCTACGGGTTAATTCACTAGTATTTTCATTGCTGCCAGTGTTTCTTTTTAGTGGTATATTTTTGGAAATACTATTCCTAAATAGCAACTTCCATACCACTGTGCAGGAAGCCTAAAGTAAGCCTTATTCCCACATACATAATAGATTCCAGGAAAAACTGAATCTGTTCCTCCTTTAAGTCCCCAACCTCCAATAATTAAGAAATTGTGTTCACAGTCACTGGTACCGATGAAAATATTGTTATACTCTGTCTTTAATCTATGTAGACAAATTCTCCCTTTCCTTTCAAAATCTAGAGCCATAGCAGCTTGTGCTTTGCCAGGTGTGTAACTACCCTCTTTCTCAGCCCAAGGTGGTAAATGAGCCTTATGCTCAGAAGCTTTCCTTTGGAAATCTTGTCTTCTACTCTCCACTAAATTCAAAAATACCTTTTCTTCTTCATGTAAAGAACATGTTAGATTGCTCCTATGTGCGTGTGTTATGTCTATTGACTTCATTGTTAAGAAAAACTCTCCCATAAACTGTGCATCTTTGCTACTAAGCACTGGATTCATATTCTTTCGAATCGGAATTTCAGTAAATATCACATCTATATTTGAATAATAATACTGTAGTTGTCCTGTTCTGTAAAATAAACTAGCTAATACACTACATGATATGCCATACGTTAATGGCAAATGATGATACGTTAACCCTTCTGCTACTGATTCAGGTAATTGTATACAAACATAACAATTACTAACTTCCATAGTATCTACATATTGAAATAATAACTTTGTGAAAACATTTAAACTAGTGTCGTTATCTGTTACTTCATGATGTAATTCTGGTTCGTCTTCTGCCTTTAGTTCTACTCTAATACACTTCACGTTGTCTGTTCTTTCCTTAGTTTCATTGTTAATCTTTCTATCTATTATCATAAGATAAGGAATCGCTACGATCACAACTAACCACACTATAAGCATCACTACCAGGTTGCATATGCATATAGCACAACATCTTTTACAACCTTTCTGCTTTGGTCTCCCAGTAACTCTATCATCAGACATTTTGACAAGGAAGATTGCTCTTCTTATCGTATTCTTCAAATCTTTTCACTTTCTCAAGGTGGTTTTACTTCTTTTTCATAAGTCAGTTCTGCACTGGTTCCTTCGTCACCACATTCACTTTATTCTGAGCTTTCGTAATCTTCGAGAATAATATAAGTCCAATCAGGACCCTTAAATTTGTTATTCACAAGTTTCAGTCTTTTGCTTCTTCGTTTTTCACTTTTATTTCTTTGTTCTGTTTGGCTTGTTACTTCATTCACTTGTTCTGGATCTCCACTTCTGGTTGTTATGTGGTATTTTACTCTTTTGATGACACTAGGCCAACAATCACCTTTTCTTGTTTTCTCTGTTTGTACTGTCTCTTTATTTCCTTCTTCAGAAATCTTTTCTTTTCTAGTTGTGGCACACTCTTGTTTTCTTTTATCTCAGTTTCTTCTCCTTGTTCTTTTCCAGGTCTTACTGTTATGTCTTCTTCTGTTTCACTGTGGATCTCTTGTTGTTCTTGATTTACGATTTCATTCTCGAAATTCTCAAGATCTTCTTCTTCTGTGTATTCTTCTTGATCTAACTGGTTCTGATCAGGGCTTATTGCACTCTTGAACTTCTGCAGCCTGACCGGATTCTTCGAAACCTGTCTGTCCCTGCTCAAAGTCTGATTGTTCTTCTTTCTTTTGAGCCCAGTTTCCTCTCCCTATCTGTTCCTGCTCAGGTTCTTGTGTTTGTTCTTCTTCTTCTTCCTGAGCTGCTTCTTCTTCACCTATCTGATCTTCTTCAATTTCTTCTAGATTTACTTGACTTCTTGTTCTGTAGTGGATCTCAGGTATTTCTACCACTGGTATCCAGTCCTGACTTGTGCTCAGGTTGTTCTTCGTCAGCTTCCCTTGAATCTCGAACCTGAGATTCTTCAGCTGGGCAACCTTCAGCTTCCTCAGTTATCGATGCTGTCTGAGGATTTTCTTCTTCAGGATCTGGTACTCTTTTGGTGTGGCTTACATGAATCCAATTAGGAAATCCTGCACACTTCACTGCTGTGTTCGTAATCAGTATGACCTGACATGGTTTGCCACACCTGGGTGATAGACACGTTTCTCTGGTGTGATTCTTCACTACCACCCAGTCTCTGGGACTCAGATCATGTTCTTGTTCAGGCTGTCTGGAAACTGCGTCTTCTCCAACCTGATGAGAGACAGAACGCACTAAGTCAGCCAGTCCTTTGCAATAATCCAGAACCATATCATCTGATATATTCAGCAGTTTATTCGTGGGTACATGTGATTGTCTCATTGCTCTTCCCATTATTATCTCATGCGGACTCAATCCGGTGTTTCTATCAGGAATGCTTCTGAGTCCCATTAAAACAAGAGGCAATGCATCTGGCCAATCTAATGATGTTGAAGCACACATTTTTCCCAGTCTGGATTTTATTGTGCCATTCAATTGTTCCATCACTCCAGAAGCCTCTGGACGATATGCACAGTGCAATTTTTGTTCAATGTTGAATGCTTCGCAGAGTATTTGAACCACTTCACTGTTAAAGTGTTTTCCTCTATCTGATTCCAAAGTTACTGGAAAACCAAATCTAGGTACTAGTTCACGTAGTAACAACTTTGCAACTGTAAGACTATCATTCCTTCTGGTAGGGTATGCCTCCACCCACTTGGAAAATAGACACACTATGACTAGTACATATTTCAACCCTCTACATGGTGGTAACTGAATGAAATCAAGTTGCAGTCTCATGAATGGACCCTCTGCCTTTCCAATTTTCCCAAACCCAATTACTGTTTTTCTTCCTGGGTTATGCATTTGGCAAGTTAGACATCTCTGGCAAAGACTCTCGGTTACTGCCTTAAACTTTGGATTGAACCAATTTTGTCTGAAGAGCCTGATCATTGCATCTCTTCCTACATGTGTGTCTCCATGATACATCCTAGCCATTTGTGAAAGCAGACAATCAGGCATGACTGGTCTGCCGTCAGCACAAATCCATACATCATCCTCTGGTTTTTGAGTACATCCTGTTTTAATCCATATACTCTTTTCGCTCTCATCAGCATCATCTTGCAATCTTTTTACATCATTCCATGTTTCGGGAGGTGCAAACAGCATAAATTGGCAGCTGATTCCCATTCTTTCCACCCTTTTGTTTACTGCTAATCTGTTTTTGGCACAATGTTGAGCCACAAGATCTGCGTATCTATTGCCGACTACCACCCAGTCATCTCCTGACTGATGTGCGGCACATTTCACCACAGCCAATTCTTTTGGTGATTGTATTGCTTCCAGTAGTTCTTTTACGAACTGTCCATTTTTAATGGGGATCCTGATGAAGTCATGAAATCCTCTGCATCCATAATTGGCCAAAATCATGCACAACCCCGTAACCATATTGGCTATCAGTGAATATAGTTACTTTTTGATTCCTCCCAATTTTGCAAGCTTTTATCAAAGCAATCAATTCAGCTATTTGTGCAGATTTTACTCCCGGTAAATAGGATGCTTCGACTATTCCAGTTAGTTCACACACTGCATAGGCTGCAGTTAGTTTTCCATCCTCATGCCTTTGGCATGAACCATCAACAAACAGCTCCCTGTCTGGCTCCCTAAGAGAGTAGTTCCTGAATATCAGGACGCGGTTTCAGTGCATAATTCTGTGACTTGTAAACAATCATGCTCTTCTTCGTCATCTTTAACTTCCTCATGATATGGGTCTGGTAGTAAGGTAGCTGGATTTACTATTGTGCACCTTACAATGGTCACATTTTCAGCACCCAATATTATTCTTTCATACTTAGTCAGTCGACTAGGAGTAAGATGCTGAGTTCGGGTTCTTGTCAGCAAAATCACAACCGCATGTGGGACGAACACTTTTACAGGGTGACCCATTACAATTGACTCACTTTGTTCAATGCTCAAACAAGTAGCAGCTACTGCTTTTAAGCAACCAGGCAACGCAGCTGCCACTGGGTCCAATGTAGCAGAAAAATATGCTATAGGACGTCTAGTCAAACCATGTCTTTGTGTTAGGACTGAAAGTGCACAATTTTCTCTTTCATGGCAGAATAGTGCAAATTTTCTCTTATAATCAGGCATGCCTAGGGCAGGTGCTGCACACAAAGCATTTCTTAGTTTTATAAATGCACCTACACTTTCATCATCCCATTCAACTGGGTCTTTTGCCTTCTTTTTCGTCATCTGTATCAATGGTTTTGCTAGTAGAGAAAATCCTAATATCCATTGTCTACAGTACCCTACTATTCCAAGGAACATTCTTACTTCTCGTTGAGAGACAGGCATCTGCATTTTCTTTATTAGTTTTATTCTTTCCTCTGTTATTCTCCTTCTGCCCCTCTCAATTTGGTGTCCTAGGTACTTTACTGCTGTAGTACAGAACTGTAATTTTTCAGGTGACACCTTATGACCTTCTTCTGCTAAATGATTTAGTAATGCTATGGTGTCAACAACACAATCCTCTCTGGTGTTCGATGCCACTAGTAAGTCGTCTATGTACTGCACTAAGACTGAGCTTCCTGGCATCACCAGTTTTTCTAGACACTTTTTCAATATTTGGTTAAAGATGGAAGGACTTTCTGTGTACCCCTGAGGAACACGACTCCACACATAAACCTTGTTCTCAAATTTAAATGAAAATAGATACTGACTATCTGGATGCAAGGGTATCGAAAAGAATGCTTGGCATAAATCGATCACAGTAAACCATCCTGCACTCCAAGGAATCTGGTATAGGATTACTGCAGGATTGGGTACTATAGGACAACAGGGTCTCCACAATCTTATTTATTTTGCGTAAATCCTGAACAATCCTATATTTTCCACTAGGTTTCTTTAGACCCATGATTGGTGAGTTACAAGGACTACTCATTACTTCTTTTAATATTCCTTGTTTTTCCATTCTGTTAATTTCTTCAATGACTCCTGCTTTTACTTCTGCACTCATTTTATATTGTCTGGTGTTTGGGAAAATCGCACCTTCTTTTACAGTAATCTTTACTGGATCTATTTTGGCCATAAGCCTCTACTTCTTTTCCCGTGAAATCCCATACCATGGAATTCACTGTAGTTTTCAGTTCTTCTGGTAACTCATCTTTTGTTATCAGGGAAAACATCTCATCTACTTCGGTACCTTGTTTTGTAATCATAAATTTATATACATGGTCTTCATCTGGGGTCTGAATTGCCACACCATCCGGTGTGCAGAAAATTGTACAGTTCATCTTACAGAGCAAATCCCTGCCCAATAAATTTACTGGACTGGAATCACATACTACAAATTGATGCATTTCTCTAAAGTTTCCGATTTTTACTTCCATTGGTTCGGTAAGAGGTGTTCTACTCTTCTGATTAGCCACTCCCACAACTTGGATAGCTTCTCCAGAGAGAGGAAGGTCTGGGATGTCTGCTGTTCTTACAGTAGACCTAGTAGCACCAGTGTCCAAAAGAAAAGTAATATCATTACCTTTCACATTTCCTTCAACATATGGACCTGACTGATCTACCGGTAAGGATGCACCAAGTACGCACTCCTTCTTCCCCTCTCCCAGGCACCGTCAATTATTATAGGAACTAAAATCGTCCTGAAAAAGAAATTGTGATGTTACATAATCATTCTTACCACTTCCTCCTTGATATCCGACGTCTGTACCGTGCTTTGCTCTGCTTACATTACCCTGTATAGGTGCAGGTGGCAACTGACTCTGAGAATTTACACCCTGCTGTGAGTCATTCTGCGTCTGTGGATTTAAATTTTGATTTGGGCCATTATTATTCCGAATCTTTTTACATTCATCCTTACAATGCCCTAATTTTCCGCATCCATGACATGGAAACTTCTTTTTAGCCTCTTCTCTGCTCATTCGTCCTCTCACTTTTCCTCCGTTCCCAGTGTCACCATTCATTCCAGAATCTTTTCCTTGATTATCATTTGGATTATCCAAATTAATTCCCTGTCGCTCAGCCATTTTCACCTGAGCCCACATCACCTTCTCTTGCAATTTCTTGTGTCTATCTTCAATATCATCTCCACAATATTTCGCATATTTCAAAATCTCGTCAATGGGTTTTCCTGCCAGCACAACATGTGCTGCTTAACCATCTGACAAATCTCGGGCTTCAGTCCGTAAACAAATCGGTAAACAAACTGACTCATGTTTTTATCTCCAATGTCCTCAAATCCACTATACTGCTTAAATACCTGCAATAAACGCTCATAATAGGCATGTACCGATTCACTGGCTTCTTGGGTAGTTCTGTCTATTTTCACCCAATCTGTTTCTTTTGGTGGTATTTTCCTTTCAAATAAGTTATCACCTGCTGATACTTTTTCATTACATCATTGGACGGGGCACCTGTTTTTGGATCTCTAGGATACTCCTCACTAGGCCAATCAATCGTGATTTTACAATCTGTCCACAAATCTGCAGGTACCACTATATCAAACAAACCATCCTCTGCTACCAGAAAACTGATCCAGCGGGTTACTAGCAACAAGCATTCATACACAAAATACTCACTTGGGCCCATACATTCATCTTCGGAATCTCCAAATCTAGCCAAATGTTTGGTCTTTTCTGTGCATTTACTTCCTGACGATTCTCCTGCCAGTAATATGGGATACAGTCCCTCTGTAAGCATTGCTCTTCTCCACTGTTTCATCTGACCGTCCCTTGACTCGTTTTGGTATCTGGGAAAGAATCCCGATAACCCCTATTACTTCTGGATCGGTCACGTTCAAATGCCTCAGTTTCCCATTCTTCTAAGGCTTCATATTGAGTCAATCTAGGTCTGGGTTCTAAATCATTCATTCTTAATCTCAAATTTTGAAGAATCCTCCCATTGAAAGTACCATTTTCTGGAAATGCTAATATTCCATCATTTTTGGTATATTCTATCCAATTTTCTAACCATACACAAGTATGATAACCTCTCTCCATCATCATAAATGAAGCGTGGCGTTTTAGCTGGTGGAATGATAATTCCTTCTCTAGTCTTTATTATTTTGTCCTTTTAAAATAATTCTTAACCTTTTGTAGAAGTGACATTTTTCTCTTTTCTCCAGTACATTCTGGGTAAATATCTGTTTATTGAACTATATTCTCCAAACCTTAGGAATCTCCTGTCTGGACGAGTTCCTATTAAAGTCGGATCGCGTTTAAACATACAATTTCCACTGTCCACTAAGATTGCGACTTCTATTCTGACAACCAATTAAGTTCCAGCTAACTTTTCCTTCTGGACCAATCCTAGCGCGGCTTTTTCAGTGACGTCTTTTCTGACGACCCCTCCTTTACAATCTGCGCCTTCCTGTCCTTTGCTATTTCAACCAATCCCAGCGCGACACTTGTGACGTCAGTACTACTCCTGACTACTGACCCCTCCTTTACAAGAGTCTTTTCACGCCCGCGGTTTTAACCAATCCCAGCGCGGCGTTTGTGACATCAGCTTCCTCTCCGGCAGCTGACCCTCCCTTTACAAAAACTTACGCAAAGTTTTATTCTCCCTATTTTCTAATTAAATTTAATAACAACCTAAAACATACGCTATCGTGTCAGTTCCGCTAACTTGAAAAGATAGATTCTCTCGCTTCTTAGTAAAACTCTTCCGTTTACTAATCATACACTACGAGTAAAACATTTCCGTCTACTCTTCACGCAAGCTTCAGAAATACCTGTTACTTCTTCAATGTTACCCTTTCTAGGTGATATAACATCAAACTTTCACTAGCATATTCCCTTGCTATTACTCACACACATAAATGTCCCTAACAAGTACTGATAGCCCTGCTTAACTTTTCAGTACTATTTCTGCCTGACAGATAACCTCACTGCAGTATGGCTTCCAACCGCTTCTCAATTTCCCCGGGGATTCTAGACAACATAAAACAAACTTTAAACGAAAAGCGGATGTTAGTTCACAAAAATAAAATTCTCATTACCCAATTAACAAAGTATAACCATAACCGTCCTCTGCTTACCAGAAAACTGATCCAGCGGGTTACTAGCAACAAGCATTCATACACAAAATACTCACTTGGGCCCATACATTCATACTACGCTAGCAATTTCCGCTGGTGGGTCAGTTGGTACGCTTTATTAAATCCCTGCTACCAATTACCTTCTGATTGAAGAGTAATGACTTACCGATGGACCCTTTGATAATTGGGAAATTTAAAATGAGTGACATTCCATACAATTCATAATTTCAAAATAATCACAAAGTCAAGAAGTTTTTAAATGTTTATCTAAAGATTTAGCAGAGTAAAATACAAAGCCACATAGTACTTGAATCAAACCTCAAGGAGGAAGCACAACAATGATTTATCGATTAATGACGGTCCCTTAGGAAAAGAGAAGATAGAGACAGCAGTGCAACTAAGGTTTGCATTTATATTTACCTAAGTGCGAGAACCAAACCCCTTGGCCAAGGAGTTGGAAAGATAGGACCCTGGAAGGATGAAGAGCAAAAACTCCTCCCGGATCAGGACAGGACCGGTGACCTCTCTATCACGACGCCTGCGTCGTTCCCCTCTCTGGTACTTCGCTTCTCCTTGATTCTCCCGTTTCTTCCTTCTAATGGATTCCGCCGCCCCCACCTCAGGACCTCTCTGGACAGCGGTTCGGTCTGCAATCGATCAGCTTGACGGTCTGGAGCTAGAAGCTAACTAATTAGCTAATTCTATATCTGTTATACCCTTCTACGCCCATGTACCTCCCCTTAATGTTGCTAACTTATGGGGCCACTACTTCTGATTGGACAGGGACAGGGGGTTGATCCTCACACCATATCGATTTAATTTATTTCATAAGGCTCTTTGTTCTAAAATACCGCCCCTCAAATTGAATACATTGGCTTTATTTCCCATCCGTCTCATGACAAAGTTTGTGCCTTTTTTCATGTACAATGTTACAATTTTATGAGGACATTCGTGACTATGACAATATAGGCCATCAGGTCGCGGCCTTGGACGACGTCCAGGTTGACTTCATCCTTTTTCCTCTGGGCAGCCTTTCAGGGAGCATGCGCAGAACCCACGTCATTCGAGTTTTCAGTTCACCAACCCCAGGCCCAACATTTACGAACTATTAAAGTCAAAGAAGAAAATATTAAAATCACAAATAAAATGTTTCACTGTATACCCACTCTGTCTATTCTATTTCCCTTTACTTATAAACTTATCTCTGCATTAATAGCGTTAGAATATTACAGTTTAAACAAAACATAAGAGCAAGCTGTAGCATGTGAGAACATATAGCAGCCATTTTAATCACACTGCGCAGAAGCAAAGTTTTCCCACAAAGCAAAGAAAGACGTCACACCACGTGATATGGTTGAGACATGCGCAGTGAAGTTTCCGCGTTTTAGCGGCCATTTTAGAATAGACAAGCGTTACTTGTTAGTAAAGACACATAAGCAAGCTTCCTTCTAATTGTGTTTGTGTGTGCAATGGTTAGTATTAACAATACAACTTAATACATTAATACTTTAAGAGGATTGCATCCGAGCAAGTCTCATTTGTGAGTCCTTGCTCCATCACTTTCATGCAGCGCATAGGTAGTTGGAGGAAATGGTAAATGTGAGAAGTGTGAAGGAGAATGCGGAAATTGGATTGGTGATGAACTAGATGCAAGGAGGAGATAATAGAGAGGAAAGAGGAGGAAAAGGAGAAGAGAGGATAGAGAGAAGAGGAGAGGAGTGGTGGGAGAGATGAAGGTGATAGAAAGGGACAGATGAGGTTGTAACTAAGCAAGGGTTGAGGTGATAATCAAGGAAGAGACGCGGAGACAGAGAAAGAATGGATGAGGAGACAAGAAAAGAGCAATGATACAGTCATGGTGGAGATGATGATACAGGAAAGGGATAAGGTGCAATCAAGAAAGGGTGAGGTAACACAAAAGGAGTGATGAGGCAGTCCGGGCCAGACTGTGGAACCCAAAGAAGCCCTGGCAAAGATGCTCTAACTAGCCCTGATCCCATCATCTCTGCGCACAACCTGTTTCTTTCCATCCATCCATCCTCTCTCTCTCTTCTTCTCGGCTATCTCTCTTCTCCCTCTCTGATT
This sequence comes from Calotriton arnoldi, assembly GCA_963921515.1. NCBI lineage: Eukaryota > Metazoa > Chordata > Amphibia > Caudata > Salamandridae > Calotriton > Calotriton arnoldi. Next base: position 1,188,912 of record CAWUFW010000355.1, on the reverse strand, counting down.
GTTTTCTCCCTACCTTACCCCTCCCTCTCTCTTTTTATATCTTGAAGCCTCCCGTCCTGCTGCAATTTACATAGGAGGCTGGGGAAAGTGACAGAGGAACCTGGAGCAACCCTGGGCTTTTAAAACCCATCTCCAGGGGCTCTGGGGAAATACCCAGTGTAATAAAAGGCCTGTCTGGCCCTGAAGACAAACATGGAAAGGATAACAATACAGTTGGGAAAGGGAAGAGGAAACTATCAATCAAGCAATGAGGTGACAATCAAAAAGGTAAAAAAAGGAATGAGGAGAAAGTCAAGGAACAGAAAAGGAGATAGTCAAGGATGGGATGAGGAGACAATGAAGAATTAAGTAATAGGGAAGAGGTGAGGAGACAGTCATGAAAAGATGAAGAAGCAGTCAAGAGAAGTGGAAACAGTCATGGGAGGGGATGTGAAGAGGAAAGAATCAAGGACTAGAAGAGGAAACAAGAAAGAGTGAGATACTGATGCATCCGTGCAGGTAAGCGTGGTGGGGCGGGGTGAAAGTAACAAATAACGGAATAGGGAAAATAAATAAATAAATAAAACCACTTACCTTGCACTCGCCGCATCGCTGACTCGGCGATGCGGCGAGTGCAAGGTAAGTGGTTTTATTTATTTATTTATTTTTATTTCCCTATTCTGTTGTTTGTCACTTACATCCCCCACCCACGTCCTGCCCCACCGCACATACCTGCACGGGCCACGATATCAAGACAGGAGCGAACAGATTGCCAAAGAAGAGATGAGGAGCTAACCAATGGCAGGAAGAGGACACTGTCAAAGACTGCATGAGTAGGCAACCAAGAAAGAGTGTGATAACAAGAAAGGAGTGAGTTGGCAGTTGAGGAAGAGGTGAGGTGACAATCAGAAAAGAAGTAAGGAGATTGTGAAGGATGGCATGAGGAGACGCAAAAGAAATGGATAACAAGACAATTAATGAAGAGATAAAGAGACTGCGAAGTGGTGAAGAAGATAATCAAGAAAGGGATGAGGTGACAATAAAGGGTGAGTGAACAGTCACGAAACAAGTGAAGAAGCAACAAAAGAACAGAGAATAAGGGTGAGGTGACAATCAGGAAAGGAGTTACAGAGAAATGAGGAGAATATTAAAGCAGGATTGAAGTTCCATTGCTGTGCTTGCAAGAACAGGCAAATTCTGGATTTTCTATAATGCCCCACTACTTTCAAAATCTACTAGCCGCCACTGGTTTCAGCGGTTGTGAAGGGCCACCAAAAAATTTAATTCTAGGGGTTATTACCTTAAGATTATGAGATGCTCACCTCAGTACAGGCTCAGGGAAGCAAAAGTGTATGAATAGTAGGAAGCTGTCATATAGCTCCCTGGATGAACTGCAACATCCCAAAGTGGTCATGGGTGGAAAATGTGCATGCAGCTTGCTCAACCTGTTTGACATTTGTGGGCGATTTAAAAGGATAAAGCTGCCCTCCAGAGGGTATAGCATCCAGAGCATTGTCCCCAGGTTATAACCACAAATTGAGACCTAAAAATCCAACATCCTCTTCCCTGAATGTTCGTTAATGGACTCAGGTTTGATTACCACAGCCCATTATGACAAAAATAATGTAGTGAACAATGAAGTCCTGATTAAAGTACATTAATAGTTAATCCTAAAGCTTAGCATCTATCTGATTTCAAATTATCCTCTAGCAGGCACCACAATAATTGAAATCCATATTTGAGATACCTTTTTCCTTATGTAGTATATTGGAATTCACAGCACAGGATATGATCAGGAGGCCACTCAGTCTCTAACTTCTCATTCCCCTCCACCAATAAAAGATGAGTCTCCCCAAAAAAAAAAAACATAAAACGTGAAAAATGATTATAAAATGAATTTGCAAAGTTTAGTATCAGTTGAAACAATTCTAAAGTGAACACCCTTAACTCAGTCAGTCGCTTATAAGAGAAGATGCTTCCAATCTACCTTCATAGATTGGAAAAAAATTGTCTTCTCTCCACAGTGAAATTTTAATGTACCTCCCTAGATCTCATTGCTTTTATTCCTGAGGGGGACGGGGGGGTTGGGAGGAGGGTTCCTCCATGAAAAAAGCTCTTGAACATGCACATTGGGTGAGAGATCACACAATACTAGATATATATGTAAATTGGATTTATCAATTGGACCTGTGGCTTAAAATATCTCTTGCCTTCAACAGTGGTTCACCAGTATAGGCACCTTTCTTTGATTTATAAACTCAGACATAAACTTAGGATACTGTTAAAGTGGATTCCATTAAATCTTTAATTCAAACATAAGCATGTCTCTGTCCCTATTATACACTGATATTTGGTGAGACATGAATTATATAATGCTTTGCTCAATGGGTATTCCCTTCAATAAGTGAACTTAAAAAATGTATTTGACGGACAGCAATCCCCAAAATGAAGTAGCGTGAATCACTTTGCCCATTTGAGCTTGACAACAATATCCACACTGGAAACCTTTCTTGTCAGGAAATTAATTTCCCCTGGCAAGCACGGGTTCTCCCTCAGCTTGAAACACCCAATTACTAACAAGTTCAAAACAGGCAATTGGGGAAGGACTTTGACAGACTCACAAAAAATTCAAGAAAGATGGATTTTTGTGAGTTGTTAGAAGTATTTAGCCATCTCAACCACAAAGCGAGTTTTGATCACCCCAAAAGGCTTTGGCACTTTTCTTTCTACGTTATCATGGATATATAGCCAATGATCTCTGTATTAATTTGAGACATGGTCTGATGTGAGAAGGCAGAGGGACATGAATAGCATTTCTGAAGGTGCCATCTTGCCTCAATAGCAAGATCTTTCCTTGAATGTGAAACGCATATTTAAGGAAATGAATGAAAGAAACCTGTCTACAGACAAAAGTACAACACATGCCTGTTAGGCTACTCTTCCTTGCAAATGCAATAGAGAGAGGGGAATCAGACCAGGCTGGGGTAATGTAAAGAAAGGTGATGCTACATAGAATTATTATCAGATGACAAATGAATTTCAAAAACATAAAATATCCTGAGATAGATTGTGGAAATCCTGAGACGATAAAAGATGTGTGAACAAAAATAAAGGAAGATAGCTCTACAATATATATCAGTCTTAAAGAGATGGAAACTGATTAACAGAAGGAAAGCTTTTTCAGTATTGAATACAAATGAAATGCTGCTCAGGGTTGAATTGATCCTATGAGAGTTAAATCAGCACTTTTATCTCTTTAAACATTTGTAACTGCTGAGGACACACTCCTCTGTAACATCATCTTCCAAAGTTAAACCAGACTGTAATCCCTGCCCATGCTGAAGGCATTTTTACCCGTTTCAAGACAGTTATGATTCCAAATATCAAAATTTCTCCCATTTATGAGGTAACTACAACCCAAATCACACACACTCATTAACATCACATACCTCATCTTTTACAGTGCTCCTCCAGAGTTATGACCCAATACCAAAAAGACTAAACCATTTATTGCCACTTCCAGAGTGCAACCACTCCTCTTACTACTACTCCAAATTAACTCCAATATCTAACCCTTATAAAGAGCACTTCAGTCAAAAACTCCAACATCACATTGCAAACTAATTTCCTCTTCCTATTAAGCCCCCACATTTTAACCTTCTCTAATGACCCAATTTTTGTTACTTCTCGTGATACAAAGATCCCCAAAGATATGACCACCCTAAACTTTCCAATGGCAAGCACCCTTCTTAGACCTCACCATTTTATTACATTAGCTACCTAAGGGCCCCTAGACATAACCATTGGTCACTTCAAATGTCATGACCCTTCACAAGATGTAACCAGTCGTCACACTCTCCAACAATGGTCCACTCCATACACAATGATCATAATAGTTTTTGACTTATCCCAGGTAATACTCAGTACAACCTCTAAGAAACGCCATACAGACTCATGGGCTTATTTACAAGCCCCTTGTGCTGCCAGTGCATCACTTTTAATATGGGAAAACATTATGCACCGGCAGCGCAACAGGCTTCTAAATAAGACCCTCGCTTCTTTCAAGCAACGCTCCATTCAACTCTCCAGTTTATTACCTTAACTTCATGAATTAACCAATCCTTAGAACCCCATGAAATCCACTTGTTAAATCACATTCTCGCACAAATGGTCTTCTCCATGAGGAATGCCCTTACCAGTCAGACCCGGGTACATCCTTTCCTCCATCCATCTCAAAGCTGCAACAAGCACTGGTACCTGTTTTTCTTTCATTCCATGTGCTGTTGTTGGCTTCTGTTTCTCTTCTTTCTCCCTAGCTGTGATCTCTGCTGACTCCCGAGCCCCGCTTTCTGCAGCAGTTGGCTGAAGAAGTTGTGGATGGATTATTCAGGGTTCATGCTTTGGTGGTATTTTATCATTCTACCTGCCCTCAGCCAGTCCCTGCGCTTAACACTTTGTCTTTCCATCTCTGCAAAGTCATTGAGTGAACAATGTGATAGCAAAAACTGGCTGATGCTTCTGCCTCTATGTATAAGCAGAACCTCCTGGCCCATATTAGACGTTTTCCTTGTAATGCATGTTTAGTTTCTGCCGCCTTTTCCTCTCCACCCAATCCCTCCGCACCTGATGCTACCCCTTCTTCACCTTCAAACTTTCCTTTGAATTTTTTAATGTCTTAGACTTTTACTTACCACATGGCTTTCTTTCCATAGCTCCAGGGACCTGCCTCAGTTTTCACACTTACCATATCTCCAAGTTTATGCTGTTACCATCAGATTTTTTCTGTCTCCTCGTCTTCTCTGAGGTGTGATAGGGCATAGAATGGGACAAGAAGTGTCATACGTTTTACGGATGGGCTTCAATGAAGCATATGGTACAAATTATTTACAGTTCTTTACATTGCTTAACAGCTTATCAAATAATTCAAGTTTGTCATTACAAAGACGTATTTTAGTAATTGGACTTTGAGGAACACAAAGTGAGTGTTAAACGAATGAACAAAACTTTCCCATCAGTCTATAACAGTGCAGGAGGTGCAGCCATTCCAAAGACAAATTCACCAAAATGACTTTTCAGTACTGACTTCCGTCTCTTTCCTTTATCAGTTGATGATAACTTGTTATCACTTCATGGTGGGAAAGGACAATGCTCCTTTAACTAACAGTCCGTACTATAAGGACATACACTTATGCACAAACTTATTTAAGCTCCCAAATGCAAGAAGACAGGCACACCTCTGAAGGTAATGGTTTTTATCAGATTGTGTGAGAAGGACCCTGCTTCACATCCAGGCTTAGGAATTTGTCTTCTATGTAGGGATTTTAACCTGCTCATTTATATAGTTGGATACTCACCTGAAGAGACAGTTCACTATTTTGATGTCAAACAGAACAACACCATCATCATCATCAATATCTTTATTCAGTCTGATTAGAAATAGACCATAAAAGTATATAGAAATATTGCACTTAGCCAAGATCACACATAAAATTTAAAAATAATCTTAAATTAAGAAATGTTAAAAAGGATATTTATATTCATGAACAGCTTTAAAATTCCACAGTACATCAAATAACCATACTTAAAATAAGCAAAAAGTTCAAGTCGTAAATTAATTTGAAAGCACCATTGCACTCGTATAGAAAATGTCCGAAGTTTGAAAAGAATGATGGGAAAGGAGAAAGAACAAAACCTCAAAACAGGTCCGCTATGCGCTCCTACTATCCTCCAAAATTAAACTGAAACATTTTGACCGAGCTCCATCTGCTAAGCCACATTGCACATACATTTCTGACCAATTATCCTGTCATAGTTTTTTTAGCCCTGATGGCTGCTTTCAAAAAAGCGCAGACACAGTAAATAGTTTCAGGTAAACTTAGGAATTGTAAGTGGAGGAGAGCTGGAAACCTAGCCTCCGTAACAGAGCTGTCAGAAAGTGCTTTAATGGTGAACTGTGCAATTTGCAAAAGAACATAAGGTGCAATGGTGATTGTGCAGAATGATTGTCACAGGGACAAGTGAATACTATGTTCCCCTCTGAATCAATTTTTTTTTTTTAAAGTAAAGACCAATGAATTAACCCTGCTCCGAAGCGAAAGTGAAGTGACCGCTCCCATCTTGACAAACCCAGAAATAAATACAGGGGAGGTTCAGAACCAATGGTTAAGATAACTCAGTTTTCAATCTTGTGTCTGCAAAATAGTCCTTAAATAATGTATTCACCTCCTCCCTAGCGTTTCTGGGAATACGACTGGGTTCAGTGAACCAGGAGGATAAACCCAGGGATCCAAATGTGTCCCGTATATAGTTCAACCAAGGCATAGAATTAGCCTTATTCAACATTAGGCAGTCGAGTATAATGTCCTAACAAAGCTTAACTCCTGGGTTCAGCCAAATGCTAACCCATAGTAAAAGTGGTGCCAGCTGAATCTTATCTGCTATAAATGCCTGGTTTAACTCGAAGTGGGTAATAATACTAGAGGTGGACGGTGGTAGACTCAGCAACCATCGCAAAAAGTGGTTTTCCTCAACCTGCAAAGAATAACATTTATTAAAACCCCAAACTCCTGCACCATACACATTTTATTCTAAACAAACGTCTCCGACGGGTCCTTTTTATATGTTTATAGTGGTACAGAGGAACTCTTTTTAAATATAAATCCTCTGTTTTACCAAAAGATGTGGCCTTTAGACACTTGTACACTCCAACAGAGCTAAACCGACTTTAACATCTTTCTGAGTTTTCTCCTTCACAAGGTTTTGTTTTTACTGCATTTTTTTCATGATGCTCAGTTTGGACAAGATGTTTTCAAGAACATCTTTGTCTGATGCTGTCACCTTTGCTTGCTAGGAGCCTGTATCTTGGTAGAGAACATGGCCATCAGAGTAACAGCAAACTACCATACAGTTCCTTGGTTATCTTTGTACTAGCCCTTTTTATGGGCTAAGACCTCATCATTTGACTTTTTTTTTGTTGCAGACTTACATAGCGAGAACTTAGCTCATGCGCCTTGGAACACCATACAAGAGAACCAGAGGATGATATCATTTTTTATGGACACAGGTAGATTATCCGATTGCCCAGAATCACTGGCTGGTTAAACGAGGCCTGAATTTAAACCTGTTCCTCCCCCCAACTAAGTTCGGCATCGCTAACCGCTAGACCACATACCCTTCTCAATACGTCCAACTGACTGGCTTATCAAGAGAACTGTGGTGTCGCTAAAGCTCCTTTCAGAAGTGGGAGTGGCCACCTATACCTGTAAATCTATGCATTTACATACTGGCTGAACATTGGGCGAGCAGTACATTATGTAGCTTAAGAAGGAATTCTTGGTCTCCTCAACAATTGGTAGTAGTGTCAGGTATGGTAAATGGAGTGAGTCTATGGATAGGAGCACAGGAGACACCAAAAATAATTTCTTAATTTCAATAAATGACACTGTTGATAAGTCTCACCTATTTGCTCAAAATGTTGTCTTAATCAATTATTTGCAGACATTTCTATTCCTACAAGAATTCAGATTTGACCCCTGTGACATCTATAGCAATATATGATGGCCTCCAATGAGTGCTTGCCCACGTCTGCTACAATGCATTAATGTAACACTCTTTCTATACAATGAATGTAGAACTTTGAGAGCCAAGCAAGCCTCCCGAGAATGTACATTGGCCTCTAATAGGCAGACAAGAGCTTGCACAATAAATGTATGCCTCTTATGAGTGTGAGCCCATGCTGAGTAGGATTCGCGCAAGCCTGAGGTGAGTGATAAACCTAGGATCTGTACTATGATTTGAGGCCTCTGGTGAGTGCTAACCATGGTTATGTTTTATTTAGCTAAGGAAGAATCTGCAAGAATGCGATATGAAGAAGGATTTAAGGAGTGCTTCCAGCAAGCCACGGGATCCATAAAAGAACTCTGCCCATCGACATCTAACCAGGTGGTACTAGATTTTCACAATTACCTGGCTAACAAAGGCAGATTGTCAGGCCATGATTGGTGCATGCCTCTTCTGGACAGTTGTAGCAAGCCAAATCGGACCGAAGATGCAAATTGCTGGTGCACAGAGACCATCTCCAAAACTTCGTCTAAGCCACCGTGGTCTGCCCATCACTCTTGTCAAACGAACAATTTTGTGCCTGAGTCAGATGGTCCTGCGTCACTTCCCCAGAACCAAATGGCAGAGCAGACAAGATTGTCAGCAAACACTTGCTCTTCGCTTCCGGCTGGTAGTCCCAGTCACCAAAGACTTCTTCCAAAGATGGTGGATGCTGCAGAGAAACCAGCTGTGCCACAACCAATCTGGAGGCCTTGGCCTTAATCAAAAACACTTGATTTAACATTAAATTATTTGCTGTAAATATATATCTATAATGTTGCTCTCTTTTCGTTTGGAAGTTTCCACCTCCCTATCAAATGTTTATTGGTATATCTTTAATACATGTGCAGATCTTGAAATTCTGCTTTGTTTATGCTGTGTTTGTGTATCCTTGATTTTTGTCTCCCAGACTTTTCTGGTTCCTTATTGCTATCTGTTGGTATCTTACCCCTTGCACGTTTCCCCCTACAGTTTACAGTTAATGGCATAGCACAAAATGATGGGGCCACCTGCAGAATGTGATGTGGGGCCCCTGAGTTTAATATAACACAGATATCTAGTGCATTGGCAAAATGGGGACCCCTTAAGGGTTGGGGTCCCCGATTCGGCTGGAGACTCCCGTGCACCATAGGGGATGCAGGGGCCTGTGTTACACCCTTGTTTACAGTCATAAAACGAGTTCAGCAAGCATGTGGTGTTAATTAGTGCAGTCTTTAACAATTGGTTGTATCAGATTGTTTAAGCGATAACTCTTGATTTGGAAAACGATTTTAACCCCACCACCCCTCAGAACATGTACAAACTATGCAATAGTTCTGCCTTCTAAATTATGCAGTTTTATTACAAAATGGCTGGGCACAACATGTTATGGACATTTTATTTCGCCAAAATGCCAGGGAGATGGAAGTGACATCACAAGTCCTTTCAAACCAGTGGCAAGTCTTATTCAGTCCATAATCGCTTAACAGCATCCTCTGAAGGTTCAGGGGGAGGGAAAAGAGTGGAAATGCTGCAGTAAACTTGGTTCTGAGAGCTCTGATTGCTGTTTCTGTGTTACTTAAGTCCTTGGGTGGTAAGGGCAGCCCCAGGGATACCAAAGGGTAAGCCAGGAGTAGCCACTGAGATGCGAAGGTTCTTTATGAAGCAGAAGATAAAGTGTGTTTCCTAACACAACTCAAGGAAATGGGGTTAATGTGGGAAGAACCCTTAAAACAACTCATTCCTAATTTCATAAAATTAGAAGGAAGAACTTGAGCCATTTATATACGCTTTGGTTAGAATTTTTCTAGTGCATCGAAGCAATGTATGAGGCGAGGTTGCTAAAGTTAAGGGACATATATAAAACAGGGCGCTATTGGAAAATCCACCCAATTCTGGCAGAGGTAGTAAATGGAACGCACTCCACTATAGGTATAGAAATTTAGCGGAAATGTTATATTACGCTACTAGATGCTTATATAGTGCTGTTTTGGCCATGTGCTTGGCCTCTTAGCCTTCAAGCATGAAAACAGTGTTTTACTAGGAAATCAAATGATTTTCCATTACAACCCAAATCTAAGCCAGGCCCTGAGGCACAACTTGTTGATGTATTTTCATCCTTCCAAGTAGACATGACAGGAGTCATTATGTTTGACCATGAGAAGCAGAGTATACTAGCCCAGCAAGCAGATCATAATAATTACCAGACAATGATCCTAGTTAGGAGGTATAATATAGAAACAAAGGTATATTTTTAGGACATGTGAATGTCCAGCCCATGTGTTGTGAAAATATTTAAAACGACCAAATCTAAAAGCGCTTCAAAATTATATTTTTTTATGTTCACAGAAGTTGTTATATATTTTCTTTTCAGATCTTTGCTGTATATTTTTCAATAAACAATGAAAATGAACCACCTTCTTTATAGTTCCTATGTGTTTTCTATCCAAATAATTCCTAACTAATTTTTAAAGAATGGTGAATCTGTACATTTTCCTCAAAACACACCTACTACTTTTTCTGTCAAAATAAGACAAGAGCACTTATAGGCTTTTCAGTTCTCCCTAAGAACCACACTTCAGTTCATATACTTGAAGAATTCTAGCTAAGTCTCATCCAAGATAATGGAATTTTATTTGATTGATGACATATACCTAAAAATTAAGTCTGGGCAGTGAACTCCGCTCGCGGAGTTTGCAGAGTTTTCCGCACTCCGCGTTACGCAGAGCTTGCGGAGTTCCGAAAAACTCCGCTTCGCGTGGCGGAGTTTTTTTCCTCGCTCGCATTCGTCAATGTCAAGTTGTCGAACGCGAGCGAGTAAAATCCACCTCCCGGCGAGATTTTTCCTCGTTTGCGATCGTCAACATCAAGTTGGCGATCGCGAGTGTGGAAAATCAACCTCCGAGCGAGATTTCTCAATGCGGGCGGTCAGATTTCTCCATTCGAGTGGTCGCGTATGCTCGCGACCACTCGTGTTGAGAAACTGTCTGTTCGCGTTGAGAAAGCTGCCGCTCGAGTAAAAGTCTAATCGAGCGGCAGAAAGGAAGCAGCGCCCGCTTGCGCTGTGCATGGTGCCGTTCGCGATGATTGCACAGTGCGGACAAGCTTCTGGCACTGAAAATCATCGTGAACAGCATTTCTCTAATGCACTCCGCCACTTGCGGAGCTTCGCGTAGCGCGGCAGAGGTTTTTTTGCACTTCACGGATTTCCGCATAGCGGAACTCCGCGAACTCCGCCCAGGCTTACTAAAGATCCAGGGGCAGATTTACAAGCCCCTTGCGCCACTTTTGCATCACTTTTCCCATGTTAAAAGTGACGCAAAAGTGGCGCAAGGGGCTTGTAAATCTGCCCCTCAGTGTTTTTGAATTAACATCAGAAGGTTCACACTATGTTAACAATAATGTTTAGGTCATTAGACTGCAATAAAAGGAAATATATACATGAGTAGCTTGCAATAATGGGGCTCTTCTCCAACTGATGGGTTCCAAGTGACAGCATAAATCACTTGAGCGAAGTTTGAGTTGTCAATGACATCACTGGAATTTCTTGGTAGAAATCTCTTGTTTTGTAACTGCTGCTCATCTCCAATAATGTGTGTGACTCTCATCCCTTTTTCCCTGAGCAGCTGATCCCAAAGATCAGCTTCTCTAGGGTAGAGGAATTACAGGGGAAGAAATGCACACCACTAACTCACCAGAACAGGTCAATGCTAGAGAACCCATGGTCCCATTTCTTCTTTGCCCGTTGTGCTGTCCTGACCAAGAACGAGTGACCCCTCGACCCTTAACCTTGACCCTTCCGAATAATGACAAAATGTTACCAGCACCATTACACATTTTATTTAGCCTAATTAATTCGCTGTGCAAGTATGTCCTGAATCTATTGGTACCTTCTTATCCATTCACCTTATAAAAACCCTGAACATCAGAACTTTGGATATTTAATGCTTGTCATTGGCAACTCAATATGATACAATATGGACAATACCTTACCCTTGCCAGAGGACGCAACGGCAACTCTCTTAAGACAATTTCTAAAAGTGATCACATTATGCAGACTGTGAAAATCACTCTAATAACAATACATGCAATAAATTGGGCAGATAAATGATCGTCATTGGAAAATGGCGTGCAAATCCACAGCTGTAGGAGCATTGCCCACTTCCCACCAGAGACTGCAATGGCCCCCTCCTTTAGCAATCAAGTTTGGGCATACTGTTCAAAGCAGGATCAATTTGTAGATTCCTTTACAATTCCTTGCACTCAATAATTCTTTTTGTGTGGGATGGGCTTCAATGAGAGTTCAGAAACACCCTAGAGTTCTAGCAATAGCAAAGCTCCAACGTACAGTAATCAAAGCATTCTCTGATACCTGTTAGGCAATGCAATCAAATCCTCCTTAGAAATTTAGGGACAGATGTACAAAGCCATTTGGCATTTCTTAACGGGCCAAATTGCTATTTCGCCTTTTCAGATGTACAAAGGCCTGTTCGCTGTCGCAATTTGCGATTTCTACCTGGTAGAAAACACAAATTGCGACCTCGATTTAGGAATCGCAAATAGGGATTCCCTACTTGTGATTCGGAAAGCACATGCATATAGCATTTCCTAAATGTGAATTGGGCATTTAGGAAATGCTATTACCATCAACTTGAAGTCGATGGTAACCATGTGCAAAAATAAAAAATGCATTTAAAAATGCATTTTTAATGTGTCCTGAAGCGCACATATGCCCTTAGGGCATATATGCACTTACATGTGCAAGACGTATTTCAGGGTGCCTCCAGGAGGGCCATAAGGCCAGAGGCACCCTTGGGTTTGGATTTCCGAAATTGCAATTTCCTATTAGGAAATCGCAATTTAAGAAATGCAAACCATTTCCTATTTTACCCATAGGTGGGAATGCAATGGCATTTCCTATTTGCGATTCCCTAATAGTGATTGCTACTTTGTTGGAATCGCTATTAGGAAATCGTAAAATTAGTACATATCATTTTGCATTTTCTAAGCTGTGATTCCTACGGAATCAGTATTTACGAAATGCTAAATGCCATCTTCATACATCTGGCCCATAAGTTTTAACATATAGTTAGCTACAATCTGATTGCCACTTTCCTATTTTCATAATAATAATAATAGCATTTGTAGAGCGCAACGGCTACCTCTAGCAGAGGTGTCCCCCTTTGGGAAGCTCTCTTGAAAAACAGTTGCTGCTTCTTATATGCGAAAGAAGAGGGTGAATAATATTTCCCCTGGCACCCAACCTTTGGTATTGCGCCTTGCAAAACAAACCTGAACTCGAACTGAGATACTGAATTTCCATCCTGATGACAAGCAAATACACCATGAACTTGGGGCGTCCATGCAATATAGGACAGCAAGAGCTGTGGCAGGCAGAAGCTAGTATCCCCTAATTCCCTTAATGGCGTGGTCATCCCTTTTCCCATCGAGTCAGTTTTTTATTGCATCACTCTCGGTTCTGCCCAGTCATGTTCCAGCATGTGGTTACCCAGTTTCAGTGCCCTGAATATGTTCTAATGTTTTACTCTTGCCAACAATTCAGAAGACCGAAAGTCTCGAAACAACACAGAATAGAGTAGTTCTTCAAACTGGGACTCGCAGAAACATTAGAAGTAAGGCTCCCATTTTCAGTTTTTACTGATTTTTACAGATAAATACAGACAGAAACCCATTTATTTTCCTGTCTGTACTTATTTTGTAATGTGGATAAAAACAGAATTTGGTTTGGTTTTTGAGTGAGTCTAAATGCTGTCATTCATGGCTGATAAGCAAATCGCTGTGCAGATTGACAGGCAATGGGGTTAAAAAAGAAAGGTATTAAAGTAAAAAGGTTTAAAAAGTAGCAGATATGCACAAGGTTAATACTAATATGTGTATGTTTTCATATAAGTGCATTGATTTATTATCTGCGAGTTTTCTTATCATGAAAACCTTTCAGGCATTTAAACATGAGTGCACAATTATCGGTTAAATGCGGAAATATACTAGTTTCAATTTATGTTCAAAACCCAAAATAAATATGGATAAATGCAGTTAAAATTAGCAAAAAATATATATGGACAAATACAGAGGGTAAAGTAAAAAAAAAAAATACCATAAAACCGGGAACCCTAATTATAATGCCCCATTTAAACAGTTTTAGGGTCTCAAAGTCTAGGTGCCCTTTAATCAGGCGCTTCCTTCTCCTATCTAGTCCATGCCTTCACAGCAGTTTTTATGGTGAAACAAGCTGTGCGATACTGCCCCCCTCTTACTTTTGTAAAATGGCTAGATAACTGGCTAGGGTACCTCTAGCCAGTTATCTATAGTTTGCTCTGATCTGAAATTCTGTTTCCACTTCTGTTTGTCCTCCGTTCCTCTTGCTGCTGGAGGACAGTTCATTGCTGGTCAGACTGAGTTGAAGGTACCCGAAGTCTACCTGAGAGATATACAGGGTGCTGATCTGTGATAGCTGATGTGGTTCACTCTGGTCGGCCATCTTCCTCTTCCCCCTTTCTAGTCCCTAAGCCTGCCGCATGGCAGTGAAATTAGCCCTGAATCCTGCCTCTTCCAAGATGGTGCCAGGCGAGAATAGAAATGGGAACCCTGTTTTTTTTGCATCTCAGTGATACAGTGCCTATGACCTTGGAGTACACCTTGCAAATAAATAAACCTTAACGCCAGAAAGACTTTAATTATGCTCTTTGGATCCGGCATGAAACCGCCCACCAAACAAAATGGTGACCGCCAAATACTGACCACAGGAGAGAGGCCAAGACTCTCAACCTGACCTTATGTCACATATACTCCCAGCCCCACCCACATCTCTCTGCAGTGTCCTTCCTTGAGACGGAACCCTCTGTTCGGTGCCCCTACGGCAGTCCTTGAGGGACACAATTACTCTCTTGGCAGAAGCAATACTAAGTTGCTGGGCCCTCTAGTGTCACCCCCTAGGTGACGCGTACAACTGAATTTCACTTCTTGGCTGGAGTGTCTGAGACTAGAGCAAGGCGACGGTAGATCAGGAGAGCAAGCATTTCATGTCCTGACATCACAGTAGTGTAAATCATATATATATTTTTTTTCATTGCTTATACTTAAGAGCAAATAACAAATGGATTTTGAATCTGATGTACTCACCGGGGGCTTCCAATGGAAGTGAAACCAAACGATTTTTTCTTCCATCAATATACAGAGCAAGGCGGTAATCTCTAGTTAGGGTTGCTACCTCATGGCTAATCATTTTAAAATTGCTACACTAAGTTTTCCCAAAGCTGAACACTCTAATGGCCACAAGAGAGCAAGGATGAGCTGAACCCAATATATATTGCCAAACAAAACAAGTTTTTTTTTTATGCGGATGTTACCTCCAAACTGTTAAACCCGATCAAACCCAACTATGCTGCAACCCAGCGTACATTGATGAAGAGAGCCAATCTTTACAAAGAAACATACACCCAGTGGCGTAAGAAGGGGGGTGCGGTGGGTGCGGGCCGCCCCGGGTGACATCACTGAGGGGGGTGACAAAATGGCAAAAATATGTGTTTTTAAAATAAAAAAAAATTGGGGGGGCTCGCAACACTTGTTTTTGAAAAAATAATATTATTTAAAATAAGTTTAATAACTTCGTCTGACAATTCATTAACCTCAACAAGTCAACATAATACGTATTGAAACTTTTTAGTTCAGTCAACAAACGCAACGAAACGCGGCTGAACTCGATGCTGTGTAGTGGAGAGCGTATGGATAAGGAAGGGGAGGGGGTGTTTCTTTCCGCCGAAGTCTGTCTCTGCAGCTTGTACTCGAGCGAGACGTAAACAACCGGTGACTCATCATCACTCAAACCGCAACCAATCCTATCCGCTGTCGTGCCAGTCAGTCACCCCACGTCATTCTGTTGAGTTAGTTGTGCATTATTACTGAAGCTTATAAGTGCTGTGCTGAATTTATTTTTGTTACATTTTTTAGTTCATTGTTTCATTGTGATCATCCTCTTCTCTATGATATTGAGTTTGGTAAGTAACGTAAACGTTATGATGCATGCTATTTGTTTGTATTTGTACGTTAGCAAGAAATTTTCTGCACCGGGTACCACCTAACCTTGCAACGCCACTGCATACACCCAATAAAGCAGTACTAGTAAAAAGACACACCCGCTTCCAGCTCCTAGCAGTCTGAGTGGGCATGTTCTGGTGCAATGGAGACAACTGCCCTTCAGAGAGGATGACCTTTGCTGAACAACACAAGGCAGCAAACAGACCTCTGGGAAACAGTGACACCCAGTGTTTTTCGAAGGTATGACACTGACTGAGGTCCTGTGAAAGAAAGCATTGGCTAAATAAGGTATTGATGGACACAGATAGACAGGTCACCACTGGAGACAATGGCATCAGATGTGGTGATGAGAAAGGGAGCAGAGACACACTGACGCTGGAGCAATAACCAACAACTAGCTAAAATGACGTATTAATACTGCGCAAATCTAGTAATGGAGCAACAGACAAGCTGTACATTATGGACAAGCTGTACATTATGTGGAGGTTTGTGAGATGATCTACAGCAACGTGTACAGTAAGTGGGGATTACACAAATACATCTCACACACCTTACACTTGTGTTATTAGGCACACAGAGTTTACGTGATTTGCCTAGAATCACACAATGGTAAGTGCCGAGGACGGTGTTATGATGCAACTACATTCTTCTATTTGCATGTGTTCTTTTACTATGATTTACTATGATTGCTAATGGCAAATCCTTACGCCGGCTTCAAGCAGGCGTAAGGATTGACGCACCATGTTAGGGATAGGGAAGGTTGGAACAGTGCTGGAGTTGCGTCGCGCTTGCGACACAACTTCAGCACTGCGCCAACCTTCGCTGGCAGATGCGTCACGCATCTGCTTATCCTTGCGCCACGATGCGCCGCATTGTAAATGCGGCGCATCGGACGTGGCGTAAGGGTAAACTTGCGTGACGCATTTTCCCTGGCGCATCCCTGCTGATATGCAGGGATGCGCCAGGGAACGTAAATATGCCCCTCTGTGTTGATTTTCACCACCCCCTTTCAATATGTGTGCTGTGCAAAATATAAAAATGTTAATTTAAAAAAAATTATAAAGCACTAGACTTCGCATAGGCGAAACCTATTGGCTTTGCCAATGCTTGTTTTATTTCCTGCTGACATTCGTGGCTGTGGGCTGAGTGGTTTTATTGGTTCAGCTGTTATGTCAACTTCTTCTACGTGACATTTTATGAGGAATTGCTCATCGGCAAACGGGGCGAGTTTTCGCAATCCGTGCGAGCTAACTCACGTTTTCAACACAGTTTTCCTCCTGTTTACTGAATTTATTTATATTTCGTGCATAGCAAGTAATTATTAAGACGCACAATTGTTTAACAACAATTTTAGTGAAATACAGATATAAAAAAAAAAACTGGAGATGCCGGGGATTGAACCCGGGGCCTCATACATGCGAAGCATGCGCTCTACCACTGAGCTACATCCCCATCCGTGGTGACGTACTGAAATCCAATGTATTGAGTAAATAAAAGCAGCAGTGCTGTTAGTTCTTGATGACAGGGAGACATGGGATCAGGGGCCGAGGATTGGGAACGGATCACACTCTTCTTTTACTAGATTCTACCAAGCTGGGCGAGATGTAGAGGTAGAAGAAAACTAACCAATAGAAAACAGAGATAGCGCGCTCATACCATAGAATAATAGCAATCGAGAGAGCGCCCTCTCCCGTCTGCTTAAGAATATGACATAATACTTGGTATCCTTCCAGATTTGTTTATCCCTATCTCCTTCGCCCGTCTTCTGAAAATAAAGTTATATGAAGAGACACAGTAGCAGATCTCAGGGTTACATTTCTTTACAGAATGTTTTTCAATGTGTAGCTTTTACGGAGCTCTCTAGTTCCCGAGGTCCATGCATGTGTAGGTCGCCTAGACTTTTGCTTTTCGTTGTGTGACTTGTAATGGGAATGATTTCCACTGATGGATTTGCAGTTGGAATGCTCGAATCAAAAGACACCCCCCTTGCTGATACTTGTTCAAGTATGATGTTATTTGGGGATATAGTTCCTCCCACACCGTGTTCCCTTCGGCACCTCCTTGAGTTGACACCATGGGCATTCACGGTGCTGGAACTGAAAAAAAAATACTCCGGGCACCCATAAATTGGGGGTCAAGAATTGGCAGAGTAAAGGGGATGATGTTACAAAGGGCAGAGCTTGAAAAGCAGAGTCTAACAGTCAACTTAGAAAAATCTGCTGCAAAGAAATTGACAACGACAAATGTGGCAGCAAAACCGTCTAGATTACTTAATTGCCACAAAGAGGCTTCATTTTAAAATACCTTAGAGCAGTGGTTCCCAAACTTTTGACTCCTGAGGACCCCCATTGAGTCTCCACTGGAAGCCGGGGACCCCCAAGCAATTTGTATGATTTAAATTTCAAACATTAAAACAGTAATTTGAAAAAAATAAACACGTGTGCACACAAAACAAATACTCGAATTACTAAGGATTTTAATATTTTATATAGAAAGAATTTGCAAAAACAAAAAACTTTAATGGGAAGGTTGGTGTTGCATCTCCGTGACTAACTTTTAAATGGTTGGTTTTATTTCCAGTACGAGGCTCCTGCTCCTGCCAGGGCCAGACTGGAAACCCAAAGCGGCCCTGGCAAATGTTTTCAGACCAGTCCCCATATGGTGCACATCAAGTGCAGTGAGTGAGCCTGACCACTACAAAGGGGGCTTTGGGAGACTCTCCCCCCAAGAAAATTTAGGAAACAATGGTGCATTCTACAACACATTTATCATTATATATTGAATTGTATTAGCTTTTAAAGAATAGTAAATGATGACCTTACTATGCACCAGGATACGACAATCTTTGTTGGGGTTCTTCAATGATTCCCTTATTATCACCCTCCAACAGTGCCTCTCATCTCTCCATAGCCCCTCTGTCACATTTATTTAATTGGTTTATAGCATCTCTCATACCATTGTAGGATGTCAGAGCAATTTACATCACACACATATAGAGACAATGAATCATACGTGTAAATCAGTGTATAGAAAATGTTACATAAGGCAAAGGGGACTACAAGGTGTAGGATTCACATGTCATTCACACTGGTAGGCATTTTTAAAGAGTGCTTGGTCTGGAGAAGCACAAACTCAGGATTCAAAACATAACACAGTGGTTAGCATTGACTTTAACAATACAAATGTATTTCCACCCAAATAAACCTTTTTAGAAGCATCAGGATAATGAAAGACTGGGAAAAACATAAGTTACTAACTTGTACCATGTAGTTTGCAAGCTGCTCTTTGATGACAGTTTATAGGTCACTGTGCTAGATTACGATTGTCACTTATAAACTGCACAGTAACAAAAGAATCTCTGTGACAAAAGCAGTAACCCACTGACCTATGCACATAAAATAGTTTTTTAAAATGCCTGGTACACGTTCTTTGCAGTAGGCATATTAACCCTCTGTGCTATATTAGATAAGTCAAAGCTGCCACTGGACAAAAATCTCATCTCTGTCCAGCAGGTACATTAATCACTGGTGTTATCTTGACACTTTTATTGTTGCTCAAAAACTGCTAATTATACAAGGAACTTTGCAGTGCTTTCAAAACTGCTACCTGAGGACCCCCTGGGAATGTGTCACGGACCCCTGGGGGTTCGCGGACCAGTTTGGGAAACACTGCCTTAGAGGGTTAAGACACCTGCTACTGAGATCTTTGTGTGCCCTGCAATTCTGAGGGGATTATAATAGTGATAATATAACTCTGGTGCTTAATGCAGTTCTGGGAGAGTTCTGTGTTTTGTGCAGTCACAGTTTTGACTGAAAGTAACATAGAGGGTTCATCTGTCTGCTGCAAAGCACGTCATGTGACATGCAGATCACAGATTTGTATTTTATGTAGATAGGTAAATGGGCTGCTGCTATTGACACCAAGATCATTTTGTTATTCCAATCCTTCTAATTCGCAGAGTGATCTCTTTACCAGCATCAAGGGCTGCAAGACATGGATTTAGATCCTATTGTGTTTGTTCCCAATCTGTTGTTATTGTAAGATTGCCAAGAAGGGTTCCTTTGGAACGTGATAAATTCTTGTTAGTACCGACAACCACAATCACTACATTACGTTTTATATCCTGACTTAATGTCTCTCCCAACCATTCACTCTTAACATATCATTTTTACAACTTTGGACGATATGGGATTCCTACCCATTATAACCATCTTTATTCTATGTGACATTTCCTGTATATTGACTTGTATGATTTTTTTTGCCTCTGTGTGCGATGTAAAGCGCTTTGACACCCTACACTGGGATGCGTAGCTCTGTAAAAGAATTAAATAAAACATTATTAAGTGCCATTTAAATCATTAGTTGTGTAATTACTCATGCACACAGATAAATCTTGCATTCTTACGTGGAATGCTCATCTCTTACATGTGGGGTAGGGTGGCTGAACAAAGTAAAAAGTCTGCTTCCAAGTCATACTTTCTCTAAATTACTCGTGAAGTAATAAGCTGTGTGTATTTATTTATTTCCATTGCATTAGTACTTTGGCATCCAGGTAATAGTTTCCAGATAGCTCCCAGCCAGGGTGATACTTGAACAAAAGAAGGACTGATGGCCCTTTAAATTGGGCTTTTGTTTTGGACCTGGCTGGAAGTGTCAATAAGAAAGTCCCTTTGCTGCCTGCAGGTTGCTGCTCCGAACTGAATGCAGACAAGATGCCACCACTGCTGTATTATGTCCCAGTGTCAGAAAATAGCACCAAGACAACTTCAATAGTTTTCCCTAGGTCTGCCGGATCCCAGATCAGGCCCAATATTAGCTGACTGAACCAGGATCCAGTGGGATTCCCCTACTTTCCAGCACTGAGTATTCAAAATAACAAGTGAAGAGAGGTGAGATTGAACTATTTTTATTACCTTATGGAATTAGCTTGGAAAAAATGGGCAATCAACAGACACCCTAACTTCTCCTTGTTTCCTCTAGTCAGTGAAGACCTTTGGTGGTGATGGAATAAGCATACAGGCATGGCGAGATCACAACAGGGTACCAGGAATTTGTGACATCCCAGTAGCTGGAATGGCTGGCAGATTCATTGTATAATGGCAGAGTTTGGAAGCTGGCTATATCAAGGTAAAGCTATAATAAGGCCTAGTGGCTACAAATGCCTCCTAGCCGAATGTGGTGAAAGAAAGCACTTGCCACGCACATCAGATTGTGAAGTAGATGTATAAGCTTTAATCAAAACACAGCCTGGCGTCAGTCCTTCCTGAGGTCCCAGCAGCAACTGGCGCTAATGGCATTCCCTGACGCAGGTTTCATGTGGCGCAGGGGTTTACTACGTGACGCATCTCCCTAGATGCGTCACGTTGTAAATATAGCGCAACGCGGCGCATGGTTTGTGTCGCCGCTGCGTCACATGCGTGACGCAACGGCGGCGCAAAAGTGGCGCAAGGGGCTTGTAAATATCCCCCACTGTTCTTAAGTGCAGTCCGGCTGATACAGCACTACTTAAAGGGATACGGAAGAGGGGGGCGGAGGGGGGCTGGCGTGTCATGGCCCTTTGTTGTTGTTTGGTTTGTTTTGAAGAATGCACCTAGAATTCTAGCAACAGGGTCGGATTGGGACCAAAAATAGGCCACGGCAGCCCCAAAAATGTGGCCCACATTTGAGGAGCTGACCCTTCACAAAACATTGCTTGGTTAGTATCAGGAGGCTAATTTTTAGAGAAATGTGTGGTAGATTAAGCTTTTTAAAGTTTGTAGGGTCAGTAGCATCGGTGAAGACTGGAAACAATGTAGCTGTGAAAACTGCATACTTATTCCAGTCTCAACGCCTTGTACAAGGTTGCAAGAATCCTCGACCCTGATTATAACATTGATCAGAAATCTAGTACAAACCCATGGGGAAAAAAGGGGTTATGTCAGAATCCCTGGGAAAAGAGCCTAAAATGACAAAAGAAAGAGAAAAGGCTGCTCTGAAATTCCTTATCTTGATGATTCACTACATGGGGGTTTCATAGAATAAAACCTGTCATTTTCAGTGGCACTGGTCCTTGTTTCTGCCCCCTTTTTTTATAATACCAGTAATTAATAATAACCTATTATTCACTAGTGTAATAGAAAATATGCCCACGCTTGCTGCTGCCTGAGGCAGTAAATCAGTCTGATGGCTGGCAAAGGTGCACAGAGGCACTTGCAACAGCCATCAGCTAGATTGAACTGGACTAGCAAAGTCGTAGCCTTGGCCTCTGGATCCTGCCAGGCCTGAAGACCTCCCCATTAGTGACATGCTATAGTGTCACTGGTACAGGTAGCCCTGGGCGCTTTTGTTCTAATCCCTACTGTGCCACGGGCTACCCATTGGTCATGCTGTCAGTTAATCCTCTTCCATCTCATCATGGGTGAGAGGGATTGGCAAGAGCCTCACTCACCGCACCCTACCTTATGACAAGACGAGGTGAAAAGGCAACAAACTGACAGCTGTAGCCTATGCATCACTGTACAGACTCCAACAAGGCTGGAAAAAGCTGTGTACCTGCCCTGAAAGTCTACCCTGTACTCTCAGCTGAAGCACAACAGGTCAGGTAGCTGTAGGAAAGTAAGTAAAATAAAACCCTGTGAAATGTTATGTGAGTGTATATGTGTGTGTGTGTGTGTGTATATGAGTGATAGTTTAACTAAGGGAGAGTGAGTGAGACAGAGGGAGTGGGAATAAGTGAGACTAAATTGGAATTAGAGAGTGAGAAAAAGTGAGTGAGTATGAGCTAGAGCTAGTGAGTGAGAATGAAGAAAGGTGAAGGAGGTAATTCTTGGTATATGATGTACTTAGGTAAAATGCAGGCACATAAGCTGTAATTCTTGGCATGTGGGACAGCTGTGACAAAATGCTGGTGCTGACATACTGGCCATAATTCTCGGTACAAGGGGAACCTATGACAAAAAGCAGGCACGGGCTTATTAAAAGTAATTTGTTGTCTATGGGACGCCAGTGGTAAAATGCTGGCACTGACATATTAGAAATACTTCTTGGCATATGGGACACCTATAGAAAAATGCTGGTGCTACTATACTCAAGATAATTCTGAACCATGGTATATTGGGCAGGAGACACAGGCAACCACAACAAAATTCTGGCCTTGACATACCAGTGGTAAGTTTGACCTATGGGTCACCCATCATATATATTTGGATGCATTCAATGGCAACATTCTGCCACTTGTATACTGTATGCATTCTTGGCATTAACAGAGTGCCCATGGCATATGGGACCCATCCATACCAAAATTCTAGCCCTAACACATGGAGGTAATTATTAACATACAGAGGCACCCACTGCACATTTTGAATTAAATGGGGTCAACTCCTGGGGAGTGTCTGTCTTTCCTGAGCAGTCCTGCCAAGTACCACGCATCGGGCATCATACGAACATATTTCAGTGTGGTGCTCCACATCACCGCACTGAAATGCATTGTCACACATTATAGCGCCTCAGCATGTCACCATGGCCAACAAGGCCCTCCACGGCACCGGACCAGCATACCTGAACAGCCGACTCAAATTCCACACACCCCAAAGGACCCTACGATCAGCCCAGCTCTCCTACGCCGTGGTCCCCCGCACCAGAAAGACCAGATCGGGAGGCCGCTCCTTCTCCTTCCTCGCGGCCAAAGCATGGAACGCCCTTCCGCTCCACCTCAGACAGACAACATCGCTCCCCATCTTCGCAAGAAACCTCAAAACCTGGCTCTTCGACAGACCCCCTCCTTGATGGATGGAACCTGCACCCACCCCTAGCGCCTTGAGACCCTTACGGGTGAGTAGTTGCGCTTTAACAAACCCCTGATTGATTGATTGATTGATCACCATGACTCAAACCGTTAGTGCTGTTAAACTGTGCACTGCTTCCGTAGGCTTGGGGCTCACTGGGCTGGCTGAGCTGCTAGCAGATACACAGATTCAGACGCGGCAGGACCAGACGTCATGTCCTGATGCACTGGGCTACTTTGCGCGAATCTTCAGGGCGCGGCAGCGCTGCCTGTGTGCACCGTCGGCCGCTGCTTGGCTCAGCTGTCTGAGTCTGATCTGCATTATATATTTGAGCCCCGGCTTCGCCGCCTGCGGCAAATTCAATTTCCAACAGAGGTAGACTTAAATGACCATTGCAGCAGCGCATGCCCAGGACTGTCTCTGGACCCGACAGGCCTGGCGAGAGGACTCACTGAGGAGGCAGGCGGCAAACGGTAATTGCTATGGTGGCTCATGTTCCTAACTTCCCTCTCCGTCACTGTCGTGCAGCAGAGTTGCTGCAAGTGAAGTTAACAAGTAAGTGAGACAGAGCCAGTGGTGCAGTGCAGCCACCGGAGTGTGTGTGCTTAATTATTTAATTCTGTAAAGTGAAGTTAACAAGTAAGTGAGACAGAGAGTCAGTGGGGCAATGCAGCCACCTGAGTGTGTGTGCTTAATTATTCAATTACTTAAGGCAGCGAGTGATCGGCAGCTGCCTTCGGTCAGTGGCTGCCAGTCCTGTTACAGAACTCGCTGTAGCTCAGAGAAGTTCTGCAGTGCGCTGGCATGACTGCATGTCCTACTATTGCTAATTTATTTTGCATATATTTAACATATTTCTTAGTGTTCTGTTTTTTATTCCACCTCGGAGGAGAGGAGTCTGAAACTCAGACTGCCCACTGTCTCTTTAAATGCGGAGCACAAAGCGAACACATAAAGGATTACTTGTCGCACTTGAACCATTACTGCTGTGCTCACCACTCCCTGTAAACCTCAATGTCCAGAAGCATTTAGTTTATCCTAGCATGCATGTACTAGTTTAGCATGCACAGCGGAACCTGTGGAGCACATAAAGACCGAGTCCCTCAGCACAGATGGAACACGTGCTGCATGATTCACATTTGGGAGTTCACTGACACTACTAATCACCATTCTCAGAAGGTGCAGGGCACTTGCCCAGCTTCCAGGCAACAGTACAGTCATTCACAGCACAGCACATCAGTTTTCTATCCCATAACCAGGATCTTATCTGTAAATCAACCGAGCTGGCTAGTGCACGTCTGGCTATATTTACTGGCTGCAATAGCCATGTCAAGTGCCACATATTTGCGGGACAAAGTCTAATGCTTGCAGTGATGCAAAAAAAAATGACCAAAAAATGTTAGACTAACTGATGCCTACCACTTGGTAGGGCTGATATCCTGAAACTATTAAACAAAGATGATGAATACACTGGCTGTTAGAAACGGGGTAGCTTGGCGCGGAGCGGGTAGGCTAAACTCCGGAGGCAATGTGTAAAGCGTCTGCGCAGCACCCACACACGACGACACACTAGGCACACTACAAAGAGACTCTACACAAGCTAATGTAAAAATAACTTTTGTATTGTGTAAAACACAGTATAATCACAGAAAACTATACACTGCACCAACTGGCGCCAGGTCACCATTTACAGGGGATTATATACAGGGCAGCGCCAATCAGGTTGCTGCCAGAACCATCACAGAAGTACAGGTAATAAATGAAAAACACCAGCAATAAGGGTATAACAGCCAGTACCTACTGGCAAGATCATAAACTTGGCAACATCACAATAGTCGTAAGTCACCTTGGCATACGGCCTAAACACATTAGCATAAACCGCATTAAGCATGAAATGCAAGCGTCATAGCATGACATTTATGAAAAGCACGGTAACCCCATGTACCCTCCATCACTGCCTTAGGCATAACCAAATAATGATAGTAGGCATAGCACGGGGCATCTCATTAGGCATACATTCCAACAGCATTAGTCCATTAGCATATAGCACATTAGCATTACACATCAAAATGTGAGCATAGAGGTCCCAACATTAGGGCCAGAGCATTGGCATAAACCTCATTAGCAGTGGGCATAACCATGAGCCTAAAAATACATTCTGCATAACCATATTAGAAGCATGAAGGCAACATTAGGCGTAAACATATGGGCTTGGGGCATAAAACATAATCAGTAGTGCACACATTTTACTCACCCTAATGCAGGGTCCTCCCTGGTAAGCAAAACAAACATGCCCCTGGCTGCATTAGGCATGGAAACACATTAGACCTGACCATCAGCATAAATGCAACATTAGGCACAACCCTAGTAGCTTTAGGTTTAATCCCCAGAGCATGAAGGCAACCTCAGTGTAAGAACATTAGGCATAATCATATGGCCTTGGGGCATAAAACATAATCCGTAGTGCACACAGATTACCACCCGAGCACACCTACTATAATGTCCCCCAGTCGCTGCAGCTGCCCACGCTCTCGTGGTGCAGCTGGGGAAATAAGCAGGTGGTGCTACGGCGCCTGGGGAGCCCCTACTCTGGGACTCTAGAAGAAAGGGTTGTCCAACGTTGCAGCTGCCCGCTACGGCGGCGCAGCTGAGGCAGAGTCAGGCCCACAGAAGACAAAGCAACCCTGGCCCCACTGTGCCCGTTGGAGCCCCACTCGGGGACTCTAAAATACAAAAATTATGTGGCCCACAAAGTACCGGCCAGTTGGGGTCCCCTCCTGGGACCCGAGGCTAAAAAAAAATGCCTCCCGTTGCAGCGACCCGCAACTGCGGCTTCGCTGTGTAGCCCCCCGGGGCACTGTGGCCCGGTCCGTGCTGGAGCCCTACGGGGGCTTCAAAACAAATGTGGCTGCACGTAGCAGCTGCGCACTGCCAGGCGGGGCAGCTGGAAAGCCAGCACGACCACTCTGGTCCACCTAGAGGGACCACAGGGGGGCGGGCACCGACAATGTGCCCCGGTGCCCCCTCCACAACCAGTACCCCCAATGAGCCCCACTCACCGGGCTCTCTGTCTTCCAGGGGCCTCTTCCTTTGGGTGGCTGAAGGTGGGCCGGCACACCTCACCGGCCGGCCCGATCCCGGGACCTCTTCTGGGCGGCTCCGGACCTCTTCTGGGCGGCTCCGGACCTCCTCTGGCACCGCAGGGCTCTCCCCACCTCACGGGAGCCCCGCCGGGAGGCCGGCCGCCTTTTCCTGCGTCGGGACACGGGGGCGAGCGCAGCTTCCTTTCCGCGTCTGGACACGGGGCGAGCGCAGCGTCCTTTCCGCGTCGGCAGTGACGCGTCTCCTGCTGCCGGGCGGCGGCGGTGACTTCAGGTACACATCGCTTCACTTCTCTCGTAGCGCTACACAGCGCTCATGGGGCCCAGGCGGCGGTGGTGATTTCAGGTACACAGCGCCCTCCAGACCAGGTAGGATCCGCAGCGGCGGTGATGTCATTCTCTCCTGGCGGCAATGAGGGGTAGGCACCCTCTTAAATTGATGCATAAAGCGGGGTGGGCACCCGCTCGGTTTTAAATAGGCAGCTCTCCCTGGCAGCACGTGGGGTGGGCACCCGCTCTCTTCAGGCAAACGTGGGGTGGGCTCCCACTGTTTAAATATGCAGGCAGGGGGGAATCCCACATGCCGGGATTCCCTCGTAGCGCTTTGGCAGCACAGCGCTGCAGGCGTCAGCTCCTCTTCTCCTGGGCAGGTGCTAGATGCAGCGCTCACGAGGCGCTAAGTAGCTGGCAAAGATTCAGGGTCCCACACAATAAAGTAGCACCCACGAGGCGCTAGGGGCCAGGAGAGCAGACAGGCAATGTTGGGCAAGATCAGCAGGCAGTGGGCAGCTCATCAGACAGGACAGCAGTTCCTTGGAACAGTCAACCCCCATAATGTGGCCCTCCTCCTGGCACAGCAGTCTTCACTCCAGCAAAGGTCTCTCCCTGGTCCTGTGGACAGCAGGGGGGTACAGACGGGCACAGGGGCCAGCACGCAGGCCCTTGCGGCGGTACCTCCTGGCAGCGTGTCCCCTCCAAGTCAGAGTCCAAGCACACCACATGGAGTCTCAGCTCCTCTATTTATACACCCCTCACCCCACCTCTAGAAAGGGCCAGAAGCTTCTGGAAGGGTCTCTGGGGAAACCAGTCCCAACTGGTTTTGGGGGAGGTGTAGAGCACCCTGTCGGCCAGACTTCCCTCCTTCCTTCCTGAGCTGGGGCCTGGGAGACAGACACACCCCAGGGGGCGGTGCCAGCCTTACACAAGGCAGGCACACAGCACACAGAAATGCCAAGGTTTAAAAGTGGCATTTCCACAATGGTGAAAATAAATCTGTGCACACCATTGCACAGCATTTGTCACATTCATTCCATACACACCAAACATGACATACTTATTTTATTCCATGTAGGAGATATCCCATAAGGGGGGGGGGTTCCTAGTGTAAGCCTATGGAAGGCAGAAAGCACACGCACTTTGCACTGCTAACCAGCGCTAAAGTGCCCAGAGTCCTGAAACCACCGACCTTATGTCAGGAAAATGGCTAGGGGGAAGGCCAAAAAGTTTAGGGATGACCCTGCAAGCAGGGCCAAGTCCAACACTGCCATTTCAGAGCGCCCAGGTACAACAACTTGTATCCAGTCAGACACATACAGTGTATACTCAGGATGAAATTGGGAGCCTTCCTGATTGCATCTCATGCTGCTAAGAGTTGTCACACACAGGGGAAGAGCCCAAGGCAGCTGCGAGCAGCTGGACTTGACATCGGCGCACCTGGCATCAGGGGCAGTCTGAGAAAAACCTGACAACCTATGATGAAAAAATGCCACCAATGGATTATCTTGTAGACTTAGGACTTCCTACATGAATTTGTGAATACTTGATTGCTGCCTACCTCTAAACCAAGCTCCTAAGCTGCTGACCGAAAGAGTACTAAGACAGTATCTATCCTTCTGTTGTAGTTACAGACCAGGAAACTCTTGATAACTTCTCCCCCTCCTCTCTCTCCATCCTTTCCTTGCTATTCATTTCTCCCTCTCTCCTGTTGTTATCTCCTTCCTCTTCAGTTTCACTTCCCACCCTCCTCTTCTCATCATACACCCCATTCTCCTCCCTTCACTCTCTCACTTTCCCTTTCTCTCCTTTTCCCTCTGCTTTCATCTCATTCTCTTGATCCTTCCTACCTTTGATCTTCTTCCTCTTGTCTCTTCTGCCTTTCTTCTTTCCTCCCAGTCACTTTGATTGCCTTGCTTCAGTACCTCCCGTTTCCTCCTTCCTCTCCCATATTTCTTATCTTCTTATTGTCTGTCTTCCTTTCGCCTTTCACTACCCTATTCCATCTCTTTTCTAACCTATTATCTGTTTAAGTTATTTTGTCTTTTCCGAAGCCTCTTCCTCCTCTTTTTCATCATCCCTATCACAAATCCTCCTCCTCCTTTTGCCTCTATTCCTACTTACCTGTCATTTCCTCCCTTTGTTACTCCCTCTCTTTCCTCTTCCATTTCTGCTTTTGCCCCTCTCTCTCTCTCCTCCCTATCTTACCTATGACCCTTCTTTTTTCTATCTCTGTTTCCCTCTCTCCTCCTCCTTTTGTCTACCTCCTTCCCTCTCACCCCTCTCCCTACTCACATTGTCACCCTCCTTCCCTCTCTCACCTCTCGCTCCTCCTTTTGTTTCTCTTCTCCCTTCTCATCCCTCTCCCTCCACCTTTTACAAATGTATACATACATAGTCTGCAGTGAATGGCATGTGATGTTTTAATGAAGAGCCTTCAATCTACAGCATGTTCAGATTTGAACTGTTGGGTATTCAATGTCACTGTCCCTGTGACTTTAGTGCTAAAAGAATGAGAATAGCTAACAGATGTCTGGTTGCCGGCCGCGGCCCGAGCTGTGACCAAGTGTGTGATCCTGTCCCTTCCTTTACGTTTTTGGTTTATTTCTCAAAACCATGGGGGCAATTTAAAACAGGTTTCTGACAGTCATAAGCTGTCGGCTATGTTGTATGGGAGATTACTGCACCGGCCTCAGCCTGTGAGGATAATGCAAAATGGGGCTTGCCAGCCTGTTCACGTGTGAGTCATCTGAGACTGTGTGACACCTAGGCAGCTGAGATGCCTCTGTGTAACTTGTTCATGTTGGGGCCTCACATATACCTCCTGTTCGGCCGGGTCCCACATGGACAGAGAGACCATTTCTGGTGCTTCGCAGCAGTTTTAAGATCTTCTTGGAGTGTCTTGTTGCTTAAATGGGTGTAATTTCTTATATTTCTATGTTTCCCATCGTCTTCATTGCTTGATTTTACTTGCGAGAAAATGTAACTCATAGTCGTTGAAATGTCACTCATAATTGCACTGAACTTATGAAAATGTCACACATAGCAATCTGAAACCTTGGCAGCTATGATTGACTTGGCACACCTTTAAAGTACTTCAATATTTATTAAGGGCAATTTGAGAGATTGTTTTTTTGGCAAGTTTATTTGAAAATTCTGCTTTAAAATACACTATTTGACCCTGTTTTTCACTGGAATTCAGAGCAAGTATTACACCACTCCACTTTCAAAGCAGATTTTTGACTTTCTTCAACCCCTGTATTTAAGGGACAGGCATAATTTATTTTTGTGTTTAATTTATTTTATAGCACTATGTATCCCAGTGTAGTGTGTCATAGCAATTTACAACACTCACATATTGTACACAGAAAACTAGTCATTCAAGTGTGTAAATCAATTCATAGGAAATTTTAATAAGACTACAGGGGTTACAAAGTGTTAAAGTAGCATATCTTTCATATTGGTTGGCATTAAATGTTATGAGTGCTTGGTCTGGTGAAACACAGGCAACAATTAAAGCATAACACAGTGGTTGGGGTTGTCTGCACTAATGAGGCTTTATTAGCACTCAAAGAACCCTTTTTTAGCAATATCAAAATAAAGAAAGATCGATAAAAAATGCAATACGTTTCTATGCTTTGCAGTTTGCATGCAGCTCTTTGATGCTGGTTCATAGCTCACTGTGCTGCAGTGGAAAGATTATAACTAGGGCCACTAAATTTATGTGATTCAGTGGCCACAGCGTTTTCTGCGTAATGATGGATTTGCCACCTAATCCTTCATCTACTGAATAATATGTAGAATTTACAGAAAAATATAATTGTTTCTAGCTTGGTCGGTTTAAAAGTCACTAAAAACTTGTCGATACGTGTCCTGCGCATTGGAAGGCCCTTCTCAAATGTTGACTGGTCAACTTTCAGTTGTTTATTGTTGTATTTGATGGTTAAACCGATAGTGATGTGGTGAAACATTTGCTCAGACTAGGTTACAATGTTTTAAATTGACAAAATATTCACAAAAGTTGCATAATTTGTCTTTTCTTTCCCCAAAATTTGGTCAGCCCTGCCGCATAATTTGGTCCTCCCCTGCCGTATAATTCCAACGGCCCTGATTATAACATATGACCTGCAAGTAACAAAAGTACCTCTAAACAGTAACCCACTAATCCTACATAAAATACAAATTGGTGATCTACAAGCTACATGTTGTGCTTTGTGGCAGGCATATAAAACCTCTCTGCTAACTTATGATGAGTTAAACTTGACTAGACAAATCACAGATTTCTCCTGCAAGCACATGCGGCAAAAAAAATGGGCATGTGTTGAAACTGGGCGTGTTGTGGGTAAATTACTTAATGAAATTTGAACAGGCTATGTCGAGGGTAAAATGGCAATAACACCTGAATTGGACTTCCAGCCTTTGTGCACTCCCCACCCCCTCCCACTATCACCTAATTGTGAAGTCCTGGTGGAGGAGGGGCATAAGAATGATATTGCTTCACTTCTGGGCCGGGCTGGCCCCATGGGGGCTGAGGCGAGAATTGACAACTAGGTGAGAATGGCCCAACCGCCACAACAACAACTGGCCTCTTCACACTCCACCCTCCCTCGCTCATCATGGCCTCAGTGTGGCGGCTGAGTGAGGAGATTGGGGAAAAACACTGCTTTCAGAGCAGAGGTCTTCAAACTGGGGGGCGGGCAGGGGCGGCTTCTCCGCTATGGCGTTGCCTCACTGCTTTTAAGCAGTGGGAAGCAGAAACTTAAAATGATAATAACTTTTCGTTATTATCATTTCAGGCTGCTTCCTGCTGCTTTGCGGGCAGGTGAGTGGGCGGGGCTGTTCTGCTCTTGGAGCAGGGCAGGGGAGGAGTGGTTTGACCACTCCTAAGTGCGCAATGACTGTTTGGTTGTCCCTCTCGGGCCGCCCAAACCAGTCATGTGCACTTTCCCCGTTCTCCATGCAGGCTGCATTACAGCCTGCATGGCGAACAAGCCCTGGCCCCCATTCCCTGGTTGAGCATCAAACCAGGACACTCAAAACCAATCACAACGCTGCATTGCAGCATTGTGATTGGTCAGGGGAGCCTGGGTGCTCACCAATCACAATGCTGCATTGCAGCATTGTGATTGGTTAGTGGGGCCTGCTTCCTGTTCCTCGATGTGCTCGAGGAGAGCAGGAGCAGAGACGCGGTACCCGGCAAGGTAAGTTTATTTAATTGTTTTTTTATAGTTGACCCATGCGCGACCCCACTCGCGACCCCCATGCGCGATCCCCCCGTGCCCCACCTCACCAGCCGCGAGCCATGCCGGCCCCCCCTGGGGGCAGGACCCCCTCGGGGGGCCTTTAGTGATCTCAGGGGAGCGCCAGTCTCTGGCCAAAAGAAGCATCATGCTTTGTTTTACATGTTAAAAGCATGAGCGGCATTAAGCCATCTCATAATGGGCCATCACTATCAACTTTTGTCATTTATATCCTGATTGGGAGTATGTGTAAAAAGATGTAACAGAGCTTAACTGCAATGTTTAAATATGTTTAGACATATTTAAACATTGCCAATTTAGTAGAATTGTGAAAAATTGAGGGGGGGCACACATTTTTTACGGGGGAGGACGCAGCATTAGGAAGTTTGAAGACCACTGTTCTAGAGTCAGGTCCAGCCCCACGGGGCCAAGCCAGCCTCCCAACGGTGATTCTGCAAGCCCCCCCATCATTGCCCCCGCCTCAAAGCATACCGGTATGTTTCTTTAGCCTGCCTGCCCATGCTGGCCCCATAGGACAGTGACCTGGCCATGTGGGCATGGCGGTGGCTGTGGAGGACAATAGGACAGACTGAGGGCAGTTGACAGAGGCCCAAACAAAAGCACCCCCCCTACTGGCACTTATTCACCAGCCCATGACCGATTGCCCGCTTTGCCAATCCCACAAAGCAACATGGTATTACCACATTTGGTAAACAGGCGCAGAATCGAGAATAGAGTATGGTGCCCCAACTACATTTGAACAAGCAATTAAAGATTAAGCATTGGAGAAACAACTTTTTTTAGTGTTGCAAAACACCTTCCATTTAGCAAGCTTACAGGCAGTCTGCACTGCATTAAGCCACTAAATAAAATCTGCATTTCAAAGCATTCATAAAGCAAGGCAGATGTTTTGATGGGAATAATAAAACTACTGCTGTTGTACTTTCCACTGTACAGACAGAAGCAAGCAATGCTGCAACAAATCTGACCCATGATTGAGCTGCGGAAGCTGCAGCGTCTCATGTGTTTAATTGATGCCAGAGCAGTCTCCAGGCGCGCGCACTGCATCCTGTTATGAAGTAGTCTCCTTTCATTGAGCGATGGATAACTGCACATACACATTTCAAAGCTCCATGCTCTGGGAGTACTGCTATAAATTTCATGCAGTGTCATGAGCATGGGGATACTGCAGCCAGAAAGACTAATTTACAGCATCTTCACAGAAGGATTAAACATGCTGCCAACACATCAGTGGCAGGGATCACTGCTTACTAATGCATTTAATTTGCACCACAGTCAATTCTAAGGCACATGATCACACTGCAAACTATGAAACTAAGGGGCATATTTACAAAAACTGATGCATCGGCATTGATGTGTCAGATTTCTGGCTCCTGCCGTGAATGCCCTAACGATGCCATGGATGCGCTGTATTGACAATACAGTGCTCCATGGGGCAATAATTCACGGATGCATCAGAAATTCTGACACATCTTTTGGCGCTAAAGTGACACATTGCTGGAGCTGGTCATAAGACTGATGCAACTCAAGCAATGCGTCAGAACACAGAGGTAAGTCCCATGTTAAAAACCCTGCGTCAATCCTTATGCCTGATTTGAGGAGGTGTAGGAATTTTGACGCAGTCAAGTTATAGAGTGACGCAGGGAATAGTTGTAAATGTCACTGCGCCAGTTCTACATGGCTTTTAACGTGGGAATGCCAACCCTGCAAACATTATACCTGGCACAGGCCTCATCAAACTGACGCATTGGGCCCAATGTGTCTGTTTGTAAATATGGAGTAGTGGGATCACTGATACAACATCGACTCCTATAACATCGAACTGCAAAAATATTGAGTAAACAATATCGTATACAAAAATATCGACACACAATACACAAAAAAGAAATAACGCAAACATTGATAAAAAAATATCGTTTAAAAAAATCTCAATGACAAAAATATCCACAACAAAAATAAAGAACTCAAAAATATCGATAACATTAAAATAAAATGAAACACATCAAAAACATCGATATAAACAATATCGACAACCCAAACATCGATGAAATACATATAAACTATATCGAAAATAACACCTAAACATAAAAATATACTATTTGCAAATATATAATTAAATAACATATGCCAAATATTTTAAACAAACAATAAAAATAATTACAAAATTAATGACATTAAATAAAACAAATACACTAAAATCCAAACACAAATAAATAAACAAAAAATACAACATTAAAAATATATCACACCTACAGAAAATAAACAAACATAAATATATATCATATATAAAAAATATCACATTTATTTACATATACATTTAAATAACAACAATAAACAAAATAAAAACAAACATTAAATAAACATAATAAATATTAAACAAATTAAAAGGTAACAGCTAAAAAATTCAAAAAAGCTATCTCGACCAATACATTTAAACTGAACCAACACAAACCAATAGAAAACTATAACTATTTAAATAAACACTATAAAAACAATCAATTAATCAACACAAAATTTACCGTAAAACGGACAAACACGGAGGAAGAGCAAACCTTTGCGAGAGAGAACACAGAACGAAAAACAACTGCACAAACAACTATTCCGAAAATCCCTCAGTAAAGGTAAGAACAAAACTTTATAACTAATAAATAAAATTTGCCTTTTTTTAAATTAATTAACTAAAACTATTACATGTTTTCCTGTACATATCACAGATTAAACTTCACTAAAAATCCACCTAGAAAATTCAACACAGAGATTTATGTACACAACAACAATTAAATCAACATTATAAAAAATATATCACAAAGTAAGTATATGACTTAACCAACAAATACAGTAAAGTATTAAAAAGTAATAAATTTAATAAAAAATGCAAAACATAGCTAACAAATACTTTTCTCTTAACAGCTTCTACAAAAGTCAACAAAATCACAACATCAACGAAAGACACTTCATCAACTAAAAAGAGT
This sequence comes from Calotriton arnoldi, assembly GCA_963921515.1. Lineage (NCBI taxonomy): Eukaryota > Metazoa > Chordata > Amphibia > Caudata > Salamandridae > Calotriton > Calotriton arnoldi. The sequence goes on along the minus strand of CAWUFW010000355.1, from coordinate 1,153,930 downwards.
AAGTATATATATATTTTTTTACAAATAAATAAAAATAGAGACTAAGGGGCTGATTACGATGGCTGTCGTAGGCACCTCCGCGTTGCTGGGGGTGTCGGGAAACATCCATTTAGTTACTCCTGCGGCGGTACTCGCGACCGCCATATTGCAGTGGGCAAAGATAGCCCTTTTTCCGTCTGTCACGGTGTTTCCGGATCTGCCAGAAATATCGTTCCGCAACGGTGCCGGAGGGAGCCAATAGAGAAGGCCTGCCATGCGGAATGACGTCCCGACCACCGATCAGATCACGATGCATGAAACAGCCCATCAGAACGCGGTGGAAAAACCAGCTCATCGGAGATGGCGGAAGCACAACTGAGGAGAAAGAAACTCAAGTCTGAGACACCTCTACAAGTTCCTGGCCATCATGGATCCTGCTCTACAAGCCCTGCCGCTGCTGTACCTGATCCACTACCAGCAAATAAGATGTCGTCGCTGTCAACACCACAGGTAAGTTCACAACATATCCTCGCATACAACCCCAGTACAACAACAACACACAACTGTCGCTCTGAAATACGTGTCCTGTTTACATCAGACACCCTGGTGGAGACAGTAACATATACAACAGTTAAAGTACCCATGTCTTGCACGTAGGGAAATTGTCACCTCTGCATCGGGGCACCTATATCCATAGAAATGACGGCATCTAGCTCGATCGTTGCAGTCACCTCACTGCAGCGGTGAGGCGGTGGTAACACTTGCCCACAATGTTGTAGGAGTCCAGCACATTGTCCCAGGCAAGCAAGATCCTCATTACAACCTCCACCCCACACATTTTCAAAAAGAGGCACCACTCAGCACAACATATCTGCAGCAAGAAGTTATGTGCAGACACACTGTCTATAGTGACATCTCATTAGGATCATCAGCAATTGTATAGGAAAAGGAGTGATGGATGAGGCAAGAGTTCCTTCAAAAGGACAATAGTCATCATTGCAGCCAAATAGGGCTCAGTCCACATACAATGTGAACAGAGGAGGGCAGAGCAACCAGGTTGTGCATGTGTATATCACAGTAGTCCAACAAGGTGTTGGATGAGTCAGAGAGCCAAGGTAGATGACATATGATTTGAGACACCACTGCCATCACAGTTCAGCACACACCCCAAGCAGACATTGGTAGGCTCATCACATACAATGGCAGACCATACCACATGATGACAGCCCATACCTTGCAACACAGTACACATTTTCTGACTCAAACAGCAAACTCAAAGTAAGCACCAGTGTGCCTTTGACTCGCTTGTGTACTGCTACACTAAATGACACCATGTGAGTATGTCCTGTACATCAACAACACTGACTACACTGCCACTTCACAGAACACCTCCACACCATAACTCCACCTCAACAAAGGTAGCACCAACTATAAAGTATTGAATGAATGCCAAAGTGCCAGGAAGAGTCCATCTTGACAGCAGTAAACTCTGACCTGAGACTCATGACAACCCTCCTCTTCCTCACACCTGCCTTCCACTCATGTGAATAAAAGTGAGTAATTGAAGAAATGAAGAGTCACTGTGCAGATTACTGACCTTGGAACAGGTCAGTCTGATGGTTAAGTCCTTGATACAGCTCACACTCTTATTCTACCTCATACATAAACCATAAGTCAGCAGCACTGTATGATAACAAGTAAACTATTCTAAAGTGGAGGGCACAGTACAGGAAATGCATGGAGAAATGACTGGTACCATATGTACATGGAATTCAAGAGGTACCGCATATGACACTACACTTCATCAAATAAGACATGGGTGGCACAGAGATTAAAATTGTATGAAAGTAACATCTGTGCAGTATCTCTGTGATACAGCAATGCAAGTAATGCATTGGACCAGAATTAGATAAACTGTCATAAGCCATACAGTGGCCAGCCCCTCATCTGTATCAACTAATATGAAATGTGTATGCCACCAGCACAACACTCATGGCTCACGGTGACATTCCCTGACTGTCAAACTCAACTGTGACCTTCACACATACCCCTCATCTACCCATCTTCCACCTTCACTGCTCTACACCTGGGACAAGCTCTGATAAAGGTGAAAATAAGGTCCTATGAGTTCCCTGCTACCCAATGTTACACCCTAGTGTGTATCTAAAAATGTCTGAGGTCCACTCAGGGATGTCTGATCCAATGCTGACCTCAAAACAATTGCCAAATACATGTATCACAAACCACACCAAAAGAAGTCCAACAAGCATGGCCATGTGCAGCAAAAGAGTGGATAGCCAATATGATCCCAGACCACCCTGGAACACATAAAATGTCTCCTCTGGCCAACTGAACAGACAGCATAATCCCAACTAATCAAAAAAATACATGAACAAATTACAAATATAACCACGAACTGTGTGCATCCAGACAAATCTGCCAAGACAGCCATGGACACTCCACCGGTTACAAAGTGAGCATGGTGTCAGTGTGTTGAACAAGCATTCACATGCACAATCCTGACAAGTGACTGTTCAAAGATAGGAGGCCATAGCACAATTGTGCACACAAAACAAGCAAATAAACAAGACTCCACATTGCTGCATGTAACATGCACACAAGAAATGCACAGTACAAATTCAACACACATCTGAATGTATTCAAATACACAAACTCCTCACACACAATGTCATGCTAAAAAAACATTACACACACATGGACCTGTCAGCAGAAAGAGCCAACACAGGACAAGGACTGCATCCCTCAATAACAAATTCATAACATATGCACATCCAAAAACATTACATAGCAATCTCAGCTGGACATCAGGGGGACTCACACCTGGCAAGGACAATGCAACATCCACTGATAGCAGTGCATGCACAGTAAGCAGGTTGTGAATACCACCAAAACCAGTATCACACATTTCTGATTTCACCACCATGAACTTTACCATCACAAATCATCACAGCACACAGATCACATCACACTCAGGATGGGTAGCAGTACCTCTGGAAACGCCTACACACTTTAGCTATCACCTACTGCTGCACAACTCAGGCAAACACATATGCATGGAACCTGACTAGAGGACTGTGCTGGAAATGTATTGTGAGAAAATGCCCTCTTTCTGCATGGTTGCCCCCACTTTTTGCTGAATTGCTGATGTGCTTTGACTGAGTGTGCCCTGGGCTCTTGCTAATCAGGTACCCAGGGCCTATGTTCTTTCCCTAAAACTACATTGAAGCCTAAACCCAATTGGCATCTCTGGCCACAGGTCAGCCCCTGGTAAATGGTACCACAGGTACCCATGGCACTGTGACCAGAGAAGGCCTCTAAGGGCTGCAGCACTTATTGTACCACCCTTAGAAGTCCTGTACCCTTACACACACACACTGCCTTTGCAGGCTGCGTGTTTTGGTGCAGAACAAAGTGAAGAGTCGACATGGCACATATCTCTGTGTGCCATGCCTACAATCCACTGCCCTGGCATAGATCAGTCACCCCTCTAGCTGGGTGCACTATACCAGTGGTGAGGGTACAGGTGCATGAGCCCTGTACCCCTACAGTGTCTAAGTCCATTCGTAGACATTGTAGGTGCAGTGCTGCTTTAAGAGTATGTGGTGCTTGGAGTTTGTCATTACAAACTCCACAGCACCATAATGGCTACACTGAAAACTGAGAAGTTTGGTATCAAACTTCTCAGCACAATAAACCCACACTGGTGCCAGTGTGGGATTTAATGAAAAATGCACACAGAGGGCATCTTAGAGATGCCCCCTGAAAACTAACCCACCTCTAGTGTCCAGGCTGAGTGGCTGCTTTCAGCTGCCACCACCAGACATGTTTCTGGACCCCTGGGTCGAGAGCCTGCTGCTCTCTGGGGCCTGAAACAATGCACATCCTGGGACGAGGTGCCAAGCCTCCTCCCCCAGGATGGGCAGGGTTCACGAAGGGGAAGCTTCAAAGGCTTGCCGCCTTTGTGAGCTTCCCCAGGCCACTTGCTGCTCTCAGCAACTGGTCCCCACTGGTTCTGACCCCCACTTTGGGCGGGAGAACTGGCGGGAAAAACAAGTGAGGAAGAGAGGTGTGCCCACCTCTGCCAATTTCACCCCTCAGGTGGGGGAGGCGGGGTGAAGCACAACTCTCAGTCCACGCCATCTTGAAGATGGGGGGACTCAGCCAACCAGGGACAGGCTCATGCCCCCCTCCCACTGGAGGGTGGCATAACAGAGGGTGTACCCACCCCAGGGAAGGGACCCATTGGTCCCTGCCTTTTACCTACATGTAACGCCCCTAAATCTAGTATTTAGGGGCACCCCTGAACCTTGCTTCCTCATACAAGAACCTCCAACAAGACAAAGAAGAAGAAGAACCCAACAGCCATGCAGCAGCTAACAAGAGGAAGACGCCCACTGACTTGGCCCCAGCCCTACCGGCCCGTCTCCCCCTCGAACCTGCTTCTGTGAAATCCTGGTGTGCCCTGCAGCCAGCAACCTCAAAAACCCCGGAGGACCTGCCTGCCTTCAACTACAAAGACTCTGTCTCCCGTGAACACCGGATTTGTTCATATGCAACCTCTGGCTCCGGCCGGACACCGCAGATCCACCCCACTCTGCACCCGCCGTCCACGGTCCGAGCTCGAGTGGGCAAACACCACGAGGAGGTCACCCCGGCGATCCTGACCTGATATCCGGCGACCCCTGACCTGCCTCAAGCCTCCAGCCAATGCCTGCAGCCTAAATCCAGAAGGTCCCCCCAACCGTGACCAGGAGCTGGTAAGAAGATCCGACCCCAAAAGGCACCCCTGCACCCGACACCCCACGGCCTTGTGTGCCCAAACCGACGGTGCCTAACCAACCCCTAACTTCCCAACTTACCTCTCGAAGTGGTGGTCGCACCCAGAAGACCTTTGTCCCCGAGCCTGCAGTGCCTTTGCAAACCGGAGGTTCCCCATTGAAACCAACAGGACGCCCGATGTCGAAACAGCACCCTGCACCCGGCCGCCCTAGTGCCGCTGAGGGTGCACCTTTGGTGCTACTTTGTTTCCCCATTTGCCCTGAGCTAAATTCCAGGAGCTTTGCTCCCACACCCAAGTGGCCTGCTTGCCAGCAGCCACCAACCTGAGGCCCCCTATCCCCCATTGGATAACATTGGGCCTCAGCACTCTGCACCCGGCCGCCCTAGTGCCGCTGAGGGTGTAACGAGAGTGCATCCTTGACCTTGGGGGAACCCTTGTTCTAACCCCAGAAGCTCAACTCCAAAGACCGATTACTTACCTGGTAACCGTTAACTTCATTTCTCTCCATAGGAACCTATTGACTGGTTTTCTCTGAAAAATGTTCTAAGTGTGGAGTTGATTTGTATGGAAACCTGAAAAATAACAATTGTGCAAAACTGACTTTACTTACCTTTTGTCTAGGAAATATCCCAGTGTGATATCTAGGCATATCACACTGAGTAGAAAAAGTAATTAGAAAGTAATCTCAAAAGTAATGTAAAAGTAACTTACCTGTAATTTTTACTGCAAAATCGATACAAAGTATATGTACAGCATTCCACAGTATTGCATTACCAGTAATTCAAAACTGTAACCATTTCAAAGTACATTTACAACTGCATTTCAAACTGTATATTTACTGCAAAGTATTTATCAACTTACCTGTGCCAGGCTTGCTTGGTTCTAGGAAATAAAATAACTAAAATAATATTTTTATACAAAACCAATTGGTCTGAAGTTCAGTCTTTGAGAGTGTGAAATCATTTGCTGATTGAGTGGGTACAACAAATGCTTAACACAGTCCTCTGATACTGCCTTACTGCTCGACCACACTACCACAAATAGAGAGTGAGGTGCTATCTAACTGTACCTCTGCCTACCTTTGGGGATCCACTGGACTCTGTGCACACTATACCTCACTTTGGTATAGTATATACAGAGCCAGCTTCCTACACGTATCTGTACAGTACATGAGCAACCATGACTGCAATCAAGTAGAAGGAAATACCACATAACAAATTGTGAAACAGTGCTGAGGGGCACAATGGTTCTGGACACAGATCATCCTCACACAGTATAGTGTCACACTATGGAGTGGTGGGGAGGGTCAAACACTGGCAAGGCATGGGGTGGAACATATTGGACAGAAGTGGTGTATACAGTAGTATTGTACAGGTGAGGAGTGTACAGAGCAAAAACACATAGAGGAGTAACTCACAATGTGTAGGCATCGAATAGTCTTCTTGGGGCTAGTATGACTCTGAATACCACATAATGGAGTAAATAAAGTGTAAAGTGACATCAATGTGTGTGAAAAGTCACATATAATGTTTGTTTGCCAGAGCTAGTCAGCAGAGTGAGAACAAAGGTAAGCAAGAGCCATGGTTGATCACAAAACTCACAACACATACATTGCAGTGACACACTCTGCATACTCACAAATGATGTGGACAACAAGTAGGTGTACCCTAGGACTGCAAGGTCACACCGATACACTGCACATTGCTCTGTAAACAACTCCTACATGTGCCCAAAAACTCCAGCAGGTGTCGATCATTTAAACAAACAGGCACTCATCAACTGGATCATACATGTGTGAAAGGGTCATACTCAATGATACATACACATCAATACTTCAGCTAATGACAGGACAATCACACTGTATGAGTACTTAAGTGCACACATTCTAATGTACCCATGTGACTATGAAGCCATACCTACCCAAGATGATTACACATCCACACTGGTGTGTACACATCAACATAGAACCCACAGATATGATGGACCCTGTCCTCCCCTGAAGTCATCATGTAAATAGAAATAGCTGCTGGTGAAGTAGAGCATCCAAATATGACATGTGTACAAAAGTAGAGCCCCAACAAAACAAAGAAGAGGACAAGAGTTGACCATCACAGACAAGCATCATGGACCCATAAAGCCTTTGAGTCAATAAGCACATTAGTTGCTGTAACCTCTGGCAACCTCTGCAAAAGCAAAAAAAGTACATGCCAATGTGAATGTGGCATTCAGAGCATGGAACAGATGAACATGTACACATACATTGTACTGCATCATTAGCAAGTCCAGCGACAAAAATCGCAACATAAATAATTTTTTTATTACATAAACTCCATATCTGCATCAAAAGTGCAAAACATCAAGGCCAACGGCCAGTCCAAATTGTGAGTCTGCACATGTGTGCATTAAAACTTGCACATCAAACTTGCAACACAGTCCACTGCCATGGGAATCTCACCAGGATAGGGGCATCAAATGGGCAGTCCAGGCACCGCTCAGGGAGGAATGGGGTAGGAAGGGGGACTTGGCTTCAACATTGTGGAGAAGTAGAACTGGGAGGGGGATGACTGTCTGGGCCAGTCGGAGGACTGGACCTGGGAGGGAGAGAACTGGCTGAGGTAGAGGGATCCGTGGATGTGGTAGTCTGAGGGCTGGCTGGACCTGGTGGAGTAATTGCACTGGGAGGCGGAGAAATGCTGGGGGTTGGCTCAGTGGCTGATGGTACATGTGGAGGGCTGGGTCTCAATTGTTTGGGGATCCGATATCCACCAAGTGTCTTTCCACCAGTGACAAGTGAGGTGGCCGCAGCAGCCTCCCTCTTCCCCGAAAGTGTAGCAGGTGGTGGTGGTGGATCTTCCCTTGGAAATTTGCTGGACCTGGTGGTACGCTGGGATGTTGGTGGCCTTTTCCCCTGCCTACCCTGTTGTGAAGGTACTTTCCCCTCTTTGCTACCTTCTCCACGCTTCACAGGGGTGGTGGTGGAAGTGGAAGTCTTTGCCAAACCAGCCCTCTGAAGGGGGGTGGTGCCAGTTGTGGCATGCACCAGGTCCACGGCAGCAAGGGCACGTGTTTGGGTGGATTTTGGATCATGTGTGGGGATGGGATGGCACTTTTAGAGGGTGAGGAATTTGAGGTATGCAATGTGGATGCATGTTTTGTATTCTTATGTTTCTGAGTGTCCTGTGATGTGCTGGTTGTGGTGCGTCGTGTGTGCTTTTAGTGTGTAGTGAGGGCTGGTGTATGGTGTCTGGTTCACTTGGAGTGCTGTTGTTGTGTGCTGCGTGTGGATGACTGGGTGCCTGAGTGCTCTGGTGTGTGTGTGCTCTGGTCAGCTGGGACACTGGGAATGTGGTAGCGAAAGGGACAGGAGCAGGACTGGGAGATTGGGACTGCAGAATGTCTGGCGTCACTGTGGAGGACAAAGACTGGACAGTTCTGTGCAGGCCACCCACGCCCAAATGAATGCCATCCATGAATGCAACATCCTGTGACAAATTGTTGCCATGATCCTGGAGGGCATTCAGGAGCACAGTCTGACCCACGCACAGCTGCCGCAAGATGTCTACGGCCTCCACACTGAGGGCAGCAGGGGAGACAGGGGTAGTTGCATTGGGGCCTGGTGGGAACGAGACTGTACCCTTCTTAGGGCTGCGGGTCCGGATACCACTTGGGGGCATCAGGGAGTGTGGACACAGGATGGGGTGTGGCAGACGAAGAAGCAGATGTTGAACTTCCTGTGCCCGCCAACACCGAGGAGTCACCATTGGAGTCTGATGATGTGGATGTAGGTGTTTCAGGACACGACTCCTCCAGGGCACTCATGTCACCCCCGAGGCACTGGTCCCCTCAGTGACGCTGTACTCCTGGGGACCAGTAATGCCAGTAGCTTCCCCTACGGTGTCGGGTCCCTCTCCTTCCCTGCCCTTGGCAGATGCTGCAAGAGACAGAGACATAGGTTGAGTAAAGTGGCCTGCTCACAAACATGATTTGCTATACAGACAGAAACACATGCACTGAAAGTCCCACATCCAAATTATCCATGTACTGTATGCATAATCCCAATTCCTAGCATCATCAGCTGATGCATGTAAACATGCTTAGTGGATAGTCATGCTCCATGTTGCGTTGACACTGCCAAAGTTCTGTGCATGTGTCTACATCGCAACATCACATCCAATCGTCTGTAGGCACACCTACATGCCTGCAGGTAAGAGAGCTAAACATCCTAATATGTTGTGTTTCTCACACTTGAAGTATGAGTTCACTGAACCCCACAAATACAAACTGAAACCTAGACATTGTTAAGTGACATTACCGCCTTACATCCACTATGTTTGCCACTGATACACAACTACTGTTTAACAATGCTAACCACTTTGTAGATGTATAAATTAGATGGAAGGCCACACACCAAATCTCGCAATACACCCTAACATGATGCTCACTGCTGTTCACTGCCAGTTGATGTCTCTGAGACTCACAATGCTGCATATGTCACATGGACACATATTTTGTGGGGATGAAGTGCTACTAAGCCAAATGTACTAATGTTGCTACAAAGACAATCCACAATAGCATAATTAGGGCTATGTGATGCAAGGCCTTTGCGTGATGTGACATGTCACATACCAACACCATTCCAATTGCCTGCCAAGCCATCAATGATCCAAGGCATGAGAGTGCCTTCTGTAGATGAAGCTATGAGTGGCCTCCATAAGAACAGCTAATGTGTTCCAATACCTAGGCTCTGGCATCTGACATCCCTACGTTGTGCTGACTGATGACATGCATTACACATCAATGTCCCAAGAAATCACTCACTGATTGAAAGCAGTAGCCACAACTTCACCATGCACTGATGCATATGGACACCCCTCCACAATGCACACATACTGAGGACTGACACTCTGAGTAACATTTGTTTTTTCCAACAAAAGTTACAGTCCAACACCTCATTCACATCACAATTTGCCATACCCATTGATCACATCCAACCATGTTAAGCCCTAGTGCCAAAACAATCTCACAAAAGCCACATTTATCTACATTGCATCAAACTTCCACTGTCTAACCATCCCAGACATGTTGCCATGTGCACAATTAGCAAATGCAGATCAGCCGATGCATCACTGCAATCATCACCATCTACACCATCAGCGCCTGTGCGCACTTGCTGTCACTGTTGCAGGGAATTACTTCATGTGATGCCATGCTGCAGATATTTGGCTAAATGTTTCGCAGTGATGCTGTCATCTGTATCATTTAGAAAAACACAACCCATGGGACAGGTGTAACCTCTGCTAACTCACTGCACCCTGAGTCCACATTTGTGCATGTCTCTAGCCACTTACATATCATCACATGAGCACACTATTGTGGGAGCCACACAGCGCACACAAGGCTGACAAGTGTACTGGGCTACACACTTCACACAACGTCTTCTCCTGTGGAGGAATATCTCAGTTCAGACAACATTCACCAGATGGTAGATGAAAACATGTCAAGAAGAATTGCTATGACACCGTTCATGTATTTCCCACATGAGAATCAAAATGTTGTACACATGCAGAACCGCTGCACTCACCACTGAGGCTACTTAGAAGCCATTGCATCACATTAGAGACATCACAGAGGTCCTGCCTTGCCCTGGGCTGGGATTAATGCAGTCACTCATGCTCAAAGTCACACTTAGCACAATACTCACCCCCAACTTGCTGCTGTTGGGCCCTCAAGCATCCATTCAGCTCTGGCTGTGTGACTGCCAGGATGCGGGCCAACAGTGGGGTCATGGTCCTGCGTGCCAACCTACCACTTCGAGGGACCAGCCCCAGCGTAATTTCTGTGATGTTTTTGCTGAGGCAGCAGATGTCATCCCACCTCTTGTGACAATGTGAATGGAGTCGATTTGAGACCCCCAGGGACCGCACCTTGTGGGCAATGGCCCTCCATATGGCCTTACGCTGATGGACCTTGAGCTGTAGGCATGGGAGACAAGAAGAGGAATATTTTTAACACTGTGTTGTGTACCACTGTGTGCCAGCCCAGGAGAATGTAAACACATAGCACACAGAAACATCAATGGACAGCAGAGGCCATAGACCATGTCACATAGTACACTTGGAGCAAGCCATCTCATTACAATGTTAACATCTTTGATGATGGACACACTACCTGTCCATCTCATACACATGCAGAGTCCAGTACAGAAATCAAGGTGAAACTGGGCCTCATCTGTGATGCACTATGTGAGTGAGCATGACATACGATACACTGTAAATGATGTGTAGTGGTCAGACTCACTGTGTATTACACTACACACCCCTTAATGTCCTTGACCATTGCATAGCTATACGTGTCATGGAGGTCACAATTAGGTACCTGATCTTACATTCTCCCACTCTTGTCACAAGGTGTAGGCCTGTCCTGTGTACTCCTCAGGCCTCTAATTGCTGCCACATAAATAGGAGGGTGGACAACACATATGTCTTCCTAAGTCATTGTAGTGATGGGTCCTCGATACATTGTACATTTACTTGACTGGCCTGCGGGCTTTTCACTGACGAAAATAGTGCTGCATCACAAGAATCACATGCATGTACAATGAGAATGATGACACAGTGCATACACATGTGAGACTCTACACATAATGGAACCAAAAGAAGGATGACATGTCCACTCTACATGTAGCAGATATGTGAGAGGTGAGTTGCCACCAAGAGAGACAGATACAGGCCTTGTACTCCTGTGCAGACTGGCCACATCTCCATAGGGTCACTATCAAAGCAGTACACACATTAATCAGTACCCTCTGGCCATTGTACATTTTGAATCTCACAAAGGATCATATGCACACTTAATGAACTATCACATGACATGGCACAGGGAATGTGTGTTCAGAGTTCGAGTTCCTCAAATCAGCAGTGTAACTGTACAACTACTAAACCACGTTATGTTCATGTCATCATTGCATGCAGTCATGGATCTGGGGGAATAAGGCTATACACCACATTGACGTGAAGTCATTATGCTAGGCAGTGTATCACACATTTACATGACCCATTCTCAGAACAACATGTGTGATGTTTGGCTTTAATAGAGCTGCACCAGTGTCTATGGTGCCATCCTCCCCACATACTCAAGTTTAAAAACGTCTACGTCATATATGGCCCATGCTGATAGCAAAATCGAAATGCATTAACATTGGCTTGCACTCACAGGCACATTCTACTGTACAGTAACATAATGTGAATGTGAGCATTCTGATCACTCTAAAACTTTTACTCATACACATACCAGTACCTCTGGAGCACCATGCTGGCCAAGGACCTCGTCCACCAGGACCTCCAGCTCCTCTGTGGTGAAGGGACGGGCCCTGAGGTTCTCAGTACGAGCCATGTCTGGGTCCAGAGATGAGGTACAGCAGCAGTTGGTGGTGATGAATGGCGGGCAGCAGTGTCTGTATGCAAGTGACAGGTGTGGCTATCTCACAGATATTTATAGGCCCTTAGGGTAGTTCCAGTGGTACTCTACTGATGCAATTGGTCCACATGGTTCGCATCTTTCAATTGGGGCCAATGCCTGTCGCCGCAGTGGCGGAGCACGCCTACCGCAATGTTTAAACTGAAAGGCACTACCGCGGTGGCGGTTCCCATTGGCTGCAATGACATTCGCATAGGCGGTGTTACACCGCGGGGGTCAGGATGTCTCTAGCGCAATCCGCCATCTTTCAGTTGGGGCCAATGCCTGTCACCGCAGTGGCGGAGCACGCCTAACGTGCCTGTGAACACATTGTGCATTAGCATTCTCGTTTTGCGAATTGCATCACTGATCACAACACATTTACCAAAACGAATTACAGCTTGTTTTAAAGTGCATTGATAGTGTGACATTTGACTTATGTATGCCCACACATGTCATGGCAGTACACGTGATTAAATGCATTGATATGTCCGTACTCACATGTCAAATTTCATCCATGTGGGCATGTATACACATTTCAGGTTGAATTGGCTATCATTTTTGTGAACATGCCAATGTGTGTAATGCAAACTCCTCCCACAGTCATGATGGACTGACCACATAATGTGCATATATGTCTGTACACAGTGCTGTATTTATATTGATAGTTGTCCAGCTTACACTTAATGGGCTCATTTAGTAATGATGTTGTGCTTAGTCTGACAAATGCTTGAGGTTGTGCAGTAACAGCAGCTACATACAACTCAGCATTAATGCAGTTAGCCACATGTGCTGTGTCAGCTAAATACTGGGCTGGGGACGCATGATGTAGCAGTGTACCATAGAACATACAGATAGTCTGATTTAGATTTGACAGTAGTTATTATGTACATCCTGGCTACATGAATGACTACAGGAGATCAAGGTGTCTATGCATGTCACTTGTGCATTAAGCTGTTTTTACAGTCCTGTCAATGTTGTGGTTGTGTTAGTCATTATGTAAGCTGTTACACACATCTCATCTCTGACAAATTTGTACATGTGTCCCCTGCCAGAATACGTAGGAGACGACCACCTGTGTATCGGCCTTTCCCAGAGCTTGAGACAATGGAGGGTACCGACATCATTAAGAAATTCTGTCTGAATTGCCTTACCCTTGAAGAGCTATGTGCTCAGTTGGTGCCCCATCTGAGGCCTCACAGAACATATCCAACAGCTTTGACACCAACAGTAAAGGTGATGGCCGCCCTGCATTTCTTTGCCACTGGGTCGTTTCAGTACACGGTGGCCATCGCAGGTGGGATGTCTCAACCTCTGTTCAGCGTGGTGTTGTGTGATGTCCTGTCCAAGGGGGAATTTTATGACCTTGGTCACATACCTAATGTTGTTGGAGCCATTGACTGCACACACATTGGCTTTCTCCACCACATGCACGTGAGCACATCTACTGTAACAGGAAGCATTACCATTCAATAAATGTGCAAGTGGTATGCCAAGTGGTTCTGATTATCTCCCACGTATGTGCCGAATTTCATGTGTGACATGCTGATCTCAAATATTTCTATTCCAAACTTGGTCTGTGTTTCTCACAACTAGGTGACTCTGCGTATCCCAACCGGCCTTGGTTGCTGAGCCCACTGAGGAATCCAAGGACACCGGGGGAAATCCGCTTTAATGATTCCCATGGGAGGACACGTCGTGTAGTGGAGCGTGCTTTTGGACTTCTGAAGGCTAGATTTCAGTGTCTGGACAAAAGTGGTGGTGCACTACTCTACTCTCCCCAAAAGGTGTGTCAGATCATAGTCGCATGCTGCATGCTCCACAACCTGGCCTTGCACAAAGAGATCCCCTGATTCTGGACGATGATGATCAGCAGATGCCCCTCACTGCAAATCCACACATGCCCAGTGATGATGATAGTGGTGATGAGGAAGGGCTTGACCTGCGTCAACAGCTCATTGCCAACTACTTCCCATGAGTGTAAGTTACCATTGAGCAACTATGACTGTGTCTGTTTGCTTTTCTGTTAGTGCTGAAGCATAGATGATGTGTTGGGATGCTGGCTGTTGTTGGCATACTGCTAAGGGCTAATGTGCGTGGCACAGTGTTTTTGTTTCAACTTAACTTATGTCTATGTTCATGGTGTTGGTCAATGTTATGTGGGATGAATATTGTACGGTGTAGACTAGTGGAGTGTTGTTGCTCTTGCTGTAATGCCATCATATGACAACTCAATGTCATCTTCTTGTGTCTTTCTAGGTTCCTCCGCCCCATCAATGTCTCGTAACAATCAAAGCATGTGGTAGCATGTGGTACATTGGAATCAGAGTTAACATTGTACATACTGTGATAAACATGGAACTGACATAAAGGCATAGGTGTGTAAATTGTGTTTATTTTCTATTAGATTGTGTTAAATTGAAAGTGAATGAAAAGTTAGTTGTGCATACAGAGTGTACGAGTTGTCAGTGATGGTAACAGAGACAAATAGAGTAGTCACCACAATAATGGAATTACACAGTCCAAAAAACTCCTGCCATCAACATGGCAATGTGGGATCGGATAATCAACAAAGTCAATGTTCAGTGCAACAGTGGTGACATCATGGCTGGCTCAGCGACTTGGCTTTGGTTGGTGCTTTGCCATGTGATCCTCCCGTGGTGATCTCGGACATCCCCTCTTGTGTTTGGCAGGGGGGGCCTCTCCTGCAGGCTCAGAGGTGTCTGAGGAGTCATTGTCTTGCAGCTCACACATCTCTGTGGCCGCAGCTGAGGTGGTGGGAGTATCAGCAGGCTGGCCATCATTTGAGCAGCATGTATGTCCCTCAGAACACCCACAAGCTGGCCCATGCGATCTACAAGTTGTCCCATTCGGGTGTCCCTGGACCTCTGCAGCAGGCGGAGCTCACGCAGTTCCTCTACAACATGGCCCATCTGTCCCTGGTTCTGTTGGTACGCACCAAGGACTCTTGCGACGGTGGCCAGGGCTTCTGTCTCAGTGTCCTCATGTGATTGTCCTCCAGTTGCCCTCCCACCTACCCTGCTGACACGGACCTGTGGCGTTGGCTGTACACGCACCCGCACACTGTCGCCGGCATCCTGTGCTTGGGTGGTGGTGTTGGTAACCACTGAGCCAGGGACAGTGTTGCAGGCAGCACTGGTGATGGTGGAGGTGGCTGCAGCACAGGTCGTTGTAGCAGGGGTCAGCGTAGTTGTTGTCGCTTCCTTGTTGATAGTTGTGGTGGTGGGGACAATGAGGCCCTGAGACGGAGTGCGCTGTGCCCTGGCAGTCCTGAGGGGCCAGGTTGTTGCTCCTCATCCGAGAAACGTAGAGAATCTGCATCTGAGAGTTCACGTTCCAGGGGGGAAGATTGGCTCTGCTGGTTGGTGGTGTTCTCGCCAGCTGTTGATTGTGAATCTCCTGTTGAACAGAGGTTAGATTGCCAGTTAAGTACACACCACAACCTTGGTGACCTGGTTTTGGATGTTTTAGTTGATACGCCAAACTTTTTACATTGCAATCACTTGGTATTGGTAAAAGATTAACATTATCATGACATGATGTAGAGGTACATACATTACTTGTTATTAGTGTGACATGTAAAAAACAACCCTTTGACATGTACAGATAGTGTGTTTACAAGGACATGTCATCATCTACCAACTTGGTGCACATCCACTTTGATTAATGCTGGGATATTGTAGACTTATCTCAGAATCTCTTTCAGCTATGCCAAAACTTCCTAATTTCAGTTGGTCATTTTTGTTTGCAATCATGTGGTTTTGTTTGTTTTACTGATTGTCCATGCATGTGTTGTGTTCATATGAGCCTTCATGCTTTGAAACCATGTGATTCACACATTACATTGTGTGCTTTGCATGATTGGGCCTTGAATTTATTTGCATGTGACTTTGTGATTCAAAGTGTGATTTATGTGACATTTACATGGGCTTAGCTCTATGCACACTGGATGTGACATATGGATTTGTACAGAGTTGGCTAACGAGTGAGGGATGTTGTGGTCATATGGATCCATGCACTTTGAGAAGGATGACGGGGTGCATGCGCTGACTACCGACCTGTTAGGTGGCACTGTGGAGGGAGATGGCTGCCACATGGCTTTGGGTGGGGGGAGTGTTCCATCCTGTTCAGGGGTGATGCAAGAGAGCATGAGATGGCTACCTACCTGTAAGGTGAAGCATAGCAATGCAATGGCTGCCACATGGCTCTTGGGTGGGGGGAGTGTTCTATCCTGCTCAGCTGTGAGACAAGGGGGCCTGGTGGGAGTTGTTGTGCTGGCTCCCTGTCCACCCCCACCTCCCTGTTGAGAAGGCTACCTACATGTAAGGTGAAGCATAGCAATGAAATGGCTGAAACATGGCTCTTGGGTGAGGGTAGTGTTCCATCTTGCTCAGCTGTGAGGCAATGGGCCTGGTGGGAGTTGTAGTGCTGGCTCCCTGTCCACACCCCCCTCCCTGTTGAGAAGGCTACCTACCTGTAAGGTAAAGCATAGCAATGAAATGGCTGCCACATGGTTCTGGGTGGGGCGGGTATTCCAAGATGTTTGGGAGGGAGGCCAGAGGACCTTATAGGAGTTGTGGTGTTGTTGTCAGGTCCCAACAACCCCCTCCCTAGTAAGCTGACTACCTACCTGTTAGGAGGTACTGTGGAGGGAGATGGCTGCCTCATGGCTCTGGGTGGGGGGAGTGTTCCATCCTATTCAGGGGTGATGCAAGAGAGCATGAGATGGCTACCTACCTGTAAGGTGGAGCATATTAATGAAATGGCTGCACATGGCTCTTGGGTGGGGAGAGTGTTCCATCCTGCTCAGCTGTGAGGCAAGGGGGCCTGGTGGGAGTTGTGCTGATTTCCCTGTCCACACCCCCCTCCCTGTTGAAAAGGCTACCTACCTGTAAGGTGAAGCATAGCAATGAAATGGCTGCCACATGGTTCTGGGTGGGGAGGGTGCTCCTTGCTGTTTAGGAGGGAGGCCAGAGGACCTTTTGGGAGTTGTTGTATTGTTGTCAGGTCCCAACAACCCCTCCCTAGTGAGCTGACTACCTACCTGTTAGGAGGCACTTTGGATGGAGATGGCTGCCACGTGGCTCTGGGTGGGGGGAGTGTTCCATTCTGCTCAGCTGTGATGCAAGGGGGCCTGGTAGGAGTTGTAGTGCTGGCTCCCTGTACACACACACCCCTTCCTGTTGAGAAGGCTACCTCCCTGTGAGGTGGAACAGAGGAAGAGAATAGGTAACACATGGCTCTGGGATGGGGGAGTGTTCCATCCTGTTCAGGGGTGATGCAAGAGAGCATGAGATGGCTACCTACCTATAAGGTGAAGCATATCAATGAAATGGCTGCCAGATGGCTCTTGGGTGGGGAGAGTGTTCCATCCTGCTCAGCTGTGCGGCAATGGGGCCTGGTGGGAGTTGTTGTGCTGGCTCCCTGTCCAACCCCCCTCCCTGTTGAGAAGGCTACCTACCTTTAAGGTGAAGCATAGCAAAGAAATGGCTGCCACATGGCTCTTGGGTGGGGGGGTTGTTCTATCCTGCTCAGCTGTGAGGCAAGGGGGCCTGGAGGGAGTTGTAGTGCTGGCTCCCTGTACACCCCCCCTCCCTGTTGAGAAGGGTATCTCTATGTGAGTTGGAACAGAGGAAGCGAATAGGTAACACATGGCTCTGGGATGGGAGAATGTTCCATCCTGTTCAGGGGTGATGCAAAAGAGCATGATATGGCTACCTACTTGTAAGGTGAAGCATAGCAATGAAATGGCTACCACATGGCTCTTGGGTGGGGGACGTGTTCCATCCTGCTCAGCTGTGAGGCAAGGGGGCCTGGTGGGAGTTTTTGTGCTGGCTCCCTGTCCACACCCCCCTCCCTGTTGAGAAGGCTACCTACCTGTAAGGTGAAGCATTTCAATGAAATGACTGCCACATGGCTCTTGGATGGGGGGAATGTTCCATTCTGCTCAGCTGTGAGTCAAAGGGGCCTGGTGGGAGTTGTGGTGCTGGCTCCCTGTCACACATACCCCTCCCTGTTGAGAAGGCTATCTCCCTGTGAGGTGAAACAGAGGAAGGGAATAGGAAACACATGGCGCTGGGATGGGAGAGTGTTCCATCCTGTTCAGGGGCGATGCAAGAGAGCATGAGATGGCTACCTACCTGTAAGGTGAAGCATAGAAATTAAATGACTGCCACATAGTTCTGGGTGGGGAGGGTGCTCCATGCTGTTTGGGAGGGAGGCCGGAGGACCTTGTGGGACTTGTGGTATTGTTGTGAGGTCCCAACAACCCCCTCCCTAGTGAGCTGACTACCTACCTGTTAGGAGGCACTGTGGAGGTGATGTAGCTCAGATTTCATCAAGATTAAGCATCGCTCTGTTTTGTGTTTCAGACAGACTGCATTTAAAATGGCACGCAGATTTTGGTGCAAGTGAAAACACTTGGCACATGAAACATGAAATGAGGATGTACATTTTAAAATGGCCCAACAAGAGACAGCTGTAGCATTGTTTTCAGAAAAGACAGTTGAAAAATTACCTTCTGATTTAAAAAAAATAATAAGCACAGAAATAAGAGAGTTCACAGAGAAAGATGTCAGATTAATAAAAAGTGCAGAACATGTCTTATTCAAATTAGAACCAGATGACATGTATTCAAGAACACCATCAGTAGCAGAAATTTTACCCATAATTGGAGATAAACTGAGTAAAGGATTTTTGATGGAATTGATTGGAAGTTTATGTAACTTTCTGATCACAGGTTCACAGAAACTAAATGAAAAGAACAGATTAGTGCAGGAGATTAATAGCATAACGTTTCTATGTTGTCCCATGGTACCGAATCCAGCCAACATATTTTTTCACATTCCATGTGCTGAAGAATGGCTTACTGTTATTGATTTTTGTCAAGTTCATGTCACAGTGCCATTGCATGAAGATAGTCAGGAGTACAGTCAAAAAGAAAATGAATGTCTGGGACACATAATTGGAAAGGGAGCTAGAAAGGTGTCACCAGAGAGAGTGGAAATAATTCACCAGATGAATCCACCTCAAATTCAGAAAGAAGTCAGGATGTTTTTGGGAATGGTCGGTTGCTATAGTGAGTGGTTACCAAACCTTTCCCTAGTGGCTAAGCCTTTACTGAGGCTGACACACAAGGATGTGTCTGATCCGCTTCCATTGGACAACAATTGAACAAAAGCATTCCTAGAGTTGAAAGAGAAAAAGTGTCGCGCCCCGGCACTAGGAATGAAAGTTTATTTAAAAGAAAATACACCAATTTGCAGTGAGAGGGAGGGCTGCGCTCTCTCAGTGCCTGTTCAAAAACATGAATGTGTTCAAAGGTCTATGATGTATTTCCCAATGACCTTTGACCCTAACGTCACAGAAATGCCAGCAAATGAATTGATTTGTTATGAAACTGAATATGAGTGTCTAGATGTCATGAATATATGCATGAAGCCAAGATCAGACTTTAAGGATGAACGTCTGATTCAGCCCAACAATGTCCATTTTGTAGATGGCCCATATTTGAAAGGTAACAATGACACATTAGGAGCAACACATGCTGTGCTTCCTATTCATTATGTTGTCAAAGCTTCATGGCTTTCAGTAGTTACCTCAGCCCAAATTTCGAAATTGATTGCCCTTACCATAACATGCAGTATAGCTGCTCAAATGGGAGTCACTGTTGTCATGGGAGAGAGAAATGCTAACTCAGTTGCACAAAATTGTGTTCTGTTAGCATATACATTCAATAGAATCTTCAAAGGTGAATTAATAGAGGCTCAAGAAAATGTTTCAGAAACAGAACAAGGTTGTATCAGAACAAATTTTGAGAAAAATGACAACTGCATAGTAGCAAATGTGTTATTGCAAAAACTGATGCCCAGGTATAGATTGCCAGTTTCTCTGAAATCAGATCATAATGAGATTTCAAAGATGATGTGTGCAGAACCACATATTGGACAAGGATTGGATTGTAGCTATCTGCCTGAAGTTTCAAGCATAATAAAGCAACACAAAGACAGCACAGAGTTACACTTTGCAAAAGACTGTGTTTCAGCATCGCTGAAGTGGCTTGAATATGTACATGCAAATGCACTTGTGAAAACAACAGATGAAAAGACTAGCCATTGCTGTGTAGGTCTGGCTGATGTGGAGCGTGCAGTTTCTCACCAGATTGCAGCTGCTACACAAGATCTGCATAATGGATGGTGCCAAAAATTTGATCTGAGAGATGCTGTGAAATGGAAAGGCCTGTTCCAAATGATCCTGGCAAAGACTGTTGTGAAATGTGGTGGCCTTCCAAATTGGGTGCATGCCTCTCACACACGTATGGTCCCGTGTCCCCCTGATAAAACAGCTCCTCTTCAAGAAAAGATGCCAGCAGTGGCCAACGCCCACGGAAGGGGTCAGTCAAGCTGTAAGGGAGCACACAGAGCGTGAAGCAGCACTAGAGAAAACTGAAGTGGCACTGGAAAAGCAAAAAGTGGAAACTGACTCAGATGAAAGCGGTGTCAAAAGGGTGAAAGAGTCAGGTGCAGCCTCTGAAGAAGAAATTAATGCTGTGGGCCCACGAGTGGAGGTAGAAAAAAGCTGGCTGAAAGGGTATCCAAAACATCGGCAGTGGTCCCTTGAAAAATCATTTGCACCCATAGCTGAAACATCTGAATCTGATCAAAGTGAAAATAAAAGTGAAAGGCTTGGATTGAAAAAGTGCAAAGAATTGATGGTGCTCTGTCAGAGTTTCTCAGCACCTGAGTGGTCAAAATGCATGGAAAAAGTACAGAATGCCACTTTGAATGAACTGTATGAGCCACCCTGATGGCAAGCTGGTGACAAAGAGAAAAAGAAATGCTGAAACAAATAACTGAGAATTGTCAAGAGCTGAAGAGAAAAGAATGTTTGAATGATGAAAAAAAAAAAGAGAACTGTCCTGTTGAATTTTCCTTTTATTATTTTAGTTACTTATTTTAGAGAAGACTAACAGTTCCAAGAAGCTACTTACAGAACTCTGCACTAAACATTTGAGCTTGGCTATATATGATCTGATTACAGACATAATTTGTGTTGCCTTAGAAATAGAGGTAAAATTGTTATATGCTCAGCTTTTGCAATAAAAATGTCACCTGTGAAATTAAATAAGTGTGATAAAGAACAAATCAATGGAGGTATCATGATTTGACTTTATCAAAGGGAGGATTGATGTAGCTCAGATTTCATCAAGATTAAGCATCGCTCTGTTTTGTGTTTCAGACAGACTGCATTTAAAATGGCACGCAGATTTTGGTGCAAGTGAAAACATATGGCACATGAAACATGAAATGACGCCAAGTTAGATGCTTTTTAAAAGGGGCACTTTTGGTGCATGCAAAGTGAAAGACATGAAATGAGGCCTGGTTAAAATGCTTTCAGTCTGAAATGCTTTAATTTAAAACCATGCTTAATTAATTAATCATGGATCTTTAATGTGTTTAGTTTAGATTTAACCTCACTATAGAATGTACATTTCATTTAGAGAATGTTTTTTTTTTTTTTTTACTTTTAAAGTAGTACATAATTGTGCTGAATTAACATGTGTTTTTGCAGTGTAGAAAATTCGTGATTTCAGTTTCCTTTAGAAGGCTCACTGTGGCCTCTTTAGCTTAAAGTTAAGAACGGAATGTGTGTTCTCTCCTCCCAGCTCCTTTTCCTTGTAAACAACACTCCCTGTTCCCATCTCAAGAGACTTTGGCTTTGTTGCATATTTAGACAATGCATATTCAGTTCCTAATACATTTTCTCATAATATGTATTAATTAATCAACCATGCACCAACACTACACGTGGGGCAAACGCATTTTGCATGAAAAGCTATCTAAAACATTAGAGCATGTTGCTATGAGTATGTATTAACTGTTTGCGCTTTGAAAATTTGCACTGGTGCATGTTTATGCTATGTTGTACATTGCACATTTTGCATGTGGTGCACAAATAATAGAAAAGCTGCTTTAAATTAATAGCTTTTGCTAGGTAATAATTAATACAGGGTATTAGAATGGTGGGAGGTGAACATAATGGGCTTTACTTCATAAATTAATATTCTTTTGTGTTTGTTTTTACTTTAGTATACATTTGGGCCCACAATAAAAATGGCTGCCTAAGAATCCAGCATGGCTGAGAATTGTTAGCAGTGTGCTGAATGAGAGACGCATGCGCAGAAGATTGTGCCAGCTGCATGAACTGCCAAGTGCCTCAAGTGAAGACACATGGGTCAAGGCCACAATGAACTGTACACTCCTGTCATCGTGCCAATGTACCAGTGTTTGTGGGAGAGTGTCATCCCTGCGTGCGATGTGAAAGCGAGAAGGAAATGGACTGATACATTTTTTCTGCTTAAATGTTGCAATATTTGTATAATTATTGATGGTGAAACATATGACTGTATTAAGCCTTAACGCTTCCTTTGTTAAAACTGGTATGGGTTGGATTTGCAATGAGAACAGGATGATGAGACCCCTATGTCACCTGTGCTAACCAATCACAGTGCGAGTTTCTACTGAAACTGCAACATTATTAGTATAGTCAGCCAAGAATTAGAGTATAAATAATGACCCCTTAGGGGGCGTGTCAGTCTTAGGGGGGAGAGGAGAGGAGAAGGAGCAGATCTGACCAGACATCATTTGGGTTAGGTACGTGAACGTCGCGGGTGCAGCCTGGGAGGAGATTGCGTCCGAGGAGACACAGAGGGAGGAGGGGGCCTTGCTCATATTTTTTTCAGAGAGTCCTTGCACGTCTTATTTTTGGCAAGGCAGATCACATTCCTCTGTGGTCTTGTGAAGGGAGGGCTTTTTAGGAGCAGCTCCTCTATGTCAGACAGAGATGAACAGGTGAACACAGAGAAAGAGCAGCTGAGAGATCAGGACAGATTTTGATGCTAAAACTTTAAGTTTCATGCTTTTGACTAACTGGTTTTGAAAAGATTTATTTGTCTTATGCATTTATTTCTCTTTATGGGAGATTCTTGTCAATTATTAATTATTGATTAGGCTTGCAAAACTCACTCTTGAATTATATGTTTCCTAAAACTCTTTAAAGAGTTCTGACCGACCTTTTATGCCTCATTCCCTTTTCTTTATGGAGTGCTTTGTATGCAATCTATAATATGTTTTGTCTTAATTCTATTTTTCCTATTTTTCAATTCTGTAACCTGATTGATATTTGACTAATGAATAAAGGGTCAGTGAAACTTAACTTTTGACTAGAAAATAAAACCCTTTAAAAATACTCACAACTCTCATTATTGGCTTAAATATTAATTGCATTTTGATTTTTCATGTTTATGTAAAGTCTCCTGAAGGTGATACATGGTGGCAAAGGTCCATCACCTTTAAAGCGGTAAACTAGAGGTAAATGATGTTTTGCATTGAGAAATTACAGTGAAATTACCGCTGGATCAGTTTCTGGTAGCAGAGGTAAGGTTAACACCATCACCAAAAGGAGCATAGTTTAGTTTAAAGCCTAAATAGCGCTAGAAAATAATTGCCCAAGTTAGATAAATGTCCAGATTCTCAAAAGTCCTGATTCCTGATTCCAATGCTCAGACCTTGAAGACTGGCATAGCAGTACTGGAAGGTAATGCAAGAAGGCGATTGCTGGAGTGGTGTGAGTATCAATAGGGTTGTGAAATGTTGTTAATGTGCTAGAAGGTATGTTTTTTTTTTTTGAAGTGTTGAAAAATAGTCAGGCTTTTGACTGTTGGTGAAATTTTGCTCATTTTGAATTGATGGTTTTATTGATTATATTGGTAATTTCATAGGACAGAATTATTGATTATTGATTTATGTTTAACAAAAAGAGTTAGCGTCTTGTTTTATGTTGTCTGGAAAAATTCCCGGGGAATGAATAGCGGGTGGCGATAGAAACCACACTGCAGTGAGGTTACTCGTCTGTTGGAATAGCACTGAGAAGCTATGCAGGGCTGGCAGTGTTAAAGTAGGGACTATTTTCTGTGTAAAAGTGAGAGTGATTGATAGCAAAGAGTTTGCTGGTGAAACTTTGGTGTTATATCACCTAGAAAAGGTAACCCTGAAGGAGTAGCAGGGTCTTCTGAGCTTGAGTGACAGCAAAAGAGTTCGCTGGTGAAACTTTGGTCTTACATAACCTAGAAAGAGTAACACCGAAGGAGTAGCAGGTTCTTCCAAGCTTGAGTGAAGGGTAAGCGGAAGGGATTTACTCGCAGTGTTTGAAGAGTAAACGGAAGTTCTTACTTTGTGAAGAGTAAGCGGAATGTGTTACTCGCAGTGAAAAGAAATCTATCCTTTATTTAGTGGAACAGACAGAGTAGCGAATGTTTTTATGTTGTTACTGACAGAATTTTGATTAAGAAAAACTCAGAAAAATATTGCAGTTGAGAGGGTCAGTAGTAGGAGTTAAACTGACTGAAATTGAAACTGACAGCATTGGAGAAAAGAAATTGCATTGAACTATTGCAGAAATGAAATTGTTTGAAGGTTTAAAGAAACTGTTGGGAGGTAAAGTTAAAATTTTGTTTTTAATTGGTGATGCTCCTGAAGGAACACCCGTGCATTTTATGTCTACCAGTTTGGGACAAAATTCATGTATGTGGGTTCACCAATGGTGCAAGATTACTGAAAAAGAAGGTCCTTTGAGATTTCCAAAAGATGGTACTTTTGAATTGAAAATTATTGACAAATTAAGGGAAGTGTTATGTGAAATAAAGACACCATCTAGAGCTGCACAATTTGAGGCTTTAAGCATGTGGGAAAAGGCAGCAAGAGACAAAGCAAGTGAGGATAAAAAGGTAAAGCACCAGATACAGGAGAAGGAAATTAATGATGATAAAAAGCTTCAAATAAATAATGATTCAGGGGATGAAATAATGGATGCATTATTAACTAAGTGTCCACCAACTTATGTGGTTCCCATTGAAAATACTGATAATAGTATTTGTCTCTTTATTTTACAGACAACCCAGCCCCATTTGAAATCCGGAACATCTTGGTCCTGAGGAAGGTGGTCTATCCACCGAAACGCGCGTAGACCAGACTTTTTTCCACTACTGAGGAGTGTTTGTCTTTTAAGA
The DNA here is from genome assembly GCA_963921515.1 of Calotriton arnoldi. Taxonomy (NCBI): domain Eukaryota; kingdom Metazoa; phylum Chordata; class Amphibia; order Caudata; family Salamandridae; genus Calotriton; species Calotriton arnoldi. The sequence continues at coordinate 1,128,608 of CAWUFW010000355.1, read as the reverse complement.
ACTTTTCATAACTCCTTTTGCCTTCTGGGAATGCCACGTTTGGCCCTCATAACATAGCTCAAGGGCATCCAACTGGGTCGAACTTCTGTTGTTTTTATTTGTATGTGTCAGTGTGCTTATATGGTATGAATGAGAGAGTATGTTAGTATATATGAGTAGCTTGAGGCTGGTGGGATGTGTCTAGAAATTTAATGTGAATATCCTTGTTTGTATAAAGATACTAAATATAAATTTTTTTGTCTAAAGTTTTATCGCTGTTATGTAATTAAAATGAGAAAAAAAGATAAAATATGTTTTGCAATGTCTATAAAAGAAAGTAATTTTTTTAATAAAAAGTAATACGTAATAAATTTGTGTAGTGTCAATACATAGTTTCTTCTGGGATACATGCAAGTTTGAACCTAACTAGGTCTTCTTAAAGTATATAGGTCGGTACAGAGGTTTTGCACTAGTTTGTTTTCTTCCCCCCACCTCTTAGACCTTAAAGTACTCTAGGGGGCCCCCTTTTTTGCTTTATAGTTGTTCTTTTACGGTATTTACAGGAGGTTTTTCTGCAAATTTGGCAGTTTATAAGCTCCATACTCAGCCTTCCAGATACAGAGCAGTGCAACTTCTTTCCTTTTCTTTGTTCTCTATTTTAAACACACATTGGTGGTAGGATCCCTGTTGAGCACCTTTCTTTTTCCTTTTCGTGTAGCTGTTCACTATTAAATAGGTATCCATACCCAATTTAGAGACAGACATGGAAGGCTTCAAAACCTTTGGTTTTACAGATGAGGTCTTCACAGCACTTATCGGACAGATAGCTGGCACCAATGGAGACACTAATAATACAACAAGTGACAATAGTGAGTGGAATAAACTAGTCAACTTGAGGAAAAAGGCAAAGAGAATGGAATCTCACGCATATTATATGCTAGAATATCTGAAAGCGGGGGCTATTCCCTCTGGCTTGAGAGTGAGAAATGTGCCAGCCTTCTTTGTGGAGGTACACCAGGTCCTGGAGCGATGGTCGCAGATTGCGAACCTTTGCTCCAGGGACTGGATGATCCTCATCATAGAGACGGTAAAGGAGATGATACAGGTATTAAACCAAGAAATTTCAGAATTGGAGGAAAAATTGAAAAGTAGCACGAGTGTAGAAGATGCTAAGAACAAACTGTTAAATATCAATCAAGAACTACAGGAATTTGAGGATTACCTGTTTAAGAAAAAAACAGATAAACTCAAAAAAGACATACGTTGGTTCTCACAAGAAAAGGTTTATCCTTATCTCCAAGCTACTTTCTACCAAGAGGATCGTTATGAGGCAGGCCAGTATAATACGCGTGGCTATAAAAAACAGAAACCCCAAACATTTTCTGAAACAAACTCATCTGACTCAGATTATGATGATCCTGTACCCAATGAAAATCTGGGTTATAATCCTAGAAACCGTAGGGGACACATATATAACCAACACCAACAAGGTCAGTCATCTTTTTTAGAGCAAGGCAGAGGCAGAGGCCGAGTGAGGTTCCAGAGACAAGAGAGGACCCATTATCCGCAAACAGACCAAGTACATCCACAGCCATATATGCGGACAAGGAACCATCAATATTGGAAGTCATAGACAGAGACCCCACAGACAGATTCGATTCCTATCTTTAATTTGTCTAACCATAAACTATCCACAGAAGAAGTTAACCTTTTGAGCAAGGGTCTTTCCTTTGTTCCTAGTACACAGCCGGACATTTTCAAAATGAACAAAGATCTTTTTTCATTCTTTCGAAAAATTCGATTGAAAAAATTCATGGCTGAGAGTACACCAATAGAACAAGATGTCAACTTCTCAGGTTGCAAGCCTCCGTCTAGATTTACACCAACTCTTGAGATGGTGGGACCGGAAGTTGCAATTTTTGAAAAGACTGTGATAAAGGAAATTGAAAAAATCACAAAATATGTTCCAAAGGTAACTCCTAATCTCTCAATTTTGGAAAGACAGGCACTTAAGAATCTGCAAAACAATGTAGATATCACTATTAAGCCAAGCAATAAAGCCGGTGGTATAGTGGTAATGGATAGTGAAAAATACCATGAAAAAGTAAACACCATGCTAGCGGTGCCAGAGCACTATGAACAGACCAGAAGAACAGCCCTTTTAGAACTAAAAACAAAAATTGAGAATAGTACATCAAAAGCTTTCATTGATGGCTATATTTGTCAAAAAGAATTGTAATTTCTCAATAGAACCAATACAGTTATCCCGGCCTTATACGGCTTGCCCAAAACACATAAAAGTACAGAAGATCCACCTATGCGACCGATAATTTCATCTATCGGTTCCTGTACAGAACCGCTTTCCCAGTATGTGGATGCATTTTTATGCCCACTAACTAAACTTTATGATTCGTACATAAGAGATACGGGACATATGATAGAGACAATAGAACACAAACCCTTCAATTGTGAGACTCAGTTTTTGGTAACTCTAGACATAGAGTCCCTTTATACCAACATCCCCCAGGACCTAGTCATAGAGGCGGTGGCAACCCTCTTAGCTAGAGTTCCTGGGCAGAGACCGGACATCTTTATTCTAGAATGTCTCGAAACAGTCCTTCGCTATAATTTCTTTGAATTCAAAGAGGATCTCTATCATCAAATCAAGGGTACCAGCATGGGGGCTTCATGTGCCCCCAGTGTAGCGAATATCTACATGGGCGAATTTGAGCTTACACACATTTTTAATGAGATGGCTCCGTTCTACGAGAATATAGAAGCATGGCACAGATTTATTGACGATATTTTTTTCGTCTGGTCAGGAGAAGAAACAGACCTATTACAATTCATTGAATGGCTAAACCTTAGTGATTGCAATCTCAAATTCACCGCAAAATACTCCTGTGACAAGGTAGAGTTTTTAGACATTTGGATCATGAGTGGAGAAGACAAGATAGAAGTCAGTCTCTATAGAAAGCCCACATCAAAAAATACCATCCTTGAACACAGCAGCTTTCACCCTCCCTGCCAAAAGGACTCAATTCCCTTTGGGGAATTTCTACGCATCAAGCGCAATTGTACCAACATGCGAGATTTTATAAAACATGCAGAGGAACTTCAGAAGAGATTACTTCTCAGAGGCTACCCAAAAAGCCTGGTCACATAATCAATGAAACGTGCAAAATATTACGATAGAGACAGTCTGATCAGTGGCAGAGAAAAACAACCAATTGAAAAACTTGTGTGTGTAGTCAACCACTCAAATTATAATAGCAAAATACAACAGATCCTACATAAAAACTGTAAGATCCTAAATGCTAATGAGGACAGTATGCCCCTCAGCAAACCCATTGTCGCTTTCAGGAGAAATGCGAATTTGAGAGACAAGCTAGTACACAGTAGAATTAAGCCTCTAATAAGAGAGAAAAGGCTAAATACTATTGATGGACTTCCACCCATTTTGGGCAATCACAGATGTGGTGACTGCCATGCATGCCCTTCAGCCATTACCACCCAAACGTGGTCTTATGGAGCCAAAGCAGGCCTTTTGAAGAATCATACCAACTGCAGAAGTAGTAATGTAATTTACTGCATTCTATGCCCCTGTGGTCTCGCATATATAGGCGAGACAGGCAGAGAATTCCGCGTTAGGCTTTCAGAGCATAAATCAGCCATTAAGATACGGACGCTTCAATCTCCCATGGTGAAGCACTACATAGAAAATAACCACAGTGAAAATGAACTTAAGTGGTTTATTTTGGAAAAAATAAACCACAAATCGGGCAGTGACATTGCCAAAGTGAGAAAAGACAGGGAAACGTATTGGATTTTTAATTGGGACACAGTGCGAAAAGGTCTCAATGAGGAGATAATCTGGATGGTCACGTGAATATTCTGACAACAGAGGTAGTTACCAATATAATATCTCATTTTTCCTTTTTTTTCTCTTTTCTTTTTTCTTTTCCTTTTTCCCTGTTTTAAGCTAATTTACGAAATTTGTTTTTGATCAAACATTGATTTTTACTCAATAATTCCCTATTCACATGACAGTTTACGGAAAAATACATATAACATATTGATAGGCTACTTGTGAGTATTTGGCCAATCCGCAGATATTGTTCTGCACTAATATACATCTAGAATCCGGGAAGCATCAGTAAACACTAATATGGCTGACACGATCATTCATGGCTATTGTAGGTTTTGAGAAACACGATAGATTACGTGCATCAATATACCCGGTTTTGCAGGTTATATATTTGTTATATTTTTTGCATTTTGTACCTTTTGTGAAATATGATAGAATATGTATATATACACAATTGGGCTTTGAACTAACCATTAACTGTGATTAAAGAGATATCTATACCTAGTGAGCCCTAACGTATAAAGGGCCCCTTCCAATATGGTGGCTACGTTTACCGCGCGGTCACGTCAGGTCAATGACCTCGCGAGACGCAAGCCAGATCGGAAAAGGCCGGAAGTACAAGGGCCTACCACATAAAGCAGGTCAGTCAGCAAGAGAGACTTTGCACGGCCGGGTACATATGCGGACGACATGCCGCAGACGAGGGTCTATGAATAACATTTGAAGGTAAGAAGGCTTTCTCTTCTCTCTTTGGTACACTTTGCCGTAATTTATGCCACTACGAACTACCCCAAGCCTTTTTTAAATCACCTAGGCTAATTACTGTATAGTGTTTGCTCTTATTAAATGCTTCCTCCCATTGTTTCCGAACTCCGTAAATACGTTATGTCCGCAATTAAAACAAACCGCTGGCGTACCTCGCCACAGTGTTTTTTGACTATATATTTTCATGTCATCATTTCTATTACAAGCCGCATGCCTCTTTTTCTTTGAAATCGAGGCAACTATGCTACGATGAACCTCCCAAAGTTTTTAGTAAACTACCATGGTTACTTATTGTTCAGTGTTTGTTGATGGTAAAGCTTCCTAAACTGTTTCAGAATTTTTCAAATTTGTCCTGCTTGAAATGAAAACGTGACGCCGGACAATTCCTGTCACAGTGTTTCGTGGCGATGTAACCTAATGTCGTCATTTTAAGTACAAGCCTCATCTCATCCTTTTTTAAATTGAGGCAATATGTTTCCTTTTGCACTTATGTTTGTAAGGCAAATAATTAAAAAATGGGAAAGAGCAGCAGTCTCTCTGACTGTATGGGCATTATTACTTAGTAGTAACTAAGTCATAACCGCTAATCTGTTCGCTTTATTGATAACAAGTGATCTTGGTCCACATTTTTTTGGAACTATAAGCAATGGCATGGTAGCGTTTTTAACTTGTTAGCTCCATGTTTTTGTGATTCTGTCTAAAATATGATTGGTAACACAGGTATTGTGAGTTCCTTGTGAGCTCTAATGAGTTATAACTAATATTGAGATATATGTGTTAAACTTAGAACTTTTCGTCAACTGTTTGTCCTCATTATTACTTTTTGATCTAACAGAGATATAATTCCCTCAAGAAAAGAAAAAGAAACACGTAGTGCACACCATAAAGACCTGCCTGGTGTTCCATTAAACTGATCTAAAGGAGAGGACACCGTCACGCCCATTTTCGGGTCTTAACAAACATAGGAGGCTCTACGCTTCCCTTAGGGTAAATCTAACTTTAGTATCATGCAAATCTTAAACTAAATTTAGCAGATAATATGACACTGACCTGGACTTTTCAATCTATAGGGATCTAAATAAATAACTGGCCGCAGCTATACATAAGCCAGAAAAAACATCCTATGATGTCGAAATACTAAAGAAGAAGCACAGCATATTGGGTATTTGCGCTCACAGTGCATGGTTTAAATTATGATTGCACTTTTTTCCTGATGTGTAGAAAGGCATGTTCACTACTTGTATAATTGATACATCTAGTAACCACGGTAACTTGCATGTGTCTTTTCACAGGTGAATTATTTCCTTTTCTCACTTTCTATATGTATATAATGGGTATATCAGGTCTTTTAATCTTTGGCACCTAATCTTAGAACCTGATATTAAGACTATCTTGATGTCAGATCTCTCAGCTCGTTCTGGTTGGAATATGGAGAAAAAACTTTTCAAATTACATTTTTTTTTTCCGATGTATCCCAGGCACACACAAAAGCATTTGTCTCTTTATTTTACAGACACCCCAGCCCCATTTGAAATCCGTAACATCTTAGTCCTGAGGAAGGTGGTCTATCCACCGAAACGCGCGTAGACCAGACTTTTTTCCACTACTGAGGAGTGTTTGTCTTTTAAGAACTTTTCATAACTCCTTTTGCCTTCTGGGAATGCCACGTTTGGCCCTCATAACATAGCTCAAGGGCATCCAACTGGGTCGAACTTCTGTTGTTTTTATTTGTATGTGTCAGTGTGCTTATATGGTATGAATGAGAGAGTATGTTAGTATATATGAGTAGCTGGAGGCTGGTGGGATGTGTCTAGAAATTTAATGTGAATATCCTTGTTTGTATGAAGATACTAAATATACATTTTTTGTCTAAAGGTTTATCGCTGTCATGTATTTAAAATGAGAAAAAAAGATAAAATATCTTTTGCAATGTCTATAAAAGAAAGTAATTTTTTGAATAAAAAGTAATACGTAATAATTTTGTGTAGTGTCAATACATAGTTTCTTCTGGGATACATGCAAGTTTGAACCTAACTAGGTCTTCTTAAAGTATATAGGTCGGTACAGAGGTTTTGCACTAGTTGGAGCAAAAATAGGCCCATTTGATAAAAATTGCCAAGTTGTTGTTTGTGACTCAGGCCTGGCAGGAAAACAATTGTTTTGCAAATTAAACAGCACAGATTACTGTACACCAGATGATGTTAATTTTCAGATTCCTGATGAGGATGTACATTTTAAAATGGCCCAACAAGAGACAGCTGTAGCATTGTTTTCAGAAAAGACAGTTGAAAAATTACCTTCTGATTTAAAAGAAATAATAAACACAGAAATAAGAAAGTTCACAGAGAAAGATGTCAGATTAATAAAAAGTGCAGAACATGTCTTATTCAAATTAGAACCAGACGACATGTATTCAAGAACACCATCAGTTGCAGAAATTTTACCCATAATTGGAGATAAACTGAGTAAAGGATTTTTGATGGAATTGATTGGAAGTTTATGTAACTTTCTGATCACAAGTTCACAGAAACTAAATGAACAGAATAGAGCAGGAGATTAATAGCATAACTTTTCTATGTTGTCCTATGGTACCGAATCCAGCCAACATATATTCCATGTGCTGAAGAATGGCTTACTGTTATTGATTTTTGTCAAATTCATGTCACAGTGCCATTGCATGAAGATAGTCAGGAGTACAGTCAAAAAGAAAATGAATGTCTGGGACACATAGGGGCCGATTCCGATTCGGGCCGGAAATCTCTCCGACCGAGCCGGACCCGGAGAGATTTCCGACCGAATCGGACTCTAGCAGTCCGACTGAACGAGTACGATGCGCACGTATGCTATCGGACTCGATTCGGTCGGACTCCCATTGAAGTCAATGGGAGCCAGTCGTATGACGCGTACACGGGCTCCCATTGACTCAATGGGCACGACGCGAACAAGGGCGCCCCCTACAGCGTGAGCGCGTCGATGCGGGTCGCGCCGTACATGCACGTGTAGGGGGGACCCATGTGTCCCCCGTGTGTGCGACTCGCGCGGCTACGCGTACAGGGGGGTCCGACATGGACCCCCAAAGTACGGCTTCGATTGCTCTTTCGAGCCGGAGTGCACGGCTCGGTCGGACTGCTCGCGGCGCGCATCGTACTTACCTGGCCGGGGAACGTCTCCATTGCGCGGTGCGGTGCGAGTCGAGTCCGAACGAGTCGGTCGGTGCGGTTAGACCCGGGAACGAGTCGGTCGGAGCGGTCGGGATGCCCGGACGAGTCGGTCGGCGATTTCGCATCGTACTCGCTCGCCCGGACGCGCGTACGAATCGGTCGGGAAATAGGGCTCCGAATCGGATCCGGTTAAGCCGGTTAAGCCGAATCCGATCCCTACCGGCCGAGATCGGAATCGGCCCCATAATTGGAAAGGGAGCTAGAAAGGTGTCACGAGAGAGAGTGGAAATAATTCACCAGATGAATCCACCTCAAATTCAGAAAGAAGTCAGGATGTTTTTGGGAATGGTCGGTTGCTATAGTGAGTGGTTACCAAACCTTTCCCTAGTGGCTAAGCCTTTACTGAGGCTGACACACAAGGATGTGACTGATCCGCTTCCATTGGACAACAATTGCACAAAAGCATTCCTAGAGTTGAAAGAGAAAAAGCGTCGCGCCCCGGCACTAGGAATGAAAGTTTATTTAAAAGAAAATACACCAATTTGCAGTGAGAGGGAGGGCTGCGCTCTCTAAGTGCCTGTTCAAAAACATGAATGTGTTCAAAGGTCTGTGATGTATTTCCCAATGACCTTTGACCCTAACGTCACAGAAATGCCAGCAAATGAATTGATTTGTTATGAAACTGAATATGAGTGTCTAGATGTCATGAATATATGCATGAAGCCAAGATCAGACTTTAAGGATGAACGTCTGATTCAGCCCAACAATGTCCATTTTGTAGATGGCCCATATTTGAAAGGTAACAATGACACATTAGGAGCAACACATGCTGTGCTTCCTATACATTATGTTGTCAAAGCTTCATGGCTTTCAGTAGTTACCTCAGCCCAAATTTCGAAATTGATTGCCCTTACCATAACATGCAGTATAGCTGCTCAAATGGGAGTCACTGTTGTCATGGGAGAGAGAAATGCTAACTCAGTTGCACAAAATTGTGTTCTGTTAGCATATACATTCAATAGAATCTTCACAGGTGAATTAATAGAGGCTCAAGAAAATGTTTCAGAAACAGAACAACAAGGTTGTATCAGAACAAATTTTGAGAAAAATGACAACTGCATAGTAGCAAATGTGTTATTGCAAAAACTGATGCCCAGGTATAGATTGCCAGTTTCTCTGAAATCAGATCATAATGAGGTTTCAAAGATGATGTGTGCAGAACCACAGATTGGACAAGGATTGGATTGTAGCTATCTGCCCGAAGTTTCAAGCATAATAAAGCAACACAAAGACAGCACAGAGTTACACTTTGCAAAAGACTGTGTTTCAGCATCACTGAAGTGGCTTGAATATGTACATGCAAATGCACTTGTGAAAACAACAGATGAAAAGACTAGCCATTGCTGTGTAGGTCTGGCTGATGTGTAGCATGCAGTTTCTCACCAGATTGCAGCTGCTACACAAGATCTGCATAATGGATGGTGCCAAAACTTTGATCTGAGAGATGCTGTGAAATGGAAAGGCCTGTTCCAAATGATCCTGGAAAAGACTGTTGTGAAATGTGGTGGCCTTCCAAATTGGGTGCATGCCTCTCACACACGTATGGTCCCGTGTCCCCCTGATAAAACAGCTCCTCTTCAAGAAAAGATGCCAGCAGTGGCCAAAAGCCCACGGAAGAGGGTCAGTCAAGCTGTAAGGGAACACACAGAGCGTGAAGCAGCACTAGAGAAAACTGAAGTGGCACTGGAAAAGCAAAAAGTGAAACTGACTCAGATGAAAGCGGTGTCAAAAGGGTGAAAGAGTCAGGTGCAGCCTCTGAAGAAGAAATTAGTGCTGTGGGCCCACGAGTGGAGGTAGAAAAAAGCTGGCTGAAAGGGTATCCAAAACATCGACAGTTGTCCCTTGAAAAATCATTTGCACCCATAGCTGAAACATCTGAATCTGATCAAAGTGAAAATAAAACTGAAAGGCTTGGATTGAAAAAGTGCAAAGAATTGATGGTGCTCTGTCAGAGTTTCTCAGCGATACAAAAGGGGATGATGGACGGAACGTTTGAGCCAATCAAACACTCACCCCCAGTCAACTGATCTGGGTTTAATCCATCATCATTCTTTAGCTCACTCCACCACCCCAGTTCAGACATGGCCATATGCAAATCAGTCTGACCCTGTGCCTCATGGGAACAGTCCAGCACGAACTGCCAAGCCATGTCTTCCCTGGACCGGAAACAAGCATCCTAGGACCGGTTTCTGGCATTCCAGCCGTCATCAGCCAGGCTTGCTTGAATCCAGTGGCAAAGTGAGCAAGGGACCCACGTCTGGGCATACCCCCGCCAACTTAGGGCGAACAAAGCGATACAAAAGGGGATGATGGACGGAACGTTTGAGCCAATCAAACACTCACCCCCAGTCAACTGATCTGGGTTTAATCCATCATCATTCTTTAGCTCACTCCACCACCCCAGTTCAGACATGGCCATATGCAAATCAGTCTGACCCTGTGCCTCATGGGAACAGTCCAGCACGAACTGCCAAGCCATGTCTTCCCTGGACCGGAAACAAGCATCCTAGGACCGGTTTCTGGCATTCCAGCCGTCATCAGCCAGGCTTGCTTGAATCCAGTGGCAAAGTGAGCAAGGGACCCACGTCTGGGCATACCCCGCCAACTTAGGGCGAACAAAGCGATACAAAAGGGGATGATGGACGGAACGTTTGAGCCAATCAAACACTCACCCCCAGTCAACTGATCTGGGTTTAATCCATCATCATTCTTTAGCTCACTCCACCACCCCAGTTCAGACATGGCCATATGCAAATCAGTCTGACCCTGTGCCTCATGGGAACAGTCCAGCACGAACTGCCAAGCCATGTCTTCCCTGGACCGGAAACAAGCATCCTAGGACCGGTTTCTGGCATTCCAGCCGTCATCAGCCAGGCTTGCTTGAATCCAGTGGCAAAGTGAGCAAGGGACCCACGTCTGGGCATACCCCCGCCAACTTAGGGCGAACAAAGCGATACAAAGGGGATGATGGACGGAACGTTTGAGCCAATCAAACACTCACCCCCAGTCAACTGATCTGGGTTTAATCCATCATCATTCTTTAGCTCACTCCACCACCCCAGTTCAGACATGGCCATATGCAAATCAGTCTGACCCTGTGCCTCATGGGAACAGTCCAGCACGAACTGCCAAGCCATGTCTTCCCTGGACCGGAAACAAGCATCCTAGGACCGGTTTCTGGCATTCCAGCCGTCATCAGCCAGGCTTGCTTGAATCCAGTGGCAAAGTGAGCAAGGGACCCACGTCTGGGCATACCCCCGCCAACTTAGGGCGAACAAAGCGATACAAAGGGGATGATGGACGGAACGTTTGAGCCAATCAAACACTCACCCCCAGTCAACTGATCTGGGTTTAATCCATCATCATTCTTTAGCTCACTCCACCACCCCAGTTCAGACATGGCCATATGCAAATCAGTCTGACCCTGTGCCTCATGGGAACAGTCCAGCACGAACTGCCAAGCCATGTCTTCCCTGGACCGGAAACAAGCATCCTAGGACCGGTTTCTGGCATTCCAGCCGTCATCAGCCAGGCTTGCTTGAATCCAGTGGCAAAGTGAGCAAGGGACCCACGTCTGGGCATACCCCGCCAACTTAGGGCGAACAAAGCGATACAAAAGGGGATGATGGACGGAACGTTTGAGCCAATCAAACACTCACCCCCAGTCAACTGATCTGGGTTTAATCCATCATCATTCTTTAGCTCACTCCACCACCCCAGTTCAGACATGGCCATATGCAAATCTGTCTGACCCTGTGCCTCATGGGAACAGTCCAGCACGAACTGCCAAGCCATGTCTTCCCTGGACCGGAAACAAGCATCCTAGGACCGGTTTCTGGCATTCCAGCCGTCATCAGCCAGGCTTGCTTGAATCCAGTGGCAAAGTGAGCAAGGGACCCACGTCTGGGCATACCCCGCCAACTTAGGGCGAACAAGCGATACAAAGGGGATGATGGACGGAACGTTTGAGCCAATCAAACACTCACCCCCAGTCAACTGATCTGGGTTTAATCCATCATCATTCTTTAGCTCACTCCACCACCCCAGTTCAGACATGGCCATATGCAAATCAGTCTGACCCTGTGCCTCATGGGAACAGTCCAGCACGAACTGCCAAGCCATGTCTTCCCTGGACCGGAAACAAGCATCCTAGGACCGGTTTCTGGCATTCCAGCCGTCATCAGCCAGGCTTGCTTGAATCCAGTGGCAAAGTGAGCAAGGGACCCACGTCTGGGCATACCCCCGCCAACTTAGGGCGAACAAAGCGATACAAAGGGGATGATGGACGGAACGTTTGAGCCAATCAAACACTCACCCCCAGTCAACTGATCTGGGTTTAATCCATCATCATTCTTTAGCTCACTCCACCACCCCAGTTCAGACATGGCCATATGCAAATCAGTCTGACCCTGTGCCTCATGGGAACAGTCCAGCACGAACTGCCAAGCCATGTCTTCCCTGGACCGGAAACAAGCATCCTAGGACCGGTTTCTGGCATTCCAGCCGTCATCAGCCAGGCTTGCTTGAATCCAGTGGCAAAGTGAGCAAGGGACCCACGTCTGGGCATACCCCCGCCAACTTAGGGCGAACAAAGCGATACAAAAGGGGATGATGGACGGAACGTTTGAGCCAATCAAACACTCACCCCCAGTCAACTGATCTGGGTTTAATCCATCATCATTCTTTAGCTCACTCCACCACCCCAGTTCAGACATGGCCATATGCAAATCAGTCTGACCCTGTGCCTCATGGGAACAGTCCAGCACGAACTGCCAAGCCATGTCTTCCCTGGACCGGAAACAAGCATCCTAGGACCGGTTTCTGGCATTCCAGCCGTCATCAGCCAGGCTTGCTTGAATCCAGTGGCAAAGTGAGCAAGGGACCCACGTCTGGGCATACCCCGCCAACTTAGGGCGAACAAAGCGATACAAAAGGGGATGATGGACGGAACGTTTGAGCCAATCAAACACTCACCCCCAGTCAACTGATCTGGGTTTAATCCATCATCATTCTTTAGCTCACTCCACCACCCCAGTTCAGACATGGCCATATGCAAATCAGTCTGACCCTGTGCCTCATGGGAACAGTCCAGCACGAACTGCCAAGCCATGTCTTCCCTGGACCGGAAACAAGCATCCTAGGACCGGTTTCTGGCATTCCAGCCGTCATCAGCCAGGCTTGCTTGAATCCAGTGGCAAAGTGAGCAAGGGACCCACGTCTGGGCATACCCCGCCAACTTAGGGCGAACAAAGCGATACAAAGGGGATGATGGACGGAACGTTTGAGCCAATCAAACACTCACCCCCAGTCAACTGATCTGGGTTTAATCCATCATCATTCTTTAGCTCACTCCACCACCCCAGTTCAGACATGGCCATATGCAAATCAGTCTGACCCTGTGCCTCATGGGAACAGTCCAGCACGAACTGCCAAGCCATGTCTTCCCTGGACCGGAAACAAGCATCCTAGGACCGGTTTCTGGCATTCCAGCCATCATCAGCCAGGCTTGCTTGAATCCAGTGGCAAAGTGAGCAAGGGACCCACGTCTGGGCATACCCCGCCAACTTAGGGCGAACAAAGCGATACAAAGGGGATGATGGACGGAACGTTTGAGCCAATCAAACACTCACCCCCAGTCAACTGATCTGGGTTTAATCCATCATCATTCTTTAGCTCACTCCACCACCCCAGTTCAGACATGGCCATATGCAAATCAGTCTGACCCTGTGCCTCATGGGAACAGTCCAGCACGAACTGCCAAGCCATGTCTTCCCTGGACCGGAAACAAGCATCCTAGGACCGGTTTCTGGCATTCCAGCCGTCATCAGCCAGGCTTGCTTGAATCCAGTGGCAAAGTGAGCAAGGGACCCACGTCTGGGCATACCCCCGCCAACTTAGGGCGAACAAAGCGATACAAAGGGGATGATGGACGGAACGTTTGAGCCAATCAAACACTCACCCCCAGTCAACTGATCTGGGTTTAATCCATCATCATTCTTTAGCTCACTCCACCACCCCAGTTCAGACATGGCCATATGCAAATCAGTCTGACCCTGTGCCTCATGGGAACAGTCCAGCACGAACTGCCAAGCCATGTCTTCCCTGGACCGGAAACAAGCATCCTAGGACCGGTTTCTGGCATTCCAGCCGTCATCAGCCAGGCTTGCTTGAATCCAGTGGCAAAGTGAGCAAGGGACCCACGTCTGGGCATGCCCCCGCCAACAGGGTCAAGACTGATTTGCATATGGCTGGGTCCAAACTGGGGTGGTGTGGTGAGCAAAAGAATGATGGATTTAACCCAGATCCTTGTGACTGGGGGTGAATGTTTGCATTGTCCAGCATTCCGTCCATCAATTGTTTCTTTTGCATTTGTCGCCCTAAGTGGGAAGGGTATGCCCAGACGTGGGTCCCGTGCTCACTACACCACTGGATTCAAGCTAGCCTGGCTGAAGAAGGGTGATGCCCTGAAACCGGTCCTAGGATGCTTGTTTCCGGTCCAGGGAGGACCTAGCTTGGCAGTTCGGGCTGGACTGTTCCCACAAGGAACAGGGTCAAGACTGATTTGCATATGGCTGGGTCCAAACTGGGGTGGTGTGGTGAGCAAAAGAATGATGGATTTAACCCAGATCCTTGTGACTGGGGGTGAATGTTTGCATTGTCCAGCATTCCGTCCATCAATTGTTTCTTTTGCATTTGTCGCCCTAAGTGGGAAGGGTATGCCCAGACGTGGGTCCCGTGCTCACTACACCACTGGATTCAAGCTAGCCTGGCTGAAGAAGGGTGATGCCCTGAAACCGGTCCTAGGATGCTTGTTTCCGGTCCAGGGAGGACCTGGCTTGGCAGTTCGGGCTGGACTGTTCCCACAAGGAACAGGGTCAAGACTGATTTGCATATGGCTGGGTCCAAACTGGGGTGGTGTGGTGAGCAAAAGAATGATGGATTTAACCCAGATCCTTGTGACTGGGGGTGAATGTTTGCATTGTCCAGCATTCCGTCCATCAATTGTTTCTTTTGCATTTGTCGCCCTAAGTGGGAAGGGTATGCCCAGACGTGGGTCCCGTGCTCACTACACCACTGGATTCAAGCTAGCCTGGCTGAAGAAGGGTGATGCCCTGAAACCGGTCCTAGGATGCTTGTTTCCGGTCCAGGAGGACCTGGCTTGGCAGTTCGGGCTGGACTGTTCCCACAAGGAACAGGGTCAAGACTGGGGTGGTGTGGTGAGCAAAAGAATGATGGATTTAACCCAGATCCTTGTGACTGGGGGTGAATGTTTGCATTGTCCAGCATTCCGTCCATCAATTGTTTCTTTTGCATTTGTCGCCCTAAGTGGGAAGAGTATGCCCAGACGTGGGTCCCGTGCTCACTACACCACTGGATTCAAGCTAGCCTGGCTGAAGAAGGGTGATGCCCTGAAACCGGTCCTAGGATGCTTGTTTCCGGTCCAGGGAGGACCTGGCTTGGCAGTTCGGGCTGGACTGTTCCCACAAGGAACAGGGTCAAGACTGATTTGCATATGGCTGGGTCCAAACTGGGGTGGTGTGGTGAGCAAAGAATGATGGATTTAACCCAGATCCTTGTGACTGGGGGTGAATGCTTGCATTGTCCAGCATTCCGTCCATCAATTGTTTCTTTTGCATTTGTCGCCCTAAGTGGGAAGGGTATGCCCAGACGTGGGTCCCGTGCTCACTACACCACTGGATTCAAGCTAGCCTGGCTGAAGAAGAGTGATGCCCTGAAACCGGTCCTAGGATGCTTGTTTCCGGTCCAGGAGGACCTGGCTTGGCAGTTCGGGCTGGACTGTTCCCACAAGGAACAGGGTCAAGACTGATTTGCATATGGCTGGGTCCAAACTGGGGTGGTGTGGTGAGCAAAAGAATGATGGATTTAACCCAGATCCTTGTGACTGGGGGTGAATGTTTGCATTGTCCAGCATTCCGTCCATCAATTGTTTCTTTTGCATTTGTCGCCCTAAGTGGGAAGGGTATGCCCAGACGTGGGTCCCGTGCTCACTACACCACTGGATTCAAGCTAGCCTGGCTGAAGAAGGGTGATGCCCTGAAACCGGTCCTAGGATGCTTGTTTCCGGTCCAGGGAGGACCTGGCTTGGCAGTTCGGGCTGGACTGTTCCCACAAGGAACAGGGTCAAGACTGATTTGCATATGGCTGGGTCCAAACTGGGGTGGTGTGGTGAGCAAAAGAATGATGGATTTAACCCAGATCCTTGTGACTGGGGGTGAATGTTTGCATTGTCCAGCATTCCGTCCATCAATTGTTTCTTTTGCATTTGTCGCCCTAAGTGGGAAGGGTATGCCCAGACGTGGGTCCCGTGCTCACTACACCACTGGATTCAAGCTAGCCTGGCTGAAGAAGGGTGATGCCCTGAAACCGGTCCTAGGATGCTTGTTTCCGGTCCAGGGAGGACCTGGCTTGGCAGTTCGGGCTGGACTGTTCCCACAAGGAACAGGGTCAAGACTGATTTGCATATGGCTGGGTCCAAACTGGGGTGGTGTGGTGAGCAAAAGAATGATGGATTTAACCCAGATCCTTGTGACTGGGGGTGAATGTTTGCATTGTCCAGCATTCCGTCCATCAATTGTTTCTTTTGCATTTGTCGCCTAAGTGGGAAGGGTATGCCCAGACGTGGGTCCCGTGCTCACTACACCACTGGATTCAAGCTAGCCTGGCTGAAGAAGGGTGATGCCCTGAAACCGGTCCTAGGATGCTTGTTTCCGGTCCAGGAGGACCTGGCTTGGCAGTTCGGGCTGGACTGTTCCCACAAGGAACAGGGTCAAGACTGATTTGCATATGGCTGGGTCCAAACTGGGGTGGTGTGGTGAGCAAAAGAATGATGGATTTAACCCAGATCCTTGTGACTGGGGGTGAATGTTTGCATTGTCCAGCATTCCGTCCATCAATTGTTTCTTTTGCATTTGTCGCCCTAAGTGGGAAGGGTATGCCCAGACGTGGGTCCCGTGCTCACTACACCACTGGATTCAAGCTAGCCTGGCTGAAGAAGGGTGATGCCCTGAAACCGGTCCTAGGATGCTTGTTTCCGGTCCAGGGAGGACCTGGCTTGGCAGTTCGGGCTGGACTGTTCCCACAAGGAACAGGGTCAAGACTGGGGTGGTGTGGTGAGCAAAAGAATGATGGATTTAACCCAGATCCTTGTGACTGGGGGTGAATGTTTGCATTGTCCAGCATTCCGTCCATCAATTGTTTCTTTTGCATTTGTCGCCCTAAGTGGGAAGAGTATGCCCAGACGTGGGTCCCGTGCTCACTACACCACTGGATTCAAGCTAGCCTGGCTGAAGAAGGGTGATGCCCTGAAACCGGTCCTAGGATGCTTGTTTCCGGTCCAGGGAGGACCTGGCTTGGCAGTTCGGGCTGGACTGTTCCCACAAGGAACAGGGTCAAGACTGATTTGCATATGGCTGGGTCCAAACTGGGGTGGTGTGGTGAGCAAAAGAATGATGGATTTAACCCAGATCCTTGTGACTGGGGGTGAATGTTTGCATTGTCCAGCATTCCGTCCATCAATTGTTTCTTTTGCATTTGTCGCCCTAAGTGGGAAGGGTATGCCCAGACGTGGGTCCCGTGCTCACTACACCACTGGATTCAAGCTAGCCTGGCTGAAGAAGGGTGATGCCCTGAAACCGGTCCTAGGATGCTTGTTTCCGGTCCAGGGAGGACCTGGCTTGGCAGTTCGGGCTGGACTGTTCCCACAAGGAACAGGGTCAAGACTGATTTGCATATGGCTGGGTCCAAACTGGGGTGGTGTGGTGAGCAAAAGAATGATGGATTTAACCCAGATCCTTGTGACTGGGGGTGAATGTTTGCATTGTCCAGCATTCCGTCCATCAATTGTTTCTTTTGCATTTGTCGCCCTAAGTGGGAAGGGTATGCCCAGACGTGGGTCCCGTGCTCACTACACCACTGGATTCAAGCTAGCCTGGCTGAAGAAGGGTGATGCCCTGAAACCGGTCCTAGGATGCTTGTTTCCGGTCCAGGGAGGACCTGGCTTGGCAGTTCGGGCTGGACTGTTCCCACAAGGAACAGGGTCAAGACTGATTTGCATATGGCTGGGTCCAAACTGGGGTGGTGTGGTGAGCAAAAGAATGATGGATTTAACCCAGATCCTTGTGACTGGGGGTGAATGTTTGCATTGTCCAGCATTCCGTCCATCAATTGTTTCTTTTGCATTTGTCGCCCTAAGTGGGAAGGGTATGCCCAGACGTGGGTCCCGTGCTCACTACACCACTGGATTCAAGCTAGCCTGGCTGAAGAAGGGTGATGCCCTGAAACCGGTCCTAGGATGCTTGTTTCCGGTCCAGGGAGGACCTGGCTTGGCAGTTCGGGCTGGACTGTTCCCACAAGGAACAGGGTCAAGACTGATTTGCATATGGCTGGGTCCAAACTGGGGTGGTGTGGTGAGCAAAAGAATGATGGATTTAACCCAGATCCTTGTGACTGGGGGTGAATGTTTGCATTGTCCAGCATTCCGTCCATCAATTGTTTCTTTTGCATTTGTCGCCCTAAGTGGGAAGGGTATGCCCAGACGTGGGTCCCGTGCTCACTACACCACTGGATTCAAGCTAGCCTGGCTGAAGAAGGGTGATGCCCTGAAACCGGTCCTAGGATGCTTGTTTCCGGTCCAGGGAGGACCTGGCTTGGCAGTTCGGGCTGGACTGTTCCCACAAGGAACAGGGTCAAGACTGATTTGCATATGGCTGGGTCCAAACTGGGGTGGTGTGGTGAGCAAAAGAATGATGGATTTAACCCAGATCCTTGTGACTGGGGGTGAATGTTTGCATTGTCCAGCATTCCGTCCATCAATTGTTTCTTTTGCATTTGTCGCCCTAAGTGGGAAGGGTATGCCCAGACGTGGGTCCCGTGCTCACTACACCACTGGATTCAAGCTAGCCTGGCTGAAGAAGGGTGATGCCCTGAAACCGGTCCTAGGATGCTTGTTTCCGGTCCAGGGAGGACCTGGCTTGGCAGTTCGGGCTGGACTGTTCCCACAAGGAACAGGGTCAAGACTGATTTGCATATGGCTGGGTCCAAACTGGGGTGGTGTGGTGAGCAAAAGAATGATGGATTTAACCCAGATCCTTGTGACTGGGGGTGAATGTTTGCATTGTCCAGCATTCCGTCCATCAATTGTTTCTTTTGCATTTGTCGCCCTAAGTGGGAAGGGTATGCCCAGACGTGGGTCCCGTGCTCACTACACCACTGGATTCAAGCTAGCCTGGCTGAAGAAGGGTGATGCCCTGAAACCGGTCCTAGGATGCTTGTTTCCGGTCCAGGGAGGACCTGGCTTGGCAGTTCGGGCTGGACTGTTCCCACAAGGAACAGGGTCAAGACTGATTTGCATATGGCTGGGTCCAAACTGGGGTGGTGTGGTGAGCAAAAGAATGATGGATTTAACCCAGATCCTTGTGACTGGGGGTGAATGTTTGCATTGTCCAGCATTCCGTCCATCAATTGTTTCTTTTGCATCTGTCAGAGTTTCTCAGCACCTGAGTGGTCAAAATGCATGGAAAAAGTACAGAATGCCACTTTGAATGAACTGTATGAGCCACCCTGATGGCAAGCTGGTGACAAAGAGAAAAAGAAATGCTGAAACAAATAACTGGGAATTGTCAAGAGCTAAAGAGAAAAGAATCTTTGAATGATGAAAAAAAAAAGAGAACTGTCCTGTTGAATTTTCCTTTTATTATTTTAGTTCCTTATTTTAGAGAAGACTAACAGTTCCAAGAAGCTACTTAGAGAACTCTGCACTAAACATTTGAGCTTGGCTATATATGATCTGATTACAGACAAAATTTGTGTTGCCTTAGAAATAGAGGTAAAATTGTTATATGCTCAGCTTTTGCAATAAAAATGTCACCTGTGAAATTAAATAAGTGTGATAAAGAACAAATCAATGGAGGTATCATGATTTGACTTTATCAAAGGGAGGATTGATGTAGCTCAGATTTCATCAAGATTAAGCATCGCTCTGTTTTGTGTTTCAGACAGACTGCATTTAAAATGGCACGCAGATTTTGGTGCAAGTGAAAACATATGGCACATGAAACATGAAATGACGCCAAGTTAGATGCTTTTTAAAAGGGGCACTTTTGGTGCATGCAAAGTGAAAGACATGAAATGAGGCCTGGTTAAAATGCTTTCAGTCTGAAATGCTTTAATTTAAAACCATGCTTAATTAATTAATCATGGATCTTTAATGTGTTTAGTTTAGATTTAACCTCACTATAGAATGTACATTTCATTTAGAGAATGTTTTTTTTTTTTTTACTTTTAAAGTAGTACATAATTGTGCTGAATTAACATGTGTTTTTGCAGTGTAGAAAATTCGTGATTTCAGTTTCCTTTAGAAGGCTCACTGTGGCCTCTTTAGCTTAAAGTTAAGAACGGAATGTGTGTTCTCTCCTCCCAGCTCCTTTTCCTTGTAAACAACACTCCCTGTTCCCATCTCAAGAGACTTTGGCTTTGTTGCATATTTAGACAATGCATATTCAGTTCCTAATACATTTTCTCATAATATGTATTAATTAATCAACCATGCACCAACACTACACGTGGGGCAAACGCATTTTGCATGAAAAGCTATCTAAAACATTAGAGCATGTTGCTATGAGTATGTATTAACTGTTTGCGCTTTGAAAATTTGCACTGGTGCATGTTTATGCTATGTTGTACATTGCACATTTTGCATGTGGTGCACAAATAATAGAAAAGCTGCTTTAAATTAATAGCTTTTGCTAGGTAATAATTAATACAGGGTATTAGAATGGTGGGAGGTGAACATAATTGGCTTTACTGTATAAATTAATATTCTTTTTTGTTTGGTTTTACTTTAGTATACATTTGGGCCCACAATAAAAATGGCTGCCTAAGAATCCAGCATGGCTGAGAATTGTTAGCAGTGTGCTGAATGAGAGACGCATGCACAGAAGATTGTGCCAGCTGCATGAACTGCCAAGTGCCTCAAGTGAAGACACATGGGTCAAGGCCCCAATGAACTGTACACTCTTGTCATCGTGCCAATGTACCAGTGTTTGTGGGAGAGTGTCATCCCTACGTGCGATGTGAAAGCGAGAAGGAAATGGACTGATACATTTTTTCCGCTTAAATGTTGCAATATTTGTATAATTATTGATGGTGAAACATATGACTGTATTAAGCCTTAATGCTTCCTTTGTTAAAACTGGTATGGGTTGGATTTGCAATGAGAACAGGATGATGAGACCCCTATGTCACCTGTGCTAACCAATCACAGTGCGAGTTTCTACTGAAACTGCAACATTATTAGTATAGTCAGCCAAGAATTAGAGTATAAATAATGACCCCTTAGAGGGCGTGTCAGTCTTAGGGGGGAGAGGAGAGGAGAAGGAGCAGATCTGACCAGACATCATTTGGGTTAGGTACGTGAACGTCGCGGATGCAGCCTGGGAGGAGATTGCGTCCGAGGAGACACAGAGGGAGGAGGGGGCCTTGCTCATATTTTTTCAGAGAGTCCCTGCACGTCTTATTTTTGGCAAGGCAGATCACATTCCTCTGTGGTCTTGTGAAGGGAGGGCTTTTTAGGAGCAGCTCCTCTATGACAGACAGAGATGAACAGGTGAACACAGAGAAAGAGCAGCTGAGAGATCAGGACAGATTTTGATGCTAAAACTTTAAGTTTCATGCTTTTGACTAACTGGTTTTGAAAAGATTTATTTGTCTTATGCATTTATTTCTCTTTATGGGAGATTCTTGTCAATTATTAATTATTGATTAGGCTTGCAAAACTCACTCTTGAATTATATGTTTCCTAAAACTCTTTAAAGAGTTCTGACCGACATTTTATGCCTCATTCCCTTTTCTTTATGGAGTGCTTTGTATGCAATCTATAATATGTTTTGTCTTAATTCTATTTTTCCTATTTTTCAATTCTGTAACCTGATTGATATTTGACTAATGAATAAAGGGTCAGAGAAACTTAACTTTTGACTAGAAAATAAAACCCTTTAAAAATACTCACAACTCTCATTATTGGCTTAAATATTAATTGCATTTTGATTTTTCATGTTTATGTAAAGTCTCCTGAAGGTGATACACGGTGGCAAAGGTCCATCACCTTTAAAGCGGTAAACTAGAGGTAAATGATGTCTTGCATTGAGAAATTACAGTGAAATTACCGCTGGGTCAGAGGGAGATGGCTGCCACATGGCTCTGGATGGAGGGAGTGTTCCTTCATTCTCAGCTGTGAGGCAAGGGGGCCTGGTGGGAGTTGTAGTGCTGGCTCCCTGTACACACACACCCCTCCCCGTTGAGAAGGCTACCTCCCTGTGAGGTGGAACAGAGGAAGGGAATAGGTAACACATGGCTCTGGGATGGGGGAGTGTTATATCATGTTCAGGGGTGATGCAAGAGAGCATGAGATGGCTACCTACCTGTAAGGTGAAGCATAGCAATGAAATGGCTACCACAGGGCTCTTGGGTGGGGGAGTGTTCCATCCTGCTCAGCTGTGAGGCAAGGGGGCCTGGTGGGAGTTGTAGTGCTGGCTCCCTGTACAAACACACCCCTCCCTGTTGAGAAGGCTACCTCCCTGTGAGGTGGAACAGAGGAAGGGAATAGGTAACACATGGCTCTGGGATGGGGGAGTATTATACCCTGTTCAGGGGTGATACAAGAGAGCATGAGATGGCTACCTACCTGTAAGGTGAAGCATAGCAATGAAATGGCTACCACAGGGCTCTTGGGTGGGGGAGTGTTCCATCCTGCTCAGCTGTGAGGCAAGGGGGCCTGGTGGGAGTTGTAGTGCTGGCTCCCTGTACACACACACCCCTCCCTGTTGAGAAGGCTACCTCCCTGTTAGGTGGAACAGAGGAAGGGAATAGGTAACACATGGCTCTGGGATGGGGAAGTGTTCCATCCTGTTCAGGGGTGATGCAAGAGAGCATGAGATGGCTACCTACCTGTAAGATGAAGCATAGTAATGAAATGGCTGCCATATGGCTCTTTGGTGGGCGGAGTGTTCTATCCTACTCAGCTGTGAGGCAAGGGGGCCTGGTGGGAGTTGTTGTCCTGGCTTCCTGTCCACACCCCCCCTCCCTGTTGAGACAGCTACCTACCTGTAAGGTGAAGCATAGCAATGAAATGGCTGCCACAAGGTTCTGGGTGGGGAGGGTGCTCCATGCTGTTCGGGAGGGAGGCCAGAGGACCTTGTGGGAGTTGTGGTGTTGTTGTCAGGTCCCAACAACCCCCTCCTTAGTGAGCTGACTACCTACCTGTTAGGAGGCACTGTGGAGGGAGATGGCTGCCACATGGCTCTGGGTGGGGGGAGTGTTCCATCCTGCTCAGGTGTGAGGCAAGGGGGCCTGGTGGGAGTTGTAGTGCTGGCTCCCTGTCCACACCCCCCTACCTGTTGAGAAGGCTACCTACCTGTAAGGTGAAGCATAGCAATGAAATGGCTGCCACAAGGTTCTGGGTGGGGAGGGTGCTCCATGCTATTCGGGAGGGAGGCCAGAGGACCTTGTGGGAGTTGTGGTGTTGTTGTCAGGTCCCAACAACCCCCTCCCTAGTGAGCTGACTACCTACCTGTTAGGAGGCACTTTGGATGGAGATGGCTGCCACGTGGCTCTGGGTGGGGGGAGTGTTCCATTCTGCTCAGCTGTGATGCAAGGGGGTCCTGGTGGGAGTTGTAGTGCTGGCTCCCTGTACACACGCACCCCTCCCCGTTGAGAAGGCTACCTCCCTGTGAGGTGGAACAGAGGAAGGGAATAGGTAACACAGGGCTCTGGGATGGGAGAGTGTTCCATCCTGTTCAGGGGTGATGCAAGAGAGCATGAGATGGCTACCTACCTGTAAGGTGAAGCATAGCAATGAAATGGCTGCCACAGGGCTCTTGGGTGGGGGGAGTGTTCTATTGTGCTCAGCTGTGAGGCAAAGGGGCCTGGTGGGAGTTGTAATGCTGGCTCCCTCTACACACACCCCTCCCTGTTGAGAAGGCTACCTCCCTGTGAGGTGGAACAGAGGAAGGGAATAGGTAACACATGGCTCTGGGATGGGGGAGTGTTCCATCCTGTTCAGGGGTGAAGCAAGAGAGCATGAGTTGGCTACCTATCTGTAAGGTGAAGCATAGCAATGAAATGGCTGCCACATGGCTCTGGGTGGGGGGGTCTTCCATCCTGCTCAGCTGTGAGGCAAGAGGGCCTGGTGGGAGTTGTTGTGCTGGCTCTCTGTCCACACCCCCCTCCCTGTTGAGAAGGATACCTACCTGTAAGGTAAAGCACAGCAATGAAATGGCTGCCACATGGCTCTTGGGTGGGGGGAGTGTCCCATCCTGCTCAGCTGTGAGGCAGGGGGGCCTGGTGGGAGTTGTAGTGCTGGCTCCCTGTACACACACACCCCTCCCCGTATAGAAGGCTACCTCCCTGTAAGGCGGAACAGAGGAAGGGAATAGGTAACACATAGCTCTGGGATGGGAGAGTGTTCCATCCTGTTCAGGTGTGTTGCAAGAGAGCATGAGATGGCTACCAACCTGAAAGGTGAAGCATAGCAAAGAAATGGCTGCCACATGGCTCCTGGGTGGGGGGAGTGTTCCATCCTGCTCAGCTGTGAGGCAAGGGGGCCTGGTGGGAGTTGTAGTGCTGGCTCCCTGTACACACACATCCCTCCCTGTTGAGAAGGCTACCTCCCTGTGAGGTGGAACAGAGGAAGGGAATAGGTAACACATGGCTCTGGGATGGGGGAGTGTTATATCCTGTTCAGGGGTGCTGAAAGAGCGCATGAGATGGCTACCTACCTGTAAGGTGAAGCATAGCAATGAAATGGCTGCCACAGGGCTCTTGGGTGGGGGGAGTGTTCCATCCTGCTCAGCTGTGAGGCAAGGGGACCTGGTGGGAGTTGTAGTGCTGGCTCCCTGTACACACACACCCCTCCCCGTTGAGAAGGCTACCTCCCTGTGAGGTGGAACAGAGGAAGGGAATAGGTAACACATGGCTCTGGGATGGGGGAGTGTTATATCCTGATCAGGGGTGATACAAGAGAGCATGAGATGGCTACCTACCTGTAAGGTGAAGCATAGCAATGCAATGGCTGCCACATGGCTCTTGGGTGGGGGGGTGTTCCATCCTGCTCAGCTGTGAGGCAAGGGGTACTGGTGGGAGATGTAGTGCTGGCTCCCTGTACACACACCCCTCCCTGTTGAGAAGGCTACCTACCTGTGAGGTGGAACAGAGGAAGGGAATAGGTAACACATGGCTCTGGGATGGGGAGTGTTCCATCCTGTTCAGGGGTGATGCAAGAGAGTATGAGATGGCTACCTACCTGTAAGATGAAGCATAGCAATGAAATGGCTGCCATATGGCTCTTTGGTGGGCGGAGTGTTCCATCCTGCTCAGCTGTGAGGTAAGAGGGCCTGGTGGGAGATTATGTGCTGGCTCCCTGTCCACACCCACCCTCCCTGTAGAGACAGCTACCTACCTGTAAGGTGAAGAATAGCAATGAAATGGCTGCCACAAGGTTCTGGGTGGGGAGGGTGCTCCATGCTGTTCGGGAGGGAGGCCAGAGGACCTTGTGGGACTTGTGGTATTGTTGTGAGGTCCCAACAACCCCCTCCCTAGTGAGCTGACTACCTACCTGTTAGGAGGTACTGTGGAGGGAGATGGCTCCCACATGGCTCTGGGTGGGGGAGTGTTCCTTGATGCTCAGCTGTGAGGCAAGGGGGCCTGGTGGGAGTTATAGTGCTGGCTCCCTGTACACACACACCCCTCCCTGTTGAGAAGGCTACCTACCTGTAAGGGAAAGCATAGAAATGAAATGGCTGCCACATGGTTCTGGGTGGGGAGGGTGCTCCATGCTGTTTGGGAGGGAGGCCAGAGGACCTTGTGGGACTTGTGGTATTGTTGTGAGGTCCCAACAACCCCCTCCCTAGTGAGCTGACTACCTACCTGTTAGGAGGCACTGTAGAGGGAGATGGCTGGCACATGGCTCTGGGTGGGGAAGTGTTCCTTCATGCTCAGCTGTGAGGCAAGGGGGCCTGGTGGGAGTTGTAGTGCTGGCTCCCTGTACACACACACCCCTCCCTGTTGAGAAGGCTGCCTCCCTGTGAGGTGGAACAGAGGAAGGGAATAGGTAACACATAGCTCTGGGATGGGAGAGTGTTCCATCCTGTTCAGGGGTGATGCAAGAGAGCATGAGATGGCTACCTACCTGTAAGGTGAAGCATAGCAATGAAATGGCTGCCACGAGGCTCTTGGTTGGGGGAGTGTTCCAACCTGCTCAGCTGTGAGGCACGGGGGCCTGGTGGGAGTTGTAGTGCTGGCTCCCTGTGCATACACACCCCTCCCCGTATAGAAGGCTACATCCCTGTAAGGTGGAACAGAGGAAGGGAATAGGTAACACATGGCTCTGGGATGGGAGAGTGTGCCATCCTGTTCAGGGGTGTTGCAACAGAGCATGAGATGGCTACCTAACTGTAAGGTGAAGCACAGCAATGAAATGGCTGCCACATGGCTCTTGGGTGGGGGGAGTGTTCCATCCTGCTCAGCTGTGAAGCAAGGGGGGCTGGTGTGAGTTGTAGTGCTGGCTCCCTGTACACATACCCCTCCCTGTTGAGAAGGCTACCTCCCTGTGAGGTGGAACAGAGGAAGGGAATAGGTAACACATGGCTCTGGGATGGGGGAGTGTTCCATCCTATTATGGGGTGATGCAAGAGAGCATGAGATGGCTACCTACCTGAAATATGAAGCATAGCAATGAAATGGCTGCCACATGGCTCTTGGGTGGGGGGAGTGTTCTATCCTGCTCAGCTGTGAGGCAAGGGGGCCTGGAGGGAGTTGTTGTGCTGGCTCCCTGTCCACACCCCCCTCCCTATTGAGAAGGCTACGTACCTGTAAGGTTAAGCATAGCAATAAAATGGCTGCCACATTGCTCTTGGGTGGGGGGAGTGTTCTATCCTGCTCAGCTGTGAGGCAAGGGGGCCTGGAGGGAGTTGTTGTGCTGGCTCCCTGTCCACACCCCCTCCTCCCTGTTGAGAAGGCTACCTACCTGTAAAGTAAAGCATAGCAATGAAATGGCTGCCACATGGCTCTTGGGTGGGGGAGTTTTCCATTCTGCTCAGCTTTGAGTCAAGGGGGCCTGGTGGGAGTTGTAGTGCTGGCTCCCTGTACACACACACCCCTCCCTGTTGACAAGGCTATCTCCCTGTGAGGTGAAACAGAGGAAGGGAATAGGTAACACATGGCTCTGGGATGGGAGAGTGTTCCATCCTGTAAAGGGGTGATGCAAGAGAGCATGAGATGGCTACCTACCTGTAAGGTGAAGCTTAGCAATGAAATGGCTACCACATGGCTCTTGGGTGGGGAGAGTGTTCCATCCTGCTCAGCTGTGAAGCAAGGGGGCCTGGTGGGAGTTGTTGTGCTGGCTCCCTATTCACCCCCCCCTCCCTGTTGAGACAGCTACCTACCTGTAAGGTGAAGCATAGCAATGAAATGGCTGCCACAATGTTCTGGGTGGGGAGGGTTCTCCATGCTTTTCGGGAGGGAGGCCAGAGGACCTTGTGGGAGTTGTGGTGTTGTTGTCAGGTCCCAACAACCCCCCCCCCCTAGTGAGCTGACTACCTACCTGTTAGGAGGCACTGTGGAGGGAGATGGCTGCCACATGGATCTGGGTGGGGGGAGTGTTCCTTCCTGTTCAGCTGTGAGGCAATGGGGCCTGGTGGGAGTTGTAGTGCTGGCTCCCTGTACACACACTCCCTTCCCTGTTGAGAAGGCAACCTCCCTGTGAAGTGGAACAGAGGAAGGGCATAGGTAACACAAGGCTCTGGGATGGAGGAGTGTTCTACCCTGTTCAGGGGTGATGCAAGAGAGCATGAGATGGCTACCTACCTGTAAGGTGAAGCATAGCAATGAAATGGCTGCCACATGGCTCTGGGTGGATAGAGTGTTCCATCCTGCTCAGCTGTGAGGCAAGGGGGCCTGGTGGGAGTTGTAGTGCTGGCTCCCTGTACACATACCGCTCCCTGCTGAAAAGGATACCTCTCCTTGTGAGGTGGAACAGATGAAGGGAATAGGTACCACATGGCTCTGGGATGGAGGAGCGTTCTATCCTGTTCTATCCTGTTCAGGGGTGATGCAAGAGAGCATGAGATGGCTACCTACCTGTAAGGTGAAGCATAGCAATTAAATGGCTGCCACATGGCTCTTGGGTGGGGGGAGTGTTCCATCCTGCTAAGCTGTGAGGCAAGAGGGCCTGGTGGGAGTTTTTGTGCTAGCTCCCAGGCCACACCCCCCTCCCTGTTGAGAAAGCTACCTACCTGTAAGGTGAAGCATAGCAATGAAATGGCTGCCACATGGCTCTTGGGTGGGGGAGTTTTCCATTCTGCTCAGCTGTGAGTCAAGGGGGCCTGGTGGGAATTGTAGTGCTGGCTCCCTGTACACACACACCCCTCCCTGTTGAGAAGGCTATCTCCCTGTGAGGTGAAACAGAGGAAGGGAATAGGTAACTCATGGCTCTGGGATGGGGGAGTGTTCCATCCTGTTATGGGGTGATGCAAGAGAGCATGAGATTGCTACCTACCTGTAAGGTGAAGCATAGCAATGAAATGGCTGCCACATGGCTCTGGGGTGGGTGGAGTGTTCCATCCTGCTCAGCTATGAGGCAAGGGGGCCTGGTGGGAGTTGTAGTGCAGGCTCCCTGTACACACACACCCCTCCCTGTTGAGAAAGCTACCTCCCTGTGCGGTGGAACAGAGGAAGGGAATAGGTAACTCATGGCTCTGGGATGGGGGAGTGTTCCATCCTGTTATGGGGTGATGCAAGAGAGCATGAGATTGCTACCTACCTGTAAGGTGAAGCATAACAATGAAATGGCTGCCACATGGCTCTTGGGTGGGGGGAGTGTTCCCGTGCTGCTCAGCTGTGAGGCAAGAGGTCCCTGTGGGAGGTGTAGTGCTGGCTACCTGTACACATCCCCCCATGGACATATTTCTAGCTACCTTTGAGGTGAATCAGAGGAAGGAAATGGTAGATATGTGAGACATTTGTTGGTAAGAGTGTGTTGTACATAAGTGCATTTAGGTATACAAAGTGTAGCTTTATAGTTGTGCAAGACAGTACATGGGAGTCTGATGGGATACATTTGTTGGTTCTTACCAGTCTCCACTCCCCCAGATATTCCTGTGAGACTGTCTGGATGCAGGATGGGAAGCACCTTCTCCTCCCATTCAGTGAATGTTAGTGGTGGAATGGGAGGGCCACCGCTAGTCCTCTGAGCCACCTCATGGTTCCTGTTGGCACGGTATTTCACCCTGGTCTTTAGGTCATGCCACCTATTCTTGATGTCACGCATTGTGCATAGGGTGGTCCATACTGCATTGACTTTGTTGACTATCCTTTCCCACATTTGATTTTTTCTGACTAGTGGGGTCTGTTGGACCATGCTTCCAAACAAATGTGGTTCTACTCTAATTATCTCGTCTACCATCACTGACAACTCATTGTGTGTGAATTTAGGCATTTTTTTCTGTGACATGGTGTGTGATGTGCAGAAAAGTGACATGTGCAGGTAGGAAGGTGGTGTTGGAGATGTGTGAGGTGTGTGTTGGAAGTGTTGTTGTGGGTGGTTGTGATAGTGCGTTGTGTGATGATTTGCCTCTCCTTTTAGCTGTGGTGTATGGCCCTTCACCCATGACAATCCCAGGGTGGTGGGTGGGAACCAAGGTGCAGAAACACATCACACATGGCCACTCAACAAGACTCCTGAATGTCTGACACACTGCACACTACGCTGTACATGGACATGACGGCAATACCACACCAACCAATGGGATCCAGCCACAGTCACACACCAATGAAGAAGCCAAGGACACCCACAAAGAACACACATAGACAACTACCAACATTGCAGCCCGGACCCTGAGGAGTGCCAGCAGTCACACACACAACGTGTCACAATCACTGAAAGATAACACAAACTGGAAATCACATGACAGGTGTAAACAACAAGTGCCAAGGGGAATCCTGACTGTGACCCATCTGCGTCTGCACACAAACTCAGCCCTGACAGCAAACACACCTATGGGTGACTCCCTGATGACCAGTAATGTGCCATGCACCCACATCACAGAGAATCCAGGGAGAAGACTTGGGGGGAACATAGGTCAACTCAGCAAGCATCACAAACAGGTACAACACTAGGGATCCCAGCATGCACAGCAAAACGGAAGTGAACACACAGACATGCTCATACAACACACACCTTGGGCGCAGGCAATGTCACAGGAGTACACACTGCCATGAGGGGACTCCACTCCTGTGTGAGGAAAGCTGTGCCATATGTTGCCTCAGTAGGGCTCCATCATGTCAGCTGAGCACTTGGTCACACAGTCAACAATTAGCACCAAATGAAGGCTCCCGTCACATCAGCCTGGTCATGGCAGTGCCAACGAAATCATCAGCACAGATCCAACACACTTGTATAGCAATGTTGCACTGACAACACAGATGAGTCCTTCCCCATTGATGCCCGAACCTGCATGTCCAGTGGAGATGGCCACACGGTCAGGGAAGTAGACGAATTGAACAATGGCAGGTACAACAGATGTGCAGGGGTGGAAGCCACAGATGTGAAATTGCTAATGTAAGTAGGAAATCCCATTGCCAAATATTGAACACATGACACCCTCAGATGCTGCTAAGGATGACATGGATACACCACAGGATAGGACACATTCCCCCCTGGACCACATGTGTTCCTGCACAGTAACACTTCATTATCATGAGACCAAATATCACCATCACTGCGGCAAGGGCATGGTTAGCATCATCAACAACATGTACATCAGAAGCAAAAGCACAAGAGAACAGAAAGGTGCTTTATTCAGCATATGTGGGTCTAACAGTTGATGTCCAGCAAAAAATTAACAAAGGCCAATGGCCAGTCCAACATGAAAGTCAAAACAGGGTGACAGTGGCAGATGTCACCCTACGCATGCCTGCACTGATGAAAGCCAGGGACAATCCCCTTGGAGAGGCATACGGGGGGGCAGGCCAGGCACCGCAGGGACAGGATCATGGCTCACCAGAAGGAGGCAGGGAAGGGGTGGTGGGTGCTGGAGAGCCACTGACAACAGCAGTGGAGGTGTCTGACATGGTGTGTGCCGGCACAACTGGGGGGCATGACTCTGATGGTGTGGGTGCCGGCAAGACTGCAGGGGACCGTGCAGATGGAGTGGACAGGTTTCCCCTGCAGTGCCCAAGTCAGACAGGGTGGTAGTGGACTCCACTGCAGTGCCTACCTCCAGGGGAGGAGAATGGGGATCAGGTAAGGTGGGCAGGACAGAGGGGAGGACACCGTCTCCACACCAGTGGCACAGACAAGCGCAGCGGGGGTGTGGGGCCGGAAGAGCAAGTGGCAGGGGGAGAAGGCCTGATCTTTTTGGGGATGGTGTATCTGTGGGTGGGGGAACCTGGGGCAGGGTGTGGTGGGGGCACCTGTGGAGTGGGGGCCTGAGGGATGGAGGAAGGAGACTTGGTGCCTGAGCTGCAGGGCGGCGGCGGGGTCTTGCTCTTCCGGGTCCGGGGGACTTGCGGATGGGGGCGTCAGTCGGTCTGCGCCTGGGGGAGGGTGTCTGGTGGCGAGGGGCACTCCGCTCCGTGTGGGTGGGCTTCCTCTTCCCCCTGAATGCTGTATCAGCTGGATCGGAGGGGAAGAGGCCGAGGTCACTGAGGAAGAGCCGCTGGGTCTTTGGGGTTGCAGGTGAGGCAACGGAGGGGGCTTTGGAGGGAGAGGCAACTGTGGACTGCGCAGTGCTCATGGATGCGTGTGTGTGTGACTGAGCCCCATCCCCTGTGAATGTGGTTTCAGTCCCCTGACTGTGCGTGCGTGTGCGTCTTGTCTGTGGCGTGTGTGTGTGTGTGCTGCTCGTGTCTGTGCTGGTGTGTGCCTGTGCCAGTGTGTGTGTGCTTGGGACAGGTAAGGTGCTGGGGAGTGTGGATGGGGCAGAGACAGGAGGGGTGAGGGACTGTTGGAGGAGGGACACTGCTGCCGTCAGGGAGGAGTCCATGGACCTATTGCCCCTCTGTAGGGCAGACATGCCCGATGAGATGCCCTCCATGAACGACACCAGCTGAGTCAACAGAGTGGTGTGTGCATGGAGGACACTCAGCATCGCTGTCTGCCCTACATGGAGCTGGCGAAGGAGGTACACAGACTCCTCACTCAGGGCAGCAGGGGAAACAGGGGCAGGGGGTGCGGTGCCTGGCCCGAAGGAGACACGCTCCCGAACATGGGAGCCTCCACGGACCTTGGGAATGGGAGCCGATGGGAGGGTGGTGGTGGTGGTGGGGACAGCAACACTAGCTGGGGTGTGGTGGCTGCTGACACCCGCCTCCATAAGGGAGTCATCCTCCGAGCTGCTGTGGTCCTCAGCTGAGGTGGATGGTGCTGAGGACTCCTCGGTGTGGCTCCCCTCGCCCTCCGTGCCACTGGGTCCCTCCGACCACTCCTCGGCTGTTGACCCAGTCTGGGTCTGCGGCTCCTCCTGGTCCGTGGAGCTGTCCCCTCCTGTGGCCGTGGATGTATCTGCAAACAATAGGGAAACAGACAGACATCAGTCACCTGCACCGAACGCACACACCACAGTAAGTACAGCACAATACAGAGCAAGGCCTGGCATCCTTAGTTGAACATTGCTAAAATTGCCCAAACAGAATAGGAGAAGCCAATTGTCAGTCTGATCGTCAACCATGGCACTCACATCCCACCTGGCCTTGCACCCATCTGTCTGGCGTCCGTTGGCTGGCAATACCCCAGTGTGGACACATGCACCACCTACACAGTAGTTGGACGGTGCAGAGAACATGGTGAAGCATGTGAACATTCACACATCACAACTCTTGCCACTGAGTCAGTACAGGTGCCCGGATGAAAGTGATGCCCAGAGTCAGATATATGAAATGCATGTGATGCATACCGGCGACAGACACCACGATGCACCCATGTGCTGATAGCCATTGCCACTATGGTGTGCATGTAGCACATGTCACTCCCCTGCAGGATCACTCATAGGAAGTCACATGCCATGGCACAGGCATGCCTGCTAAGTCATACATCACTGTCTCCAGTCACATGGGCAGGGCAGCCACACAACAACAGTCTGCACTGTGTCACAATAGTAGGTCATGGGGAATGCAAGTCCTGGAGCTGAACAAGTGCACATGTACATCCCCCTCACACCACATCATCTGAACCCTTATCTGTCCAGGTCATACTGATTGGACATATGACCTGTAACACAAGCCTCTGAACCTGAGCACCTCACAATCTGCTGTGAATGGGAAACAGCTGCATGGACCTCACATTCGCATACCCCAGTCTGCACGGTCAGGTGTTCAAACACCTATGTGTCACACAAGTATCGTCTCCTATGGTCACATCTCCGGTGGCATGCTGAGCCCCAACCGATAAACACCCCAGCAGTCCTGACATCGAAGCCACAGCACACTGACACAGAGGCTGACACCTGAGGGGACATATCACTGAGCACAACGTGTCAGCTGATACACGGGAGTACAGAGTGCATTGCATGGCCTGGAGTAGGCATGACTGTCCTGCCCCACATGAATGAGGGATGAACCCTGGAAAGTAGGCAGCTGGCTAAGTATGTGTGACACACGTAATATACACACTCCTGGGGCCCAAACATAGTTCCCACCCGCAGCTTGGGTGTGTGCCAGTTACCCCAGGCACATGTGGTGGATCAGCTCAGCAATTGGACCACATATCAAAGTAACACGCAGATTACATGTCAGAACACAGGCATTGTGTAAGCAATGGACCCACCCATGATGCCCACCACAGTTAGGGGAACAGATGCTGTCCCCCACCTTGAGTCAAGCAAACTGCAAGGACACAGTACCCAAGTGACACAATTCCCTGACTGCAAGGGCCACACCTGGGTATCAGATGAGGAGTGGGCAGTGCACAATCGAGGGACATGGGTCCTGGACCACATGACTGATGTGCTGTGGAAGTTTAACCAGGCC
The DNA here is from genome assembly GCA_963921515.1 of Calotriton arnoldi. Taxonomy (NCBI): domain Eukaryota; kingdom Metazoa; phylum Chordata; class Amphibia; order Caudata; family Salamandridae; genus Calotriton; species Calotriton arnoldi. The sequence continues at coordinate 1,094,738 of CAWUFW010000355.1, read as the reverse complement.
AGAGGAGGGCACATAGCATGGCAGACAGAGTACACAATGCAGTCATGGACTCACCCCCTCCGTGCTGCTCCCTGGCCTTCGGCTGCCCATCCAGATCAGGGAAGACCACCGCCAGGATCCTGAGCATGTGGGGGGTCAGGGTCCGGTGTCCGCCCCTCCTGCGAGGAGGCGACAGCTTCAGCTGGACCCGTGCGATCCTCCGGGTCCAGCCCCGAAGGTCCTGCCACCTCTTCTGGCAGTTGCGGATCCGGCGCTTGTAGTCCCCCACGGATCTCACTGCCCGGTCGCTGGTCAGCCATATCTTCTGCTTCTGGTGGGCATCAACCTGTGAGGATGACAAAGTGAGATTGCTATTACTACACATGCAACATATCCGTGCATTACACAGTTGTGTATACATGTCTCAATCACAGGGGCACATGATGTACACAGGCAGTGCATCGATGGCCATGGACAGTATGCCAGCAGTAACTACATGGTATCATTGCCTGGGAAGTAAAACCCTGTTTAAATGCACTGTCACTGCACTATACCTGTCCAGTGCATGTAACTACACAATATGGGGGGTGACAACTACTCAGTGAGCCTGCTAGCCAGTGGCGTGCAGACTGTTAGCCTTGCTAGTCAGACAACATGCACATTTAGGAAGGCAGTGGACAGAACACTCACCTGCTCCCCTGCTTTCCCATACAGCTTGCTGTACTGTGGAAGGTTTCTGTCCAGCAGGGCCTGGTTCTCCTCAGTGCTGAAGGCTGGGGCTCTCTCCACAGTACGTGCCATTGCAGGGTCCAGAGGGTGCAGATACAGCAGCAGTGGTGGTGGCAGATGTCGTCCTGGAGCATGTAGTGCAGGCAAGTGAGCTCTCAGGGGAACAGCCAGCATTATATGTGTGCTGCAGAGGCAGTTACTGTCCCATGTGTCCAAAGTGATAGGTCCAAGTCGTTAGCATCTTCTGAATCTGGCCAATCCATGGAATTGCACCACTTACACACGCCCACAGCATCCTTCAAAAGTTCAACTTCATGACACCCATGAATTTGCAACATTGTTGTGGGTGACCAACTGACTTTCCAGCATCAGACTCGTTCAAAATTTGAAAACGCGTCCGTTGCCAGGCCAGGCCATAGCCAATGGGTGCGCACCGATCGGTCCATTGCTGTTCAACGCGTACCCGGGATGCAACGCGTACCCGCACACATTGAATGCAATGGGCCGGCCGGGCACACCGATCGGTCCATTGCTGTTCAACGCGTACCCGGGATGCAACGCGTACCCGCACACATTGAATGCAATGGCCAATGTGTGCGCACCGATCGGTCCATTGCTGTCCAACGCGTATTGCGAATACAACGCGTACCAGCACACATTGAATGCAATGGCCAATGTGTGCGCACCGATCGGTCCATTGCTGTCCAACGCGTATTGCGAATACAACGCGTACCAGCACACATTGAATGCAATGGCCAATGTGTGCGCACCGATCGGTCCATTGCTGTCCAACGCGTATTGCGAATACAACGCGTACCAGCACACATTGAATGCAATGGCCAATGTGTGTGTACCGATCGGTCCATTGCTGTCCAACGCGTCCCTGTACATGTCACTGGCATATGTCACCATGCCTGTCACAGGTGAACATATGCCAGCCACATATACTTCCCAGGGAGTGAGGGGCACACCTACAACACCACAGCCTGTCCAAACTGTATCCTAAGGCATGTAAGGCTGTATTACCTATTCCGTGTATGGGGGTGAACATGTTGTTCTGTGGGTGTCACTTGGGGCAGCCACCCCCAGGCTGTGCGCGTGTTCATGGGGACAGTGTCCTTGGTGTTTCGTGTACATGACCACTGTGATGTGCAACTGTTCATATCTGAGCATGTGGCATGGTCACATTTCACGGTGGTGTATGTGTATGTCATGTCACATGCCCCCTGAGTCCCATGTGGGACGGTATGTTTAACCCAGGGTGACCCATTGGCACAATAGTGATGGTCCTCCACAGTCTGTGTGCATGTTGTGTTTACAATGTCTCGGATTTCATGTGCACAATGGGAGACAGTCTCCACATCCACGTTGTTTGTGCGTGGACTTTGATGTTGTGCGTGTGTGTGTCACAGACGTCCATGTCTGTCCTGCCGAGGCAACAGGGACCACTACCTGTGGGGGTCATGGTTGTTTTGCTGTGGTGTATACATGATACGCCATGTCATGCCAATGTCCATGTGGCAATACAGGGTCCCTGGGAATCTACCTGTCGTTGGGCTGTGATGCCTGGGGCACATCTGTCCTCACATGTCACTGTGGGGTGTGTTTGTAACGTGGCAGCAGGAGATGGGAAATGTGACACGTCCTCATGATACCCAATGGCACAACCTGGGACTTATTGATGCCACTTGTTGAACTGTGATGTTGGATGTTGGCCATGTATGTGCCATACATGTCCTTACGGAACTGCACACATCATGTACTTGTGCCTCATAATGATGTATCGTGTGATATTGAGTGTGTACAATGCCACATATGTGGGGTGAGTGACAATCTTTCTTTGTTCACCTATGCACTGCAGGGCACCAGCTGTCCATAGACCATTCCCTGACCTGGCAACGATGGTGGAACGTGACAGCATCCGAAGGTACCGCTTCACCAGGCAGCTGATTGATGATTTGGCAGTGCGCTTGGCACCACACCTGCAACCTGGCCGGCCGTACCCTACAGCGCTGACCCCCAAGGTGAAGGTGATGGCAGCCCTACACTTCTTTGCCACCGGTACCTTTCAACACACTCTGGCGACTGCTGGTGGGATGTCACAGACCATGTTCAGCCGTGTGCTCCACGATGTATTGGAGGCTATGTTGATATACCTGAACCAGTACATCTATTTCCCTAGACTCCAGCAACTCACTGACGTGAAGAGTGACTTCTATGCCCTGGGGAGGATGCCGCATGTCATTGGCTCCATTGACGGGACACATGTGGCTTTGGTACCACCACAGGCCCAGGAGCAGGCATACAGGAACCGCAAGCACGACCACTCGGTCAATGCACTGGTGGTCTGTCTTGCAGATATGACCATCTCACACGTGTGTGCCCGTTTCCCCGGTTCTGCACACGATGCCTACGTGATGAGGAGTAGTCGCATCCCGAGGATGATGCCACAGATGCGGAACCAGCGTGCCTGGCTTGTTGGTGTGTACTGACTTTGTACCATTGTGTGTGTTCTGCAATGTAGTGTTCCACCCTCTTTTCCAACTCAGCTAATGTGCAATTGTCTGTATGTAGGTGACTCCGGATATCCCAACATGCCGTGGTTGCTGACGCCCCTCAGGAACCCTGTGACACCAGCCCAGATGCGCTACAATGAGGCACATGGTCGGACGAGGAGAGTGATTGAGCGGACATTTGGTCTCCTGAAGAGCCGCTTCCGCTGCCTGGACAAGACAGGAGGGTCCCTCCCATATGCCCCAGCAAAGGTGTGCAAGATTGTCATCGTCTGCTGCATGCTACACAACCTGGCAGTGCGGAAGGAGTTGCCTCTCATCCTGGATGACGATGACCAACGTCCGCCACCTGTGGAGGATCCTGGGCTGGACCACGATGCCAGTGATGATGATGATGATGATGGTGATGTCCGCACACAGCTCATCACCAACTTCTTCAGCTGAATGTAAGTATCCAGAGATGTCATGTAACTGATGTGAGTTTGCATGATATGTGTTGGTGGTGCTCTGGTGCTGTTTGAGTGTGTCCATGTGCTACATGACTGTATGCGTGGAGCGATGTGTCCTTACAGGTAGTCTGTACTCCCCAACAGTGTTGACCTGCTAACTTGGTTCTGGGTGGGTATCTTGTGACATGTATTGGGCATGAGTATTGCAGTTCTGTCCTGTTCTTCAGTGCTTTTGACTGTGTGTCATTTCTGTCCTTCACAGGGTACTTTCAGAGTCGTTTGGTCAACTGTGATCCCCAACACCGTGATTCGACTTCCAGGGTGGTAGCTGTCGTGTCCCTACAGGTGATGTGCACCACACCCATGGACTTCCTTCCTTCTACACTTGTTGACTGTGTGCCCGCTGCCAGGTGGGATTACCTTGCATCTGTGGTGGTTACAACATGTTGCAAATGTGTAATAAACCTGTGCTTCACTTTGTGATGTGCGTTGTCTGTGGTCACACATCTGACTGACATTTGCTTACTGCACCAGTGGGCTAGTTAACACAGACTGTGAATGGGTGTTGGGTCTGTGCAATGCAACGTATTTCCTGGCAACATCAGTGTAGGCGATGAGTCAGATGGCCATGGTGTGTATGTGTTGTGTAGCCCTGGTGGTGTGCCTCCCTCATATGTGTGACGTCGCCATGACTCACATGCCGGTGTTGTACTTGCTGTAGCAGTTAGCATGCACAGTGTCATTTCCCAGATCATCATCACCACTTCAGAGACAACGTAGGAATCACAACAGAGGCAAGTATGGTGTATTAGTGAGTTTATTGACATACATGTGTGAGTATAGTGCACAGGATGGTGGGTGCTGTACATTGTGATTGTAATCCAAAGTTCCTAGATGATTTGGAAGTCCTGGTAGCAGAAATGTCCAGAGTAAAGTCCACAGTCATCTGAGACATTGGTCCAACTTGAGCTCCCCATGTCATGTGGGAGAGTTGTGTTGCAGTCAACAGGGTGAATAGTTTGCGCACAAAGGTGATTATCCAGAACAGGTTTTGGCTTCCTGGGGGTTGCACATGGCCATCGGCCTCTCACTTGCCCCTCCTCGGACGGCCCCTCTTCTTTGGGGGGGACCCTCAAGTGCAGGCTGCTGCGGCACAGGGGACTCTCCGCCAGAGTCATCCTCCCTCCCTGTGGCAGTTGCAGTTGTTTCAGCACCAGATGTTGTGGGCACACAGGGAGGTGTTGACTGGTTGCTGCTCATCTGGCGGAGGCATTGTAATATGTCCCTATGCACCGCCGTCATCTCTTGCAGTGTGTCCCACTTGGACTCCACGCGGGACATGTGTGAGTCCAAGCGGGCATGATGGGCAGCCTGCTGCTGTTTAATGTCCCTGAGGAGCCCCACTACCTGGCTGAGCTCTCCGGTGCTGGACTGGTACGCATCGGATATGCGTGCCAGTTGTGGGTCATCATGCAGTCCAGACCCCTCTGCGATCAGTGACCTATGTCTCCCACCCCTCCCACCACCCCTGCCGACACGTGCAGTACCTGAGATGGCACACACAGGTGACCCTGGGCCCCCTTGGGGGTTGTTGGTGGTGTTGGTGTCCATGGCCCCACGTTGGTCCAGGGTCCCTGTGCTGGTGGTGGTGGTGCTCCTTGGTCTTTCCATGTCGGCAGGGGTGGTATGTGTGTTGACAGTCGTTGGAGGGGTGGGTGCAGGGGGTGCAGCTGGTGGTCCTGCTGGTGCTGCATGATGACTTGCTCCGGAGGTGCCAGGTTGGTCTTCTTCATCCGAGGAGGGCAGAGGCTGTTCCACACCAGTGAGCTCCGTATCCTCTTGAGCCTGGGACGGGGACTCCTCAGCGTCTGCTGCTGTGTCCCCATCATCACCTGTTTTTGGGAGACACACACAATGTATGTTATGTTTCTGCAGGCATCAATGGTTGACACACCTGACAGTTGTGACTGTGCCTCTGGATGCGGGCCTGTACATTGCATTGTCCTAAGTTGTCACAGTCAGGGGTTGATATTGGTGTAGCACATTGTCCTGCATTATTTGGGCATTTCCATGTGAATGTTGGGGTGTGTACATGGTCTGCATTGGTTGTATTTGGTTGACATCCGGCCCTCCTTCCCACCCAGCCAGATAGCCCACCATGGAACGTGCTTCCATTGCAGGGAGTGCAATTTGTCTTTCAGGTTGTCAGTCAGTGGTGTCCTGCTGTTGGTTGGTGCACAGTTGCCAGCAGGGCCTTGTGCTCCCCACAGCAGTAGCCAGTGTCAGCCATCTTGTCAGTTGTTTTCCACTCCCTGTGATGTGGGCATGGTTCATGGTGGTGTTGATGTGCGCATTGTGAGGGTGAGCAATATCTGTGACTACCACTCCCATCATGCTATTGCCTCCACCCCCTTCCCAGCATGCCCATACTTCCTTCCTTTTGAGTGTACTTCACTGTGTGTGGGTGTGACAGCAATGGCAAGATGGCTGACAGTGGTGTCCTGCTGTTGGTTGTTGGCCAGTTCCCAGCATGGCCTTGTGCTCCCCACAACAGAGCACCAGTGTCAGACATCTTTGATGGGGCTTTACACTCTCTGTGAGGTGTGCATGCTTCAGTGTGAGCTTGCTGGGCCATGTGGGGGATGTTGAGCTGTGACTACCACTCCCATCATGCTATTGCCTCCACCCCCTTCCCAGCATGCCCATACTTCCTTCCTTTTGAGTGTACTTCACTGTGTGTGGGTGTGACAGCAATGGCAAGATGTCAGTCAGTGGTGTCCTGCTGTTGGTTGGTGCACAGTTGCCAGCAGGGCCTTGTGCTCCCCACAGCAGTAACCAGTGTCAGCCATCTTGTCAGTTGTTTTTCACTCCCTGTGATGTGTGCATGGTTCAGGGTAGTGTTGATGGACCAATTGTGAGGCTGACCAATATCTGTGACTACCAAAGCCATCATGCTATTGCCTCCACCCCCTTCCCAGCATGCCCATACTTCCTTCCTTTTGAGTGTACTTCACTGTGTGTGGGTGTGACAGCAATGGAAAGATGTCAGTCAGTGGTGTCCTGCTGTTGGTTGGTGCACAGTTGCCAGCAGGGCCTTGTGCTCCCCACAGCAGTAGCCAGTGTCAGCCATCTTGTCAGTTGTTTTCCACTCCCTGTGATGTGTGCATGGTTCAGGGTGGTGTTGATGAGCCAATTGTGAGGATGACCAATATCTGTGACTACCACTCCCATCATGCTATTGCCTCCACCCCCCTTCCCAGCATGCCCATACTTCCTTCCTTTTGAGTGTACTTCACTGTGTGTGGGTGTGACAGCAATGGCAAGATGGCTGACAGTGGTGTCCTGCTGTTGGTTGTTGGCCAGTTCCCAGCATGGCCTTTTGCTCCCCACAACAGAGCACCAGTGTCAGACATCTTTGAAGTGGCTTTTGACTCCCTGTGAGGTGTGCATGCTTGGGTGTGTTCTTGCTGGGCCATGTGGGTGGGGGATGTTGGGCTGTGACTACCACTCCCATCATGCTTTTGCCTCCACCCCCTTCCCAGCATGCCCATGCTTCCTTCCTTTTGACTCAGCTTCCCTGTGGGGTTGTGTGCCTGTGCTGACAAGATGGCTGACAGTGTTATCCTGGGGTTTGTTTTGCTACAAGTTCCATGTGTGTCCCTGTGCTTCACACTGCATGACCCAGGGTTGTGGTTCTTTGTGGGATATTTGATTGGTGTGTGAGGCAATGCTTTCTCCCAGGTGAGTTGTGTGTAGTTTGTGTTAGGGGGTGTGTGGGTGGAGCTGCTGGTGACTATGGTCAGTGCTGTGAGTCCTCCTTCCCACCCAGCCAGATATCCCACCATGGAACGTGCTTCCATTGCAGGGAGTGCAAGTTGTCTTTCAGGATGTCAGTCAGTGGTGTCCTGCTGTTGGTTGGTGCACAGTTGCCAGCAGGGCCTTGTGCTCCCCACAGCAGTAGCCAGTGTCAGCCATCTTGTCAGTTGTTTTGCACTCCCTGTGATGTGTGCATGGTTCATGGTGGTGTTGATGTGCGCATTGTGAGGGTGGGCAATTTCTGTGACTACGACTCTCATGATGCTATTGGCTACACTGACTTGCCCAGCATATACAGTATTCCTTCCTTTCAGTGAGCTTCCCTGTGAGGTGGTGTTGTGGTGGTGGCTACATGTCTGACTGTGTTTGTTGGTTATATTTGTGCCACTGCCTAGCTCTATTTGTTGTTAGGTTTGTACATGTCATGACACAGTTACATTTCACTATGAGCTGGCATGTATTGTGTTTCTCTGGCTGACATACACATTTTGGGATGATCTGTTTTAGTTGGTGTGTATTTGCTAAGGGTGCATGGTTTGACTCTCCCCTTGACAGTGATGTGTGTGTATTGTGGCACAATATTGTGTACATTTGTTGTGTACTCACCAGGCTCTGGGATGTTTTCTAGTCCATAGACGCTCACTGGTGGTAGGATGGCCCGCACCTTCTCCTCCCAGGGCCTGAGGTATACTGGTTTGGCAGGAGGGCCACTGCCGGTGTGTTGGCTCAAGATGTAGTCCTTCTTCAACAGCTCCTTGACCCTCCTGTGCACGTCATACCACCTGTTCTGGATGTCTACCTTTGTGCGCAAACATGGTGATTGTGCGTTCACCCTGTCGACGATCCTCTCCCACATCTTGGTTTTCTGCGCCATGGGTGTCTGTTGGACCAATGTGCCAAACAGCTGTGGCTCTACCCTGAGGATCTCATCTACCAGGACTTCCAATTCACTATCTAGGAACTTGTGATTCTTCTTTGGGGGCATGGTGTTGGGTGGTGCTGGTGTGTGATGTGTGTGTTGGTGTGCAAGTGAGGGTGTGTGAGTGTGTGTTTTGCTGGGTGTATGTGAGGGTGCTATTTGTTGTGGTGCTGCTGGTGTGTGGCTTGTGTGATGGATGAGCTGTGAGTGTGTGTGTGGTTGCTGTCTGTTGGTGTTGAGTGCTGGCAGGTAAATTGAATTTGCAAGGGATCATGGTAGGGATTTGTGTCCTTTATATGGGTGGAGTTGTGGGTGTGTCTTTGTTCCCTGTTTCCCCCAGTATTTATTTGCTTTGTGATAGCTTGTTTGGCCTTTTTTTGTGTTATTTTTTCCTTGGTTCTTTTTGTGCATGTAGGAGACGTTCTTGTGACCGAGTCGGACCCTCCAGTTGTCTCGTGCGAGCCTCTCAGATTCGTTCACGCTGTGTTTGGGCTGTTTTCTGTGCTGCGTACGCGTCGGTCGCGGGGTTTTGGGTTGCTTCGGCTCGCAGTTTTGAATGCGTGTCGGTCGTGCGGCTTGGGCTCCGTGCGACTCGGTCGTATTTTCCACGTGTTGCATCGTACTTGGCGGGTAGGAGTTCGCAGGTACTTTTTGTTCGGGATTCTTCCTGGTGCGTGTCGGTCGGTTCGATTCGCGTGCTTTTCCGGTTGGATGGCTGTTTTCCGCGCGGCTCGGTCGTTCGGCTTGTGTTCCGTACGAGTCGGTCGGATTTAGCACGCTTCTCATCGTACTTTGCGGGTCGGGCTGCACAGGTACGTGTCGGTCGGTATTTATTCCGGCTCCGAGTTGGTCGGTACGTTTTCTGGCCCGAATCGGAATCGGCCCCTTAGTAAGTATATAAATTAACCAACAAATAGAGCAAACTAATAAAAAATGATAAATTAAATAAAAAAACAAATATAACTAACAAATACTTTTCTCTTCACAGCTTCTACGAACTTCAACAACCAACAACATCAACGAAATAAACTTCATCAACTACAATTAGTAAGTATTCTTTTTTTTCAACTAAATAAAAATAGAGACTATAAAATTGAAATAATAAAATTAAATGTAGCACTTTAATAAAAATTTTTGCTTTTAAGCCAACAGAAAAAAACAGTGAATAAACCACGACCATCGAAAAAATATCCATCAAGAAAAGTAAAGCAACACTAATGTAAGTTTATTTTTAAATATAATAATTATACTAACATGCTTACTGTTCAAAATCATATAATTAATAAATATATATATTCACAGATAGACAAAAAAATGGCAGAAGGAGCAAAATTCATAACTTCACAAAAGGGAAAACTACTTCTGTGCTACATGGTCTACACTTATACGCAAGAAAAAGACTATTGAAAACAAAACCCATTGGATATGTATTAAATATTACTCCAATTCTTGCTACGGGAGAGCCACTACAGTAGAAACAAATATAGTTAATAACAAAGAACATAACTATCCCCCCAATGTGACTGAAATCGAGGTCAGAGATGCTCTAGAAACAATCAGAGAAGCAAGTACCAGCTCCCAACAGACCAGTACCCAAATACTAAAAAACGTATTAACTCGGGTTCCTGAACATGTCACAGGACAACTACCGTCCATCCCCACTATAAAAAGATTAATCGCCAGAACTAAAAGAGCTACAGCTCAAACACCACCCACCCCCCAAACTTTTGCAGAAATAGAAGTGTTACCAGAATACACCATCACCCACAAAGATGAAAAATTCCTTCTTCATTGCAATAACAGTCATGAAAAGCGAATTATCATCTTTGCCACAACAACAATTTACAAAAACTTAAAAACTGCAAAACATGGATGATGGATGGCACATTCAAAGTTTGCCCCAAGCCTTTTTACCAACTATATACCATCCACGGCGAATATGAAGACACTAACATCCCCTTCATATACGCACTGCTCCCTAATAAGCAAAACACCACCTACATAGAGCTCCTTGCAATACTAAAACAATACACCGACAACTACTTTCCACTAAAAATAATCATTAACTTTGAATGATTCAGTCAATTTTAAAAATATACCCACACACTGCAATACAAGGTTGCTATTACCACTTCAACCAAAGTATCTGGAGACACCCACATCCACACCCACACCCAATCTACTCTAAGTATAGATTACGCCACCAATAGCGACTTTGCCTACCAAATTACAAAATTAATAGCCCTGGCCTATGTACCAACAACTGAAGTAGCCAACAATTATAACATACTTCTTGAAAGCCCTTTCTATCAAGCAAACTAAACTAAACTAACTCCCTTCCTAGACTACTTTAAAGACACTTCGGTGGGAAGGCTACATAGGTCAGGGCACCATAGATAACCAAAATTCCAAATCCCCTGGTGGAACGTCTACGATAGCACTCTAGCTCAAAAAGCTAAAACTAACAACGCAGTGGAAGAATGGCACAATGCCTTCCAAGCCACAATAGGAAGAGGACAACCAACCCTACACAAACTAATAGAAGCTATCAAAAAAGAACAGAGCTATCAAGAGGTAACGCTAGAGCAATCCCTAACTAAAATTGACCCTAAACTCACTAAACAAACAAAAACAATGTATGAATACCTACAACTCAAAACTCGACTATTTCCAAACACCAAAGGGCTAGAATACCTAGACATGATTGCTAAATCTATACTTTAAACAAAAAACAATGCTAAACATCATAATCATTTTAAAATCACAAAACATTTAAACAACATAATTCTACTCTTTTTAAATTAATACTTATAATTATGTCATTTAAAATTTTAAAAACGAACACAAAAATATATGACATAATATAATTATTAAAATAAAAAGAAACAAACAAACGAATGTAACAAAAAACATGTCCCACCCATAATAATAACAAATAACTTACAGTTATGTCGCAGTAGACGATCCTCAAAAACAAAAAATCCATAGTAGATAAATCAAAAGACGAATCCATTCGAAAAGAAAGCCCCAAAAAAATGCAAAAATACAACTGTAGAAAAAAGGCTCCAACGCTGCAATCCTCTCAATACGGAAACCCACAAAACCCTGAAAATTAGTTAAAAAAAACACAGAAGTTGAACTGTTGAGAAAAGGCTCCAACGACGCAATCCTCTCAATCACAAAACCCTCAAAAACCCGAAAATTAGCTTAAAAAAAAAACCGCTCCAACAAACCCGTAAAATAAAAGGAAATGTAAAGTAACTTGTTTTTAAAAAAACAAAATAAATGTTCCTTTTTAAAAAAAATAAACGCGTCTTCAGCACCATCCGTTCACCAAACGGAAAAAATAGAAAACCCTCCCACATTAACAGTTACAAACCCACATGCATTAATATCAAGATTAAGTACAAGATAACAGAATTAAACAACACATAACTAACACTACATAACACTCTAGTTCTATCCAACACTACGTCAAACACATAAAACACTAAACTCCCAACCAACACCTAACTACACCAAAAACTAACAAATAACGCCCTAACAAATCTAATTACACAACTACTACCTCGCCCCTACCCTAAAACTACCTTAAAAGTAATTTAAATTAAACTTACCTTAACCGATGAAACACAGCTCCTAACCGCGAGGTTCCGTCTTCCAAAATGACCTAAAAACAAAACAGATAGACAGAAAAGACTACTTCCTACTTACGCTGACGACACCCAGCTGATCCTCTCCCTCACCAAGGACCCCCACACCGCCAAAACCAACCTCCACGAAGGAATGAAGGCCGTCGCCGAATGGATGAGGAACAGCCGACTGACACTGAACTCGGACAAGACGGAGGTCCTCATCCTCGGACCCACCCCTTCGGCCTGGGACGACTCCTGGTGGCCGACCGCACTAGGAATATCTCCAACACCCACCGACCACGCACGCAACCTAGGGGTCATCTTTGACTCCACCCTCTCCATGACTAAGCAGGTCAACGCCGTCTCCTCCTCCTGCTTCAACACCCTCCGCATGCTCCGCAAGATCTACAAGTGGATCCCCACAGAAACAAGAAGAACAGTCACCCAGGCCCTCGTCAGCAGCAGGTCGGACTACGGAAACGCCCTCTACGCAGGAGCCTCGGCCAAACTCCTGAAACGGCTTCAACGCATCCAGAACGCTTCTGCGCGCCTGATCCTCGACATCCCTCGCCGCAGCCACATCACACCCCACCTGAGAGACCTGCACTGGCTCCCCATCAACAAGAGGATCACCTTCAAGCTCCTCACCCACGCACACAAGGCACTCCACAACACCGGACCAGTGTACCTCAACAGACGACTCAGCTTCTACACCCCCACCCGCCAGCTCCGATCTGCCGGCCTCGCCCTCGCCACAGTCCCCCGCATCCGAAGAGCGACCTCCGGCGGCAGATCGTTCTCCCACCTCGCCGCCAATACCTGGAACACCCTCCCCAACCACCTACGGCAGACCCAAGACCTGCTGTCCTTCAGAAGACTCCTCAAGACCTGGCTTTTCGAGCAGTAGCAGCACCTCCTACCCCCAGCGCCTTGAGACCCTCACGGGTAAGTAGTGCGCTTTACAAATGCGATGATTGATTGATTGAAAAGTGACTAAATGGGGAAAAAAATGGCTGCGTAAGAAAAATGAAAAAAAGACTGACTCCCCATAGACAACAATGGAGACATAATAAAAAAATGTAAACAATTAAGGGGCCGATTCCAATCTCGGCCGGTAGGGCTCCGAATCGGATTCGGCTTTACCGGATCCGATTCGGAGCCCTGTTTCCCGACCGATTCGTACGTGCGTCCGGGCGAGCAAGTACGATGCGAAAACTCCGACCGACTCGTTCGCGAGACCCAACCGCACCGACCAACTCGTACGCGAAAGCCGACCGCACCGACCGACTCGCTCGGACACGCCTCGCACCGCGCAATGGAGACGTTCCCGGCCGGGCAAGTACGATGTGCGCCGCGAGCAGTCCGACCGACTCGCGCCGTCCGGCTCGAAGGAGCAGTCGGAGCCGTACTTTGGGGTCCGTGTCGGACCCCCTGTATGGACCCGGAGAGATTTCCAACCGAATCGGACTCTAGCAGCCCGACCGAACGAGTATGATGCGTACGTATGCTATCGGACTCGATTCGGTCGGACCCCCATTGAAGTCAATGGGAGCCGGTCGTACAACGCGTACACGGGCTCCCATTGACTCAATGGGTACGACGCGAACAAGGGCGCCCCCTACAGCGGGTTCGCGTCGATGCGGGTCGCGCCGTACATGCACGTGTAGGGGGGACCCATGGGTCACCCCTGTGCGCGACTCGCGCGGCTACGCGTGCAGCGGGGTCCGACACGGACCCCCCGAAGTCCGGCTCCGACTGCTCTTTGGAGCCGGACGGCGCGAGTCGGTCGGACTGCTCGAGGCGCGCATCGTACTGGCTCGGCCGGGGAACGTCTCCATTGCGCAGTGCGAGTCGTGTCCGTGCGAGTCGGTCGGAGCGGTTCGGACCCACGAACGAGTCGGTCGGCGATTTCGCGTATGCTCGCATCGTACTCGCTCGCCCGGACGCATGCACGAATCAGTCGGAAAAGAGGCCTCCGATTCGGATCCGGTAAAGCCGAATCCGATTCGGTGCCCTACCGGCCGAGATCGGAATCGGCCCCATAGTTTCACAACACTACACCTCCCCCTCTGTTAATTAGAAAGTATAAACAGTCACATTATATTTCTTCAATAGGTCGTCGAGGCGCCCGTACTAGTCGGCCAGATCAAGTGGCATGAGGTGGTTGAGAGGCACTCTGATTGTGCACCGATGGCATAGGTTCTTGTTGTAATATGGTAATGTCCATTCCAGGTAGTATCTTCAAGTTGATTTATTGAGTAGGATGTTACAAGGGAGAGAGCCCCACCAGGAGCAGCCTCACTGCTGCTCAGCCCATCACCAACTGACACACACACACGAACATTCCATTCACCAACATTCTCTCACACAGACACTCAGGCTGAGCAGCAGCAGTATAACATATCCCCTTTCTTTGTAATGGAAAAGAAGGAATAATCAAAAGGCATTAGAATCATTGCAAGAAATACATAAGATGACAACGTTCTGAAGCATAGCATGAAAAATTAAAGATGGAACATTCATGCAGAGAAAATGAAGTAAGGAGGGAGAAACAAACACAAGTACAAAGACTCATGCACACCATCCTCCTTTCTATCGCAAAAACAACCCAAACACTCCCACACCACAGACTACAGACCAACCCAAGTACCTGGATCGTGAAAGATGGCCAGGCAAACACGAGAAGCACAAGAGAACCAACAACAAAAGTGTGAAGGAAAACTAACCAATAAGAAAAAAAAAACAGTATGCAGGCGCGGAAAATATCCACACAGAACATAGTAACAAGCACAATGATAGCAAACTTCCCCCAACAACCCAAGTTGAGGTGTGAAGTATGGAAGGACTCCACACGAAACCAGGAAAATACATCCTGCGCAACCCTGACGTGCGAGAAATGTATGGACAAGGAGACTTCCCCCAACAACAAATTGGGGTGTGATGTGTGGAAGGGGCTTCACACAGAACCAATAGTACTCCCAATGCAAACCATGACGTGCGAGGGAAAAAAACACAAATCTAGCAAAGTGAACCTTGACGTCTAAGGGAGTAAAAATGCAATACATACGAAAGCACGTAACCAATCAGGCACACATCAATTGACTTGAAATGTAAAGCTCTACACAGAACAAGTAAAGATCTCTCCGATCAGCAACAATAAACTCCACCCAAACATAAAGTTGCGTTGTGATGTGTGTAAGGGACTCCACACGGAACCAAAATATCCGTACAACAATGGGTGCTTAAACCACACTAACCCATAAACACGTAAAGTGGGAGACAGCAATACCAGGAGCAGAAACATGCAAAAACACATGACACAAATCACTATAAACCCTGTAACCAAAGGCGTACTTGGTAGCAAACTTAGCAAAATGTAGAATAGCATGTAACATGAACGGACCAAGCATAAACTCCACACAAACATAAAGTTGATGCTTGTACCACGCTAACCCATAACCACGTAAAGTGGGAGAAAACACTGCAATGCCCTGAAGCGAAGATAAGAAAGTAACATTCACTCTACATATGCTAGCGGTAAAGCAAAACTTTCAGCAGAATTGGCAAGTAATTAAATAAAACTGCATACAGTCACGGCACGATAAAGAAAACCGGAACTCCATCTGGCTGACATGACGCACGAAGTAAAGTAAAGTACAGAAGTGCATGACTTCACTTGTCAGAAATCAAATGTTCAAAATAACAGATGCGTGACGGTAGAGTCAATCTTCTGAAACAATGTTCCTCATGTAGAAAATGGCAATTAGAAAGGATGACTTCGACGTGGAGCATGTACGAGCAGCAGTGAACAACAAAAGCAAGAAAACACAGTACCTTCATCCAAGATGATTCTTCCTGTTAAGACAGGACTTACAGTCTTTTCGACGGCGTCAGCAAAAAGTCACACAATAGGTAGAGTCTTGACGGAAGCAGGTTCAATGAAGGAGAAAAAAAAAGAAAAAAAAACGGAATGAAACAGTACCTTGCTTTCAAAACTAGAAAATGTCCCGCATCTCATGACGGAAACTGGAACTGCTGGATACTTGCACAATGAAGACACGAACTGGCGAGGAAAGAACACTACGACGTTCCCGGTTGAACTTTATGGAAAGCATAACGTGGTTGGCAAGACGTGCACGACGCATGCTGAAAACTGCAAATAATGTGGAAATGCCAATACCAAGATGGCGGCACGCACAGGCATCACCGTACTTACAAGCGTTGCAGAAGACAGGAAGATCACGTCACGAAGACAGCGAAGGAAACAAGCCAGCTGAGCACAGGTAAGGCTGCGCGCGCTCTGCAAGTGCTCGTGGCAAGTTTGGAATGTCAGGCAATGGTTCAACTGCCATGGGGAAGTTAGAGGCAGAGAGGCAAATGTAAATTGCGAAAGTACTGAAGGCATACAGACATAATACCAGCATGAGTCCTTCCCACATTAAACAAAAGTACCAGATCACCGGGTTTGCAGGTCGCGACAACTGGGGGTGCCAACGAGTTGAAACAAGAAACAGATACAGTAGGGTGTCTTCAAAGTGGTGCAACGTCAGGTTGGCACCAAATCAAGCAATAAAAAGCTGAGGGCACGCAGCTGGATTCGAAGTGGCATGACTGGGTGTAGCCAGAATCCAGAAACAGCAGGTCATATCCTTTAAGGCTACAGCGCATCAAAGAAAGTCACTGGGACACTCATCCAAGGCAGCAGGAAAGGTAAAATCAAAGTTCAAGGGGAGATGGCACGTTCGCGTTGCGAGAAAGAAAGTAGTTCCAAGGCAGCAAGACAGGGACAACTCCTCCAAGGCAGAAGGACAGGGAGGCAGCAGAACAGGCAGGAAGCAAGACAGCAGCAGCAGGAACTGGCATCTTTTGGGTTGGGTTGGGTTGCGGGTGACCGGTGACAAGGTCACTGGTGGGGCTCAGAGATGCCAGCTCACCTTAAGTACGCAGCTTGTAGTTTCTGAAGAGGTTCCTTTTCCTTGAAGTCACTTTAGGCTTCATAGTAGTAGTTCATTCAACTTGTACACGTAGGTTCTTCCAAAATTCGTTGCCAAAATATGTTGTAATATGGTAATGTCCATTCCAGGTAGTATCTTCAAGTTGATTTATTGAGTAGGATGTTACAAGGGAGAGAACCCCACCAGGAGCAGCCTCACTGCTGCTCAGCCCATCACCAACTGACACTCACACACACGAACATTCCATTCACCAACATTCTCTCACACAGACACTCAGGCTGAGCAGCAGCAGTATAACAGTTCTGATCTGGACTTTTAGGCAGGATCGCCTCATTCATAATTGCAGGAGCTGGCAAACTTCGAGGTAGGTGCTTAAAGAGTCCCGTGTGATGGACTTCCTGGGACGATGCGCCATCACCATACGTCCTTTGCATTTCACAACCCTCAGATGATCAATAGCAAATGGAGTATCTGCTTTCTGCTTTACTTTCTGTAGGAAAGTGGTCCTTTCTGCATGGTAACCCCCTAACTTTTTGCTAGATACCTAATGCCATATTTACTGAGTGTGTGATGGGATCCTGCTAACCAGGCCCCAGCACCTGTGTTCTTTCCCCAAACTGCACCTTTGTGGCATTATACCCATGGTGTGGTGGTTAATCAATGAGTGGTGAACCTTAGTGTGCCAAACGACTAAAGGGGATGCATGAATAATGCCCTTTCGTGTTTGTTGTTTCTCTTTCCCCTTTAGTACTTCGGGAGAGTGTTACATAGGAGATCCCTCGGTGTGGGAACAGGTTGTTCCTGGCCAACCTTATTTCAGGTAATGAGGGTATTTTAACAATTGGGATCAGAAAGGTCCTGATGAATGCGGTGTGACCCTATATCCCGGGCACAATTACAAAGGCAGAAACATGTCTACATATTGGCAGTAAGGAGGGGTATAGGAGTTCATTACTTTCTTCCTGTCACCACCATCCTTCACGTTCTTAATCCTGGCCGGAGGGTCCAGGAATAAACGTACGCACAGAGACACCTCCGAGCTAGTTTTAATCTTCACTGCACTTTTTCTTTCGGTGATCCCAATATATTTTGACTTATTATTTCTGTATATTTTATATGTTATGTTTTGTCTTCCCCACCCTATTGCTCCACCCCAGGCGTTGGTCTGCCCAGGGGTGTACTGAAGCAGCCCCATGATGAAGCAAGTCACAATTTTGTGAGTGAGGGCAGTATTTTCACACACAGCACGTGCCACCACAAATTTTTCACCACTCTCTACTCCTCTATATGTGTTTGAGCCCCTTGAGTGCCAACCTGAACCTCGGGGAACCTTGGTTCTACCCCCAAAACTCCAATTCTAAAACCGTTTTTCTCACCTGTAAACTTAACACTTCGCTTTCTCAATAAGACTGAATGGTGGGTTTTCTCTGAATATTCTCCTAAGTGTTGTACTGTCTTGTACTGCAACAAAAGTAAATTATTACCTGTAAAAGAGTTAACCTTCTTGCTAATGTCCTTTGTTGCTAAGACTGTGTTAGGAATATTGTTCATGCTAAACGAAAGAAGTAATCTAAAAGTAATCTAACAGTAATTTCAAGTGCTTTTGAACAGTTTATCGATGGTTTTCTCTACTGCAAAAGTAATCAAAATGTTAATACCAAACCTGAGTACACTGTATTTTGAACAGTAACATTGTGTGAGAAGTATCACTTACCTGCTACTAAGTATATCTTGGTTCTAGAAAAGTGACTGTGACATAAACCTTACCAGCATTGAAGGATTGGTTTACTGTCCACTGTGGCAGTTTGGTTCCGATGGCTCTCCCAAATAGCAAGGTGGCAGAACTCTCACCAGTTTTGGAGTGAGGAGTTGAATGATAAACATGGAGGCCTTGACACAGGGCTTGGTGTAACTCAATCTCCTCCATTGATGCCCCTTGAATTGCCCTTTTGAAGGCACCCATGAATCGTTCCACAACACCATTGGCTTGGGGCCACAGAGGTGTACTCCTCTGATGCCTGACATTTGGTCTGACTAAAAGATCCTTGAATTCTTTGCTATTGAATGACAGACCATTGTCAGATTTGAGAATGGCGGGGATACTCTACGCTGCAAAGATGTCATCCAGCCACTCGATGACATTGTTATGGGTTGTTGAAGATAATTCCTCTACTAAAGGAAAGAGCGAATACTCATCAATGACTACCATGAGGTGATGTCCACTTCTTAAAGGCCCAAAGAAATCAACTGCAACTCTTTCCCAAACCTACGCAGGAAGGTCAGACATTGTCAATGGATGCTGCTTCACTTTGGGGGAAAGGCAGTTGCAAAGATGGCACTCTTGTAGTTCTAAGCGCGGGACCAACACTCAGGGGTCGATTCCGATCTCGGCCGGTAGGGCACCGAATCGGATTCGGCTTTACCGGATCCGATTCGGAGCCCTCGTTCCCGACCGATTCGGACGTGCGTCCGGGCGAGCGAGTATGATGCGAGCGCTTGCGGAATCACCGACCGACTCGTTCGCGGGACCCAACCGCACCGACCGACTCGCACGGACACGACTCGCACCGCGCAATGGAGACGTTCACCGGCCGGGTAAGTACGATGCGCGCCTCGAGCAGTCCGACCGACTCGCGCAGTCCGGCTCCAAAGAGCAGTTGGAGCCGGACTTTGGGGGTCCGTGTCGGACCCCCCTGTATGCTTTGCCGCACGAGTCGCACACAGGGGGGACCCATGGGTCCCCCCTACCTGTGCATGTACGGCGCGAGTCGCTGCAACGCGTACCCGCTGTAGGGGCGCCCTTGTTCGCCTCGCACCCATTGAGTCAATGGGAGCCCGCGTACGCGTTGTACGACCGGCTCCCATTGACTTCACTGGAATCCGACCGAATCGAGTCCGATTGCATGAGAACGCATCGTACTCGTTCGGTCGGACTGCTAGGGTCCGATTCGGTCGGAAATCTCTCCGGGTCCGGCTCGGTCGGGGAGATTTCCGGCCTGAATCGGAATCGGCCCCTCAGTCTCTTAGGGCTCTTTTGGTAGCTGCGATGCCACTATGACTTTCATGGGCTAGTTCAATGACTTGCTGTCTTAGGGGCTGGTGGGCAGAAGCACATCTACGGTGCTGGCGGAAAATGCCCTTTTCCGCACTCCATCGGCGGTCCTTGCGTCCGCCGCATTATGATGGGCAAAGATAGCCCATTTCCCGTCCGCTGCGGTGTTTCGGGAACTGCCAGGAATCCCCTTCCGCAGCGGTGGCGGACGGAGCCAAACGGGCGGGACCGCCGTGCGGAATGCGGTTACGACCACCGGTTGTATTACGATGCCACAAACAGCCCACCACACCGCTGCAGAGAATCCGGCCAATCGAGGATGGTGGTGGCAATACTGCAGATAGCTCCATGTGTTCCTGTCCGCTGGGGAAACGGCAGTGTTTGGCCTTACTGCAGCAAATCCGACCGCCGCGGACGGATTTTCAGCTTTTCCGCTGCTGAATCCTGGAATCCGACTGCCGCGGTAGGGAGTTTCTGGCGGTGCATCCTAATCTGGCCGGCGGTTTTGCCGCGGTACCTGCGGGCGGAACTTTTCCGCTAGCATGGCGGTCGGAATGCTTTTCCGTCCGCCATCGTAATGAGCCCCTTAGACTCTCAGGTGTGACAATTTTTGAGCTTCTCAGTACAACACCTTCCCTAGTCACAGACAGTTCATCTTGTACAGTGTTGAATTTTTGAAATTCAACATCATCAGGAAAAAGTCGAACACTCTTATTCCACAATTAAGTTAAAATGATGTCTTTGAGGATAAGGATGTTCTTATCAGCATTAATAGCAGCAATAATCTATTCAATAGATAGGGATGCTGGCGTGCTGGACCTCATAATGAAGTTCATGTACTCCTCAGCCTTTTTGGATGTTGAACTGTGACAATGTAGCGGTACTCGTGGAAAGTAATCAGCAGGGTTCTGATCTTTACCTGACTTGTGTACAATTGCATAGTCGTACTCTTGCAGTAGTAACCCCTACATCTCAATGAAAGGGAGCTTCTTGGCTTTTGGGTTTCCAAAAATAGTGTGCAGTGCTTGGTGGGCTGTAAAGATAGTGAAATATTTTCTATATAGAAACACATGAAAATATTTGCAGTCCCACATTACAGCCAGACGCTCCTTTATTGGCTGAGAATAGCCACATTCTGTTTCAGGCAGGCCACTACTGGCATAGGCCACAATGTGTCGCTGAGCATTCGGATGACCATTGTGTTGAGCAAGGCTTGCCCCCAGCCCCACCGGGCTCACATCTACTGTAATCTCAGTATGTAAGATGGGGTCTAAATAGGCCATATAGGTTGCATTTTCAATACATGTTTTTGTTTTATTATTTTGAAGCTTTGATTACATTCAGCAGACCACTGAAAAGGGAAATTTCGTATTGTCAAGTATCTCATTGGGGCACTCACAGTACCAAAGTCATGAATGAACCTTGAGCAATAACTGGGCATGCCCAAGAAGGATCACAGCATGGTGACATCTTGTGGTGGCAAGTAGCTGACAGGGCTTGCACTTTATCTGGGTCAGGAGTCATTCCCCCATCTGAGAATATGTGCCCAAATAATAAAATATTGGTCTTGTGAAACCTACACTTTGCGACTTTCAGAGTGTGACCTGCATTAGCAAGTAACTGGCACACGTGTGTAAAAGCCTTGTCATACTCATTTTGTGTTGTTCCAAATACCAGTATGTCATCACTGTAACTAAAAAGCATGTGTGACAGTTTGAATTATTCGATGTATAACATCCTGAAATCTTTCTGCAGCTGACGACACTCCAAAACTCAACCTTTTGTATCTGAACAAACCAATATGAGTCGAAAAAGTAGTGATGTACCTACAGTTCTCCTCCAAAATGAGTTGATGGTATCCCCTGTTCAGGTCAAGATGGGAGAAGACTTTTGCACCGTTCAGTTGCATGATCATCTCCACTATGTGTGGAAAAGGATGGATTTCTCTCTCGAATTGCTTTGTTAGCCTGGTAGATATCAACACAGCTGCACAACACCTCCACTGTCCATTTTTGGAAACAACACTATGGGCGAAACCCATGGAGTAGGATCAGTGGAGTGCTGAATGATGTCATACTGCAACAGAGTTTCTAGTGCTTTCTCAACGGCTTCTTGCAAGTGAAAAGGGACTCTGTGGTGCCGCTGGGCAACAGGGCGAATGTCCTCATTAATGTGAAATTGCACTTTCATTGTCTTTAGCCTTCCTACGCCAATAAACAATGACTAAAACTGGCTCACAATTTCAGATTAAGTGTGGAGGTTGTTATTGAGAGATATCAGTCCCATGTCAGCAGCAGTGGCAAAACAGAGTAGGCATGCACTGGCCGAAGTTCCTTGAAGAACATGAATTGGCGCTTGCACTGATACTGCTTTATGTTACATTGTCGCTGTGAATGACCCTTGACTCTGCAATGGTTTAGAAGCAGCCCACATGTATCCCTTTGTGTTTGACGGGTTGAGGTGTGGCACAGGAGGCAAGCTATTGAACTTTTCGACTGGCATGTTGATAATCGACGCACCACTGTCTATGATGAAGGATTATGGGGCAACCGTTGAACTTTATTGATATCTTGGGGCAATGTCCAAGTGAATTCAGTTGTTCCATTTGGTGGTTTGCGTTTGTCTTTTGTTCTTCCTTGCAAACAGCTAAGCCTACATGTGCCTGTCATTCCTTGGTCGATACCATCATCGCACATACATCTTCTTCACTGGCACTTGATAATGAGGTTGAAGAGCCTTTGTAGGATGAACTTGATGACGATCGACCTTGTCTGGTTTCTACTTGTCGTAACTGATGTTGGTTTTGGCTTTGTGGGTGGGGCGAGAATGCTTGTGGAACCTTATGGCATCCATTTTCTCTTCTCGCTTTGACGTATTTGGTTTCTCTTTCACTTTGCAAACCGTTATGAAGTGGGTTTCTTTCCTGCAACCTTTGCATGTCTGTTCTATGGCTGGACATTTGCCTTCATGGGAAAATGAAAACCAACATCGGAAACCTAACATTTTGTTCTTTGGCGACATCGACTCGTGTGCATCTACCTTGTGCTTGCTTTTCATGACCAATGCTGATTCATTTTTCACTATTCCAGCTTCCATATCAGCAGCTTGTTGATTTGCTCTTTCATCAGCCCCTGCAGCCATTAGTACTTTCTCTAAACTGAGCGTCTCTCTCAACATGCGTCTTCTGAAAGAGTCTGAAAGACAGTCATCAATGACTCTGATGCGTATGGCTGCTTTATCATTATATTCACTAAACTTACAGCGTTTGATGAGCACATCAAGTCTTTCAACAAACTCAGCCATCGTTTCACCAGCTTGCTGTCTCGATGATTGAAAATGTACCTTTCATAGTTGACATTCGGCATCGGACTGAACTTGGTACCCAAAACTTATTTGATCTGACGGTACGATATTGCATCAGACTGCAAGACTTTCTTCAGCACTTCTTTTACTCCATCACGGGCAAGATTTTTTTACGTACTAAATGGTTTTCTTATCATCTACTTCTTCTAGGGCATCTATGAAGTCATTGATCCAAGCAGTCCACCTGACGCCAATATTTTGCTTATTGGCGCTGCCGGTTTCAGAAACACAGTTGCATCATACTTTGCGCTCTCTTCTACTACTGTTGAGAGCATATAGAGTTGTTGAGATGACTGCCGCTGTTCACCTGGACCTGTAACTTCTGCAAGTACTGGCCGTGTGCTCACGCACTTGCCCAATGTTGTGTTTAGATTTTTGCATCGCACCTGGTTGTCACTGCTTGTAGCATTTTGCTTTGTATCGATGACGGGTCTGTGTTATGATATGGCACATTAGCTCTTCTTTTGACCTTACCAGGGGGCTTCTGGGGGGCTTTCGAAGGTGCTCCTTCGCAAGGCTGTTAATGTCTTCAATGGTTGTGTGTGGGCTAGAGCAGGGCTTTGACTCCACACATGCAACAATTTGGGCGCATGTTGCATGTATTAGCAATTTGCTGTATTGTTGCAAACTCTCAGGGAGAGCAGCCTCGTTTCTTTGGGGCACGTAACCCCTACTCGTCACCAGTTGTTGCATCCTCCCCAGCATATAAATGAATACGCCACACATGGATCTCTGTGACAGATGTCTTTATTCCTCAGCATAAATCACATCACACAGTGCACTCTGATTACGACATAACCAACAATAACCACACCTTAACACCTCCCAGCAAGTTACGTAATTCCTCTGTTGAGTCCGCCTAGAACTGCAAGGGTCCTAGCGCACATAGCCTCATGACACTACAGTAAATATAAAAAGAAAGCAACAGAAAAATAGTTTTAGAGGAGTCTTTACCTTAATAATCCATGACTGTTAAATAATAAAAGTAATCGAAGACAGAAAGCCCATGTTAAACATTAATAGAGATGATTTTCTGTAAAGTTGTTTTTAGGAGTTAAGTCCAGGCCCTTCCAGAACCGACAACATTAACAAATGGCCGGTATTTCTCTCTGGGAAAGGTGAAATCCCTTGTTCCATACAGCTGAGTTATTGAAATATATAGAATGCTATATAATGTTGACTTATAGGTGCTTATTTACATAGCACTTCATACCACATTCATGGCCCCCGAACCACTCTTCAGGGTGGCCAGTTGCTTCTCTAGAAGGGTAGATTGTGCACACAGGCTATCTATCTATCTATCTATCTATCTATCTATCTATCTATCTATCTATCTATCTATCTATCTATCTATCTATCTATCTATCTATCTATTACATTTATAACATTTAAACACTTTAAGCAGACTGATTAAACATTACTAAGGTCTGTGGAAGGGCTAGTGCTCTTCAGAGTGTCTCAGTCACTCGTGTTTTCCTCTTAACACCCATTCCTTCTGCAGGGGTCAGTTAAACAATTATACATTTTTTCTCTTTCTGAAGAACTCCATTTGCATATCTCACACCTCATCTATTTCCTCTTCAGCATCTTCTTTTCAATCTCCTGCACATACTTCCTTTCATCGCCTACATTCTACACCCTGCCACACACACACACACTGTACCGATTCACCTGTAAGCACTGCATTTTCTTTAACTTTTACCCTCTCAACATTTCGACAGCTGTGCACCTCCTTCACACACTTTCGCATTGAATCACAACTCTACGCCGGAATAAACAAAATAAACAAAAACCTCACCCGCAAGCTACAGAACATCCAGAACACCGCCGCAAGACTGGTCCTCAACCTGCCAAGACACTGACACATCTCCCAGCACCTGCGCACACTCCACTGGCTCCCCATCGAGGCCAGAGTCACCTTCAAGATGCTCACCCACGCACACAAGGCCCTCCACGACACCGGACCAGCATACCTGAACAGCCGACTCAATTTCCACACACCCCAAAGGACCCTACGATCAGCCCAGCTCTCCTACGCCGTGGTCCCCCGCACCAGAAAGACCAGATCGGGAGGCCGCTCCTTCTCCTTCCTCGCGGCCAGAGCCTGGAACGCCCTTCCGCTCCACCTCCGACAGACAACATCGCTTCCCATCTTCGCAAGAAACCTCAAAACCTGGCTCTTCGACAGAACCCCTCCTTGATGGACTGGAACCTGCACCCCCCCTACCCCCAGCGCCTTGAGACCCTTACGGGTGAGTAGTCGCGCTTAACAAACGCCTGATTGATTGATTGAATTACAATTGTCACAGTTGACTGTTGCTGTGTGCATGCTGCAGAGGCCAAGGATTGGATAAGAATTTATTCTGAACCCCTTTAACACCCATTGACAGGCACTGTGAGAAATTCACATTGCATCAACTCAAACTCCAAAGCTCCCAACCGTGGTCCATTACAAACACCCAACAACAACCTGAACTCACACAGAAACTTGTAGGGGACTCTTTTCACAGTGCACACTATGCATGAGTAATATGTTGCATGTAAAGAAATAATACAGAAACACAACATCCTGGAAAACGCAAATGGTCTAAAGGAATACAAGATTAAGTAAAATGTGAAATGTAAACAGGAGCAACATCATCTGTGGCTGTTGCCCAGTGGTGTGGAACAAGTAGGTGACAGGGCGGTAGAGATGGGGCACTGGCCTCACTTGCCCCCAGCAACACCACAAGTGCAGTGCATATTTGGGGGACTCAATGCATATAATACATGGACTACAAACTTGATTGCTGACAAACACTATGTATAAGTTTTGGTGAAAGTGATTTTTATTTTCAATAATTATAAATACATTCTTCAAACATATCACACATAATACTAAGTGACAATACCATGCCAGAAAAAAAAAATCAAATGTAATTTGGAGATTCTGAGTTTCCCTCAAAAACAGTCCAAAAATGTAAAAGGGAAAAATCCACGACCAAAACTGGAGCACAGTTTCATCCAAATCGCAAACATAATATTTGAGCCCAGTTCTCAGACATGTTAGGGCCTAATTATCAGCGCCCCATTGTGGGCTAGGAGTACACATCCATACACTCTTGAGTTAACTCCAGGAGTGCAGAAATAATATGTGATCTGGGTTGAACTCTGAAAACTCTCTGAGTAACAAGGTTTGCAGGGGAAGTTTGTAATTCCCTGTCTGATTTGCCGGCTAGTTTCTGATTCTTCTCCACAGTTTCGACTGGAGAGTTGGGCTGCTTTAAATGGAACGCGAGAGGTCTGCAGTGACTTGATGGACCTCACCATTTCCAATAGTGTACGTATCCTAAAATTGGCCAGTTGTGGGATGAATTTTCAGTTGGCTGGGCACTTATGGGAAGGAAGCGCACACTAGACCCAGGCAGAACCAATCCCAACTCAGAATGAAATTTATGCTCAGTGATACTCAGGAGTGAAATTTACTTCAAACCATCATAGCACTGCATAATTTCCGGTATTTCATATTAATCGAGTGATGTGTTATGCCTGATAGTACGCCATTGTGGCACGTTGCACAAATCAGATTTATTTCAGGTAAAAAACCTATTGTCGAAACAATTGAACACTGCTTTTAGGCTTTAATGGACGTGAGTGGCTAAAGTTTTAAATACCGGGCCCTGATAACTTAAATATCATTTCAAGTTCAATTTTTTCCAGAGCCAACTGCTTCGGTAACATTTGTAGTGTGAAATACATTTTTAATGACATTATTCAATGTTTTCTTTTACATGGGAAGTGCAATGGAAAATTAAGTAACTGTATACAGTTATTAACATTCTTTTCCCTACCTGAGGACTCCTCCCTGTTCTATGTTGAGCCATTGGTCATTTTTGATTTGGATTCTGAAGGGAAAGCAGAACTAATCCTTTGTCTTCAATCCTTTCTGCATCCTTGACCTTTGGAGTTTTATTTTATATTTATTTGGAGGAAAATCAAGTGTGCTACATTGCAGCAATTTCAAAAAGTTGATGTTAGAGGAAGGAGAGGCACATCCAATTGTTTACATTTTGTTTGTTGCTGACTTGCCTTGTGCATGGCAGGCTCATGTGAAGATTATAGGAAAAGAGTGTAAGAGCAATGGACATGATGTGGGTCCTTGAATTATGTTTCTTCCTTTTCCTGTGTTTTTGATTAGATTTGTGATTATACTGTGGTGTTTTACTCTTTGGGGCATAGACTGCTGTATGCCATTTCTTTTAATGGATCTTTCACATTCTCATTGCTTTGTGTTATGGCCGGTGGATGGCCTTGAAGTCGTGCCAAATCTAGTGCTTGTTGGTGGTTGTGGTAGGGGTGGCTCCAGGAGTACAGGCCCATCATTCTTATTCACCTCATTAGTCATGTGATTGTTCACTAGTGTGTGTGTGTGCGTGCGTGTGCATGTGTGTGTGTGTGTGTCATTGGCTAGTGTAATTGTTGCTTATGAGTGGTTTTGAGTTGGGGCATTTTGAAAGTTTATTTTGTCCAATTTATTGTCAAATACCATAGTCATTGTTTCTTTAGTGATAGTGCATAGGCCCATGGATGGGCCCAGGGTACGTATTGGTGCAATCCTCTCCTCAATGCTGCAAGTGTTTGTTGGTGGAGGGGGAGGAAGGGGCTTGTGCCAGGGCCAGCAGACAAGTTCTCTTTGTCCTTCATGTCCCTTACTTGCTTGCTATGTGTTTGTCTACTGTTCTGTGAAACCAGTGTGTTCCTCATGGATAGTCATCTTTTCTTTGCTCTCAATGCCTCAGCTCCCATAACGGTCTCTGGGCCTTGGAGTGGCATCTGGAATTATTTCTAAGCATCCCAGTTTTCTGTTCTTACTGATTTTTGCAGATAAACACAGACAGAAGAGTAACTATTTTCCTGTCTGTATATATTTTTAAATATGGAAAAATAAGTCCTTTTAGATGATTTTCACTACTGTCACCCCCTCTTTCTCCTGCGCGGGCTGTAGGAAAACTGGCACATGTTTAGAATTACTGTTACCAACAATGGTTTTTGCGAAGTAAAAAATGGCTGAATAATTTGAAACTATTACTAGTCAAAGTATTACTTTTTAAAGGTTTACTGCTGCATTTTATAAATCAAATCATCAAAAATTCAATGCAATAAAATGTTTTGAATTTGGATGGGATGGCTAAGAAAGGACCAGGTAAACAGATGGGAAGGGAGAAGACAAAGTTAAAAGAGGGTTAAAGAAGAAGTTGATGCAACAATATGAAAAAAGGGGGACAAGAAAAGGAAAAATCAATGGAAAAAGGAAGAAATAGACTGAGAGTGGTCAGGTGCAGTTTGGTAATCCAGCAAGGAAGTTACTGCCAGTAAAAGGGAACCACATGGTTTTGCAATAACTGAAGACCAGTAGACCAGTGGCAACTGCTTTTTGGCTAGACTTCACCTGGACTTTGATGGACACCACCCCTGAGGCCAAAGTCACTCCAACATATTTGTGGACTGAGGAGTGGCCACAGAGAGAACCCCGACACTGGCCCAGCATCCTCAGCATCCTTGAGCGTCTTCAGCATCCTGCATCCCTTGCATCAAGACCACGCTATTGATTCCTATGACTTTTCGCCCAATAGACCCTGGAATTGGACTAGGGACTGCTTTAACTGTGAGATACCTGTTCAGCTGGACCTTATTGGTCCATGAGACTGGCTCCCTGCCGCAGTTGGTCGTCACAAGAGTGCTCCTATAGCCTTTTTCAAGCTTCTTGTTGTGGCTAACCCTAAACCGTGAGTCTTGGTATATTACAATGATTATTGTGCCAGGTGTAAATCTGATATTTATAGTTTCTTTAAAAATTCATATTTCCGACCCCTCCAGTAGATTTTTGTCATTGAGCTGTCTATTTAAAGACAAAATTACAACCACATTTATAAAAATACGTTTTTGTCAGATTTTTATTGTGTTGCTTTTTTTCTTGGTATTCAACTGTTTAGGTACGTCTAAATGCTTTACACTTGTTCCTTTGATGAAACCTGAATGGACTAAGCCACAGATACCTAGGACTGAGCTAGAGTTTTACAAAGAAACCTGCATTAACCTGATATGGAATTGTGACTTTATTGCACAGTGAGATTGCACAACTACACCATTTTTAATTTGCCCCCCAGGGCCCACGGGGGTGTATTGATTAATATTAAGAAAAAAATCAGGCAGCATTTCAACATCACATACATAAAGGAAGGCACTGGTCAAATATGCGTACACATGTTTTGCTGAATGTAGTCGCACTGGATGAACCTGTTTTAGGAAATTAAAAGTTTGATGTGTTTGATACAAGTAGATTTAATGAGCAACATAAGTGAGTTGATCAAATTTATGTCACTAAAAACACCATGAGGCCTTTCTGGGCAAAAATGGCAGAGATATCTAACGTGCATCTGGTTCTCTTGGTTCAGTAGCTGCCTGGCAGGTCATACAGCCCTACTGGACTCAGGTAGCAGATCATTTCCTTGAAGGTTTTTCTTAGATTCTGACTACAGAGCGTGTAGATCAGGAGGTCAATGACCCAATAGCACATTAAAACCATGAGGTATACGTTGAAGTGTGACATGAAGCACACACAGTATGGATTCTGGGGGCAGGAGATGTAGAAATTTAAGTGGAGGAAGAAGGACACCTAGCACACCACAAATGCCATGAACACCCCGAGCAGGTGATGGCACCCTTCATGTTGGCGGCATGGCTGATGGCGCTCCTGCTAGGCAAGATGGCAATGTGTTTCATGCTCATCTGGGCCAGCATGAACATGTGCACATTGAGGGACGTCATGAGAGCGAGCATGGTGAAGAACATGCCAATGATGCATATGATGACCACGAGTAGATGTCCGAGTCGCTGTCCAAGTAGATGATGAACAGGATGCTGGAGACGGTGCACATGGCCCGGACGTAAGAGATGATGATCACTGCTCGCTTCACCATCCAGATGCTGTGTTACTGTAGTGTGGAGAAGATGGTGAAGCATCTGTCTACTGCTGTAGAGAGCAGGCTGCAGATGAAGTCCAGCAGTGAGCTGCAGATCACCCAATTGAGCAGGTTGTCGAGGTTGACGGTTAAGTTGTGTGCCCCCAACTCTGTATTGTTCAGAAGGATGATAACTATGGTATCAGACCCATTGGATAAGCTCACGAGCATGTGCACCACGGTCAGGCTGCAGATGAAGAAGTACATAGGTGAGTAAAGATTCTTGTTCTTGGCAATCGCGATGATCACCTATTTATTTTCCAGCAAGCTCACTATGCCCAGGATCACAAACACCTCTGGGGACACAAAAATTAGCTTGTATCACCCTTTGGAATAGTGACTCTTTCTGGCCGACTCATTAGTGCCCCCACATGCTTCCCATGACTTTGATTCCAGAAGTGGAGAAACAAGGGCATCCTGTGAGAGGAGTCCATATTTTATCTGAGCTGTAATCCTGTCAAGGGAGTGTGATTTCCTGATGTTGTGACTAATTTTGCATTCTCATGGCCAAAAGTAGAAAAAAACAGCTAAGGTATCCATCCAAATTATAGAAATTCATATTAAGAAAGCTTGTGAGGTAAGTTACACAGCATATTCCGAGTCCCGATAGTGGTCAGTTTTTTCCCTCGACCTATGTGGTCCTCAACTCTGACTGCATTCATCAGCTCAGTGGTAGCCCACTGCAGCCACATGCTCGCCATCCCGATGGGTCTCATCAACTGCACCTCCTTTGAGCACATCTGTGAGAATACATTCCTCTCACTCGCACACCCCGCACGTATGCCCGGAAAGCTCTCTAGCAGCTAGCAGCGCTGGTCCACCACTTGAAGTGTAATGCCTGTGGAAAAAAGCAATGGGAAGCATCTGCCTGACATTTGAACATGGTTGTTAGGCGCTGACTGCCACAGATGTATTAATGCTCATGCAAGGCACTCAAATAATACACCCTGTAAATTTGGTGTTCGAGGGTATATATGTTTTTACTTGTAATTTCTTAGGCTGCTCCTCTGAAAACCTCACTATATTGTCCTGAGAGATGTCCATGGGCTTAAATGCTGTCCATCAGAGGAATGTAGTGTTTGTTTTCTAAAAGTATGCTAAAATTAACATTTTTTTCTAAATCAAAATGTATATTTAAAATTCTATTAAATGCTTCCTTCTTGAAACCGTGAACAATCGGGATACAGTCTTGCTTAGACTATTTTTAAGTACTGTGCAACCGCAAATATCATTCATTGGGTAATTAAATGATGCATTCCTGATGTCTTCTACATTCGTTGGCCTTTGCTCAGAGCTGTAACACTTACAGTGTTCTCACATTTGTCATGGTGCTGGGCATGGGCTTTCCTTTTGGAGCTTTGAGTGTGGTTCAGTTGTGATTAAGGAATCTGTTTGTTGAGATATCCAAGGACCAGGTCCATATTCTCTTCCCGACTGCTGATGGCCTTCATTAAGGGGTGGGAAGTATTCGGCTTATCGAACCAGAGGATGAATGCCTGCTGATGCCTGCAGGGTGTCTCCACTGAAATCATTCCTTGGTAGGGTGAAGTCCAGCAACATGTCTCATAATATAGTAAGGAAATATGATTAAAAAACTGTACAAATTCACAAAAAAACAAAAGATTACATGGACGTTATAGTTAGTAAATACCATTACAAAACCATAGAAATTCACTGAAAAAACCAAAGGTTACAGGTAAGTTATAGTTAGGAAATAAAATTAAGAAAAACCATAGAAATTCACAAAAAGAATCAACGATTACAGGCACATTATAGTTAGGAAATAAAATGTAAAAAAACCTTAGAAATTCACTGAAAAAAACAAAGGTTAAATGGACGTTATATTTAGGTTCAGATTTTACACACATAAAACCATAGAAATTCAGCAGTTCTTGTTATCTGAGTTAAGTATAACTTTCACCCCTGCTATGCACTGCTTATGACCTCACATATTACATCACTAATGACATGGTCAGTGATTTCACTGATGAAATCACTCATGACATCACTTGTAACACCATCCAGCAAACTAAACTTCAATACACTTAATAAAATACAGTTTTAATTTTTTTAACCCCTTCGCTGCTAGGCCTTTTCCCCCTGTGCTAAGCCTTTTTTGGCTATTTGGGGTAGTTCGCGCTAGGCCCCTGTAACTTTTTGACCACATAAGGTATCCATGCCAAATTTGCGTACTTTTCTTCCAATATCATGGGGATTCTAAAGGTACCCAGGGTTTGTGGATTCCCCTGGAGGGGACCCAGAAATTTGCCAAAATATAGCTAAATGTTTTTTTGGGGAAAAATGGGAAAAAAGGGCTACAGATGAAACACCCTGCAGGCATCAGCAGGCATTCATCCTCTGGTTCGATAAGCCGAATACTTCCCACCCCTTAATGAAGGCCATCAGCAGTCGGGAAGAGAATATGGACCTGGTCCTTGGATATCTCAACAAACAGATTCCTTAATCACAACTGAACCACACTCAAAGCTCCAAAAGGAAAGCCCATGCCCAGCACCATGACAAATGTGAGAACACTGTAAGTGTTACAGCTCTGAGCAAAGGCCAACGAATGTAGAAGACATCAGGAATGCATCATTTAATTACCCAATGAATGATATTTGCGGTTGCACAGTACTTAAAAATAGTCTAAGCAAGACTGTATCCCGATTGTTCACGGTTTCAAGAAGGAAGCATTTAATAGAATTTTAAATATACATTTTGATTTAGAAAAAAATGTTAATTTTAGCATACTTTTAGAAAACAAACACTACATTCCTCTGATGGACAGCATTTAAGCCCATGGACATCTCTCAGGACAATATAGTGAGGTTTTCAGAGGAGCAGCCTAAGAAATTACAAGTAAAAACATATATACCCTCGAACACCAAATTTACAGGGTGTATTATATGAGTGCCTTGCATGAGCATTAATACATCTGTGGCAGTCAGCGCCTAACAACCATGTTCAAATGTCAGGCAGATGCTTCCCATTGCTTTTTTCCACAGGCATTACACTTCAAGTGGTGGACCAGCGCTGCTAGCTGCTAGAGAGCTTTCCGGGCATACGTGCGGGGTGTGCGGGTCTGGTTTTTTCCCTGCAAATGGTATCAACAAAGGGGGTGTGGTGCTGAAATCACCATTTTCCCAGCTTTCAGGGACAAGCAGACTTTTGTCAGAAAACTAAAATGTTTTACACAGTTTTGGCATTTTTCTGGGACATAGCCTATTTTTGCTATTTTTTGTGCTTTCAACCTCCTTCCAGTTAATGGTAGAAATGGGTATGAAAGCAATAAAGGATCCTAGAAAGCTATACATTTTAGAAAAGTAGACACAATTCTGAATTCAGCAAGGGGTCCTTTGTGTAGATCCTTCAAGGTTTCTTTATAGAAACTAACAGTTGAATATACAAAAAATTGAAAATTAGTTGAAAAAAACAGCCATTTGTGTCAACGTTTTAACCTGTAACTTCTTCTAATTATGACAGCTGTTTGGAATCAATATACCGTTACATCCGCTGGACCTTTCTGGTTGTGGGGATATATAGGACTTGTAGGTTCACCAAGAACCCGACGAACCCAGAGCCAATAACTGAGCAGTGTCTTGCAATGGTTTTTTATTATGTACCGGGTATATAGCAATTAATTTGGGAAAATATATACATGGAAAAATCGGTATGAAAGACACCTATGTATTTCTGAAATTGGAACAAAATATAGAGTTTAGAAACAGTAGATATTTGCACATTTTCAAAATTGTGAGTACCCATACTAGCATGAGAATTATAGCTCATTTTTCAAAATGACTTCTTTTTACACATTGTCTTTCATTTGGAAGGCAGAAATGCATCGAAAGTCAATAGGTAATAAGAGTTGCTCTACAATTCTGTGTTACCCTAAGTCTCCCGATAAAAATGGTACCTCACTTGTGTGGGTAGGCCTCGTGCCCGTGACAGGAAATGGCTCAAAACGCAACGTGGCCACACTTTATTTTTACAGTGAAAATGGACCCTTTTTTTGCAAAGTGCCTAGCTGTAGATTTTGAACCCTAGCTCTGCCGGCACCTAGGGAAACCTAGTAAACCTATACATTTTTGAAAACTAGACACCCAGGGAAATCCAGGATGGGGTGACTTGACTGACTCTCACCAGGTTCTATTACCCAGAATCCCTTGCAATCCTAAAAATTTGAAAAAACAACCACATTTTCTTCACAATTCTTTGGTGGAAAGTTCTGGAATCTGCGTGGATCCACAAAATTCCACCCACCCCGCGTTTCCCAAAGTCTTCTGAGAAAAATGGTACCTCACTTGTGTGGGTAGGTCTAGTGCCCGCGACAGGAAATGGCCCAAAGCGCAATGTGGACACACCACATTTTCACAGTGAAAACGGACCCTTTTTTTGCAAAGTGCCTAGCTGTAGATTTTGAACCCTAGCTCTGCCGGCACCTAGGGAAACCAAGCAAACCTATACATTTTTGAAAACTAGACACCCAGGGGAATCCAGGATGGGGTGACTTGTCTGGCTCTCACCAGGTTCTGTTACCCAGAATCCCTTGCAAACCTCAAAATTTGTAAAAAAAACACATTTTCCTCACATTTATGTGGTGGAAAGTTCTGGAATCTGCGGGGATCCACAAAATTCCACCCACCCCGCATTCCCCAAAGTCTTCTGAGAAAAATGGTACCTCACTTGTGTGGGTAGGCCTAGTGCCCGCGACAGGAAACGGCCCAAAACGCAATGTGGACACACCACATTTTCACAGTGAAAACGGACCCTTTTTTTGCAAAGTGCCTAGCTGTTGATTTTGAACCCTAGCTCTGCCGGCACCTAGGGAAACCTAGCAAACCTATACATTTTTGAAAACTAGACACCCAGGGGAATCCAGGATGGGGTGACTTGTCTGGCTCTCACCAGGTTCTGTTACCCAAAATCCCTTGCAAACCTCAAAATTTGTCCCCAAAAATATTTTTCTCACATATCTGTGGTGGAAAGTTCTGGAATCTGCGTGGAACCACAAAATTCCACCCCCCGCATTCCCCGAAGTCTTTTGAGAAAAATGGTACCTCACTTGTGTGGGTAGGCCTAGTGCCCGCGACAGGAAACGGCCCAAAACGCAACATGGACACACCACATTTTCACAGTGAAAACGGACCCTTTATTTGCAAAGTGCCTAGCTGTAGATTTTGACCCCCTGCTCTGCCTGCACCTAGGGAAACCTAGCAAACCTATATATTTTTGAAAACTAGACACCCAGGGAAATCCAGGATGGGGTGACTTGTCTGGCTCTCACCAGGTTCTGTTACCCAGAATCCCTTGCAAACCTCAAAATGTGTAAAAAAACCCACATTTTCCTCACATTTCTGTGGTGGCAAGTTCTGGAATCTGCGTGGATCCACAAAATTCCACTCACCCCGTGTTTCACAAAGTCTTCCGAGAAAAATGGTACCTCACTTGTGTGGATAGGCCTAGTGCCCACGACAGGAAACGGCCCAAAACGCAATGTGGACACACCACATTTTCACAGTAAAAACGGACCCTCTTTTGCAAAGTGCCTAGCTGTAGATTTTGAACCCTAGCTCTGCCGGCACCTAGGAAAACCTAGCAAACCTATACATTTTTGAAAACTAGACACCCAGGGGAATCCAGGATGGGGTGACTTGACTGGCTCTCACCAGGTTCTGTTACCCAGAATCCCTTGCAAACCAAAAAATGTGTATAAAAAAACACATTTTCCTCACATTTCTGTGGTGGAAAGTTATGGAATCTGCGTGGATCCACAAAATTCTACCCACCCTGCGTTTCCCAAAGTCTTCAGAGAAAAATGGTACCTCACTTGTGTGGGTAGGTCTAGAGCCCGCAACAGGAAACGGCCCAAAACGCAATGTGGACACACCACATTTTCACAGTGAAAACGGACCCTTTTTTTGCAAAGTGCCTAGCTGTAGATTTTGAACCGTAGCTCTGCCGGCACCTAGGGAAACCTAGCAAACCTATACATTTTTGAAAACTAGACACCCAGGGGAATCCAGGATGGGGTGACTTGTCTGGCTCTCACCAGGTTCTGTTACCCAGAATCCCTTGCAAACCTCAAAATTTGTAAAAAAAAACACATTTTCCTCACATTTCTGTGGTGGAAAGTTCTGGAATCTGTGTGCATCCACAAAACTCCACCCACCCCGCATTCTCCAAAGTCTTCCAAGAAAAATGGTACCTCACTTGTATGGGTAGGTCTAGTGCCCGCAACAGGAAACGGCCCAAAACGCAACGTGGACACACCACATTTTCACAGTGAAAAAGGACCCTTTTTTTGCAAAGTGCCTAGCTGAAGATTGTGAACCCTAGCTCTGCCGGCACCTAGGGAAACCTAGCAAACCTATACATTTTTGAAAACTAGACACCCAGGGGAATCCAGGATGGGGTGACTTGTCTGGCTCTCACCAGGTTCTGTTACCCAGAATCCCTTGCAAACCTCAAAATCTGTAAAAAAAACCCACATTTTTCTCACATTTCTGTGGTGGAAAGTTCTGGAATCTGCGTGGATCCACAAAATTCCTGCGCCCGCATTCCCCAAAGTCTTTCGAGAAAAATGGTACCTCACTTGTGTGGGTAGGCCTTGTGCCCGCGAGAGGAAACGACACAAAACGCAATGTGGACACACCACATTTTCACAGTGAAAACGGACCCTTTTTTGTAAAGTGCCTAGCTGTAGATTTTGAACCCTAGCTCTGCCGGCACCTAGGAAAACCTAGCAAACCTATACATTTTTGAAAACTAGACACCCAGGGGAATCCAGGATGCGGTGACTTGTCTGGCTCTCACCAGGTTCTGTTACCCAGAATCCCTTGCAAACCTAAAAATTTGTCCAAAAAAACACATTTTCCTCACATATCTGTGGTGGGAAGTTCTGGAATCTGTGTGGATCCACAAAATTCCACCCACCCGCATTCCCCAAAGTCTTCTGAGAAAAATGGTACCTCACTTGTGTGGGTAGGCCT
The DNA here is from genome assembly GCA_963921515.1 of Calotriton arnoldi. Taxonomy (NCBI): domain Eukaryota; kingdom Metazoa; phylum Chordata; class Amphibia; order Caudata; family Salamandridae; genus Calotriton; species Calotriton arnoldi. The sequence goes on along the minus strand of CAWUFW010000355.1, from coordinate 1,057,335 downwards.
AGTGCCCGCGACAGGAAACGGCACAAAACGCAACGTGGACACACCACATTTTCACAGTGAAAACTGACCCTTTTTTTGCAAAGTGCCTAGCTGTAGATTGTGAACCCTAGCTCTGCCAGCACATAGGGAAACCTAGCAAACCTATACATTTTTGAAAACTAGACACCCAGGGGAGTCCAGGATGGGGTGACTTGTCTGGCTCTCACAAGGTTCTGTTACCCAGAATCCCTTGCAAACCTCAAAATTTGTAAAAAAACCCTACATTTTCCTCACATTTCTGTGGTGGAAAGTTCTGGAATCTGTGTGGATCCACAAAATTCCACCCACACCGCATTTCCCAACGTCTACAGAGAAAAATGGTACCTCACTTGTGTGGGTGGGCCAAGTACCCGCGACAGGCAAGGGCCCAAAACCTATTGAGGCAACATCAAAATTACCTATCACAAAACAACCTGGTTTTGCAAGGGAGGTCCCATGAGGTTTTGGCCCCGGGGTCAGCGGCCATCTAGGGAAAACTACCACACCCACATATTTCTGAAAACTAGACACCCAGGGGAGTCCAGCAAGGTATGGCTTGCGTGGGTCCCCCAACATTTCCCTACCCAGAATCCCTTGCAAACCTCAAATTTAGCTGAAAAATCACTTTTTTCTCAAATTTCTGTGTGGGAAAGTTCTGGAATCTGCATGAATCCACAAATTTCCTACCACCGAGCGTTCCCCCAGGTCTCCCGATAAAAATGGTACCTCACTCGCGTGGGTGGGTCAAGTACCCACAACAGGCAAGCGCCCAAAACCTATTGAGGCGACATCAAAATTAACTATCACAAAACAACCTGGTTTTGCAAGGGGGTCCCATGAGTTTTTGGCCCCGGGCTCGGCGGCCATATAGGGAAACCTACCAAAGCCACACATTTCTGAAAACTAGACACCCGGGGGAGTCCAGCAAGGTATGGCTTGCGTGGGTCCCCCAACATTTCCCTACCCAGATTCCCCTGCAAACCTCAAATTTAGGAGAAAAAAACAAATTTTCCACATATTTTTGGGTGGAATCACCGTGCCGGCACAAATGTCCTACCCCACAGCATTCCCCTCAGTCTCCCGAGTAAAATGATACCTCACTTGTGTGGGTGTCCAATGCAGAATTGGCTAAAAACGTATTTTTAAACAAATGTATTGCTTAGAATTGTGGGTGCTATACCCTAAATCGCTATGTTTTGGGCTCTTCCCAGTCACAGGCCCTTGCCCCACCCACACAAGTGAGGTATCATTTTACTCGGGAGACTGAGAGAAACGCTGTGGGGTAGGACATTTGTGCCGGCATGGTGATTCCACCCAAAAATATGTGGAAAATGTGTTTTTTCAGCTACATTTGAGGTTTGCAGGGCATTCTGGGTAGGAAACATTGGGGATCCACGCAAGCCATACCTCGCTGGACTCCCTGGGTGTCTAGTTTTCAGAAATGTGTGGGTTTGGTAGATTCCCAAGATGGCGCTGAGCCGGGCCAAAACCCAGGTGACCCCTTGCAAAACCAGGTTGTTTTGTGATAGGTCATTTTGATGTCTCCTCAATACGTTTTGGCCCTTACCTGTCGCGGTACTTGACCCACCCACGCGAGTGAGGTATCATTTTTATCGGGAGTCCTGGGGGAACGCAGGGTGGTAGGAAATTTGTGGATCCACGTAGATTCCAGAACTTTCCCAGACAGAAATTTGAGAAAAAAGTGATTTTATCAGCTAAATAGGAGGTTTGCAGGGGATTCTGGGTAGGAAAACGTTGGGAGACCCACGCAAGCCATACCTGGCTGGACTCCCCCGGGTGTCTAGTTTTCATAAATGTGTGGGTTTGGTAGGTTTCCCTAGATGGCCGCCAAGCCTGGGACCAAAAACTCATGTGACCCCCATTGCAAAACCAGGACATTTTCGGATACATAGGGGGCATCTGTGTTTTTGGTCCCGGGGTCGGCAGCCATCTAGGAAAACCTACCAAACCCACACCTTTCTGAAAACTAGACACCCCGGGGAGACCAGGAAGGTATGGCTTGCGTGGATCCCCCAACGTTTCTCTACCCAGAATCCCCTGCAAACCTCAAATTTAGCTGAAAAAAATCACTTTTCTCTCTCATTTCTGTCTGGGAAAGTTCTGGAATCTACGTGGAACCACAAATTTCCTACCACCCTGCGTTCCCCCAGGACTCCCGATAAAAATGATACCTCACTCGCCTAGGTGGGTCAAGTACCCGCGACAGACAAGGGCCCAAAACATCTTGAGGAGACATCAAAATGAACTATCACAAAACAACCTGGTTTTGCAAGGGGGGTCACCTGGGTTTTTGGCCCCGGGCTCGGCGGCCATCTTGGGAAACTACCAAACCCACACATTTCTGAAAACTAGACACCCGGGGGAGTCCAGCGAGGTATGGCTTGCGTGGATCCCCAATGTCTCCCTACCCAGAATGCCCTGCAAACCTCAAATTTAGCTGAAAACCCCACATTTTCTACATATGTTTGGGTGGAATCACCGTGCCGGCACAAATGTCCTACCCCACATCGTTCCTCTCAGTCTCCCGAGTAAAATGATACCTCACTTGTGTGGTTGGGGCAAGGGCCTGTGACTGGGAAGAGCCCAAAACATAGGGATTTAGGGTATAGCACCGATAATTCTAAACGCTACATTTTTTTAAAAATACGTTTTTAGCCAATTCTGCATTGGACACCCACACAAGTGAGGTATCATTTTACTCGGGACACTAAGGAAAATGCTGTGGGGTAGGACATTTGTGCCGGCACGGTGATTCCACACAAAAATATGTGGAAAATGTGAGTTTTTTCAACTAAATTTGAGGTTTGCAGGGGATTCTGGGTAGGGAAACGTTGGGGGATCCACGCAAGCCATACCTCATTGGACTCCCCCGGGTGTCTAGTTTTCAGAAATGTGTGGGTTTGGTAGGTTTCCCTAGATGGCCTCCAAGCCTGGGACCAAAAACTCAAGTGACCCCCCTTGCAAAACCAGGTCATTTTCGGATACATAGGGGGCATCTGTGTTTTTGGTCCCGGGGTCGACAGCCATCTAGGGAAACCTACCAAACCCACACATTTCTGAAAACTAGACACCTTGGGGAGTCCAGGAAGGTATGGCTTGTGTGGATCCCCCAACGTTTCTCTACCCAGAATCCCCTGCACACCTCAAATTTAGCTGAAAAAACCACCTTTTTCTCAAATTTCTGTCTGGGAAAGTTCTGGAATCTAAGTGGATCCACAAATTTCCTACCACCCAGCGTTCCGCCAGGTCTCCCGATAAAAATGATACCTCACTCGCGTGGGTGGGTCAAGTACTCGCGACAGGCAAGGGCCCAAAATGTATTGAGGAGACATCAAAATGACCTATCACAAAACAACCTGGTTTTGCAAGGGAGTCACCTGGGTTTTTGGCTCCGTGCTCGGCGGCCATCTTGGGAAACTACCAAACCCACACATTTTTGAAAACTAGACACCCGAGGGAGTCCAGCGAGGTATGGCTTGCGTGCGTCCCTCAACGTTTTCCTACCTAGAATCCCCTGCAAATGTCAAATTTAGCTGAAAAAATCACTTTTTTCTCAAATTTCTGTCTGGGAAAGTTCTGGAATCTACGTGGATCCAGAAATTTCCTACCACCCAGCGTTCCTCCAGATCTCCAGATAAAAATGATACCTCACTCGCGTGGGTGGGTCAAGTACCCGCGACAGGCAAGGGCCCAAAACGTATTGAGGAAACATCAAAATGACCTATCACAAAACATCCTGGTTTTGCAAGGGGGGTCACCTAAGTTTTTGGCCCCGGGCTCGGCAGCCATATTGGGAAACTACCAAACCCATACATTTCTGAAAACTAGACACCCGGGGGAGTCCAGCGAGGTATGGCTTGCGTGGGTCCCTTAACGTTTTCCTACCCAGAATCCCCTGCAAGCCTCAAATTTAGCTGAAAAAAATCACTTTTTTCTCAAATTTCTGTCTGGGAAAGTTCTGGAATCTACGTGGATCCACAATCTTCCTACCACCCAGCGTTCCCCCAGGTCTTCCGATCATAATGATACCTCACTCGCGTGGGTGGGTCAAGTACACGCGACAGGCAAGGGCCCAAAACGTATTGAGGCGACATCAAAATGACCTATCACAAAACAACCTGGTTTTGCAAGGGGGGTCACCTGGGTTTTTGGCCCCGGACTCGGCGGCCATCTTGGGAAACTACCAAACCCACACATTTCTGAAAACTAGACACTTGGGGGAGTCCAGCGAGGTATGGCTTGCGTGGGTCCCCTGACGTTTTCCTACCCAGAATCGCCTGCAAACCTCAAATTTAGCTGACAAAATCACCTTTTTCTCAAATGTCTGTCTGGGAAAGTTCTGGAATCTTTGTGGATCCACAAGTTTCCTACCACGCAGCGTTCCCCCAGGTCTCCCGATAAAAATGATACCTCACTCGCATAGGTGGGTCAAGTACCCGCGACAGGCAAGGGCCCAAAACGTATTGAGGAGACATCAAAATGACCTATCACAAAACAACCTGGTTTTGCAAGGGGGGTCACCTGGGTTTTTGGCCCCGGGCTCGGCGGCCATCTTGGGAAACTACCAAACCCACACATTTCTGAAAACTAGACACCCGGGGGAGTCCAGCGAGGTATGGCTTGCGTGGATCCCTCAATGTTTCCCTACCCAGAATGCCCTGCAAACCTCTAATTTAGCTGAAAAAAACACATTTTCCACATATTCAAGTCAACAAAAACTTTATTCGATTCACAGAATCATTAAAGCATAATTAAAACACGCAAGAAAACATTAGTAAATCAAACACCTAAAATGCATTGATCCTGATAATATTTACAGTTAGCAGCAGCAAAACCATATATCAATGTACTTCATATATTTGGGAATCTTTAGTTATTTTAGTCACAGAGATTTTTGTTTGATTCATTATATATGGTATTTAGTAAAAATTCTTTAAAGTGTCAAGTGCAAATTTGTTCGACCTTATTAAAAACAGCTATTAAACATATTTCATCATATTATTTACATTATATACACTATATCAAGATACGATTATATAACATACAGCCTATACACGATTAGAAAACTTTGGTTAACCTTTAAAATGTTTCGCTATATCATGTGCAAACTTGCGTATGCTGCTTATTAATAAGTACGGAACTAAAAGTATAAGCAATACTTCAGTAATGCTGAGTAATTAATTATAATTAAAACTCAACAAAATATACATTCAACAAACCACAATTTAAAATACACATCATAATACCAAAGTCGTAGTACCCAAGGAGACCCCTATTTAAAAAGAATAATATAAAATGTCTTTAAAATTTTAGACCTTCTTTCCTTCTTATAAAATTTGTAGTCAGTAAAAATCTGCTAACCGCGAAGACAAAAAGTTTTGAGGAATCAGTTTTTAGTATGCGCAGCATATTATTAAATTTTCTAACATTCAAGCTTCTGCCTATGGGTTTTATCCATTTTCTTCTAGGGTTTGTGTATTTAGGACAGAAGAATAAAACATGGGCAATATCCTCCCTGGCACCCAAATGGCACAACGTACATTTAGAATCTTCATCTCTATTCTGGTCATGCCCCCATTTTGATGTAAAAGCTTTTATCTGCAACGTACCATACCTGAATTTCAGGTATAAAAGTTTTGCTAGTTGGGGTTCGATGTCATCCAAAAATGGTTCAAAATGAGGATTTGTTTTAAACATCAGGAATTGAGTTGTAAGTGTTCCTGATGTACCATTTAAAGTGACACTGTGCCAAATGAAGTTCCAATAAATAATTTTAATTTCCCGCTTTGAATCAGGTCTCAGCAGGCCTGGGCTTTCCCAAAATCTGCTCAGACCTAAATTAGAGAGCCACTTGCGAATGTGTGCCAGCCATGGAAAAGTAGTATGAGTGTCAAGTGCCAGTAGCTCACTCAATGCTTGTCTATATGTCACTAGTTCATCAGTAGTCCAGATTCTAATCCAGTATGACAAAGTCATCCAAATTGCCTTATGTTCAAGCCGTTTTATACCCAGATCATATATTAATGGAATCAGAGGAGTATTTTGGGAAAGTGCCACAAATCTTCTTAAAACCTTATTTTCCCCCACAATTAAAGCGGAAAGATTTTCCCCACCCCACAACTCTGAACCATATAGGGCTGCGGTTTGCGCTCTGGACTTGTAAACTTCCAGGGCTGGTGATATTGCCTTTGTCATGGTTGCATACTGTTTCTTTATAATTGGAGCAGAATTTTGCAATAAAATTGATTTTGATTTCATTATCTGAGGGTTCCATGAGAGTTTTGAATCGATAGTTACCCCAAGATAAATGAAATTAGAGACACGCTCTATGACCACTCCGTTCAATACTATATTATTTTTAAAACATTTGTGGGGTTTTATAGCCATATATTTTGTTTTAACGGGGTTAATTTCCAAACCTTTTAATGAACAATATTCATTTAGTGAGTTTAAAAGGTTTTGCAGGCCCTTTGGGGTTTGGGATAGGAGAATAGTATCATCTGCGAAGGTAAGAGCGCAAATGTGGGCCCTTCCCAATTTTGGGGAATCATGTTGTGATTTTTGGAGGAACTGGACCATGTCATTAACGTATAAAAGAAACAAGGTTGGCGCCAGGACACATCCTTGGCGCACCCTCTCTTGACTGGTATCTCCTTCGTAAGTTCCCCCTTTTACCCCAACGGACTTTTGCAAAATTACCCTCATGGAGCCTAATCAATTGGATCAGAATCTCCTTAGGTACTCCCTGCTGCAACAAATTTGACCATAATAGATCCCTAGGGATTGAATCAAATGCGGCCTTTAGGTCGACAAAGGCGACGTATAGATGACCAGGTCTCAACTTTGTGTATTTCCAGGCTATAGTTACAAATCTAAACACTTGATCTATCGTGCTAGTTTTCTTTCTAAAGCCCGCCTGGCAAGGTGAAAGAACCTCATTATCATTCATCCAATCGTTCAGCTTATCCAAAATTTGCTTGGCATAGACTTTTTGTAATATGTCTATCAGACTTATGGGTCTATAATTAGCGGGATCATCTCTGCTGCCCTTCTTAAAAATCGGAACGATTTCCGCACCCTTCCAGGAGTCTGGGATTGGTTGACCCCTGGCAATTGCATTACATAGATTATTTATATATGGCGCCCACACCTCAGGTTCATGTTTAAAAAGATCCCCAGGTATCTTGTCGGGTCCTGGAGCTTTAGATGGCTTGATAGCCGCTATCGCTAATATGGTATCTTCTATACTAAAGTGTAAATGCCCAACTTCCTTTAGGTTCAGCAATCCCTCGGCACTTACTACTAGTGCTCTATTTACCAATTTTGGAAGTGCATACAAATTTGCAAAGTGACTTTCCCATGTGGAGGGGTCTAAATGGTAGTCATGGGCCGGAGTGTTTATTTTGCTACCATGGGCTATAATCCGCCAAAACATGGCCTGATCACCAGCCTTTGCTGCTACTATCAGGTCCTCCCAGCTAGCATCTTCCCAATTTCTTCGGGCTACCTTCAATGTTTTATTATATGCATTTCTTTCATGTCTGATCACAGCTCTCTCTTTAGATTGGATCGCCTTAATGAGGCGTTGTTTAGCCACTACACATTCTTTATTAAACCAGGAATTAGATGATCTAATTTCAGCCTTGCAATTGGTTTTCCCTGATTGTGGTTTAGTTAAATAAGGTCTTATATCTTCTATCAGCTTTTGATGAATCTGAGTTATAGTAAGATTTTTAGTACCTGAATTTAAAAAAGAAGCTAAAAGATCACTAAAGATATTATATATTTTAGTTAGGGGTTCAACTTGGTCAACTAGGGATGGCCATTTTACTGTCCTTCTGTTATTGCTTACTAAGGGCGCTATGACCTCATCACACATTTCGAATTGTGGCGACGAGTGTGTCAAAAACCATTTTCCCACCAGGTCTAGGCACAGTGGGAAATGGTCACTTTCTCTTCTGTCATCGACTTTAAAGTCCTTTACATAAGCCCAATGAGCTACACTTATCATGATGTAATCTATTCGAGACACCGAGTTACCTCTTGAGAAAGTATTTGCACATTCAAGATCCGAAGAAGATCTGCCATTACAAGATCTTAGGCCTTTCTCTATGGTGAAGTGAAATATTTGCATAGCAGAAACAGAACACCCCACCATTTTTTCCACTCGAAGTGGCGGGATCCCCATAGTAAGGTCTTCTTCTTCGAGGATGGTATCTAATCCTAATAACGGTTCGTAGCAACAATTAAAATCTCCCCCAACTATAATGGGCCCATTTAGTGCAATAGAATCGAGAATTTCATCCAATTGTTGGATTATTGACGATTCTTTCGAACGCTCCCTTGGTCTTATGTATATATTAAAAATAAGCATCTGCGACCTATTTGGAAAACTCAATTTTAGGCCCAGGATATCATTCGAGTTAGTTAGTACCAATTCTATAGCTGCATTTATATGATTTCTTACCCAAATTAGTAGCCCGCCTGATGGTCTGCCTTTGCCTAGCTGCCATGCTTCAATGCTAAAAGTTCTATAGCCCACTTTATATAATGGCTCCCTCGCCCATGTCTCCTGGAAAAGACAGAAATCAAAATTATCAATATAATCCTGCCAATCAGGTTCAAAAAGTTTTTTAGGGAGTCCCGCTATGTTCCATGATACCATCTTCACACCTCCTGGTATTAATGTACTTGAGATGTGAGACGGGGAATTGGTAGTAATAATGTGCTCCAACCCTTGTGACCCCGGGATGTTAATTACTTTGCTTACCACATGATCCTTTATTTCTTGATGTGAATCCCGGATGGATTGTACATCCGGGTTTGTTAAATGTTGGTCCCCATATGTCAAGCTAGAAGTCCCCACCTTTTTAGAGTTCGATCTTACCAGCAAATTCAGTCAATCTACCGCTTCAAGATTTTTTGAGCCCTCCCTTGCTTTTATAGCAAAGTTACATCTGTCTGGGCTGGCTCTATTCCGCCTGATACTCATATTAGAAGCAAATAAAGAATGGGTACGAAGATTCATGGTAATTAAATTTTCGGCAATTATTTTTGAATACAGCGTTAGTTTTATATCGTCCAAATCCCCCTCCTCCTGGTGCAATCGCTCTGCCTTGAATATATCAGATCTTATAACAGAGAGGCACTGCCGATCATTTCTGATCCAGTGAGTTGCCTTATTTATGAGGGAGTCATTATCTTCCCTAACACCCTGTTTTAATCTTGGAACATTGGTTAAAAAACATTATAGCCGGTCATCTCCCCCATTTACACAGTGATTTATTGGATAAGATTCCTGATTCCATTGGGGGTCCCCATTCTTCTGCCCATAGTTTAGACACAACTTAAAATTACCTTGCGTGGCTTGTGACTGCCTCTTATCTGATTGGGCTTCCAGGTATTCGATTTTGTGTTGTGCATGTTGGTGCAATGAGGGTAATCCAGGATGGTTATATGTATTAAACATTTGAGGCCTTGGTCTAAGTAAAGGGTATGGTATACAAGTCATGTTTTTAATCTGGTTTGTTTCTTGATTTGGTAAAAATTTCAAACCACCACAAAGTGGGATTCTATCTGGATTATTGTCTATCTGAGTGTTTTGGAGATTTCTCCTTGTATGTTCTTCTACCTCCGGTGCACTGACCTCAACTACTCGATTTTTGAATAAATTCGTTGTTAGCACCTCTATCATACTTTTAATTATCTTGACCTCTTCCTGGACTGCTTTTAATTTTGCACCAAGATCCAACACAAGCATATGTGTATCTAGATGTTGCATGCGTGTTACTACTACACTCTCATTACCTATGTGGTTTCCATGGCCCTCTATTTCTGTTTGTTTTACTTGTAATTCCTCCATGTTGTGTGCTAATGGTGAATATCTATTAGAGCACTCCATACTTGGGATCTCCCTACAAATAGGGCTTCCCTGCAGTCTGTTTAAATTATCCAGTTCAGACAAAATTGGCTCAGGGCAACTAGATATTATCTTCACTGCGGATGTAGATAATAATTGTGGTGGTGTTATATTGTGAGCTCTATTAACAATAATAGAAGGAATACTTGGCGTTGAATCAATCCCTTTTCCCTTTTACTAAAAAAAGATGAAATTTTGCTTTTACCCTTGGTACTAAGCTCCTTCCCACTGGCCAGCATAGTTTCCACTTCTTCTATTAGGTCATCTATAGCTGCCAAGGTGCAGTTGTGCGCTGCAGATTTAGCAGGTTTGTGGACCCTAGCTATCTTTTTTCTCCCCGACATCACCTCTGCTGCTTTCCTCTTCCCCATAATTACCCCCACAGTTTCTAATAGTCCAGATAACTTGGGTATTATATCTATTCCCAATGGGAACTAAGAAAGATGAATGCTTTTAAGCTTACAAACTTGAATAAGCCAATAATAAAGAGTAAAAACAATATTCAAACAAAAAACAACTTATATTAAGTACTATAAATAAATGCTAGAAGAGTACACTTTACAACAAGGGTCAGAACTCCTAATGAGCACCAAAAACGCAATTTATGTAATGATCACAGGCGTTTTATTAATGCATAGAAATTGACCCTTAGCATTAAGGCTTACAACACTCCTTAATCCACAATACCAGCAAATGTGCAATTATGCAACAGGTCCAAGTCCAGGTTCCTTAATAATCAACTTACTAAATGGGGAGGTTACTAATGTTTATAGAGTCAGGTCAGTCAAGTCAGAGAGCACTTGGCAATTATATAGTAAAAATATAGGCCGAACAAAGTCGCTACAAATTACTTACAAGTCTTACTGCAACATCCCACTTTCAGCTGGGGGAAATCAAAGGAGGTGGCCCTGCCCGGCCTCTTCCGGTCACTGACGGGCAAGGACGGGCCCGCCCTTGGCCCAGGCTTCGCCCGGGCGCGGCCCGCGCGCGTCCCGCGGCGGGAGAGGCTGCGCTTTGAGCGCGGTGGAAGCTCACGCGCCTCCCCCCTCACTCGCCGCACCTGTGGATGACACGTTGTACCCTGGGAGATGTAGTCTCCAACCAGGGTATAGCGGCAACAGCGGTGATTTCTGCGGACCCTGGGACTCCTGTCCCACCAGGGTAGGTCTAACGGGCTAGCAGCAAGTGGCAAGTGACAGACAGGAATGCAGGCACCAGACTCGGGCTCCCGCGCCGTGGCGGGAGAGGCTGCGCTTTGAGCGCGGTGGAAGCTCACGCGCCTCCCCCCTCACTCGCCGCACCTGTGGATGACACGTTGTACCCTGGGAGATGTAGTCTCCAACCAGGGTATAGCAGCAACAGCGGTGATTTCTGCGGACCCTGGGACTCCTGTCCCACCAGGGTAGGTCTAACGGGCTAGCAGCAAGTGGCAAGTGACAGACAGGAATGCAGGCACCAGACTCGGGCTCCGCGCCGCGGCGGGAGAGGCTGCGCTTTGAGCGCGGTGGAAGCTCACGCGCCTCTCCCTCACTCGCCGCACCTGTGGATGACACGTTGTACCCTGGGAGATGTAGTCTCCAACCAGGGTATAGCGGCAACAGCGGTGATTTCTGCAGACCCTGGGACTCCTGTCCCACCAGGGTAGGTCTAACGGGCTAGCAGCAAGTGGCAAGTGACAGACAGGAATGCAGGCACCAGACTCGGGCTCCCGCGCCGCGGCAGGAGAGGCTGCGCTTTGAGCGCGGTGGAAGCTCACGCGCCTCCCCCCTCACTCGCCGCACCTGTGGATGACACGTTGTACCCTGGGAGATGTAGTCTCCAACCAGGGTATAGCGGCAACAGCGGTGATTTCTGCGGACCCTGGGACTCCTGTCCCACCAGGGTAGGTCTCACGGGCTAGCAGCAAGTGGCAAGTGACAGACAGGAATGCAGGCACCAGACTCGGGCTTTCCACATATTTTTGGGTGTAATCACCGTGCCGGCACAAATGTCCTACCCCACATCGTTCCTCTCAGTCTCCCGAGTAAAATGATACCTCACTTGTGTGGGTGGGGCAAGGGCCTGTGACTGGGAAGAGCCCAAAACATAGGGATTTCGGGTATAGCACCGAAAATTCTAAGCGCTACATTTAAAAAAAAATACGTTTTTAGCCAATTCTGCATTGGACACCCAAACAAGTGAGGTATCATTTTACTCGGGACACTAAGGAGAAGGCTGTGGGGTAGGACATTTGTGCCGGCACAGTGATTCCACACAAAAATATGTGGAAAATGTGTTTTTTTCAGCTAAATGTGAGGTTTTCAGGGGATTCTGGGTAGGGAAACGTTGGGGGATCCACGCAAGCCATACCTCATTGGATTGCCCCGGGTGTCTAGTTTTCAGAAATGTGTGGGTTTGGTAGGTTTCCCTAGATGGCGGCGAGCCCGGGGCCAAAAAACCAGGTGCCCCCCCAAAACCAGGTAGTTTTGTTATAGGTAATTTTGAAGTCTCCACAGTACGATTTGGGCCATTTCCTGTTGCAGCCACGATGCCTACCCACACATGTGAGGTACCATTTTTATCGGGAGACCTGGAGGAACGCTGGGTAGTAGGAAATTTGTGTCAGCCCAGTGATCCTACCACTTTTTCACACAGAAATGTGAGAAAAAATTGTTTTTTTCAACAGAATTTGAGGTTTGCAGGGGATTCTGGGTAGGAAAATGTTGGGGGACCCACGCAAGCCATACCTTGCTGGACTCCCCGGGTGTCTAGTTTTCAGAAATGTGTGGGTTTGGTAGGTTTCCCTAGATGGCCGCCGAGCCCGGGGCCAAAAACTCATGGGACCCCCCTTGCAAAACCAGGTTGTTTTGTGATAGGTAATTTTGATGTTGCCTCAATAGATTTTGGGCCCTTGCCTATCGCGGGTACTTGACCCACCCACGCGAGTGAGGTACCATTTTTATCGGGAGACCTGGGGGAACGCTGGGTGGTAGGAAATTTGTGGATCCACGCAGATTCCAGAACTTTCCCAAACAGAAATTTGAGAAAAAAGTGATTTGTTCAGCTAAATTTGAGGTTTGCAAGGGATTCTGGGAAGGGAAATGTTGGGGGACCCACGCAAGCCATACCTTGCTGGACTCCCCTGGGTGTCTAGTTTTCAGAAATATGTGGTTTTGGTAGTTTTCCCTAGATGGCCGCTGACCCCGGGGCCAAAAACTCATGGGACCCCCCTTGCAAGACCAGGTTGTTTTGTGATAGGTAATTTTGATGTCGCCTCAATAGGTTTTGGGCCCTTGCCTGTCACGGGTACTTGACCCACCCACACAAGTGAGGTACCATTTTTCTCGGAAGACTTTGGGGAATGTGGGGTGGGTGGAATTGTGTGGATCCACACAGATTCCAGAACTTTCCACCACAGAAATGTGAGGAAAATGTGTTTTTTTTTTAACAAATTTTGAGGTTTGCAAGGGATTCTGGGTAACAGAACCTGGTGAGAGCCAGACAAGTCACCCCATCCTGCATTCCCTGGGTATCTAGTTTTTAAAAATGTATAGGTTTGCTAGGTTTCCCTATGTCCCGGCAGAGCTAGGTTTCAAAATCTACAGCTAGACACTTTGCAAAAAGGGTCAGTTTTCACTGTGAAAATGTGGTGTGTCCACGTTGCATTTTGGGCCATTTCCTGTCGCGGGCAGTAGGCCTGCCCACACAAGAGAGGTACCATTTTTCTCGGAAGACTTTGGGGAATGCGGGGTGGGTGGAATTTTGTGGATCCACGCAGATTCCAGAACTTTCCACCACATAAATGTGAGAAAATGTGTTTTTTTAGACAAAGTTTGAGCTTTGCAAGGGATTCTGGGTAACAGAACCTGGTCAGAGCCAGACAAGTCACCCCATTCTGGATTACCCTGGGTGTCTAGTTTTCAAAAATGTATAGGTTTGCTGGGTTTCCCTAGGTGCCGGCAGAGCTAGGGTTCAAAATCTACAGCTAGTCACTCTGCAAAAAAAAGGGTCAGTTTTCACTGTGAAAATGTGGTGTGTCCACGTTCTGTTTTGGGCCGTTTCCTGTTGCGGGCACTATGACTACCCACACAAGTGAGGTACCATTTTTCTCGGAAGACTTTGGGGAATGTGGGTGGGTGGAATTTTGTGGATCCACGCAGATTCCAGAACTTTCCACCACAAAAATGTGATTAAAATGTGTTTTTTTTTTTTACAAAGTTTGAGGTTTGAAGGGATTCTGGGTAACAGAACCTGGTGAGAGCCAGACAAGTCACCCCATCCTGTATTCCCTCGGTGTCTAGTTTAAAAAATGTATAGGTTTGCTGGGTTTCCCTATGTGCCGTCAGCGCTAGGGCTCAAAATCCACAGGTAGGCACATTGCTAAAAAAAAGTCTGTGCCTAGTGGACTTTCTGCCGCCCTGGGGGAATCGGGGCGCAGAAAGACTGTGGCTATTTTTCGGGTGGTGGGGGCATTGGTATGCCCATTCTGGGCAGCCCCCACCCCCACGCATAAAAAGCCAGCGTAATCGCTGGCGCCTAGTGGGCTTTCTACCCCGCCCGGGGGCAGATCAGGGGTCACTGCCCCATCTGCCCCCCGAGGGCAGAAAGACTGGAATTTCTCTGGGGGGGTGGGGTATTGTCATGCCCATTTTGGGCAGCCCCCACCCCTACATGAATACAAAATAAATCCCTAGTTTCTAGTGGGCTCTCTGCCCCCGGGGGGGCAGATTGGGGGCTACTGCCCCATATGCCCCCCAGGGGGGCAGAAAGACTGGAATTTTTGCGGGCGCGGGGGGTTGCATTGGCATGCCTGTTTTGGGCAGCCCCCACCCCTGATTCAAATTGGCAAAAAAATCCCTGGTGTCTAGTGGGCTTTTGCCCCCAGGGGGCAGATTGGGGGCTACTGCCCCATCTACCCGTGAGGTGAGACAGAAAGGCTGTAATTTTTGTGGGGGGGATGGGGGCATTGGCATGCCCATTTTGTACAGTCCCCACCCCTAATTGTAACTGCCCAAAAAAATCCCTGGTTTCTAGTGGGCTTTCTGCCCCCCCGGGGGGCAGATTGGGGGTTACAGTTCTCATCTTCCCCGGGGGCAGAAAGGCTGTCATTTTTGCGTGGGGTGGGGCATTGGCATGCCCATTTTGGGCAGCCCCCACCCCTAATTTCACTTGCCAAAAAAATCCCTGGTTTCTAGTGGGCTTTCTGCCCCCCCGGGGGGGCAGAAAGACTGTAATTGTTGCACGGGGTGGGGGCATGGGCATACCCGTTTTGGGCAGCCCCCACCATAATTGAAATTGTCCCCAAAAAAATCCCTGGCTTCTAGTGGGCTTTTTGCCCCCCCGGGGGGGTAGAAAGGCTGTAATTTTGGTGGCGGGGTGGGGGCATTGGCATGCCCATTTTGGGCAGCCCCCACCCTAACTAAAATTGCCCCCAAAAATCCCTGACGCCTAGTGCGCTTTCTGACCCCCAGGGGGAGAAAGACTCAATTTGGCCAATTTTTTGGGGGGAGCAAAGGCCTTTGCCCAAGGGGCCGCTCCCCCTCCCTGGTGCCTAGTGGGTGGATCCCTGCTTGGGGATCGCCCTCCTTGGGCGATCCCCAAGCAGGGATCCACTGGGGAGGGGTACCATTGGAAAGGGAGATTCTTCCATTTCCAATGATACCTCTCCAGTCTTTCTATGTGCTCAGGGGGCTGAGATAGCCCCCTGAGCACGTAGAAAGGAAACTGAAATGAGCCTCTTGGCTCATTTCAGTGTCGGTTTCACTGAAATGACGTCAGCGCAACGTGTGCGCTGATCGTCATTTCAGGGAAACCAAGGGGGGGGGCTAGGGAGCTGGGGAAGCTCTTCCCCAGCTCCTGAGGCTGTTGGGGGGTAAAGGGAATCCCTCTGGTGCCCGCACCAGAGGGATTCCCTGTGTCATGGCATCGGACGCGTGGGAGCCGTCCGACGCACATGACCACTTATGCGTCGGACGGCTCCCGCACGTCCGACGCACACAAGGGGTTAAAGTAAGAAGAAGACACAGGTGAGAGACGTACAGCACGGAGCTCACTGTAATCTTATCAACTACTACACTCACTTATCAGGTAAGGGACAGTTGTGAGTAGGGGTGGGCAGAACTTGCAGAGTTTAACTCTGTGGAATTCCACCCACTTCTACTTGTTGTAAGCTGATCATAGACTGGGGTTCGTCTGGCAGAATAGCTCCTTGAGTCACATAGCTGTGTTGTTTTTAACGCCTCCCAAATAGCAGGTGGTTCTCGCCAAGTCACATGTGGTCCTCATGGCCACGATTGTGGCCAACTTGCGTTTGAGATCCTGCTACATATTGAAGGTGGCATGGTGGGTTACTGCGCCTGCCGCAGAGGGCTGTGTGCAACCTGCTGATCACCGGCATCGTGACAGGCTAGCCCAGACTTTCTCCATACTAGAGTTGATAAAAAGAGTAATGTTGAGTGGGGCAATGCACCGATCGCTGAACAGCTGCAGCACAGTTGAGATTGTGGTGTGCGCGCCATGTAAATGGTGCATTTTCTTGAGTAATAATGTTCATTTTTGAATCAGTCGCTGGGAGCCTGTCTGTGGTTACGACAGGGGATCTTGGGTTTTCTCTGGGTGTACTGGGGGTGCCAATGTGGCAGCATCGCAGTGCGAGTCGTGTTTGTGAACACAGGCTTCTGTGTTCATGGACTCAAGAGATCAAGGGGGGAGGGACAGCTGAAATGATGAAATTTCCAAGTTTGGCACCATTATAGAGGAAACCTGCTCCTACGGAATATAGCAGAGACGTTGTCCTTTGGCCTGCCATATTTCAAGGGGAGACAGGGGATCATGAGGCACATGACAGTTCTAAGATTTCATGTTTTCATTATTTCCTTCAATCTATGGGGCATATTCTCAAGGACTTAACGCCGATTTAACGGCACTTTAGCGCCGCAAAAGTGGTGATAGATTTATCGCCCCATTCACAAGCTGGTGCAAACTGCCGACATCGCCAGTTTACCTGCGATAGCTACCGCAAAACACATCGCCACGGATGAGTGCGACAACTAACGCTAATGATATGCAGAGTAGGCGTTCCCGTGCAAAAACACACGAAAACACCACTCCGCGAGATTCTCAACGACCAGCCAGATCGGTGATGCGAACCAAAAACTGGCGATAAGGCGCGTTAGCAGCAGGGATTTAACACCTGCCTTTTGCTGGTGTTAATCAGGATGAATACCTGCAGTATGAAAGGGAGCCCAGCCCAGAGCCACATCTGAAGACCAACAGATGCCATGAAGCTACTGATCATGCAGCTCGGAGACCCTAGAGGCCCACAACACCCACCGCCACCACCCCCAGGACCCCCCCGCACCACCACCCCGGACTACCACCGAGGCAGCGCAGAACAAGACAGCGGACCTTCCGAAAACGGCATGGCCCCTCAGCCACACAAGAGCAGAATGTTGGGAGAGGTGGGAACCAAGTAAGTGTGAAGGAGGCAACTCACCCATGAAGAAGAATGCACACAATGCCAAGTGAGGCGGTGATGTGCTGGACAGACCACAGAATGCATAGCCCAGACATGGCCATGTGGACATATACTGCTGGCATTTGTAGTGTTGTGGACAGTGTGGACGCAACCATGTCACCTCAGGCAGTGGGGAAGACCTCGGTCATGTAGCTGTGACGTCCCCCCCTGTAAGCGCAAGCGGAGTGGGCTGGGCCGGCGTACACCAGTCCAGCGTAGGAGTGTGGATAAAAGGCCAGGGCTCTGGGCGTGGTTCTCTCCCAGGATGGGCAACGCGTCTGCCAGGGCGGTGCACCTCACCCTGCCACAAGTCTGCCGCCGTGACCTCCAGACTCCGCAACACAGGCCCCCAGCGCAGCTAGCGGCACAGCAACACGGAGATATGTGTGTGCCGGATACTGCATTCATCCTCCACTGCGGTCAGCAGGTCCCACAATTCAAATCGGGCCACATTTCTGTCAATGGAGGAAACCACTAGTCAACAGACATTGCCCCCAGTGCGGCCCGCCCGGACGACGCATCATCGTTGGCTGTGCACCTGCTGAGCGCTCCAGGTGCCCCTGACCCTGTGCAACACAAGTCGACGCCACGTGGCCGTGGGCCCTTGCTGACTGCTGCCTCCGGCCAACACTGCGGTCAGCAGGTCCCCCAAGTCAAATTGAGTCTTGCTTCATTGATGGTGGAGTCCAGTAGGCGACAGACATTGCTTCCAGGGCGGCCCGCCCGGACGACGCATCATCGCAGGCCGCGCACCAGTCGAGCGCTTCAGGTGCCACTAACTCAGTGCAGCTCAAGTCATGGACCATTCATGATGTAATCTTTTCTGTGTGAGTCCAGTTCTGGTGCCCCTACCTCAGTGCACTGCAAGTCATGGACCCTTTATGATTAAATCTGTGTGTGTGATACCTTGCTGGACTCCCCTGGGTGTCTAGTTTTCAGAAATATGTGGTTTTGGTATTTTTCCCTAGATGGCCGCTGACCCCGGGGCCAAAAACTCATGGGACCCCCTTTGCAAGACCAGGTTGTTTTGTGATAGGTAATTTTGATGTTGCCTCAATAGATTTTGGGCCCTTGCCTATCGCGGGTACTTGACCCACCCACGCGAGTGAGGTACCATTTTTATCGGGAGACCTGGGGGAACGCTGGGTGGTAGGAAATTTGTGGATCCACGCAGATTCCAGAACTTTCCCACACAGAAATTTGAGAAAAAGTGATTTGTTCAGCTAAATTTGAGGTTTGCAAGGGATTCTGGGAAGGAAATGTTGGGGGACCCACGCAAGCCATACCTTGCTGGACTCCCTGGGTGTCTAGTTTTCAGAAATATGTGGTTTTGGTAGTTTTCCCTAGATGGCCGCTGACCCCGGGGCCAAAAACTCATGGGACCCCCCTTGCAAGACCAGGTTGTTTTGTGATAGGTAATTTTGATGTCGCCTCAATAGGTTTTGGGCCCTTGCCTGTCACGGGTACTTGACCCACCCACACAAGTGAGGTACCATTTTTCTCGGAAGACTTTGGGGAATGTGGGGTGGGTGGAATTGTGTGGATCCACACAGATTCCAGAACTTTCCACCACAGAAATGTGAGGAAAATGTGTTTTTTTTTAAACAAATTTTGAGGTTTGCAAGGGATTCTGGGTAACAGAACCTGGTGAGAGCCAGACAAGTCACCCCATCCTGCATTCCCCTGGGTATCTAGTTTTTAAAAATGTATAGGTTTGCTAGGTTTCCCTATGTCCCGGCAGAGCTAGGTTTCAAAATCTACAGCTAGACACTTTGCAAAAAAGGGTCAGTTTTCACTGTGAAAATGTGGTGTGTCCACGTTGCATTTTGGGCCATTTCCTGTCGCGGGCAGTAGGCCTGCCCACACAAGAGAGGTACCATTTTTCTCGAAAGACTTTGGGGAATGCAAGGTGGGTGGAATTTTGTGGATCCACGCAGATTCCAGAACTTTCCACCACATAAATGTGAGAAAATGTGTTTTTTTAGACAAAGTTTGAGCTTTGCAAGGGATTCTGGGTAACAGAACCTGGTCAGAGCCAGACAAGTCACCCCATTCTGGATTACCCTGGGTGTCTAGTTTTCAAAAATGTATAGGTTTGCTGGGTTTCCCTAGGTGCCGGCAGAGCTAGGGTTCAAAATCTACAGCTAGTCACTCTGCAAAAAAAAGGGTCAGTTTTCACTGTGAAAATGTGGTGTGTCCACGTTCCGTTTTGGGCCGTTTCCTGTTGCGGGCACTACGACTACCCACACAAGTGAGGTACCATTTTTCTCGGAAGACTTTGGGGAATGTGGGTGGGTGGAATTTTGTGGATCCACGCAGATTCCAGAACTTTCCACCACAAAAATGTGATTAAAATGTGTTTTTTTTTTTTTACAAAGTTTGAGGTTTGAAGGGATTCTGGGTAACAGAACCTGGTGAGAGCCAGACAAGTCACCCCATCCTGTATTCCCCTCGGTGTCTAGTTTAAAAAAATGTATAGGTTTGCTGGGTTTCCCTATGTGCCGTCAGCGCTAGGGCTCAAAATCCACAGGTAGGCACATTGCTAAAAAAAAAGTCTGTGCCTAGTGGACTTTCTGCCGCCCTGGGGGGAATCGGGGGGGGGGGCGCAGAAAGACTGTGGCTATTTTTCGGGTGGTGGGGGCATTGGTATGCCCATTCTGGGCAGCCCCCACCCCCACGCATAAAAAAGCCAGCGTAATCGCTGGCGCCTAGTGGGCTTTCTACCCCGCCCGGGGGGCAGATCAGGGGTCACTGCCCCATCTGCCCCCCTGGGGGGCAGAAAGACTGGAATTTCTCTGGGGGGGTGGGTTATTGTCATGCCCATTTTGGGCAGCCCCCACCCCTACATGAATACAAAATAAATCCCTGGTTTCTAGTGGGCTCTCTGCCCCCGGGGGGGCAGATTGGGGGCTACTGCCCCATATGCCCCCCAGGGGGGCAGAAAGACTGGAATTTTTGCGGGCGCGGGGGGTTGCATTGGCATGCCTGTTTTGGGCAGCCCCCACCCCTGATTCAAATTGGCAAAAAAAATCCCTGGTGTCTAGTGGGCTTTTTGCCCCCCCAGGGGGGCAGATTGGGGGCTACTGCCCCATCTACCCGTGAGGTGAGACAGAAAGGCTGTAATTTTTGTGGGGGGGATGGGGGCATTGGCATGCCCATTTTGTACAGTCCCCACCCCTAATTGTAACTGCCCAAAAAAATCCCTGGTTTCTAGTGGGCTTTCTGCCCCCCCGGGGGGCAGATTGGGGGTTACAGTTCTCATCTTCCCCCCGGGGGGGCAGAAAGGCTGTCATTTTTGCGTGGGGTGGGGGCATTGGCATGCCCATTTTGGGCAGCCCCCACCCCTAATTTCACTTGCCAAAAAAATCCCTGGTTTCTAGTGGGCTTTCTGCCCCCCCGGGGGGGCAGAAAGACTGTAATTGTTGCACGGGGTGGGGGCATGGGCATACCCATTTTGGGCAGCCCCCACCATAATTGAAATTGTCCCCAAAAAAATCCCTGGCTTCTAGTGGGCTTTTTACCCCCCCGGGGGGGTAGAAAGGCTGTAATTTTGGTGGCGGGGTGGGGGCATTGGCATGCCCATTTTGGGCAGCCCCCACCCTAACTAAAATTGCCCCCCAAAAAATCCCTGGCGTCTAGTGCGCTTTCTGACCCCCCAGGGGGGGGAGAAAGACTCAATTTGGCCAATTTTTTGGGGGGGAGCAAAGGCCTTTGCCCAAGGGGCCGCTCCCCCCTCCCTGGTGCCTAGTGGGTGGATCCCTGCTTGGGGATCGCCCTCCTTGGGCGATCCCCAAGCAGGGATCCACTGGGGAGGGGTACCATTGGAAAGGGGAGATTCTTCCATTTCCAATGATACCTCTCCAGTCTTTCTATGTGCTCAGGGGGCTGAGATAGCCCCCTGAGCACGTAGAAAGGAAACTGAAATGAGCCTCTTGGCTCATTTCAGTGTCGGTTTCACTGAAATGACGTCAGCGCAACGTGTGCGCTGATCGTCATTTCAGGGAAACCAAGGGGGGGGGCTAGGGAGCTGGGGAAGCTCTTCCCCAGCTCCTGAGGCTGTTGGGGGTAAGGGAATCCCTCTGGTGCCCGCACCAGAGGGATTCCCTGTGTCATGGCATCGGACGCGTGGGAGCCGTCCGACGCACATGACCACTTATGCGCCGGACGGCTCCCGCACGTCCGACGCACACAAGGGGTTAAAGTAAGAAGAAGACACAGGTGAGAGACGTACAGCACGGAGCTCACTGTAATCTTATCAACTACTACACTCACTTATCAGGTAAGGGACAGTTGTGAGTAGGGGTGGGCAGAACTTGCAGAGTTTAACTGTGGAATTCCACCCACTTCTACTTGTTGTAAGCTGATCATAGACTGGGGTTCGTCTGGCAGAATAGCTCCTTGAGTCACATAGCTGTGTTGTTTTTAACGCCTCCCAAATAGCAGGTGGTTCTCGCCAAGTCACATGTGGTCCTCATGGCCACGATTGTGGCCAACTTGCGTTTGAGATCCTGCTACATATTGAAGGTGGCATGGTGGGTTACTGCGCCTGCCGCAGAGGGCTGTGTGCAACCTGCTGATCACCGGCATCGTGACAGGCTAGCCCAGACTTTCTCCATACTAGAGTTGATAAAAAAGAGTAATGTTGAGTGGGGCAATGCACCGATCGCTGAACAGCTGCAGCACAGTTGAGATTGTGGTGTGCGCGCCATGTAAATGGTGCATTTTCTTGAGTAATAATGTTCATTTTTGAATCAGTCGCGGGGAGCCTGTCTGTGGTTACGACAGGGGGATCTTGGGTTTTCTCTGGGTGTACTGGGGGTGCCAATGTGGCAGCATCGCAGTGCGAGTCGTGTTTGTGAACACAGGCTTCTGTGTTCATGGACTCAAGAGATCAAGGGGGAGGGACAGCTGAAATGATGAAATTTCCAAGTTTGGCACCATTATAGAGGAAACCTGCTCCTACGGAATATAGCAGAGACGTTGTCCTTTGGCCTGCCATATTTCAAGGGGAGACAGGGGATCATGAGGCACATGACAGTTCTAAGATTTCATGTTTTCATTATTTCCTTCAATCTATGGGGCATATTCTCAAGGACTTAACGCCGATTTATCGGCACTTTAGCGCCGCAAAAGTGGTGATAGATTTATCGCCCCATTCACAAGCTGGTGCAAACTGCCGACATCGCCAGTTTACCTGCGATAGCTACCGCAAAACACATCGCCACGGATGAGTGCGACAACTAACGCTAATGATATGCAGAGTAGGCGTTCCCGTGCAAAAACACACGAAAACACCACTCCGCGAGATTCTCAACGACCAGCCAGATCGGCGATGCGAACCAAAAACTGGCGATAAGGCGCGTTAGCAGCAGGGATTTAACACCTGCCTTTTGCTGGTGTTAATCAGGATGAATACCTGCAGTATGAAAGGGAGCCCAGCCCAGAGCCACATCTGAAGACCAACAGATGCCATGAAGCTACTGATCATGCAGCTCGGAGACCCTAGAGGCCCACAACACCCACCGCCACCACCCCCAGGACCCCCCCCGCACCACCACCCCCGGACTACCACCGAGGCAGCGCAGAACAAGACAGCGGACCTTCCGAAAACGGCATGGCCCCTCAGCCACACAAGAGCAGAATGTTGGGAGAGGTGGGAACCAAGTAAGTGTGAAGGAGGCAACTCACCCATGAAGAAGAATGCACACAATGCCAAGTGAGGAGGTGATGTGCTGGACAGACCACAGAATGCATAGCCCAGACATGGCCATGTGGACATATACTGCTGGCATTTGTAGTGTTGTGGACAGTGTGGACGCAACCATGTCACCTCAGGCAGTGGGGAAGACCTCGGTCATGTAGCTGTGACGTCCCCCCCTGTAAGCGCAAGCGGAGTGGGCTGGGCCGGCGTACACCAGTCCAGCGTAGGAGTGTGGATAAAAAGGCCAGGGCTCTGGGCGTGGTTCTCTCCCAGGATGGGCAACGCGTCTGCCAGGGCGGTGCACCTCACCCTGCCACAAGTCTGCCGCCGTGACCTCCAGACTCCGCAACACAGGCCCCCAGCGCAGCTAGCGGCACAGCAACACGGAGATATGTGTGTGCCGGATACTGCATTCATCCTCCACTGCGGTCAGCAGGTCCCACAATTCAAATCGGGCCACATTTCTGTCAATGGAGGAAACCACTAGTCAACAGACATTGCCCCCAGTGCGGCCCGCCCGGACGACGCATCATCGTTGGCTGTGCACCTGCTGAGCGCTCCAGGTGCCCCTGACCCTGTGCAACACAAGTCGACGCCACGTGGCCGTGGGCCCTTGCTGACTGCTGCCTCCGGCCAACACTGCGGTCAGCAGGTCCCCCAAGTCAAATTGAGTCTTGCTTCATTGATGGTGGAGTCCAGTAGGCGACAGACATTGCTTCCAGGGCGGCCCGCCCGGACGACGCATCATCGCAGGCCGCGCACCAGTCGAGCGCTTCAGGTGCCACTAACTCAGTGCAGCTCAAGTCATGGACCATTCATGATGTAATCTTTTCTGTGTGAGTCCAGTTCTGGTGCCCCTACCTCAGTGCACTGCAAGTCATGGACCCTTTATGATTAAATCTGTGTGTGTGATCCGATGATCACTGTTCTAGTTGTTGCCAGCACCAAACACTCCCTGAGGGCTGGCTTACACTCACCCCACACCCATCCAGCACAGGCGTCACTGGACATGTGACCCTGGTAATAAAAAGGGGCCGGGCGCACCTGCCCGTAGCCAGTTCCACCATACATCTAAGTGTGTCCGTGTGGTCATTATGTATGGATGATGGGCCCGGGCCCTACCACATTACATTGTGCTGTGTACAGCAGACGCAACCATGTCACCTCAGGCAGTGGGTAAGACCTTGGACATGTAGCTTCGTCGTCAGCCCCTGTATGTGCAAGCGGAGTGGGCTGGGCCGGCGTACGCCAGTCCAGCGTAGGGGTTCGCAGATTTTGCCCAGGGCACTGGGCGTGGTTCTGTTCTGGCTGGAACAAGGAAGTACGTAATGCGTGTGTCTCTGTTGCAGTGTTGGCGCCACCCAGCCCACAATTGTCAATGTTGCAATGTATCATGCACCCAGAGGACGGGCTCGCACGTACAGGGCAATGAAGGAGCGCAAGGCCGCTCGGTGTCTTGTCCCATACATGCCAAGTGTTGTGTGTATCTGTATTGCCGCAGCATGAGCGAAATGCCTGGCCTCAATCGCAGCACGAGTACAGCCAGCCATGAACTGTAAACCTGTGTCCGCCCTGTCCTTACCATAGGCCTACACTCATGTGGCCGCCCACCCTCAACGGCCAACATCACAGTGTCGTTGCCAGGCTTGTGGACATGCGCTGACAGGCATGACAATGGTGTACCGTAGGAGTGCAAGTGATGCAACCACGCAGCGCACATAAGTAAAAAGGCACAGTGGTAGGGAGGAGCAGTTGTGAGGCAACGTAACACACAGTGAGGCTGCTCATTTGCCACATGCTAGGCATGTCATACATGATTCCTAAAGTCGCAGACATCCCACCCCCAACAAGCCTCTACACATTTCATGAATGCAAGCAGACGACAAACTGAGTGGAGGGATGAAAGCTCCTTTGTCTGGACTATCAGGCGGACGCACATCTGCAGCTCCGACCTGGGAATTGCATGTGCCCGGCACCCCCTGACAGATACGATAGCATTTGATGACGACTCTCACACTACGCACAGCCCTACGTGAGACCAACGTGTACACATCCCACACACAGAAGTCCTTGCTTGAAGTTATCGTGCATGGAATGGCCTTCACACTTACTCCCACACCATCCCAGGCCTACAACCGTTGCACACAAACACTGCTCATTGATCCGAGCTGTGGCATTTCATCCACAGAACTGGCACAGGTCACAACAGTGCTACTTCAACCAGAGCCACTAACGCAATGGCAGAACATCCTGGACACATGCACAACCCCTGTCACGTGGAACTGTACCGTGCACGTATGCTGCATTTACTGGGGGCACTGCCCTTGGTAGTGCTGCGGATCAGTTACCGGCTGAGCTTCCGCCTTGCCAACGTCACCTGCGTTCAGCCTGTGTTGCATTGTCGCTCGTGCATATTCGAGTGGTCCATGGATGTTTGCCTATCCAACAGGACGGTAGCCGAACTGGATTTCGACATGTGTGTGCGCCCCCTGTTGGCCCACGACCATGAGTGTCACCGTGACACCCGTCTATGGGATGCCTGGATACTTGGCATACATGCTGGCAGCTGGACCTGGGAGATTGCAGAACTCCTCGTGTGCAATGACCACATTGAACCGCTCCCTATTGGGCTGTAGTGGTAATTGGTGAGAGGGGGTGGACGCAGCACATCTGTCCGGACCTGGTAATGGATTTCCTTGCCGTCCTGTTTGATGAAGTCGACAACGACCTCATGTTGGAAATGCTTGCCTACGGAGCTGCACTCGCTTTCATGGACGTGTAACTATGTACCTGCAGCCACAACAGTTTGTAACCCATTGCACATGTCCCAACACCTTGTTGCATCTTGGGGTTCTGGTCACATCTCCCACGACGACAGTGAACATGGCTGCATTCGCCTGGACTCCGAATACATGAGCGGACAACAACGCGGGTGAACACACACCTGTGAATGGTGCGGCACTCCCCGGAGTGGACAGCGGCGCTTGGCAACGTTCCACGTTCTGACATACTGCTGCATTGGTCTGCATGTTGTGGCACTTATCTTGCCCGTACTGACACGCATATGCTAATTAAGTCTACGCACCTTCACTTGTATTCAACTGTGTTGAGTGTTGATTTGTTTGACAATGTGTGTCTCACTGCCTATCTGGGTCACGGCCATACATGCATTTCTACACGATCATGGATGTGGGGTTGTACTAGTACATTATCATCTCACAGTTTCCTGCTTTGCCACATGCGAATGGCCATTTTCCACACACAAGCGGCAGCAGTTGTGTCCTCTGTTCTGTTGTGCTGGTGTTGCTGTTTGTTCAACATTGTTGTAACTGTTGAGGTGCTCTGGAGCTCATGTGTGTGTTCTGCATTGTAGGTGAGTTGCCCCTTCAGCTCTGATTTGGCTGGCCCTTATCTCTTTCAGGCGGTGTGGCTTTCACTTCTGTGCTTATACAGTGCTATGATATTGCAGACTTGGGTACATGTGCTCTTGGTTGGAGTTGTGACTCTTGGCCATGGTTTGCCCGCAGATGTGCTGTACTTAATTGTGCATGTGTGCCATTGTGCCCATCTCCCCCCGTCCCCCCAGTCCCTGGTCGTTACTCACCCTGTTGCTGTTGTGTCGGGACATGTTGAGCAGTGTCCAGGTGCCCCAACTCCTGCCACCGTCTCCCCACTGATGACTGTCGACACCATTTCCTCCATCTCGTCCAGCTCCTCCTGTGACGCTGGACTCCCACCTCCAGTCTGCATTGCTGCCTTCTGGTTGTTGGCGAGTTTCAGCTTGGTCTTGCGCTTCACATCATTCCAGCGCCTCTTGAGCTCTCCCATTGTCCTCCTCAGCACTCCGACTGCATTCACCTTGTCCAGGATGGACTGCCATATTGCATTTTTTGTTGCCAATGACACAGTGGAGGTGACAAACTGTTGTTGATGGTGTTCTATCGCCTCCGTTTCCAGGATCCGGTTTTCCTGCGGACTGAACCGCGTCCTCCTCTTCTTCTTGTCCTTGCCCTTCCCTGCCCCGAGGTCCCAGGCAGGTCCTCCGGGGGGCTTGTGGGGTTCTGGTTGTTCACTGTACTTGCTCCGGCTGCCTCCATTGTGCTTCGCTGTTGTTTGGTTTTTGTTTATGTTTTTTTTTCTGCTTTTGTAGTGATTTTCCCCGCCTGACGTGTGTGAATTGCAGGCCTGGCGCTGCTTCTCGCTGATTGTCTTATCGCGGTTGGGCCCATCGCAACTTTTTTCACGTTTGGGTTTGGATTTTTATCGCCATCCCGGTACTGTTATCGTGGACATTTGCCGCGTTATCGGGAAACTATCGCATGTTACCGCCGTGTTGAAAATACGACGTTAACTCTGAGTTATTTTCCCGCGATAGACGGCGATATGAAAAATTGCGTTAACCTGTTTTGGTGATGTTTATCACACGTTCTTGTGAATATCCCCCTATGTTTCTTTTTCTCTCACTTTCCCAGTCACTGTTTTCTTTGTTACATACCGACAACCTTTATTTTAATTTTATTACTGTACTTTGTTCATGTGTTTTTGTTTTTTGATTTCTGTCAAAAAAATTCTTTTTCTTCCACATTTTCCCTCTTTCTTTTCTCATATAAACCAGATGTGCTCTGAAACCTTTGCCTCAGCATTTTTACAGTTATTATAACGATGGTTCACAGTGAAGTTTCCTTCCCCGTTGATTTTGCAAAATGGCAGAAAACACACATTATCTGCTGATGCAGAAGGGAGTTTTCCATTTGAGCTTGCACTCTGGTGCAAGTGCAGCCATGTAACTTAAAAGTCATACATCCAGTGCTGCTCAGAAAATACTGCACTGTGCTCACCTAACTACACTTATCTGTATACCCCACACATGCATTACTGATCTCCAATGGTCACAATCCACAGAGGATTCACCCTTCAGCCCACTTTTATTGTATTTAACAGTCCAATCACAGTCATGTCCACACCCTTGTGAGAATCATGATGTGCCCTGTATAGGAACCCAACATGAATGGGGAGGAGTGCCAAAAGGGTTAGGAAGCACACAGTGGCAAACATCGTAGGGGCGCTGCTGAGCACACTTATCATATGGACACACCAACCAAAATACAGCCTGGACTGAGAGGTAAACATCCTTATGTGAATGTGTCTTGCAGTAGCCCGCTGTCGGTCAATGCACCCCGCTATCATGGTGTGAGAGACAAATATGTCTACAGGAATTGTGCAGCGTAGCTTGGTACCAGTACAGGCACTGAAAATTAAATCTCCCGGCATTTATAAACCATGGAAATAAAAATGAGGACAACACATTGCAGTGCCCCTTGCACATCTGCTTCATGTTTTGTGAACTGCAGCTGCTGATGATGCCATCTTTACCACTAAATTATTTACACATTGCAGACTACAATTGCATCAAATTTAAGGGAAACATACAGACACTCACACACCAATACAATCACTGATAAATCCCCTCAGAGACCCAGAGAACTACTCACACACCTACTCAGAGACCCACACAGGCCCTCACACACCCACACACACTCACACTCCCACTTGCACACCCACACAACCACTCACACAAACATACAGCCACTCACACACCCACTTAGAGACCCAGAACACTGCTTACACACCCATTCAGGCATCCATTCAGCTACTCACACACCCAGCCAGAGACCCAGAAACCACTCACATACCCATTTACATACTCATACAGCCACTCACACACCCACCTTTACACTCATGTACACACTTATACAGCTAATGACACACCCACACAGCCACCTACACACACACTCACATACCCACACCCACCCACTCACACACCCATACAGCCACTCACACACCCACTCATGAACCCACAAAACCACTCACACATCCACTCCCTGACCTACACAGCCACTCACACAGACACTCATATACCCACTCATACACTCACACATCCACTTACAGACCCACACAACCACCTACACACCCACTCACAGACCTACACAGCCACTCACACACCAACATATATACCCACACAGCCACTCACACATACATACAGCTACTCACACACCCACTTAGAGACCCAGAACTCACTCACACACCTATTTACACACTCACACAGCCACTCACACACCCACTTTTATACCCATGAACGCACTTATACAGCTAGTGACACACCCACACAGCCACCGGCACACACACATCCACACACCCACTCACATACCCATACAGCCACTCGCACCCACTCACACACCCATACAGCCACTCACACATCCACTCACTGGCCCACACAGCCACTTACACAGCCACTCACACACCCACTCATACACTCACATACTTACTTATAGACCCACACAACCACTCACACACCCACTCACAGACCTACACAGCCACTCCCACACCAACTTGCACACCCACACAACCACTCACACACCCACACAGCCACTCACAAACCTACAAAACCACTCACACACCCACTCACAGACTCACACAGCCAATCACGTACACATTCACACATCCACTCATACTCTCACACACCCATCTACACACCCACACAGCCACTCACAATCCTACAAAACCACTCACACACCCACTCACTGACCCACACAACCACTCACACATCTATACAGCCACTCACACACCTATTCACTGACCCACAAAACCACTCATAAACCCACTCACAGACCCACACAGCCACTCATGCATATGCTCCCCTCCCTGAAAAAATGTGCTGGGCCCCTGAAAATAGGGTCCTCAGGGCCAAAACCAGCCCAGGGAGGTGGAATCTGTGTCCCCTACCCATTAAATATAACAGCGGGCCCTGGGGTATGGGGTCCTGGTGCTTTAATCAGCTTGGGGGGCTGCATGACCCTTCCCCTGTAATATGTTGCCAGGACCCAGGGATGGGGTCCCTGGTATCAAAAGTGGCATGGGAAAGGGGCCTGCAGGCTGGCTGCTTTTGGGGGTGTTGGCCACAGGGCCACCACAGCCCAGCCTTGTGGCCAAACACCCACTGCACATGGCCAAAGGCCATGCGCAGCGTAGGTTTGGCTGCATTTGGATGGTTGGCGGCTTCAGCGGGGTGCAGTGACGGTTGGATTAATGTTTGGTAATTAAATATTACTTTACGTTAAAAAACCATAAGAAAATTCTATGAAAAAACAAAGGTTACAGGG
Organism: Calotriton arnoldi; assembly: GCA_963921515.1. Classification (NCBI taxonomy): domain Eukaryota; kingdom Metazoa; phylum Chordata; class Amphibia; order Caudata; family Salamandridae; genus Calotriton; species Calotriton arnoldi. Next base: position 1,027,021 of record CAWUFW010000355.1, on the reverse strand, counting down.
ACATTATAGTTATTAAATTGTATTAAAAAATCATAGAAATTCACTCAAAAAAACAAAGGTTACAGCGACGTTATAGTTAGGAAATAGAATTAAAAAAACCTTAGAAATTCACAAAATAAACCAAAGGTTACAGGGAAGTTATAGTTAGGTGCAGATTTTAGACACACAAAATGAAAAGAATTCAGCAGTGATAGTTATAGTTATGTCAGGAAACTATAACTCACCATCACCATGCACTGCTAATTACCCCAATATTACATCAGTCATGACATGTTCTATGACATCATTGATAATATCACTGCAAAATTTGCAACAAAATTATTGATGAGAAAACCTTGCATGGCAGGGGTGTGAGTTATAAGTAGAGTAGGGCTAGAGCCCCCTAGGGCTAGAGCCCCCTAGGGCCAGCTCCTGCTATGTCCCTACCACCCCTGGGAAATAGTGGTTTCCGTGCCAGCACTGGAACGGGCAGACAAACCTGTGTTGGCTCTCAGTTGGCGGAACTAATTTCAAAGCTCACACCAAGTGACAGCAAACACGAAGTCCGCTCCCAGCTGGCAAGAGCTCTAAAAATTCTCCTGCCAACTAGGAGCGGATTTCTGTTCTCTTTCTCCACCCGCAGTGATGCAGGCAGGGAAATAGATCTGAATATTGCTCCCGCCCACAGGGAGGAGCATGTTTAGTTGCTCACTGTGGGCGGGAGCACTACCGGCTCCCGCTGAAATGCGCGGAGCTGGCTGGGGCTACGGGAGTTTGAGTCTCCCCCCACGGCTCCCAACCAGAATATGGTGGGGGCCCTAGGTCGGCATTAAAGCCCCACCCTTGGTTGGTCGGGTGGCAGTTAGATTAGCATATTAGCATAAAAATTACTTTACATTAAAAGAACCGTAGTAATTCACTGAAAAAAAGAAAGTTTACAGGGGCGTCATTGTTAGGAAGTAGTATTAAAACCATAGAAATTCACTGAAGAAAACAAAGGTTACAGGAATGTTATGGTTAGGAAATAGAATTTAAAAAACCTTAGAAATCACTAAAAACCCAAAGATTACAGGTACATTATAGTTAGGTTCAGATTTAACACACACAAAGCCAAAGAAATTCAGTAGTTATAGTTATCTCAAGTAACTACAACTCGCGCCCTAAGGTAACCATGCAGTGCTAATTATCACCTCACCATGCAGTGCTAATTATCCCACATATTACATCACTCATAACATCTTCTTTTACATTAGTAATAATATCACTGCAACATTTGCTGTAAAATTATTAATGAAAAAACATTGCATGGCAGGGACGCGAGTTATAGTTACCTGAGGGCACAATTATAGTTACTCAAGATAACTCTGGAATTGCTGAAGTTCTATTTCTATGAGTGTGTGTGATTTTGTGTGTGTTAAATCTGAACCTAACTATAACATCCCTGTAACGTTGGTTTTTTAAGTGAAAAAAAAAAAAAAAAATATATATATATATATATATATATATATATCCAAAGCTCTTCAACGATGGCCCCCCAGATCCGAGGGCATAGAAGAAAACTGCACAGCCAGGTCACTGCAGGTTATAAGTAAGTCCTTTTTATTTAAATTTTAGCCACCGACAGTAGAAAGAAGAGACCAACGCGTTTCGGCCTGAGACTTCAACAGGGTCATACAGCATGCGTGTATATATATATATATATATATATATATATATATATATATATATATATATATATAGTAATTTATTTTACACAATACGGGCACCACTGTGTAGTCAGATTTAGGATCAGGTTTCTATAGGAAATAGATGTTTTGGTTTGCTAATAACTTCGCTGTTTGACTTAATTAAACTTTCCACAAAAAAAGGTTATGCCAACTCAGCTCCTTCCTGGAAATTTTTGGGGTGATCCGTCAAGTGGGGACAAGAGAATGGGGAGGGGTCCCCAAAACATGTTTTTGCCAGGCAATTTCAAAAGTGTGCTTTTTGTGATATGGTGTAAATCCGTTCAGCAGTTTTTGAGAAAATATGGTTCAAAGTCATGTATATATAGAGACACAGTAGTACTGCAGGAACGGAAGATCAAAAGATGAGATCTGATTGGCTGACTCACATAAACAAGAAGTTTAGCAGCCATTTTAGGACTTGTGATTTTAGTGCCCGTTTCCTGAACAAAAATGAAAAAAACATATAGGGGGCAGGTAGAGATACATGACCCCTAGGCCTGTTGGTAGGGTAAACCCCTTGGGCAAAAAACTGACTTTTTTAATGTTACAGTGGTGCCACAATAAAATTTTAAAAAAGGTGGGCTCCTGCCCTCTACAATTAAAAGCTCCCCAATGAGTCCAGGACCCGGGGGGGGTGTTGATTAAAAATTAAAGGATAGGGGTGCATGTGTGTGTGCTGCCCTCCCCAAGCCGTCCAATATCTCCGGAGACCCAATCCCCCGGGACGACACCAAATTTATTTGTGGAGGGCATTGTAGGGACCCCCTCTCTGAGCCATGATTTGGTCCCAGGCACCCTATTCCCCAAGTCCCGACATAAAACAGTGTCCCAGGGACCCCATCCGAGGGACACTACTGTTCTCTGCTACCACTGGGCCAGGCACAAGGAAGAAAGGATAGCCCCCACCTGGCGGGAGAAAAAAGAAGCTTTGCACCCAGATGGGCAGGAGCAAATAAGTGCAGCCGGCTCCTGCTGGCATCCAGGATGGGTGCTGGCAGGAGAGCCCAGCTGCACCAGGGAGGCCAAGGGTCTCCTCCCATGGTCTCCAACAGTGTTGTATGTTGTGGGTGCCCCGGGTGGGACCAGGACACCCAATAGAAATCAGATAAAAAATTAAATAAAAAGACATGGGCAGCACAGGAGTTGGCTCCCTGTGCTACTGTCTCTAAAAAACAATATAGGCAGTGGATGCTCTGTGTGGACTGGAGCATTGAAGAATATAAAACAAAAGGCAACCTCTCAATTTCACTATTGGAGTAGCGAGGCCATTAGTAAAATATTCACTGGTTCCTCCTGGGGGGCATCATAATGCCCTGTGTGGGCTTTTTTCTAACAATTAAGGTTATTATGGTGCCGCAAGGAGTGATATGGGCACCACCTGCAATTTTCAAAAGTGTTATGGGGGTTTGCAAGGAGCTCAGCAGCCCCCCAGGAAAGCGTTTTAAAAAAAAATCTTTTTATTAAAACTGTAAGTCTTCTGTGTCATTGAACTCAGGACCCTATGGAGCTCATCATTATTTTTAAAGCACTCCAAGCTGGAGTTGTATGCTCTTCAGTTGGAATGCAGGCCCCTTTTGGTTGGTTCCATAGCTGCATTTTGTGGCCTGAAGAGTGTTAAAGAAGGTGTTTGGAATAAAAATGTTTTATTTTAAATATTTTTGTGATAATAATGATATAATGTGAAATAGTAATAATTATGCATTGTTGTGTGCATTTATATGGACTAATTTGGATATGGTTAATAGTAAGTATTGTGGTGAATTTTTTACAAAGCCAATAGGTCTCTTTTATGTAGATTGATATGCTGACCCCTAGCTAAAGCCAATAGGCCAGCCTTTGGTGCTCTGACTTTTTTACATAGCCAGTAGGTCTGCCTTATTTAAAATGATATCTCTTTATATTGTTACTTTATGTTAAAATAAACCTCAGAAATTCACTGGAAAAAACAAAGGTTAATGTGGCGTTATAGTTAGGTCTGGTATTAATTTCTTACTTTACCTAAAAATACCAAGAAATTCAGTAGACAAAAACAAAGGTTAATGTAACATAAAAGTTCGGTGATAATGTCAGTTAAAGCATACTGTTTAAACTCAAAAACGACTAAAATCCACAAGTTATACTTAATTGAAGTGAAGATAACTTGCTCCCTCGCCATGCACTGCTTATGGACTCACATAGTACATCACTCATGACATCCTCCCTGGGGCTATATGACAATATAATTCATGGGGGGGCTCCAGACCCCTCACGCAGCCCGAAGCCTGCAGGACTGCCACCTCCCCGGGGCTCTGCAGAAGATGGGAGGGGGGCTGCGCGGCCCCCCCTCTTGGAGCCGTAAATGGCCCTGGGGACCACCACCCACCAGGGCCAGCTCCAGCAATGTCCCGGGGTGCCTACCCCCGGGACATTGCAGTTTGCTATGGGATCATGGGAGCATTGCTCCCGCCATCCCATCGCAAACAGTGTGCTCCGCTTTGAACACGCGAGAGCATTATGCTCTCGCGTGTTCAAAGCTGAGCACACTTGGTTTTTACACGCAGGGAGCTGCATGTTAGCAGCTCCTTGGGTGTAACAAGCATTACTGGCTCCCGCAGGAGGTGGGAGCCGTCTAGACTGCGGGGTCCTTCAGGCTCCCCTGTGGTCCCCAACCAGCTAGCCATGCCCCGGGGGATGGGGTCCCCAGGGCCAAAAATGGCCCGGGGGAGCGCTCTGCCTGCTACCTTTAGGAATTTGTTTAAAAAAAAAAAAGAAGAGGCCTCACCTCGGGGCATGGGGTCCCGGGGCCGAAAATGGCCCGGGATGGGGGCCATTCAGCCCCCCTCCCAGTTAAGAATTATTTGTTTTTTCAAATGGCCGAGTCCCGGGGGATGGGGTCCCCGGGGGAAAAATTCCTTTAAAGGCGATGCCTTTAAAAAATAAAAATAAATAAATAAATAATATATATATATGTATATATATATATTATCTACTGGCGGTCACCAGTAGATAATTATAGTTAGGAACTATTTTCCATAGGAAATTCACAACATTCTATTTCCAATAACTTTGGCGCCGGTCGACGAATCTTCGCAAAATGTTCAAAACTTATGGCCCGCTCCGGTCCGCTCCTATCCTGAAAGTCTCGGGGTGATTCGTCAAGTGGGGGCCGAGAAAATAGGGGGGTCCCAAAACGTGTTTTCCCCATGCAATTTTCCATAGGAACCTTTAGTCACAGCTACAGCCCGAACTGCTGAACGGAATTACACCAAATTTGGCAAAAAGGTAGCCCTTGGTTCAGAGTCGTGCCTTTTGGTTAAATGGTGTAAATCCGTTCAGTAGTTCCTGAGAAAATCAAAAGTAAAATCACATATATATCTGGGCGGAGCCTAACCACACATGTCATTGTGAGATCTGATTGGCTGTCAGCACTTCATCCTGGAATTGCTGGCAGCCATCTTGGGACCAATATACATGATAGTACCCCATTGAAATGCATTGTAGTGAATCAAAGATTTTGAGGGTTACCAAAAGGAGAACTATAAAGGGTGATAACAGACTTTAGTTACATTAGAATTCATTTGTTGATGGTACCATACTAATTTCAGTTATTGTGGTGTGTTCTAAGGTGATTTTACCCTGTGAAAAACCTTCTGCTGGGATATCATGAATCATGTTTGAGAGAAAACTATTTTCACATGCTTGTCCCATAGAGTTTTGGAAGGTGCTCCAGAAGCTAAAATGAGAGCATATTTTCTGTAAATTCACATTATCTTTCTCAGTCATGTGAGAATGAAGTCTGACATTCTCAGTAAAACATGTACATCCAACAAGGGCAGAGACTGTCAGTTGATTCCTTTGTGTTCTTCTGCAGCTTCCCAGAGTGTTCTAAAGAACAACTAGAGTGCTAACAGCCTTACTTATGACAAAATTATGGCACACCTGAAGCCATCTTGATTGGAATAAACTGGTAACTCTTAAAACATTTATTTTAAAAAGGAACAAAATGAGGGGGTTCATTTTGTCATAGAAATTATGGTTAGTGCAGTAGAAAGAAAAATTAGGACATGTTTTAAGTGAGATCTCAACTATCTTCCTGTTATATTTCAAAAGGAGCAGCCTGCCAGTTGATTCCTTTGTGTTCTACTGCAGCTTCCCAGAGTGTTCCAAAGAACAACTAGAGCGCTAACAGCCTTACTTATGACAAAAGTATGGCACACCTGAAGCCATCTTAATTGGAATAAACTGGTAACACTTAAAACATTTAATTTAAAAAGGAACAAAATGATGGGGTTCATTTTGTCATAGAAATTATGGTTAGTGCTGTAGAAAGAAAAATTAGGACATGTTTCAAGTGTGATCTCAAATATCTTCCTGTTATATTTCAACAGTTGATGCCTTTGTGTTCTACTGCAGCTTCCCAGAGTGTTCTAAAGAACAACTAGAGAGCTAACAGTCTTACTTATGACAAAATTATGGCACACATGAAGCCATCTTGATTGGAATAAACTGGTAACACTTAAAACATTTAATTTAAAAAGGAACAAAATGAGGGGGTTCATTTTGCCATAGAAATGAACAACATTCCCAGCACGACCCCCTACACTACACAAGCACCACTGCACTACCCTAAACCCTAAAACACTACCCCCAGCACGACCCCCTTCACTACCTAAACACAAATGCACTACCCTAAACCCTAAAACACTACCTCCAGCACGACCCCCTACACTACACAAACACCACTGCACTAATATAAACCCTAAAACACTACCCCCAGCACAACCCCCTACACTACCCAAACACCACTGCACTACCCTAAACCATAAAACACTACCCCCAGCACGACCCCCTACATTACCCAACACCACTGGCATACCCTAAACCCTAAAACACTACCCCCCAGCATGAACCCCTACACTACCCAAACACCACTGCACTACCCTAAACCCTAAAACACTACCCCCAGCAGTACACCCTACACTACACAAACACCACTGCACTACCCTAAACCCTAAAACACTACCCCAGCACTACCTCCTACACTACCCAAACACCACTGCACTAACATAAACCCTAAAACACTACCCCCAGCACAACCCCCTACATTACTTAAACACCACTGCACTACCCTAAACCCTAAAACACTACCCCCAGCACAACTCCCTACACTACCCAAACACCACTGCACTACCCTAAACCCTAAATCTACCCCCAGCACGACCCCCTACACTACCCAAACACCACTGCACTACCCTAAACCATAAAACACTATCCCCATCATGACCCCCTATACTACACAAACACCACTGCACTACCCTAAACCCTAAAACACTACCACCAGCATGACCCCCTACACTACTCAAACACCACTGCACTACCCTAAACCCTAAAACACTACCCCAGCACGACCCCCTACACCACCCAAACACCACTGCACTACCCTAAACCCAAAAACACTACCCCCAGCACGACCCCCTACACTACCCAAACACCACTGCACGACCCAAAACCCTAAAACACGACCCCCTACACTACATAAACACCACTGCACTACCCTAAACCCTAAAACACTAGAACCCAGCACGACCCCCTACAGTACACCATCACCACTGCACTATCCTAAACCCCAAAACACTACCCCCTACACTACACAAACACCACTGCACTACCCTAAACCCTAAAACACTACCCCCAGCACGACCCCCTACACTACACAAACACCACTGCACTACCGTAAACCCAAAACACTACCCCAGCACTACACCCTATACTACCCAAACACCACTGCACTACCCTAAACCCTAAAACACTACACCCAGCATGACCCCCTACACTACACAAACACCACTGCACTACCCTAAACCCTAAAACACTACCCCAGCACGACCCCCTACACTACCCAAACACCACTGCACTACCCTAAACCCTAAAACACTACCCCCAGCACGACTCCCTACACTACACAAACACCACTGGACTACCCTAAACCCTAAAACACTACCCCCAGGATGACTCCCTACACTACCCAAACACCACTGCACTACACTAAACCATAAATCTACCCCCAGCATGACCTCCCACACTACACAAACACCACTGCACTACCCTAACCCCTAAAACACTATCCCCAGCATGACCCCCTATACCACCCAAACACCACTGCACTACCCTAAACCCTAAAACACTAACCCAACATGACCCCCTACACTACCCAAACAGCACTGCACTACCCTATACCCTAAAACACGACCCCCTACACTACACAAACACCACTGCACTACCCTAAACCCTAAAACACTACCCACAGCATGACCCCCTACACTACACAAACACCACTGCACTACCCTAAACCCTAAAAAACTACCCCTACAGTACACAAACACCAGTGCACTACCCTAAACCCTAAAACACTACCCCCAGCATGACCCCCTACACTACACAAACACCACTGCACTACCCTAAACCCCCTACACTATACAAACACCACTGCACTACCCTGAACCCTAAATCTACCCCCAGCACGACCCCCTACGCTACCCAAACACCACTGCCATACCCTAAACCCTAAACACTACCCCCAGCATGAACCCCTACACTACCCAAACACCACTGCACTACCCTAAACCCTAAAACACTACCCCCAGCACTACCCCCTACACTACACAAACACCACTGCACTACCCTAAACCCTAAAACACTACCCCAGCACTAACCCCTACACTACCCAAGCACCACTGCACTAACATAAACCCTAAAACACTACCCCAGCACAACCCCTACACTACACAAACACCACTGCACTACCCTAAACCCTAAAACACTACCCCCAGCACGACTCCCTACACTACCCAAACACCACTGCACTACCCTTAACCCTAAATCAATCTACCCCCAGCATGACCCCCTACACTACCCAAACACCACTGCACTACCCTAAACAATAAAACACTACCCCCAGCATGACCCCCTACACTACACAAACACCACTGCACTACCCTAAACCCTAAAACACTACCCCCAGCACGACTCCCTACACTACTGCACTACCCTAAACCCTAAAACACTACCCACAGCATGACCCCCTACACTACACAAACACCACTGCACTACCCTAAACCCTAAAACACTACCCCTACAGTACACAAACACCAGTGCACTACCCTAAACCCTAAAACACTACCCCCAGCATGACCCCCTACACTACACAAACACCACTGCACTACCCTAAACCCCCTACACTATACAAACACCACTGCACTACTCTAAACCCTAAAACACTACCCCCAGCACGACCCCTCACAATACAAACACCACTGCACTACCCTGAACCCTAAATCTACCCCCAGCACGACCCCCTACACTACCCAAACACCACTGCCATACCCTAAACCCTAAACACTACCCCCAGCATGAACCCCTACACTACCCAAACACCACTGCACTACCCTAAACCCTAAAACATTACCCCCAGCACTAACCCCTACACTACACAAACACCACTGCACTACCCTAAACCCTAAAACACTACCCCAGCACTACCCCCTATACTACCCAAGCACCACTGCACTAACATAAACCCTAAAACACTACCCCAGCACAACCCCCTACACTACACAAACACCACTGCACTACCCTAAACCCTAAAACACTACACCCAGCACGACTCCCTACACTACCCAAACACCACTGCACTACCCTAAACCAATCTACCCCCAGCACGACCCCCTACACTACCCAAACACCACTGCACTACCCTAAACAATAAAACACTACCCCCAGCATGACCCCCTACACTACACAAACACCACTGCACTACCCTAAACCCTTAAAACACTACCCCCAGCATGACCCCCTACACTACTCAAACACCACTGCACTACCCTAAACCCTAAAACACTACCCCAGCACGACCCCCTACACTACCCATACACCACTGCACTACCCTAAACCCTAAAACACTACCCCCAGCACAACTCCCTACACTACTGCACTACCCTAAACCCTAAAACACTACCCCCAGCACGACCCCTACTCTACCCAAAAACCACTGCACTACCCTAAACCCTAAAACACTACCCCCAGCACAACCCCCTACACCCCCCAAACACCACTGCACTACCCTAAACCCTAGAAAAGAAACCCCCACCCCATGCCCAATCCCCCTTACCTCTCACTCCTCGTGGTTCCTCTCTCCTCGTGGTTCCTGCTTCACGTCGTCTCTGAGAGGCGGTGCACGTCGTGAGGAAACGGAACAGCCTCTGTTTCCTTACAACGACGGGGATCATCTACATGTTTTTTAGAACGCATGGTCATTTACCATACATACCTTTACAACAAAATTCGTTGTAAAGGCATGCGTGGTAAATGACCATGCGACCTAAAAAAATGCGTAGTAATGACTTCGCGATGTACAACGCATGCGTGGTAATGCATGCGTTGTAATGGTATCGCGAAGTAAAAAAGTAGTTGTAACGGCTGCTTACTGATCGAAGCTGGCCCCTGTTCTTCAGTGAGACGTTTATTTGATTAATTAGGAGGAAGGAATGTGGTTTTTTTACCGAAAAGTGCATTCCCGGCTGTTGTATTGTGAAAGTGTCCGCGTAGCCTGGTTTCACTTCCGGTGAGAGAGTGAAAGAGTCTGTTTGGATCTAAAGGAGTTCTGTTGTTGGACGGGGCCGGCGCGAAACGTCATCAGAAAACATAGCTAATGGACAGCGTCCTCCCTGAAGTGTGGAGCAGTGCCATGAGAGGTCAACGAGTGTGCGTCCCACCGCAGTATGACCGTACCGCGTGACCCATGTGCCGCCTCCAGGGTACGGGAGGCAGAAGCGGCATCGCAGGTCCTCTTGAAGACCGTTGTAGCACTAATTCAACATTTTGGTACTAGGGCATTTTAACTTCGTTGTTCCTGCCAGATACAAAGAGAAGATCCTGTGTTATTCAGTGCCCTCGTTACCTTTTTTGTGGGTTGTGGTGCTTGTCACTTCGCTGCCCTGCCGGTGCACACGACTGGGCACCCCACCTCGTGTGCCATCTGCAGGGCCTCTGCCCTCTGATCACTGGTTTTGGTTTCTGGAGTGGCAACATAAACAGTTGCTCCCAAAGGACTAGCCTGAACACTTAGGTGAATATCCCCTGCACCAGCATTCCACGGAAATTCTTTCCTAGGTCTCCCACGTCAACGAGGATGTCATAATAGCACGGTTCCGCTCGCGACACCGTATGACGTCATCGGAGCCATAAGAGGACCTCGTCGGCGTGCTGACGTCAGTTCCACACATTTTTTCCGCGCCACCGAGGCTAACAGGCAGACCGAGACATTTTCACATGTATACATAGTATAATAAATATATATATATTCACTGAAAAAACCATATGTTTCAGGCACGTTATAGTTAGAAATTAGCATTTAAAAAACCTTAGAAATTCACTGAAAAAACCATAGGTTTCAGGCACGTTATAGTTAGAAATTAGCATTTAAAAAACCTTAGAAATTCACTGAAAAAACCATAGGTTTCAGGGGCGTTATAGTTAGTTGGACATTTCACTCGTACAAAACCATAGAAATTCCCCCGTTATAGTTAGTTCAGCTAACTATAACTCGCGCGCCCGCAATGCACTGCTGATGACGTCACATATTACATCACTCATGACATGGTCAGTGACATCACTCATGACATCACTGATGACATCTCAAATGACATCACTGATGACATCACTGATGACATCATCCTTGTGATAGAGTGGCAGACCTCCTCTCACCCTAATATAACCTTTGATACACACACTCAAAAATACAAACTGACATTTTCAAAACAATGGACATACCAATACCAGTTACAACACACCTGTTCAGTAATTCCAAGATCTACACACACATCCACTCATTCACCAACAGTCCCTATACAGTCACTCATACATGTACTCACTCATCATATGTACTCATACACCTATACATCCTGTTACACACCGCCACTCATCCTTAGAGTTACTCACACACATAGTCACACATGCAAACAAAGTATCAAACATCCATTTACTTGCATATACAGTTATACACACACTACCACACTTCTACAGAAACTTATACATACTTACTCTCTTAAACAATCACTTATAGAAACACCTACTTATTTGTACAGGAACTCTTCCAATCTCTCACTCTCACATGTACTCACTTATATACACCAATACTCACATATACTAGTTTAAAACATATGTAGTTACTCATAAAGACACTATTGAGACAGTCATTCACTCACTAACACACCCATACACACACTCATCCACCTATACAGTCCTGCACCCATGCTGTCTTCAACACATAGAAACAGTGAGTCACTCATTCATGCATCTATGCACTAAGTAATACCCCCACTGAACCATACAGACACTCAGACACTCATACTGATACTCAAAAACCAACTAATAACCCATATAGACACTCATGTAGCTACTCACCAACCCATGCAGCCACTTATACACAAAGTGAGAGACTGATACAGATATTTTCATATTTAAACATTACTCACTAACCCATGTATTCACTAAGATACACTTAATCAGTCAGTTATACAATCAATTTTACAAAAAAATCATCCATTTAGACACTTATATACCCATTTATTCTTCCATCGACTTTGAGATATACATATATAAAACATATTTAATTTTCAGAAAAACACACATTCACTGGATGATGTCATCAGTGATGTCATCAGTGATGTCATTTGAGATGTCATCAGTGATGTCATGAGTGATGTCACTGACCATGTCATGAGTGATGTAATATGTGACGTCATCAGCAGTGCATTGCGGGACGCACGAGTTATAGTTAGCTGAACTAACTATAACGGGGGAATTTCTATGGTTTTGTACGAGTGAAATGTCCAACTAACTATAACGCCCCTGAAACCTATGATTTTTTTCAGTGAATATATATATATATATATATATATATATTTATAATTATATTAATATATTTCACCTACTGGCAGTGGCCAGTAGGTAGTTATAGTTAGGACCTATTTTCCATAGGAAAAGCCTTTTTTGATTTGCCAATATCTTTGGCGCCGTTTGACGAATCTTCGCGCAATTTTCAAAACTAATGGGGCGCTCCGGTCAGCTCCTGTCTTGCAAGTTTCGGGGTAATGTGTCAAGCGGGAGCCGAGAAAAAAGGGGGTCCAAAACGCGTTTTCTCCATGTTAATTTCCGTAGGAACTTTTGTCGCGGCTACAGCCCGAACTGCTGAACGGAATTACACCAAATTTGGCAGAGAGGTAGCTCTTGGTCCAGAGTGACCTCTTTGCTTTAAATGATGTAAATCCGTTCAGTAGTTCCTGAGAAATTAAAAAATAGAAAATATCGATATCTGGTGACCACGGTGGATTCGCTAACCCTCCCGATCACGAGCTTCATTCTGATTGGCTACCAACACTCCAAACCAAGAAGTGTTGGCTGCCACCTTGTGACTCGGTAAAACTGAGTCACAAGAAAACAGTAAAAAAAAGATAAAAACAAGAAAAGAGGGCAGGGTAGGAACACCCTGACCCCCTTGGCCTGCTCAGGGGGTCCCACAGGGACCCTGAGGCCCAAAAAACAATTTTTTAAAAAAAGTTCGGCCGGAATCGCGCTAGGTATGCAAATCCGGTAGAAAGTTTTTTTTTAAAACGAAGCCCGGGCTACCGCGCTTCGTTTTCCATAAGCACCCGGGTGGGCCAGGTCCCGGGGGCAATCCAAATTTATGTAGCAGGGGCCCGCGGGGCCCCCGCAACCCTGGGACTGCCACTTCCACCGGGGTTTTGCTCATAATGTGTGGGGGGCACGAGGTCCACCGCAGCCCCGGGGGACCGCCACCTCTAGGGGCTTTTAAAAAAAAACTGTGTGGAGGGGGCTCCTGCCCCCCCACGCTGCCCTGGGGACCGCCACCTCCCTGGGGCATTCCTTATTATGGGGCGGGGGCCTTGCAGGCCCCCCCAAGCCCCTGGGACCGCCACCTACCCAGGGCTATTAGTAATAATACGTGTGGGGGGGCTCGAGCCTCCCCAGGGCACTAATTATTGAAATGCAGGGGTCCGTTGCGGACCCCCGGCCCCGGGGACCACCACCTCCTCGGGGCTTTTAACACCATGGGAGGGGGCAACGTGGCCCCCCTCCTGGAGCCCTCCATGGCCCTGGGGACCGCCACCCCCAGGGCCAGCTCCGGCAATGTCCCAGGGTGCCTACCCCCGGGACATTGCAGTTTGCAATGACAGGGCGGGAGCATGGCTCTCGCCCTGTCATTGCAAACACTGCTTTGCTTCATGGAAGCAAGAGCAGGAAACCTGCTCTTGCTTCCATGAAGCAAAGCAGATTTGCTTTTGGACAAGGAGAGATGCATGTCAGCAGCTCCCCTTGTCCAAAAGCAATGCCGGCTCCCGCAGGAGGCGGGGAGCCGGCAGGGACCGTGGGGGAATTGGGGCTCCCCCTGCGGTCCCCAACGTAAGGCCAGGCCCCGGGGGATGGGGTCCCCGGGGCCATAATTGGCCTCAGGAGGGGGACCACGCGGCCCCCCTCCAAAATACAAAAAGAAAAGAAAGGCTGGCCAGGCCCCGGGGGATGGGGTCCCCGGGGCCAATAGTGGCCCAGGGAAGTAGGGCCAGGTGGCCCCCTCCCAAAAAATTATTCTTTAAAAAAAAAAAAAACGAGGCAATGATCTGGGGGAGGGGTCCCCGGGGCCGAAAAAGGCCTCAAGAGGGCGGCCACTCGGCCCCCCTCATTTAAAAAAAATATATAAATATGTGGCCATGCCCCGGGGGATGGGGCCCCCCGGGGCCAAAATCGGCCTCAGGTGGGGGGCCGCGGGGCCCCCTTCCCGTTTAAAAAAATAAATAAATCAAAAGTGGCAGGCCCTGGGGGATGGGGTCCCCAGGGCCCAGAAAATATGGAGAGAAGGGGGGCACACAGCCCCCCTTGTAACCAAAAAAAAGAAAGGAAAAAGCAGGCATCGCTGGAGGCCCCACCCCCTCCCTGCAGCACACTGCAAACGCGCCCCCTGGCGTGTTGTGGGTTGGGGGATTAAGTCCCCTAGATCCTTAAGGGTCCTTAGGGGCCAACTAGCCCACCAGGTATCTCCAGTAAGCCCCTTACAGTGGGATTGCTGGGAGGTGGTCCAAGGCCACGCCCCTTTTTACTCCACTCTGCAAATGCAACTCTTGGCGCACTGCTGGTGGGACGATGAGGTCCACATGTGTCCTGAGGACCCCAGGACTAAAGTGGACTTCATCCCCCATCCTCCTCAGCGATATATATATATATAAAAAAAAAAAAATATATATATATTTTCACTAAAAAAACAAAGGTTACAGGGATGTTATAGTTAGGGTCAGATTTTACTCATACAAAACCAGAGAAATTCAGCTGTTATAGTTACCTGAGTTAACTATAACTCGCGGCCCCGCATTGCACTGCTGATGACGTCACATATTACATCACTCAAGACATTGTCAGTGACATCAATGATGACATCACTGATGACATCTCAAATGACATCACTGATGACACCATCCACGTAATATCTGATGCACCTCCTCACACCCTAATATAACCTTTGACACACCCACTCTAAAATACAGACTAGCATTCTCGAAACCATAGACACATCAATACCAGTTAGTACATACCCACTCACTGATTCATAGGTCTACACACACATTCACTCCCTAACCCATACAGTCACGCATACACACAATCACTCATCAATACAGCCACCGATATATGCACTCATACACCCATACAGACACCCACACACTGCCACTCACCCACAGAGTTACTCAAACACCTAGTCAGTCAACCAAATAATCAATAACACTGCCATTTAGTCACCTATACAGTTATACACACACCACCTCACTTATTCATGCAGATTGTAACACAGTTACTCACTGACACAAGCACACACTCATCCCTACAGCCACTCTCACAATCACTCACTCTCACATTAAGTTACTTATATACACCAACACTCACATATACTGCCTTTCACATATGTAGTTACTTACACATATACCACAGATACATCCATTCACTCACCAACACAGCCATATGCACAGTCAGTCACCCATACATCCCCTCGCAGACGCACTCATGAACCCATACACCCAGTGAATCACCCACTCACTCATCCATGCAGGGAGTCACACACGCCCTCACCCACCCACACAGACACTCAGGCACCCATACAGGTACTCAGACAACTAATCAATAACCCATATAGACACTCATCTACCTACTCACCAACCCATGCAGCCACTTACACACCAACTGACAGACTGATGCAGACATTCACACATATTAGTCATTCAACCATCTAGTCACTAAGACACGTTTACTCACTCACTTATACAGTCAGTCAAGCGCCCACTAAATGATCAATTCAGACATTGATACACCCACTTATTCCTAAATACACCTTGGCGTGCATATATATATATAAATTAAACTTTTTTTAAAAAAAGCACGTTACTGGATGATGTCATCAGTGATGTCATCAGTGATGTCATTTGAGATGTCATCAGTGATGTCATCAGTGATGTCACTGACCATGTCATGAGTGATGTAATATGTGACGTCATCAGCAGTGGATTGTGGGGGCACGAGTTATAGTTAGCTCAACTAACTATAACGGCCGAATTTCTCTGGTTTTGTACGAATGAAATGTCCAACTAACTATAACGTCCCTAAAACCTGTGGTTTTTTCAGTGAATATATATATATATATATATATATATATATATATATATATATATATATATATATATATATATATATATATATATATATATATATATATATCTGGACAAATTGAGAAATCAGTCTAAAGAAAAGGAAAGGAAGTGGAAATCACACAATGTATCTAGAAAAGAACGTGAAGCAATCAAGTTATTGAAAGAAGATTCAACAATAGTTATCAAGCCGTCCGAAAAGGGCAGAAATGTGGTCTTACAAGACAAATTGCAATATCAAGAGGAAGCTTTGAGACAATTAAATGACACAGTATGTTATGCCAAGATTGCTAGGAGGGAATACAATGACAGTATTCAAGCATTCTATAAATTGATCACGTTTTGGATAGATAGGGGTATACTGGATCAGGATGAATATAATTTTTTTAAAGTGGAACATCCGATAACCCCCACTTCTTACCACATTCCAAAGATCCATAAGGATAATAAGAAACCTCCTGGATGACCAATAGTCTCCTCTAAGGGTAGTCTATTGGAGAATACTTTGGTTCTGGTTAATACCATACTCTGTCCATTTGTCTTTGATCTGGTTTCTTATATCAAGGACACTACTGACACTACTTTATCAAATTGATTGACAATATCTTGTGGGAAGACGATTTTTTGTTGGTAACCCTTGATATTGCTAGTCTCTACACAAGCATAAATCATGTACATGGTTTAGAGGCCATTGAAACTTTCCTCAGGGCAAGACCATTGAAATTTTTAGAACATAATCAAATGATATTGCAATTTATCTCATTCTGCCTGCACATTAATCTTTGTCTTTGGCGATCAGCTCTATATACAGAAACAGGGGACAGTCATGGGCACGTGCTTTGCCCCAAGCTACGCGAATTTATTCGTGGGCTGGTGGGAGAAGCACATGGCCTGGGCTGAGTCCAATGAGACATGGGCGCAGAAAATAGCTGTCTGGGCACGATATATCGATGATATATTTATCGTCTTGCGAGGTTCCCAAGAGGAAATAGAAGAGTATATAGCCATCCTCAACACCAATGAGTACAATTTGCATTTTTCTAGCCATATCAGTACTTCAGAGGTTGCATTCTTAGCTCTTTTGGTGTATGTCAATGGTGAACAATTGATGACCAAATTATACCATAAACCAACAGCCGGTAATGCCACCTTACATCACACTAGCCAGCATCCCCGCAGTTTAGTGAATAGTATTCCCTATGGTGAGCTACTTCATATTAAATGAAATAACACTACCTATGAGAATTATGAAGTAGCAAAAAATCAAGCACTTGTGCAGTTCGGGAAAAGGGGATACCCCAAAAAAAACCTTACAAATAGCTCTCAATAGGGTCGATCAGCAGGTGAGACATGATCTCCTAAGTAAGAAATCTAGAGAGGAGAAAGAAGAGATCACCAGGCTAATTTTGACGTACTCTACAGATTCCAGTGAAATACGTAAAATACTGGACAAACATTGGAACATTTTAAAAGCAGATGGGGCGATCGGGCATCTAGCCTCTGCACATCCCAGCATTACTTACAGAAAAAGTACATCTTTGAAAGATCTATTAGTACATAGACACTTCTCCAACAAAAACAGGGATGATACAAAAGTGAAGGGTCTTTATCCCTGTTTACATTGCAAAGCATGTAGAAAAAGCGTTAAGACAAAATAGTTTCCAGTCCCAAGTTGGGACTTTAGGAAACAGATAATTAAGGGGTCGATTACGATGTCGGGCGGATCGCCACCGCCCGCATGGCGGTGGCGATCCGCCCGCCATTTTCGTCCTTCCGCCACCAAATTCCCCCCGCCATATTACCATGGCGGAGGGGACCCCGGCGGACGGAAAGACCGTCCGCATGTTTTCCGCCCGGCCGATCAGTCGACCGGGCGGAAAAGGGATTAATATGGTGGCAGTGTCTGCAAGACACCGCCATCCACATTATGATGCCGGCGGTGAAGAGCCTTTCCATGGCGGCGGCGCCGCCATGGAAAGGCTCGCGGTCCCTGACATTGGGGGCCCGTAGCGGGCCCCCAGTTATTTTGGGGGGTGGGGGGTGCACATGGGGGGTACCTATGGTACCCCCCTGCATTTGCATATACAACATGGCAGGCACCGTGCGGTGCCTGTCCGTTGTGCATACAGATGCACAACATGCATTTCCAGCACTGTGGCGGGCGGTGTTGTGAGCATCGCCCGCCACAATGCTGGAAATGGGGGATGCCACCGCTACTGTGGCGGTGGCATCCTAATCACATGTGCGGGACTGCTGCACACATAGCGGGCGGTCCCATTTACCGGGGCGATGGCGGGCGGACAAAGTCCGCCCGCCATCATAATCGGCCCCTAAGTTACTTAACTGCAACACCGATTTTGTCATCTATTGCATGATATGTCCGTGCAACCTTCTGTATGTGGGAGCACAGTACATCAAGTGAAAAAGAGAGTCTTAGAACACATGCAAGCGATAACTAAAGAGGACAATAGTTATCCTGTGGCCAGGCACTTTGCGGCCCAACATCAAAGCAATAGTAATCTTTTGAGTTTCTATTGTATAGATCGGGTACCCATAATGGAGAGAGGAGGCAATAGGGTGAGAGCTTTATGCCAACTCGAGTCAAAATACATTATCGAGCTGAGGACACTTGTTCCCCATGGTCTCAATACTAAGGAAGAACTATGGGTCCATGTGGGTTAGAGGGTACTTCAGTGAAAACATTTTAGATTTTGCTTTATTTTATCTGTGTATATAGATAAAATTGTTGAACATTAGTAGAGTCTCCCTTTTCTCTCCCCACCTTTCACTTTTCTCTTTTCTTCTATTATCTTTCCTTTGTGGAGGAATTATGAAATTGAATGGTAATGTGACATTTGAGATGAGAGTGCACTGATATAATGTGGTCTTTAGAGGGACTTCGTGTCATGTATTATATTATGGTTTTATGGTTACAACCTCTGATATAAGCACTTTAAAGGGACATTTTTGGAAATGTATGAATTTGTTACAAGTAGGGATGACCAGCAATGGTGACTGCAAGCCACTATGGCTGTCCATTTGGACACAATGACTGTAATAGAGAGACGTTAGTACACAGGCATTTGCCTTTCATTAATGAGAAATAGTGGTACTGATTGTCTCACTATGGAGCAGACACTGCCCATTCGGGGCTCAATTATACCTGTGTATATAAAGGTGGATGCAGAGAATTTATATATGGAGAAGGAAATCCCTAGTTGGCTCAATAATATGAGAAAGTCCCTTTCCTTGAGTATTTTTTAAGTGGTATTAACAATTCGCACAATATCAGCCAATGTAAATATGATAATGACATGTTTGTATATAAGATATCCTCAAATAACAACATGCCAATGTATTTAAATACATTGGATTGTAATATGAAATGAATTATCGTATGGTTTTATAATGATGAATTGATGCTATTGCAGTTTTACCACTTTAAGATGGCCGCGACCAACTGTCAAGTATCGTATTTAGACGTGAGTCCATTTTTTATTATGATGAATATAATTATGTTTAAATTGGGTAAGATTTTGTGGCACGCTGACATTGACAAAGGCCAAAACGCGTTTGTCAGCCACGGTGACAATATAAAATAAAATAATTTAACTGAACTCGTGTGTGCGCTACGAACTTTGTAGGGACAAAGTAATTGGAAACGTTTGAATCGCAGTCCACCACCGCGCAGTAGCACCACCCGCCTGTAATGTCGGCGGTGGTTTTGGTGGAAGTTTTGAAATGCATATATATATATATTCACTGAAAAAAACCATAGGTTTCAGGGGCGTTATAGTTAGTTGGACATTTCACTCGTACAAAACCATAGAAATTCTCCCGTTATAGTTAGTTCAGCTAACTATAACTTGCGCGCCCGCAATGCACTGCTGATGACGTCACATATTACATCACTCATGACATGGTCCGTGACATCACTCATGACATCACTGATGACATCTCAAATGACATCACTGATGACATCATCCTTGTGATAGAGTGGCAGACCTCCTCTCACCCTAATATAACCTTTGATACACACACTCAAAAATACAAACTAACATTTTCAAAACAATGGACATACCAATACCAGTTACAACACACCTATTCAGTAATTCCAAGATCTATACACACATCCACTCATTCACCAACAGTCCCTATACAGTCACTCATACATGTACTCACTCATCATATGTACTCATACACCTATACATCCTGTTACACACCGCCACTCATCCATAGAGTTACTCACACACATAGTCACACATGCAAACAAAGTATCAAACATCCATTTACTTGCATATACAGTTATACACACACTACCACACTTACTTCTACAGAAACTTACACATACTTACTCTCTTAAACAATCACTTATAGAAACACCTACTTATTTGTACAGGAACTCTTCCAATCTCTCACTCTCACATATACTCACTTATATACACCAATACTCACATATACTAGTTTAAAACATATGTAGTTACTCATAAAGACACTATTGAGACAGTCATTCACTCACTAACACACACATACACATACTCATCCACCTATACAGTCCTGCACACATGCTGTCTTCAACACATAGAAACAGTGAGTCACTCATTCATGCATCTATGCACTAAGTAATACCCCCATCGAACCATACAGACACTCAGACACTCATACTGATACTCAAAACCAACTAATAACCCATATAGACACTCATGTAGCTACTCACCAACCCATGCAGCCACTTGTACACAAAGTGAGAGACTGATACAGATATTTTCATATTTAAACATTACTCACTAAACCATGTATTCACTAAGATACACTTAGTCAGTTATACAATCAATTTTACAAAAAAAAAATCATCCATTTAGACACTTATATACCCATTTATTCTTCCATCGACTTTGAGATATACATATATAAAACATATTTAATTTTCAGAAAAACACACATTCACTGGATGATGTCATCAGTGATGTCATCAGTGATGTCATTTGAGATGTCATCAGTGATGTCATGAGTGATGTCACTGACCATGTCATGAGTGATGTAATATGTGACGTCATCAGCAGTGAATTGCGAGCGCATGAGTTATAGTTAGCTGAACTAACTATAACGGGGAAATTTCTATGGTTTTGTACGAGTGAAATGTCCAACTAACTATAACGCCCCTGAAACCTATGGTTTTTTCAGTGAATTTCTAAGGTTTTTTAAATGCTAATTTCTAACTATAACGTGCCTGAAACCTATGGTTTTTTCAGTGAATTTCTAAGGTTTTTTAAATGCTAATTTCTAACTATAACGTGCCTGAAACCTATGGTTTTTTCAGTGAATATATATATATTTATTATACTATGTATACATGTGAAAATGTCTCGGTCCCCTGTTTGCCTCGGTGGCACGGAAAATGGGTGGAACTGACGTCAGCACGCCAACGAGGTCCTCTTATGGCTCCGATGACGTCATACGGTGTCGCGAGCGGAGCCGTGCTCGTTGACGTGGGAGAGCTAGGAAAGAATTTCCGTGGAATGCTGGTGCAGGGGATATTCACCTAAGTGTTCAGGCTAGTCCTTTGGGAGCAACTGTTTATGTTGCCACTCCAGAAACCAAAACCAGTGATCCGAGGGCAGAGGCCCTGCAGATGGCACACGAGGTGGGGTGCCCAGTCGTGTGCACCGGCGGGGCAGCGAAGTGACAAGCACCACAACCCACAAAAAAGGTAGCGAGGGCACTGAATAACACAGGATCTTCTCTTTGTATCTGGCAGGAACAATGAAGTTAAAATGCCCTAGTACCAAAATGTAGAATTAGTGCTACAACGGTCTTCAAGAGGACCTGCGATGCCGCTTCTGCCTCCCGCACCCTGGAGGCGGCACATGGGTCACGCGGTACGGTCATACTGCGGTGGAACGCACACTCGTTGACCTCTCATGGCACTGCTCCACACTTCAGGGAGGACGCTTTCCATTAGCTATGTTTTCTGATGACATGTCGCGCCGGCCCCGTCCAACAACAGAACTCCTTTAGATCCAAACAGACTCTTCCACTCTCTCACCGGAACTGAAACCAGGCCACGCGGACACTTTCACAATACAACAGCCGGGAATGCACTTTTCGGTAAAAACCACATTCCTTCCTCCTAATTAATCAAATAAATGTCTCACTGAAGAACAGGGGCCAGCTTCGATCGGTAAACAGCCGTTACAACGACTTTTTTACTTTGCGATACCATTACAACACATGCATTACCACGCATGCGTTGTACATCACAAAGTCATTACTACGCATTTTTAGAACGCATGGTCATTTACCACGCATGCCTTTACAACGAATTTTGTTGTAAAGGTATGTATGGTAAATGACCATGCGTTCTAAAAAACATGTAGACGATCCATGTCGTTGTAAGGAAACAGAGGCAGTTCCGTTTCCTCACAACGACGTGCACCGCCCTCAGAGATGACGTGAAGCAGGAACCACGAGGAGAGAGGAACCATGAGGAGTGAGAGGTAAGGGGGATTGGGCATAGGGTGGGGTTTCTTTTCTAGGGTTTAGGGTAGTGCAGTGGTGTTTGGGTGGTGTAGGGGGTCGTGCTGGGGCTAGTGTTTTAGGGTTTAGGGTAGTGCAGTGGTGTTTGGGTAGTGTAGGGGGTCGTGCTGGGGGTAGTGTTTTAGGGTTTAGGGTAGTGCAGTAGTGTAGGGGGTCGTGCTGGGGGTAGTGTTTTAGGGTTTAGGGTAGTGCAGTGGTGTTTGAGTAGTGTAGGGGGTCATGCTGGGGGTAGTGTTTTAGGGTAGTGCAGTGGTGTTTGTGTAGTGTAGGGGGTCATGCTGGGGGTAGTGTTTTATGGTTTAGGGTAGTGCAGTGGTGTTTGGGTAGTGTAGGGAGTCGTGCTGGGGTAGTGTTTTAGGGTTTAGGGTAGTGCAGTGGTGTTTGTATAGTGTAGGGGGTTGTGCTGGGGGTAGTGTTTTAGGGTTTATGTTAGTGCAGTGGTGTTTGGGTAGTGTAGGGGTAGTGCTGGGGTAGTGTTTTAGGGTTTAGGGCAGTGCAGTGGTGTTTGTGTAGTGAAGGGGGTCATGCTGTGGGTAGTGTTTTAGGTTTAGGGTAGTGCAGTCGTGTTTGTGTAGTGTAGGGGGTCGTGTTTTAGGGTATAGGGTTGTGCAGTGGTGTTTGGGTAGTGTAGGGGTCATGCTGGGGTTAGTGTTTTAGGGTTTAGGGTAGTGCAGTGGTGTTTGGGTAGTGTAGGGGGTCGTTCTGGGGGTAGTGTTTTAGGGTTTAAGGTAGTGCATTGGTGTTTGTGTAGTGTGGGAGGTCATGCTGGGGGTATATTTAGGGTTTAGTGTAGTGCAGTGGTGTTTGGGTAGTGTAGGGAGTCATGCTGGGGGTAGTGTTTTAGGATTTAGGGTAGTGCAGGGGTGTTTGGGTAGTGTAGGGAGTCGTGCTGGTGGTAGTGTTTTAGGGTTTAGGGTAGTGCAGTTATGTTTGGGTAGTGTAGGGTGTCGTGCTGGGGGTAGTGTTTTAGGGTTTAGGGTAGTGCAGTGGTGTTTGGGTAGTGGAGGGGGTAGTGTTTTAGGGTTTAGGGTAGTGCGCCCAACCAGCCACAATATCCGTGGACAAAGGGGATCCTGACTCTTTGGAACGCTCCGTCAATTGAATAATTTGGGTCAAGGGCCCTACCACGTCCAAGACCTATCAATTCCTTTCTTGGGATCCCTCATATACTTGGAGAAAAAGGTACATAGTTTCTCATCAATTTCAGGCGTGTGTGCCACCTTCCCCTTCAGTGAGGGCCTGGGGCATTCTCCCTCATCCTATTCCTGACCTCCCTTTCAAGGGGTTGATGGATTTTCCCCACCACATACTCTGCCACTTTGGCGTCAGGTGTCCACTCTGCCGACCTAGGATGGTAAATTTGGGTAGGCTCGAATATGGCCGAGTGGACCCCGTCCCCAACCGGGGACTGAGAGGAGTGGGACTCTGGATGCCAGGGACGCCCCGAGTCCTTATCCTCATCGGAGGAGAAATCGTCCTCCGATACACCCTCTCCCTCTAAGGGAAACCCGCCGTCGGGGTCTACAATAGTGGTGACAGTGTCGCAATTTTCTCTGGGCCCCTCCTCCTCCCGGCAGGGTGCATGTTTTAGCGTTCGCGCACTCTTGAGGAAGGTCTCTGTAAGTTTATCAAATCCTTCCAAGTGCCCTGCGTTATGCTTAACGGCCCTTTTATTCCCCATCTGGGAGCTACTTGGACCCGCCACCACCAGATCTGGGTCACTGAACACCCCAGGGATGCTTTTCGCCAGCTTATCAACCTGATCCCTAAGAGGAGCCAGCGCCCTAGAAATAGCCAGAGAGAGGGCTTGGTCCACTGCTGGAGGGAGAAGTTGGGGGCCATTCCTCCTCCACTTCCTGGTAGGAGGAGTAAAAATGGTCTTCTGGAGAAGACATGATAGCAGAGGGTGTGAGCACAGAACAAATGCCCTTAAAATCCTTAAGACAGCCCCCTCGCCGGTGCTCCAACAGCTGGGCTTTCCCCGAAGCTGTTATAAGAATAGACTGAGGCGCCTGACAGGATCTCACTGCGCGCAGAGCACACAGCGGGAGAAACTGCGAGGGGGAGAACGAGCTCGGGCAAGAGCCTGCTGCGCAGGGAATATGAAACAATACCAAGGCAATAATGCTAATAACGTGCACAAGAAACCGCTACACAAACAGCAACAACGTCAGATTAAGCCAAGAATGTAAGGAATGCACTTAACTGACGAGCAGTGAAGAAAGAGGAAGCGGAAGGGACGTCACGATATTATATACGATGGACTGTGATATGATTGGACTATAGGTGCCTTGGAGACTACCCCCCTAATTGTTCATGGGTTGTGTAGTCTTTTGTTTAATGATTGTTGTGTTACGTTTTCTTTGAACTGCTATGCAAATAAAGTGAGGAAAGATATGCATAATTCTCGCCTCCGTCCTGCCATAGAATTCATTAAACTTTATTTGATCTGATTTAGAAACATAGATCATAAAAGTGTACATAAAAACAGTAAATCCTCTTTCCTAATACAATACAGTGAGAATTAATTAAAACCAGTAGGTAAAAACGGGTGTTACAAAGCCCGGTTCAGAGCAACTTCAGGTTAACAGAATCGTAAAGTTCAATGTTTCGCAAGATCAATCTCATGTACTTCGTGCAAAATACGCAATAAGGGGTCCAAGTAAGATGTAACGCTCCAATACCTGACCAGTTTGCACTATATAAACCTGCAGAAAAACTAAAAATAAAAAGTGTTTTGCACACTTCTGTCATTGGGCTATATGTGGGCTACATCTGGGTGATATTTGTGCTACATTTGGGCTCTTTTTTCTCTGGTGGCCATCTTGGGAGACTTATTTGTTATGAAGTTTCCTAATTTTGTCATTTACTGCAGTCTCCTCAGTAGGAAATGCTTTCAGTTTTTTACTTTGATTCCATCAAGAAGGCATTCAGATGTGTCACACATTTGCCATAAATTCAGAATGTTAGCACTCTAGTTGTTAATTAGATCACTGTAGTAAAGCTACTGCTCACCTTGGAGTTAACTGGAAGTCTACTGCTGGTATTGAAAGTGATTGTTTCAGTCTGCATGTCAGAATTTTCTAATGAAATAGAAGAGGATTTGAGATCTCACTTAAAACATGCCCTAAATTTTCTTTCTGCAGCACTAACCATAATTTCTATGGCAAAATGAACCCCTAATTTTGTTCCTTTTTAAATTAAATGTTTTAAGTGTTACCAGTTTATTCCAATCAAGATGGCTTCAGGTGTGCCATACTTTTGTCATAAGTAAGACTGTTAGCGCTCTAGTTGTTCTTTAGAACACTCTGGGAAGCTGCAGTAGAACACAAAGGCATCAACTGACAGGCTGCTCCTGTTGAAATATAACAGGAAGATATTTGAGATCTCACTTAAAACATGTCCTAATTTTTCTTTCTACAGCACTAACCATAATTTCTATGACAAAATGAACCCCCTCATTTTGTTCCTTTTTAAATTAAATGTTTTAAGAGTTACCAGTTTATTCCAATCAAGATGGCTTCAGGTGTGCCATAATTTTGTCATAAGTAAGACTGTTAGCGCTCTAGTTGTTCTTTAGAACACTCTGGGAAGCTGCAGTAGAACACAAAGGCATCAACTGACAGGCTGCTCCTGTTGAAATATAACAGGAAGATATTTGAGATCTCACTTAAAACATGTCCTAATTTTTCTTTCTACAGCACTAACCATAATTTCTATGACAAAATGAACCCCCTCATTTTGTTCCTTTTTAAATTAAATGTTTTAAGAGTTACCAGTTTATTCCAATCAAGATGGCTTCAGGTGTGCCATAATTTTGTCATAAGTAAGACTGTTAGCGCTCTAGTTGTTCTTTAGAACACTCTGGGAAGCTGCAGTAGAACACAAAGGCATCAACTGACAGGCTGCTCCTGTTGAAATATAACAGGAAGATATTTGAGATCTCACTTAAAACATGTCCTAATTTTTCTTTCTACAGCACTAACCATAATTTCTATGACAAAATGAACCCCCTCATTTTGTTCCTTTTTAAATTAAATGTTTTAAGAGTTACCAGTTTATTCCAATCAAGATGGCTTCAGGTGTGCCATAATTTTGTCATAAGTAAGACTGTTAGCGCTCTAGTTGTTCTTTAGAACACTCTGGGAAGCTGCAGTAGAACACAAAGGCATCAACTGACAGGCTGCTCCTGTTGAAATATAACAGGAAGATATTTGAGATCACACTTGAAACATGTCCTAATTTTTCTTTCTACAGCACTAACCATAATTTCTATGACAAAATGAACCCCCTCATTTTGTTCCTTTTAAATTAAATGTTTTAAGTGTTACCAGTTTATTCCAATCAAGATGGCTTCAGGTGTGCCATACTTTTGTCATAAGTAAGGCTGTTAGCACTCTAGTTGTTCTTTAGAACACTCTGGGAAGCTGCAGTAGAACACAAAGGAATCAACTGACAGTCTCTGCCCTTGTTGGATGTACATGTTTTACTGAGAATGTCAGACTTCATTCTCACATGACTGAGAAAGATAATGTGAATTTACAGAAAATATGCTCTCATTTTAGCTTCTGGAGCACCTTCCAAAACTGTATGGGACAAGCATGTGAAAATAGTTTTCTCTCAAACATGATTCATGATATCCCAGCAGAAGGTTTTTCACAGGGTAAAATCACCTTAGAACACACCAAAATTCCTGAAATTAGTATGGTACCATCAACAAATGAATTCTAATGTAACTAAAGTCTGTTATCACCCTTTATAGTTCTCCTTTTGGTAACCCTCAAAATCTTCGATTCACTACAATGCATTTCAATGGGGTACTATCATTTATATTGGTCCCAAGATGGCTGCCAGCAATTCCAGGATGAAGTGCTGACAGCCAATCAGATCTCACGATGACATGTGTGGTTAGGCTCCGCCCAGATATATATGTGTTTTCTTTTTCAAATTTCTCAGGAACTACTGAACGGATTTACACCATTTAACCAAAAGGCACAACTCTGAACCAAGGGCTACCTTTTTGCCAAATTTGGTGTAATTCCGTTCAGCAGTTCGGGCTGTAGCTGCGACTAAAGGTTCCTATGGAAAATTGCTTGGGGAAAACATGTTTTGGGACCCCCCTTCTTTCTTGACCCCCACTTGATGAATCTCCCCGAGACTTTCAGGATAGGAGCGGACCGGAGCGCCCCACGAGTTTTGAAAATTTCGCGAAGATTCATCAACCGGCGCCAAAGTTATTGGAAATAGAATGTTGTGAATTTCCTATGGAAAATAGGTCCTAACTATAACTACCTACTGGCGACCGCCAGTAGGTAATGTATATATATATATATATATATATATATATATATATATATATATATTGGCGTTTACTCCGTCACTGCTTCGAAATACCTTTCATACTTACGAACGGAGCACGGACCACAACGTTGTGCAGCAAAACAATGCTTTATTGCTCGAAGACCTCTACAGCCATGACGCGTTTCAGCCCGTCACGGGCCTTGATCACATGACACGCTCTGTCAGGTGAGCAGTTTTTTTATACCGTTTTTTTCCCTCTTTTTTTCTGTTACTCAACCAGTATTTTTAAAGTGACAAGTGCTTAATTTTTAGAACCATGGAAACAGAAGAACAGTTCAAATTCAAACGGAATTGGGGAAATAATAGCAAAACACTTCTTTTTTGCCAAAAGTAGATGTTCTGGTGAAGTACCTTAACTCAATTGATTATGCTTACAATTCCCAACAGTTGATAGTCAATTTTATATCAAACAATTTCATTCCGTCTGTGACGCACATATGCTAAAAATTCTTTAAAACTTATTGTTTAAAAGGCCCAATTCTTGTGTTACATTAAATCGTTAATGTAAAACATTTCGGTATAAATACCTTAATTGGAATAAATAGTCCTTTAACAAAGTGCAAATTTCGCAAATACAGTACAGTTCTCTTTTAGTTCCATGTAAACTTTGTAGATTTAAAGTGCAAGTGCTGTGCAAATATATCAATTTGTAATAAAAACTTGTTAAAAACCCTATAAAAAACTACTAATTCACCCTATGTGTTAAAAACTTGTGTAAACTGCGGCAGGCAGAGTGTATTAGATAATATCTAGAATATTGGACATTTCGTAGACACCAAATGGCAGTTTAAACAGTGTGACCTTAAAATATTGATCTCTCGCAGGAAATTTATAAACAAGTGTACAGTTCTTCGGTGGCATTAAGATCCCTTGGGAATTTTGTATCGAGATTAATGATGTAATTGGCCTCTAGTAGTCTGAGTGCTCTTTCCCTGTCACCCCCTCTTTTATTGGGAGTGACCGCATCTATCAGAAAGTAACTCAGGCCTTTGGGGTCCGCTTTATGTGATTCACTGAAATGCAGGGCTACCGGATATGCCTGATCTTGATTTTTTATCGCCCTTAAGTGCTGGAGTACCCTCTTGTGTGCTTGTAGTATCGTGCTACCAACGTAGCGCAGCCCACAAGGGCACTCCAGCACATAGACGGCATAGTCTGTTTTACAATTGAGGGACTTGGTTATAAGATTTTCCTTATCACTAAAAGGGGTTTTGTATGTAATCTGGTTGCTGCCGTGCTGGCACACTTTACATACTTTACATTTAAAAAAACCCTTTCTTTGTGTCAACCACAAGCTTTTGCTGGGACCTGTCGGATCATTTTGGACCAGAATATCTTTCATGGACACTGCTCTGCTATAGGTGATAGCTGGTTTTCTGGGAAGCAGATGCCCAATCATAGGGTCACTTAAGACCAAGGGCCAATTTTTGATTATGAGCTTTCTGACTTGTTTATCTTGTTTATTGTATTTTAAAATGAATCTAAAAGTGTCTCCATCTTTTTTTTTCATTGTGTCTTTTGTTGTTCGAATGTGTGCCTCGCTATCTTTTTTGAGGAGGGTCTCTCTAGGTTGGGCCCTGCTTTTGAGGATGGCTGCGTCAATGCAGTGTTTAGTATATCCCCTTTCTAGGAATGGCTGCTTGCTGTTCTCTTGCTCTGTGATCAGGTCTTTTTCACAGCTGCAAATGCGTCTTAGCCTAAGCATCTCACCGTAGGGAATGCTTCGGATGAGATGCTTAGGGTGTGAACTACCTGCATGCAGCACTGCATTGCCCGCTGTCGGCTTTCTATGTAGTTTTGTTTCTAGCTTGCCATCTTTAACAAAGACCTGCACATCTAGGAAATTAACACTCTTGGCACTAATGGAGGCTGTGAAGTGTAGGTTCAATGAGTTGTTGTTTAGTCCCTCTATGAATCCTTCTGCTTCACTGATAGATCCATCCCAGATTAAAAAGAGGTCATCAATGTACCTCCACCAGGCGTTTAAGTTGTTATTAATGAAGGATGTGTGTTCTTTAGGTAGGACCAGTGCCTCCCACCAGCCCATATGAAGACAGGCATAGCTGGGGGAGAAGCTGGCCCCCATTGCTACCCCCGCAACTGCTGGTATAGGGTGTTGTGAAACATAAAATAATTATTATGTAAACAAAATTCTACCATGTTTAGAAGCATGGAACTGTGTTGAGCATAATCTGGTCCTCTCCTGGCCAGATAAAATTCAAGGGCTCTTAGACCATCGCTGTGGTTTTTAGACGTATATAGGGATGTCACGTTTGAATCGCAGTCCACCACCGCGCAGTAGCACCACCCGCCTGTAATGTCGGCGGTGGTTTTGGTGGAAGTTTTGAAATGCATATATATATATATGTATATATATATATATATATATATATATATATATATATATATATATATCCTGCTCCAAGGTTTACCCGACCGGTAAGAAGCACTCTGACACCAGTTATATAGCTCCAGGCTTTTAATAGGTATGCGTGCAGTCCCGTACACCGATACAAATCACAGCGCTGCCTTTATCATGCCTGACGCGTTTCGGAGTACAATCCAACCTCCTTCCTCAAAGGCTCCGGCAACTCCCATCATGCGCATGACACCGCCCCTCCCTAAAATACCAAATGGTCTGTCCTGAATGGACCGCTCTACCACGTCTTGACTTAGAGCATTATGGGGTTTGTAGTGTCACTGTCCTCAATTCCACCAATGGCTTGCGCTGGTACATCTGCTGATAAAATTTACTGACCCGCAAATGGGCCTCGATGCGTGGTTGCATGCTCAATCCTGTAACCAGTGCCCCTTGCGACGACCTCGTGGATACCTGGCCATCTCAGCCCCCATCAATCAAGGGGTGGTGCTTCTTGGCGACAGGGCCGTCGCCAATATCTCCTGCTCCAAGGTTTACCCGACCGGTAAGAAGCACTCTGACACCAGTTATATAGCTCCAGGCTTTTAATAGGTATGCGTGCAAACCCCATAATGCTCTACGTCAAGACGTGGTAGAGCGGTCCATTCAGGACAGACCATTTGGTATTTTACGTTGTCGTAAATGCGCACTCTTCACTGTCACAGCCTCTGAGGAAGGAGTTCATCTCTGAAACGCGTCAGGCGATATAAAGACAGTAAAGCTGCTAATTTGATTCGGCTTGACGGAGCCTGCTTGCACCCATTAAAAGGCCTTTTAACCTTTCGCTGGTTCGAGTGCTTCTCACTGCGCTGGGCAACTGTGTTGTTGGTATGTGTGGGCGGCAGCCCTGTCGCCGAGGAGCACCATCCCGCGATCCAGGGAGCCACGCGGTTT
Organism: Calotriton arnoldi; assembly: GCA_963921515.1. NCBI lineage: Eukaryota > Metazoa > Chordata > Amphibia > Caudata > Salamandridae > Calotriton > Calotriton arnoldi. Next base: position 995,363 of record CAWUFW010000355.1, on the reverse strand, counting down.
GCTATGCAAGCAGATCGCAGATGTGGAGCAGCGACTTGGGATTGAAAGCGGACCCGCAAGCGGAGGCTCATTCAGGGCTATAAATTTGACCAGCAGAATTATCAGTGCTACAAAACCCATACAGGAACGATTATGAACATTACAAGGCCCAGAAGTCTATGCACAGTGCTCATTGGAGCAGCTAATTGACGAGCGTGCAATGGTTTTTTAATTAGTGGGCGTTGTCGTAAATGCGCACTCTTCACTGTCACAGCCTCTGAGGAAGGAGTTCATCTCTGAAACGCGTCAGGCGATATAAAGACAGTAAAGCTGCTAATTTGATTTGGCTTGACGGAGCCTGCTTGTACCCATTAAAAGGCCTTTTAACCTTTCGCTGGTTCGAGTGCTTCTCACAGTGCTGGGCAACTGTGTTGTTGGTATATATATATATATATATATATATATATTCACTGAAAAAACCATAGGTTTTAGGGAAAGTTATAGTTAGTTGGACATTTCACTCGTACAAAACCAGAGAAATTCCCCCGTTATAGTTAGTTCAGCTAACTATAACTCGCGCCCCCGCAATGCACTGCTGATGACGTCACATATTACATCACTCATGACATGGTCAGTGACATCACTGATGACATCACTGATGACATCTCAAATGACATCACTGATGACATCACTGATGACATCATCCATGTGATAATTTGACGCATCTTCTCACGCCCTAATATAACCTTTGATACACCCACTCTAAATTACAGACTGCTATTCTCAAAACCATAGACACCCCAACACCAATAACTACATACCCACTCACAGATTCTTAGGTTTACACACACATCCACTCACTCACCCGTACAGTAACTCATACTTATGGTCACTCAGTACAGGACTATCATATGCACTCATACTCCTACATAGACACTCACACACCCCACTCATCCATAGAGGTACTCACACAACTAGTCAGTCATGCAAATAATTAATCACACTGCCATTTACTCACCTATACAGTTATACACACACCAGCTCAATTACTCATACAAATACTAGCACATTCTTATGCTCTTATACAATCACTGATACAAGCACACACTCATCCATACAGCCACTCTCACAATCACACACTCTCACTTATAGCCATTTATATACTCCAACACACATATATACTGCCTTTCACATATGTAGTTACTCACACATGTACCACTGAGATATACATTCACTCACTAACACACCCATACACACACTCACCTACCCAAAAAGTCCATCACAGATGCACTCTTGAAACCATGCACCCAGTGAATCACCCACTCACACATCTATGCACAGAGTCACACACACCCCACCCACACAAACACTCAGGCACCCATACAGATACTCAGACAACCAATCAATAAACCATATAGACACTCATGTAGCTATTCGCAAACCCATGCAGCCACTTACACACCAACAGACAGACGGATACAGACATTCACACAGTTTAGTCACTAACCCATGCATTCAGTAAGATACGTTTAATCACTCACTTATAGAGTCAGTCACGCACCTACTAAATCATCCATTCAGACACTTATACACCCACTCATTCTTCAATACGCCTTTCCCTATATATATATTAAACATATTTAAACTTTACAGAAACACACAGTCACAGGATGATGTCATCAGTGATGTCATCAGTGATGTCATTTGAGATGTCATCAGTGATGTCATCAGTGATGTCACTGACCATGTCATGAGTGATGTAATATGTGACGTCATCAGCAGTGCATTGCGGGCGCGAGTTATAGTTAGCTGTACTAACTATAACGGGGAATTTCTATGGTTTTGTACGAGTGAAATGTCCAACTAACTATAACTTTCCCTAAAACCTATGGTTTTTTCAGTGAATTTCTAAGGTTTTTTAAATGCTAATTTCTAACTATAACATGCCTGAAACCTATGGTTTTTTCAGTGAATTTCAAAGGTTTTTCAAATGCTAGTTTCTAACTATGCCTACAGAGGTAGGACATGTGAAGAAAGAAGAAAAACGCACAGAAAGAAGCAAAAGAAATGCAGAAAGGAGCAACAGAAGTCCACAAAGACGAAGAAAAGTGCAGGAAGAAGCAAGACATGTGCAGAAAGAACCAACAGAGGAGCAGAAATAGGCCTTGTTCCAAAATCATCCTGTGCCCACAACTTTTTCAGACGGGTACTGGTGGTAACTGACTCTGACTAACCAGGCCTAGAGCCAGTGCTATGCTAAAAGACACTTAGAATACAGTGAAAACACCTACATACACTATGGAACACTATGTGTTGGGGTACCCCTGTGATTAGCATGACCTCCTCTGTAAGGCCCTAGTACATAATAGGGCAGGGGGATTAAAACTACCTCTTAAAACGCACTACGTGGCGCGTTTGCACAGTGGTGAAGGGAGGGGGGGCCTGAGGTGACATGTGTGCAAACACGCCCTGTGGCCATTTTAAGTTGGGAGATTAAGTCCCCTTGAATCCTGACGGTCCCTGGGGTCCAACTAGCCAACCAGGTACCTCCAGTAAGCGCCACAGAGCTGCGTTGCAGAGAGGTGTAAAAAGGGGCGTGGCCTGGCCCACCTCTCTGCTACGCAGCGCAGTGGCGCTTACAGGAGGTACCTGGTCGGGTTGTTGGCCCCCAGGGGCCCTCAGGATTGAAAGGGAATTAATTCCCCAACTTTAAATGCGCCACAGGGCGTGTTTGCACACATGCCACCTCAGGCCCCGCCCCCTCCCTTCACCACTGTGCAAATGCACCCCGTGGCGCATTTTAAGTTGGGAGATTAAGTCCCCTTCAATCCTGAGGGTCCCTGGGGTCCAACTAGCCCACCAGGTACCTCCAGTAAGCGCCACAGAGCTGCGTTGCAGAGAGGTGTAAAAAGGGGCATGACCTGGACCACCTCTCTGCAACGCAGCGCAGTGGCGCTTACTGGAAGCACCTGGTGGGCTAGTTGGCCCCCAGGGGCCCTCAGGATTGAAAGGGAATTAATTCCCCAACTTTAAATGCGCCACAGGGCGTGTTTGCACACATGGCACCTCAGGCCCCACCCCCTCCCTTCACCACTGTGCAAACGCGCCCCATGGCATGTTTTAAGTTGAGGGATAAAGTCCCCTTCAATCCTGAGGGCCCCTGGGGGCCAACTAGCCTACCAGGTACCTCCAGTAAGCACCACAGAGCTACGTTGCAGAGAGGTGTAAAAAGGGGCGTGGCCTGGACCAGCTCTCTGCAATGCAGCGCAGTGGCACTTACTGGAAGCACCTGGTGGGCTAGTTGGCCCCCAGGGGCCCTCAGGATTGAAAGGGAATTAATTCCCCAACTTTAAACGCGCCACAGGGCGTGTTTGCACACATGCCACCTCAGGCCTCGCCCCCTTCCTTCACCATGTGCAAACGCGCCCCGTGGCGCATTTTAAGTTGGGAGATTAAGTCCCCTTCAATCCTGAGGGTCCCTGGGGTCCAACTAGCCCACCACATACCTCCAGTAAGCGCCACAGAGCTGCGTTGCAGAGTGGTGTAAAAAGGGGCGTGGCCTGGGCCACCTCTCTGCAACACAGCTCCCTGGCGCATACTGGAGGTTCCTGGTGGGCTAGTTGGCCCCCAGGGACCCTCAGGATTCAAGGGGAATTAATTCCCCAACTTTAAACGCGCCAGGGGGCGCGTTTGTTGAGTGTTGCAGGGAGGGGGCGGGGCCTAGCCGCGATGCCAGCTTTTTTTTTTTTTTAAGAAGGGGGGCTGTGTGGCTCCCCTTTTCTTGCCTTTTTTTTGTGCCCTGGAGACCCCATCCCCCAGGGCCTGGCCCCCTTTTTTTTTTAATAAAAAAATGTAAATGGGAGTGGGGCCGTGTGGGCCCCCCTACCGTGGCCGATTCCGGCCCCGGGGACCCCATCCCCTGGGGCATGGCCAAACATATTCTTTTTTATAGGAAGGGGGGCTGCATGGCCCCCCCTCCTAAGGCCTCTATTGGCCCCGGGGACCCCATCCCCCGGGGCCCGCCTTTAATTATTATTTTTTGGGGGGGAGGGGGGCCACTTCTGGCCCCGGGGACCCCATCCCCCGGGGCCTGGCCATCCTTTTTTTTGTGTGAGGGGGGCCGTGTGTCCCCCCTCCTCAGGCCAAATATGGCCCCGGGGACCCCATCCCTTGGGGCCTGGCCTCTCCTTTTTAAAAAAAAAAAAATGCTTTTTTGGGCCCTGGGGGTCCTTGTGGGACCCCCTGAGCAGGCCTAGGGGGTCAGGGTGTTTCTACCCTGCCCCCTTTTCTTGTTTTGCGCCTTAGTTTTTCTGTTTTCTTGTGCCTCGGTACAAGATGGCTGCCAACACTTCCTGGTTTGGAGTGTTGACAGCCAATTAGCATGAAGCTCGTGATCGGGAGGGTGCGCGGATCCACCGCGGCCATAGATATCGAAACTTTTATTTTTGAATTTCTCAGGAACTACTGAACGGATTTACACCATTTAAAAAAGGGCGCTTTCTGAACCAAGCACTACCTTTTTGCCAAATTTGGTGTAATTCCGTTCAGCAGTTTTGGCTGTAACCGTGTCTAAAGTTTCCTATGGGAAATTGATTTTTGACCTCTATGTTTTGATTTTCTCTGCAACTACTGAACGGATTTACACCATTTAAAAAAAGGGCGCTTTCTGAACCAAGCACTACCTTTTTGCCAAATTTGGTGTAATTCCGTTCAGCAGTTCGGGCTGTAGCCGTGTCTAAAGTTTCCTATGGGAATTAACATGGAGAAAACACGTTTTGGGACCCCCTTTTTCTCGGCCCCGCTTGCCGAATCACCCCGAAACTTTCAAGACAGGAGCTGACCGGAGCGCCCCACTAGTTTTGAAAATTTTGCGATGATTCGTCATCCGGCGCCAAGGTTATTGGGAAAACAAAAAACGCTTTTCCTGTGGAAACTAGATTCTAACTATAACTACCTACTGGCGACCGCCAGTAGGTAATATATATATATATATATATATAGGCGCAGGCCCCGGGGGATGGGGTCCCCAGGGCCGAAAATGGCCCAGGAATGAGGGGCCACGCGCCCCCCTTCCTTTCATTCATTTAAAAAAAAAAAAAAATTAAAGGCCGGGCCCGGGGGATGGGGTCTCTGGGCCAAAATCGGCCTGGGAGGGGGGGGCATGTGCCCCACTCCTGTTTTTCAACAACGACAAAAAAAAGTCAGCCCCTGGGGGATGGGGTCGCGAGGGCCCAAAATGGTTTTGGAAGGGGGCCTTTCAGCCCCACATACCTAAAAATAGGTAAAACTTAAATAAAAAGACAGCAAATTGCGTAGGTCTCTCCCCCTTTCTCCTCTACTCTGCAAACAAGCCTCCTGGTTCGCTCCTGGTTGGGGGATGAAGTTCCCTTTGCTGCTGAGTGTCCATAGAGGCCAACTAGCCCACCTGTTACCTCTAGTAAGCCCCACACAGTGGGATTGCTGAGACGTGGTTGCAGGCCACGCCCCTTTTCCCACCACTCTGCAAATGTGCCTCTCGGCACACTGCTGGTGGGGGGAGGAAGTCCCCTTGCCTCCTGAGGGCCTCAGGACTAAAGTGGACTGGATCCCACAAGCAGCAGTGCACCAGGAGAGTCCGCCGACAAACGTTAAGATCACAGAATCCAAAACATACACAAGACAAAGACGAAATCAAAGACAACGGGCAAGGAGGAAACTCAGCAAACATAAGAAACAGGAAGCAAAGAGGCAACAGATGGAGAAGAAAGTAAAAGGGATGGACAATACAGTAATTAATTTGTCGGATATTGAATTGAACCAAGCTGAGATTCAACTCTTGCCATTAGGTTTAACATTCTGCCCTGAAAGTAATTTCAACTACGGCCAAACAAGAATAGATGTTTTGAAATTTATCAGAAAACTCAGACTTATCAAATATTTCACAATTAAACAATAAGGATGCCATAACACTAAGGAAGCATCTTCCAGTGATGTGAGTTTCGAAAATTTACAAGTGTCAGATGTACAAACACTACGAACATTACAAGATCTGTTAAATGAACAGAGTACCAATGACGCGACAGTGTCAACTCAGACAGCAATATGCAATGAAGGAATTCATCTTTATGCTCCTGCAACTAGTCCTTTTAAACCTGCATTGACGTTTATGCCCATGAGGCCAAGGGATGCAGTGGATATTTTCCACTACCGTATAGTGGAAGAAATAAAAAAGCTAAATCATAAAACCCAGCAAACGTTCAGGAAATTCAAATATCAAGAAAAGCAATATGGTTGTCTGATAAAAAAACTGCAAGAAAATAATAAAGTAGTGATTAATAAATCAGACAAAGGAGGCAACATTGTTCTTTGGCCTAAAACTGAATATTTAAAAGAGGCATATAAACACCTTAATGATGCCGAATGTTATAAAAGATCAAATATGCAACAGGTTAAGTCCATCAAAAATGCGCTCAAACAAGATTTGACCAAATGGAAAAAGGAGGGCCTCCTTTCTAAAGATGAATATCATTTTTTGCACAATGAATTCCCTGTTTTGCCTGTAATCTATTTCATTCCAAAGATCCATAAATGAGTGTCCCCAATACCGGGTAGACCAATTATATCAGCAAAGAATGGCCTTTTCGAAAAAATTTCCCAATATGTGGATTATTTTCTTCAAGATTTTGTACTGGGGTTGCCTTCATACATTAAAGACACCGGCGATTTTTAAAAACAAGCTGTATGGGTTACCCTGGTCAGATGATTATATTATTATGACTTTGGACCAGCATTGACCACAGAGATGGTTTAATAGTGGTAGAGCACTATTTGAATAAAAGATTGATCAAAATGTTTAATCATAACAAAATGCTCTTAGATATGATTAGCTGGTGTTTAAATAATAACTTTTTTCTGTTTGGGAAGGAGGTGTTCCAGCAGTTGAGGGGTGTGGCCATGGGAGCCAGCTTCTCCCCCAGTTATGCGTGTTTGCACGTAGGCTGGTGGAAGGAGCGGGTTCTCATGGTGGCTCACCGATCAGACTGTGAATCACATATAGTAAGCTGGTTACTGTACATCGATGATGTATTTATTATATGGAAAGGTTCCAAAGAAAATGCAGCAGCCTTTGTGGAACGTATAAATACCAACAAACTTAATGTGGAATTTGCTGCACACATAGACGACCATGCAATTGATTTTTTGGATGTGCATATTTATGTTGCTGAAAATAAATTGGACTCTAGATTACATTGTAAAAACACTGAAGGTAACTCCATAACACATGCGTCTAGTTTTCACCCTAGACATTTGATTAATAGCATCCCATGCAGGGAATTTCTGAGACTGCGTAAGATCTGCAGCTCAGATAAAGACCTGGTCCTGTGCTAACTAGAAACAAAAGACAGATTTTTGGAGCGAGGATATGATACAAAGATCATTGAACGGGCAATGTTAAAAGTCAAAGTAAAAACTATAGAAACCATGCTTTTTCGAACACATACAAACACTGACTCTAACCTGAACACCAATACAATAAGGCAAGATGAAGAGACCAATGTTAGACTAATTACCACCTACAGCCAACAGGAAAGGAAGATTAGATCTATTATTAACAATCAATGGCCTACAGTTCTAACAGATGCCACTTTGGGCCAAATATTACCTAACAAACCTACCCTTACTTTTCGGCGAGTTCCCTCTATGAGAATGCATTGGTCAAAAGCAGCCCTGAAATGGGTGTTAAAACTGATTGGCTTTCACCTAAAAATGGATGTTACAAATGCAGTTCCCTCCTGTTACCTCCAGTAAGTCCCACAGGCAGGATTGTTGAGTTGTCAGAGGCCACGTCCTCTTTCTCCTTCACTCTACAAACGTGCCTCCCAGCACACTACTAGTTGGGGGATAAAGTCCCTTTGGCTCCAAAGGGACCTTGGGGGCCAAGAAGCCCTCCTGGTACCTCCTGTAAGTCCTAGGCAGCGGAATACCTGAGAGCTGGTCGGAGGCCCAGCCCCCATTGTTTACCACTCTGCAAACGTGACTGCTAGTTAAAAAACCTTAGAAATTCACTAAAAAAACAAAGGTTACAGGGACTTTATAGTTAAGAATTAGCATTTAAAAAAACCTTAGAAATTCACTGAAAGAAACAAACGTTACAAGGACGTTATAGTTAGCAAATAGAATTTAAAAAACTTTGAAATTCACTAAAAAAACAAAGTTTACAGGGACGTAATAGTTCGGGACAGAAACCAGAGAAATTCAGCCGTTATAGTTACCTGAGTTAACTATAACTTGCACCCCCGCAATGCACTGCTTATGACCTCACATATTACATCACTGATGACATGGTCAGTGATATGGCTGATGACATCACTGATGACATCTCAAATGACATCACTGATGACATCATCCAGTGACTGTGAGTGTTTAAAAAAAAGTTTATTAGTATTAAATATATGTATACCAAGGTGTATTGGTGAATCAGTGGGTGTATGAGTGACTATATGGATGACTCAGTGGGTGCATGACTGACTGTATAAGTGAGTGGTTAGGTGTCTCGGTGAATGTATGGATGAGTGACTGGTTGTGTGAATGTGTTTATCTGTCTGTCAGTTGATGTCTATGTGGGTGTATGAGTGTGTTAGTGGGTATGTGAATGGGTACATGGGTGATTGACAGGTTGTCTGACTACCTCTATGGTTGTCTGGGTGTCTGTGTGTGTGGGTGAGGAGGTGTGTGACTGCCTGAATGGATGAGTGAGTGGGTGAGTCAGTACCTGTATAGGGTAGTGAGTGCATGTGTGAGAACCTGTATGGGTGAGTGAGTGTCTGTATGGCTGTGTCGGTGATTGAGCGCTTGTGTCAGTATGGGTGAGTAACTGAGTATGTGAAAGACAGTATAGGTGAGTCAATGGGTATATGAGTGACTGTATGCATGAGTGAGTGAATGTGAGAGCGGCTATATGAATGAGTGTGTGCTTCTGTCATTGACTGTATAGGTGAGTGACTATGTTACTATTTGTATGAGTAAGTGAGTGGATGTGTGTGTAACTGTTCAGGTGAGTAAGTGGCTGTGTGATTGACTGTATGGGTGAGTATCTAGGTGTGTGAGTAGTTCTATGGGTGACTCACTGAGATTGTGAGCATTTGTATGGATGTCTGAGTGGATATATCAATGGCTGTATTAGTGAGTGAGTGAGTGAGTGAGTGTATGAGTGGCTGTATGGGTGAGCAAGTGGATGTGTGTGTAGATCTATGAATCAGTGAATGGGTGTGTAAGTACTGGTATGGCTCTGTGAATGGGTTTGTGAATGGTTGTGTGGGAGTGGCAGTGGATGTATAAATGTTTCTATAGGAGTGTGAGTGGGTGCGTCAGAGATGCTGTGGAAAATAACCATCTCAGATGAGTTGGATTTTTTACGCCTAGTCCGCAGATCAACTTTAAGACCTCGAACCCAAGGAATCCAAAGCCCACAGGAGGAGGGAACGCCGGAGAAGAGGGCGCAAGCGAGACCGGCAAACAAAACAAGAACAGAAACGCCAATTCAAAACGAACATGGAAACGCAAATAAGTGAGAATGGTGAGGAGGATGAAAAATCTATCATCAACTTAACAGAAGTGATTTTGACCAAAGCAGATAAAGACATCTTATCACTGGGACTATCGTTTTGTCCACAACATACTATGAATTACCCACAAGCAAGAATAGACACATTTAACCCCTTCGCTGCTAGGCCTTTTCCCCTCCTGTGCTAAGCCTTTTTTTGGCTATTTGGGGTAGTGCGCGCTTAGGCCCCTGTAACTTTTTGACCACATAAGGTATCCATGCCAAATTTGCGTCCTTTTTTTCTAACATCATGGGGATTGTAAAGGTACCCAGGGTTTGTGGATTCCCCTGGAGGGGACCCAGAAATTAGTCAAAATACAGCTAAATTTTGTTTTTTTTTGGAAAAATGCGAAAAAGGGCTACAGATGAAAGCGTCTTGATTTTTCCCTGCAAATGGCATCAAAAAGGGGTTGTGGGGATGAAATCACCATCTTCCCAGCTTTCAGGGACAAGCAGACTTTTGTCAGAAAACCAACTTTTTTACACAGTTTTGGCATTTTTCTGGGACGTAGCCTATTTTTGCTATTTTTTGTGCTTTCAACCTCCTTCCAGTTAATGGTAGAAATGGGTATGAAACCAATAATGGATCCTGGAAAGCCATACATTTCTGAAAAGTAGACAAAATTCTGAATTCAGCAAGGGGTCATTTGTGTAGATCCTTAAAGTTTTCCTTATAGAAACTAACAGTTAAATAAAGGAAAAATGGAAAATTAGTTGAAAAAAACAGCCATTTGTGTCAACGTTTTCACCTGTAACTTCTTCTAATTATGACAGCTATTTGAAGGCAATATACCGTTATATCCGCTGGACCTTTCTGGTTGTGGGGATATATAAGACTTGTAGGTTCACCAAGAACCCGACGAACCCAGAGCCAATAATTGAGCAACATCTTGCAATGATTTTTTTTAAGTACCGGGTATATAGCAATTATTTTGGGAAAATGTATACATGGAAAAATTGTTATGAAAGACACCTATGTATTTCTGAAATGGGAACAAAATGTAGATTTTAGAAACAGTAGATATTTGCACATTTCCGAAATTGGGAATACCCATACTAGCATGAGAATTATAGGTCATTTTTCAAAATGACTTATTTTTTACACATTGTCTTTCATTTGGAAGGCAGAAATGCATCGAAAGTCAATAGGTAATAACAGTTGCTCTACAATTCTGTGTTACCCTAAGTCTCCCGAGAAAAATGGTACCTCACTTGTGTGGGTAGCCCTTGTGCCCACAACAGGAAATGGCTCAAAATGCAACGTGGACGTACCACATTTTCACAATGAAAAATTACCCTTTTTTTGCCAAGTGCCTAGGTGTAGTTTTTGAACCCTAGCTCTGCCAGCACCTAGGGAAACCTAGCAAACCTATACATTTTTGAAAACTAGACACCCAGGGGAATCCAGGATGTGGTGACTTGACTGCCTCCCATCAGGTTCTGTTACCCAGAATCCCTTGCAAACATAACAAATTGTCAAAAAAAACAAATTTTCCCCACATTTCTGTGGTGGAAAGTTCTGGAATCTGCGTGGATCCACAAATTTCCACCCACCCCGCGTTCCCCAAAGTCTTACGAGAAAAATGGTACCTCACTTGTGTGGGTCGGCCTAGTGCCTGCAACAGGAAACGGCGCAAAACGCAACGTGGTCACACCTCAATTTCGCAGTGAAAAATGACCCTTTTTGGCAAAGTGCCTAGCTGTAGTTTTTGAACCCTAGCTCTGCCGGCACCTAGGGAAACCTAGCAAACCTATACATTTTTGAAAACTAGACACCCAGGGGAATCCAGGATGGGGTGACTTGACTGCCTCCCACCAGGTTCTGTTACCCAGAATCCCTTGCAAACATAAACAATTGTAAAAAAACACATTTTCCCCACATTTCTGTGGTGGAAAGTTCTGGAATCTGCGTGGATCCACAAATTTCCACCCACCCCGCGTTCCCCAAAGTCTTACGAGAAAAATGGTACCTCACTTGTGTGGGTCGGCCTAGTGCCTGCGACAGGAAACGGCGCAAAACGCAATGTGGTCACATCTCAATTCCGCAGTGAAAAATGACCCTTTTTTGGCAAAGTGCCTAGCTGTAGTTTTCGAACCCTAGCTCTGCCGGCACCTAGGGAAACCTAGCAAACCTATACATTTTTGAAAACTAGACACCCAGGGGAATCCAGGATGGGGTGACTTGACTGCCTCCCACCAGGTTCTGTTACCCAGAATCCCTTGCAAACATAAAAAATTGTCAAAAAAACACATTTTCCCCACATTTCTGTGGTGGAAAGTTCTGGAATCTGCGTGGATCCACAAATTTCCACCCACCCCGCGTTCCCCAAAGTCTTACGAGAAAAATGGTACCTCACTTGTGTGGGTCGGCCTAGTGCCTGCGACAGGAAACGGCGCAAAACACAACGTGGTCACACCTCAATTTCGCAGTGAAAAATGACCCTTTTTGGCAAAGTGCCTAGCTGTAGTTTTTGAACCCTACCTCTGCCGGCACCTAGGAAACCTAGCAAACCTATACATTTTTGAAAACTAGACAACCAGGGGAATCCAGGATGGGGTGACTTGACTGCCTCCCACCAGGTTCTGTTACCCAGAATCCCTTGCAAACATAAAAAATTGTCCAAAAAAACACATTTTCCCCACATTTCTGTGGTGGAAAGTTCTGGAATCTGCGTGGATCCACAAATTTCCACCCACCCCGCGTTCCCCAAAGTCTTAGGAGAAAAATGGTACCTCACTTGTGTGGGTCAGCCTAGTGCCTGCGACAGGAAACGGCGCAAAACGCAACGTGGTCACACCTCAATTTTGCAGTGAAAAATGACCCTTTTTTGGCAAAGTGCCTAGCTGTAGTTTTTGAACCCTACCTCTGCCGGCACCTAGGGAAACCTAGCAAACCTATACATTTTTGAAAACTAGACACCCAGGGGAATCCAGGATGGGGTGACTTGACTGCCTCCCACCAGGTTCTGTTACCCAGAATCCCTTGCAAACATAAAAAATTGTCAAAAAACCACATTTTCCCCACATTTCTGTGGTGGAAAGTTCTGGAATCTGCGTGGATCCACAAATATCCACCCACCCCGCGTTCCCCAAAGTCTTACGAGAAAAATGGTACCTCACTTGTGTGGGTCGGCCTAGTGCCTGCGACAGGAAACGGCGCAAAACGCAACGTGGTCACACCTCAATTTCGCAGTGAAAAATGACCCTTTTTTGGCAAAGTGCCTAGCTGTAGTTTTTGAACCCTACCTCTGCCGGCACCTAGGGAAACCTAGCAAACCTATACATTTTTGAAAACTAGACACCCAGAGGAATCCAGGATGGGGTGATTTGACTGCCTCCCACCAGGTTCTGTTACCCAGAATCCCTTGCAAACATAAAAAATTGTCAAAAAAACACATTTTCCCCACATTTCTGTGGTGGAAAGTTCTGGAATCTGCGTGGATCCACAAATTTCTACCCACCCCGCGTTCCCCAAAGTCTTACGAGAAAAATGGTACCTCACTTGTGTGGGTCGGCCTAGTGCCTGGGACAGGAAACGGCGCAAAACGCAACGTGGTCACACCTCAATTTCGCAGTGAAAAATGACCCTTTTTTGGCAAAGTGCCTAGCTGTAGTTTTTGAACCCTACCTCTGCCGGCACCTAGGGAAACCTAGCAAACCTATACATTTTTGAAAACTAGACACCCAGGGGAATCCAGGATGGGGTGACTTGACTGCCTCCCACCAGGTTCTGTTACCCAGAATCCCTTGCAAACATAAAAAATTGTCAAAAAAACACATTTTTCCCACATTTCTGTGGTGGAAAGTTCTGGAATCTGCGTGGATCCACAAATTTCCACCCACCCCGCGTTCCCCAAAGTCTTACGAGAAAAATGGTACCTCACTTGTGTGGGTCGGCCTAGTGCCTGTGACAGGAAACGGCGCAAAACGCAACGTGGTCACACCTCATTTTCGCAGTGAAAAATGACCCTTTTTGGCAAAGTGCCTAGCTGTAGTTTTTGAACCCTACCTCTGCCGGCACCTAGGGAAACCTAGCAAACCTATACATTTTTGAAAACTAGACACCCAGGGGAATCCAGGATGGGGTGACTTGACTGCCTCCCACCAGGTTCTGTTACCCAGAATCCCTTGCAAACATAAAAAATTGTCAAAAAAACCACATTTTCCCCACATTTCTGTGGTGGAAAGTTCTGGAATCTGCGTGGATCCACAAATTTCCACCCACCCCGCGTTCCCCAAAGTCTTATGAGAAAAATGGTACCTCACTTGTGTGGGTCGGCCTAGTGCCTGCGACAGGAAACGGCGCAAAACGCAACGTGGTCACACCTCAATTTCGCAGTGAAAAATGACCCTTTTTTGACAAAGTGCCTAGCTGTAGTTTTTGAACCCTATCTCTGCCGGCACCTAGGGAAACCTAGAAAAACCTATACTTTTTTGAAAACTAGACACCCAGGGGAATCCAGGATGGGGTGACTTGACTGCCTCCCACCAGGTTCTGTTACCCAGAATCCCTTGCAAACATAACAAATTGTCAAAAACCCACATTTTCCCCACATTTCTGTGGTGGAAAGTTCTGGAATCTGCGTGGATCCACAAATTTCCACCCACCCCGCGTTCCCCAAAGTCTTATGAGAAAAATGGTACCTCACTTGTGTGGGTCGGCCTAGTGCCTGCGACAGGAAACGGCGCAAAACGCAACGTGGTCACACCTCAATTTCGCAGTGAAAAATGACCCTTTTTTGGCAAAGTGCCTAGCTGTAGTTTTTGAACCCTACCTCTGCCGGCACCTAGGGAAACCTAGCAAACCTATACATTTTTGAAAACTAGACACCCAGGGGAATCCAGGATGGGGTGACTTGACTGCCTCCCACCAGGTTCTGTTACCCAGAATCCCTTGCAAACATAAAAAATTGTCAAAAAAAACACATTTTCCCCACATTTCTGTGGTGGAAAGTTCTGGAATCTGCGTGGATCCACAAATTTCCACTCTCCCCGCGTTCCCCAAAGTTTTACGAGAAAAATGGTACCTCACTTGTGTGGGTCGGCCTAGTGCCTGCGACAGGAAACGGCGCAAAACGCAACGTGGTCACACCTCAATTTCGCAGTGAAAAATGACCCTTTTTTGGCAAAGTGCCTAGCTGTAGTTTTTGAACCCTACCTCCCCCGGCACCTAGGGAAACCTAGCAAACCTATACATTTTTGAAAACTAGACACCCAGGGGAATCCAGGATGGGGTGACTTGACTGCCTCCCACCAGGTTCTGTTACCCAGAATCCCTTGCAAACATAAAAAATTGTCAAAAAAACACATTTTCCCCACATTTCTGTGGTGGAAAGTTCTGGAATCTGCGTGGATCCACAAATTTCCACCCACCCCGCGTTCCCCAAAGTCTTACGAGAAAAATGGTACCTCACTTGTGTGGGTCGGCCTAGTGCCTGCGACAGGAAACGGCGCAAAACGCAACGTGGTCACACCTCAATTTCGCAGTGAAAAAAGACCCTTTTTTGGCAAAGTGCCTAGCTGTAGTTTTTTAACCCTACCTCTGCCGGCACCTAGGGAAACCTAGCAAACCTATACATTTTTGAAAACTAGACACCCAGGGGAATCCAGGATGGGGTGACTTGACTGCCTCCCACCAGGTTCTGTTACCCAGAATCCCTTGCAAACATAACAAATTATCAAAAAAAACACATTTTCCCCACATTTCTGTGGTGGAAAGTTCTGGAATCTGCGTGGATCCACAAATTTCCACCCACCCCGCGTTCCCCAAAGTCTTCCGAGAAAAATGGTACCTCACTTGTGTGGGTCGGCCTAGTGCCTGCGACAGGAAACGGCGCAAAACGCAACGTGGTCACACCTCAATTTCGCAGTGAAAAATGACCCTTTTTTGGCAAAGTGCCTAGCTGTAGTTTTTGAACCCTACCTCTGCCGGCACCTAGGGAAACCTAGCAAACCTATACATTTTTGAAAACTAGACACCCAGGGGAATCCAGGATGGGGTGACTTGACTGCCTCCCACCAGGTTCTGTTACCCAGAATCCCTTGCAAACATAAAAAATGTAAAAAAAAAACATTTTCCCCACATGTCTGTGGTGGAAAGTTCTGGAATCTGCGTGGATCCACAAATTTCCACCCACCCCGCATTCCCCAAAGTCTTACGAGAAAAATGGTACCTCACTTGTGTGGGTCGGCCTAGTGCCTGCGACAGGAAACGGCGCAAAACGCAACGTGGTCACACCTCAATTTCGCAGTGAAAAATGACCCTTTTTTGGCAAAGTGCCTAGCTGTAGTTTTTGAACCCTAGCTCTGCCGGCACCTAGGGAAACCTAGCAAACCTATACATTTTTGAAAACTAGACACCCAGGGGAATCCAGGATGGGGTGACTTGACTGCCTCCCACCAGGTTCTGTTACCCAGAATCCCTTGCAAACATAAAAATTGTAAAAAAAAACACATTTTCCCCACATTTCTGTGGTGGAAAGTTCTGGAATCTGCGTGGATCCACAAATTTCCACCCACCCCGCGTTCCCCAAAGTCTTACGAGAAAAATTGTACCTCACTTGTGTTGGTCGGCCTAGTGCCTGCGACAGGAAACGGCGCAAAACGCAACGTGGTCACACCTCAATTTTGCAGTGAAAAATGACCCTTTTTTGGCAAAGTGCCTAGCTGTAGTTTTTGAACCCTACCTCTGCCGGCACCTAGGGAAACCTAGCAAACCTATACATTTTTGAAAACTAGACACCCAGGGGAATCCAGGATGGGGTGACTTGACTGCCTCCCACCAGGTTCTGTTACCCAGAATCCCTTGCAAACATAAAAAATTGTCAAAAAAACCACATTTTCCCCACATTTCTGTGGTGGAAAGTTCTGGAATCTGCGTGGATCCACAAATATCCACCCACCCCGCGTTCCCCAAAGTCTTACGAGAAAAATGGTACCTCACTTGTGTGGGTCGGCCTAGTGCCTGCGACAGGAAACGGCGCAAAACGCAACGTGGTCACACCTCAATTTCGCAGTGAAAAATGACCCTTTTTTGGCAAAGTGCCTAGCTGTAGTTTTTGAACCCTACCTCTGCCGGCACCTAGGGAAACCTAGCAAACCTATACATTTTTGAAAACTAGACACCCAGAGGAATCCAGGATGGGGTGATTTGACTGCCTCCCACCAGGTTCTGTTACCCAGAATCCCTTGCAAACATAAAAAATTGTCAAAAAACACATTTTCCCCACATTTCTGTGGTGGAAAGTTCTGGAATCTGCGTGGATCCACAAATTTCTACCCACCCCGCGTTCCCCAAAGTCTTACGAGAAAAATGGTACCTCACTTGTGTGGGTCGGCCTAGTGCCTGGGACAGGAAACGGCGCAAAACGCAACGTGGTCACACCTCAATTTCGCAGTGAAAAATGACCCTTTTTTGGCAAAGTGCCTAGCTGTAGTTTTTGAACCCTACCTCTGCCGGCACCTAGGGAAACCTAGCAAACCTATACATTTTTGAAAACTAGACACCCAGGGGAATCCAGGATGGGGTGACTTGACTGCCTCCCACCAGGTTCTGTTACCCAGAATCCCTTGCAAACATAAAAAATTGTCAAAAAAAACACATTTTTCCCCACATTTCTGTGGTGGAAAGTTCTGGAATCTGCGGGGATCCACAAATTTCCACCCACCCCGCGTTCCCCAAAGTCTTACGAGAAAAATGGTACCTCACTTGTGTGGGTCGGCCTAGTGCCTGTGACAGGAAACGGCACAAAACGCAACGTGGTCACACCTCAATTTCGCAGTGAAAAATGACCCTTTTTGGCAAAGTGCCTAGCTGTAGTTTTTTAACCCTACCTCTGCCGGCACCTAGGGAAACCTAGCAAACCTATACATTTTTGAAAACTAGACACCCAGGGAAATCCAGGATGGGGTGACTTGACTGCCTCCCACCAGGTTCTGTTACCCAGAATCCCTTGCAAACATAAAAAATTGTCAAAAAAACCACATTTTCCCCACATTTCTGTGGTGGAAAGTTCTGGAATCTGCGTGGATCCACAAATTTCCACCCACCCCGCGTTCCCCAAAGTCTTACGAGAAAAATGGTACCTCACTTGTGTGGGTCGGCCTAGTGCCTGCGACAGGAAACGGCGCAAAACGCAACGTGGTCACACCTCAATTTCGCAGTGAAAAATGACCCTTTTTTGGCAAAGTGCCTAGCTGTAGTTTTTGAACCCTACCTCTGCCGGCACCTAGAGAAACCTTGCAAACCTATACATTTTTGAAAACTAGACACCCAGGGGAATCCAGGATGGGGTGACTTGACTGCCTCCCACCAGGTTCTGTTACCCAGAATCCCTTGCAAACATAAAAAATTGTCAAAAAAAACACATTTTCCCCACATTTCTGTGGTGGAAAGTTCTGGAATCTGCGTGGATCCACAAATTTCCACCCACCCCGCGTTCCCCAAAGTCTTACGAGAAAAATGGTACCTCACTTGTGTGGGTCGGCCTAGTGCCTGCGACAGGAAACGGCGCAAAACGCAACGTGGTCACACCTCAATTTCGCAGTGAAAAATGACCCTTTTTTGGCAAAGTGCCTAGCTGTAGTTTTTAACCCTACCTCTGCCGGCACCTAGGAAACCTAGCAAACCTATACTTTTTTGAAAACTAGACACCCAGGGGAATCCAGGATGGGGTGACTTGACTGCCTCCCACCAGGTTCTGTTACCCAGAATCCCTTGCAAACATAACAAATTGTCAAAAAAACCACATTTTCCCCACATTTCTGTGGTGGAAAGTTCTGGAATCTGCGTGGATCCACAAATTTCCACCCACCCCGCGTTCCCCAAAGTCTTATGAGAAAAATGGTACCTCACTTGTGTGTGTCGGCCTAGTGCCTGCGACAGGAAACGGCGCAAAACGCAACGTGGTCACACCTCAATTTCGCAGTGAAAAATGACCCTTTTTTGGCAAAGTGCCTAGCTGTAGTTTTTGAACCCTACCTCTGCCGGCACCTAGGGAAACCTAGCAAACCTATACATTTTTGAAAACTAGACACGCAGGGGAATCCAGGATGGGGTGACTTGACTGCCTCCCACCAGGTTCTGTTACCCAGAATCCCTTGCAAACATAAAAAATTGTCAAAAAAAACACATTTTCCCCACATTTCTGTGGTGGAAAGTTCTGGAATCTGCGTGGATCCACAAATTTCCACTCTCCCCGCGTTCCCCAAAGTCTTACGAGAAAAATGGTACCTCACTTGTGTGGGTCGGCCTAGTGCCTGCGACAGGAAACGGCGCAAAACGCAACGTGGTCACACCTCAATTTCGCAGTGAAAAATCACCCTTTTTTGGCAAAGTGCCTAGCTGTAGTTTTTGAACCCTACCTCCCCCGGCACCTAGGGAAACCTAGCAAACCTATACATTTTTGAAAACTAGACACCCAGGGAATCCAGGATGGGGTGACTTGACTGCCTCCCACCAGGTTCTGTTACCCAGAATCCCTTGCAAACATAAAAAATTGTCAAAAAAACCACATTTTCCCCACATTTCTGTGGTGGAAAGTTCTGGAATCTGCGTGGATCCACAAATTTCCACCCACCCCGCGTTCCCCAAAGTCTTACGAGAAAAATGGTACCTCACTTGTGTGGGTCGGCCTAGTGCCTGCGACAGGAAACGGCGCAAAACGCAACGTGGTCACACCTCAATTTCGCAGTGAAAAATGACCCTTTTTGGCAAAGTGCCTAGCTGTAGTTTTTGAACCCTACCTCTGCCGGCACCTAGGGAAACCTAGCAAACCTATACATTTTTGAAAACTAGACACCCAGGGGAATCCAGGATGGGGTGACTTGACTGCCTCCCACCAGGTTCTGTTACCCAGAATCCCTTGCAAACATAAAAAATTGTCAAAAAAACACATTTTCCCCACATTTCTGTGGTGGAAAGTTCTGGAATCTGCGTGGATCCACAAATTTCTACCCACCCCGCGTTCCCCAAAGTCTTACGAGAAAAATGGTACCTCACTTGTGTGGGTCGGCCTAGTGCCTGGGACAGGAAACGGCGCAAAACGCAACGTGGTCACACCTCAATTTCGCAGTGAAAAATGACCCTTTTTTGGCAAAGTGCCTAGCTGTAGTTTTTGAACCCTACCTCTGCCGGCACCTAGGGAAACCTAGCAAACCTATACATTTTTGAAAACTAGACACCCAGGGGAATCCAGGATGGGGTGACTTGACTGCCTCCCACCAGGTTCTGTTACCCAGAATCCCTTGCAAACTTAAAAAAGTGTCAAAAAAACACATTTTCCCCACATTTCTGTGGTGGAAAGTTCTGGAATCTGCGTGGATCCACAAATTTCCACCCACCCCGCGTTCCCCAAAGTCTTACGAGAAAAATGGTACCTCACTTGTGTGGGTCGGCCTAGTGCCTGTGACAGGAAACGGCACAAAACGCAACGTGGTCACACCTCAATTTCGCAGTGAAAAATGACCCTTTTTGGCAAAGTGCCTAGCTGTAGTTTTTAACCCTACCTCTGCCGGCACCTAGGGAAACCTAGCAAACCTATACATTTTTGAAAACTAGACACCCAGGGGAATCCAGGATGGGGTGACTTGACTGCCTCCCACCAGGTTCTGTTACCCAGAATCCCTTGCAAACATAAAAAATTGTCAAAAAAACCACATTTTCCCCACATTTCTGTGGTGGAAAGTTCTGGAATCTGCGTGGATCCACAAATTTCCACCCACCCCGCGTTCCCCAAAGTCTTACGAGAAAAATGGTACCTCACTTGTGTGGGTCGGCCTAGTGCCTGCGACAGGAAACGGCGCAAAACGCAACGTGGTCACACCTCAATTTCGCAGTGAAAAATGACCCTTTTTTGGCAAAGTGCCTAGCTGTAGTTTTTGAACCCTACCTCTGCCGGCACCTAGAGAAACCTTGCAAACCTATACATTTTTGAAAACTAGACACCCAGGGAATCCAGGATGGGGTGACTTGACTGCCTCCCACCAGGTTCTGTTACCCAGAATCCCTTGCAAACATAAAAAATTGTCAAAAAAACCACATTTCCCCCACATTTCTGTGGTGGAAAGTTCTGGAATCTGCGTGGATCCACAAATTTCCACCCACCCCGCGTTCCCCAAAGTCTTACGAGAAAAATGGTACCTCACTTGTGTGGGTCGGCCTAGTGCCTGCGACAGGAAACGGCGCAAAACGCAACGTGGTCACACCTCAATTTCGCAGTGAAAAATGACCCTTTTTTGGCAAAGTGCCTAGCTGTAGTTTTTGAACCCTACCTCTGCCGGCACCTAGGGAAACCTAGCAAACCTATAAATTTTTGAAAACTGGACACCCAGGGGAATCAAGGATGGGGTGACTTGACTGCCTCCCACCAGGTTCTGTTACCCAGAATCCCTTGCAAACATAAAAAATTGTCAAACAAACCACATTTTCCCCACATTTCTGTGGTGAAAAGTTCTGGAATCTGCGTGGATCCACAAATTTCCACCCACCCCGCGTTCCCCAAAGTCTTACGAGAAAAATGGTACCTCACTTGTGTGGGTCGGCCTAGTGCCTGCGACAGGAAACGGCGCAAAACGCAACGTGGTCACACCTCAATTTCGCAGTGAAAAATGACCCTTTTTGACAAAGTGCCTAGCTGTAGTTTTTGAACCCTATCTCTGCCGGCACCTAGGGAAACCTAGAAAAACCTATACTTTTTTGAAAACTAGACACCCAGGGGAATCCAGGATGGGGTGACTTGACTGCCTCCCACCAGGTTCTGTTACCCAGAATCCCTTGCAAACATAACAAATTGTCAAAAAAACCACATTTTCCCCACATTTCTGTGGTGGAAAGTTCTGGAATCTGCGTGGATCCACAAATTTCCACCCACCCCGCGTTCCCCAAAGTCTTATGTGAAAAATGGTACCTCACTTGTGTGGGTCGGCCTAGTGCCTGCGACAGGAAACGGCGCAAAACGCAACGTGGTCACACCTCAATTTTGCAGTGAAAAATGACCCTTTTTTGGCAAAGTGCCTAGCTGTAGTTTTTGAACCCTACCTCTGCCGGCACCTAGGGAAACCTAGCAAACCTATACATTTTTGAAAACTAGACACCCAGGGGAATCCAGGATGGGGTGACTTGACTGCCTCCCACCAGGTTCTGTTACCCAGAATCCCTTGCAAACATAAAAAATTGTCAAAAAAACACATTTTCCCCACATTTCTGTGGTGGAAAGTTCTGGAATCTGCGTGGATCCACAAATTTCCACTCTCCCCGCGTTCCACAAAGTCTTACGAGAAAAATGGTACCTCACTTGTGTGGGTCGGCCTAGTGCCTGCGACAGGAAACGGCGCAAAACGCAACGTGGTCACACCTCAATTTCGCAGTGAAAAATCACCCTTTTTTGGCAAAGTGCCTAGCTGTAGTTTTTGAACCCTACCTCCCCCGGCACCTAGGGAAACCTAGCAAACCTATACATTTTTGAAAACTAGACACCCAGGGGAATCCAGGATGGGGTGACTTGACTGCCTCCCACCAGGTTCTGTTACCCAGAATCCCTTGCAAACATAAAAAATTGTCAAAAAAAACACATTTTCCCCACATTTCTGTGGTGGAAAGTTCTGGAATCTGCGTGGATCCACAAATTTCCACCCACCCCGCGTTCCCCAAAGTCTTACGAGAAAAATGGTACCTCACTTGTGTGGGTCGGCCTAGTGCCTGCGACAGGAAACGGCGCAAAACGCAACGTGGTCACACCTCAATTTCGCAGTGAAAAATGACCCTTTTTTGGCAAAGTGCCTAGCTGTAGTTTTTAACCCTACCTCTGCCGGCACCTAGGGAAACCTAGCAAACCTATACATTTTTGAAAACTAGACACCCAGGGGAATCCAGGATGGGGTGACTTGACTGCCTCCCACCAGGTTCTGTTACCCAGAATCCCTTGCAAACATAAAAAATTGTCAAAAAAACACATTTTCCCCACATGTCTGTGGTGGAAAGTTCTGGAATCTGCGTACATCCACAAATTTCCACCCACCCCGCGTTCCCCAAAGTCTTACGAGAAAAATGGTACCTCACTTGTGTGGGTCGGCCTAGTGCCTGCGACAGGAAACGGCGCAAAACGCAACGTGGTCACACCTCAATTTCGCAGTGAAAAATGACCCTTTTTTGGCAAAGTGCCTAGCTGTAGTTTTTGAACCCTACCTCTGCCGGCACCTAGGGAAACCTAGCAAACCTATACATTTTTGAAAACTAGACACCCAGGGGAATCCAGGATGGGGTGACTTGACTGCCTCCCACCAGGTTCTGTTACCCAGAATCCCTTGCAAACATAAAAAATGTAAAAAAAACACATTTTCCCCACATGTCTGTGGTGGAAAGTTCTGGAATCTGCGTGGATACACAAATTTCCACCCACCCCGCATTCCCCAAAGTCTTACGAGAAAAATGGTACCTCACTTGTGTGGGTCGGCCTAGTGCCTGCGACAGGAAACGGCGCAAAACGCAACGTGGTCACACCTCAATTTCGCAGTGAAAAATGACCCTTTTTTGGCAAAGTGCCTAGCTGTAGTTTTTGAACCCTAGCTCTGCCGGCACCTAGGGAAACCTAGCAAACCTATACATTTTTGAAAACTAGACACCCAGGGGAATCCAGGATGGGGTGACTTGACTGCCTCCCACCAGGTTCTGTTACCCAGAATCCCTTGCAAACATAAAAAATTGTCAAAAAAACACATTTTCCCCACATTTCTGTGGTGGAAAGTTCTGGAATCTGCGTGGATCCACAAATTTCCACCCACCCCGCGTTCCCCAAAGTCTTACGAGAAAAATTGTACCTCACTTGTGTGGGTCGGCCTAGTGCCTGCGACAGGAAACGGCGCAAAACGCAACGTGGTCACACCTCAATTTCGCAGTGAAAAATGGCCCTTTTTTGGCAAAGTGCCTAGCTGTAGTTTTTGAACCCTACCTCTGCCGGCACCTAGGGAAACCTAGCAAACCTATACATTTTTGAAAACTAGACACCCAGGGGAATCCAGGATGGGGTGACTTGACTGCCTCCCACCAGGTTCTGTTACCCAGAATCCCTTGCAAACATAAAAAATTGTCAAATAAAACACATTTTCCCCACATTTCTGTGGTGGAAAGTTCTGTAATCTGCGTGGATCCACAAATTTCCACCCACCCCGCGTTCCCCAAAGTCTTACGAGAAAAATGGTACCTCACTTGTGTGGGTCGGCCTAGTGCCTGCGACAGGAAACGGCGCAAAACGCAACGTGGTCACACCTCAATTTCGCAGTGAAAAATGACCCTTTTTTGGCAAAGTGCCTAGCTGTAGTTTTTGAACCCTACCTCTGCCGGCACCTAGGGAAACTTAGCAAACCTATAAATTTTTGAAAACTAGACACCCAGGGGAATCCAGGATGGGGTGACTTGACTGCCTCCCACCAGGTTCTGTTACCCAGAATCCCTTGCAAACATAAAAAATTGTCAAAAAAAACACATTTTCCCCACATTTCTGTGGTGGAAAGTTCTGGAATCTGCGTGGATCCACAAATTTCCACCCACCCCGCGTTCCCCAAAGTCTTACGAGAAAAATGGTACCTCACTTGTGTGGGTCGGCCTAGTGCCTGCGACAGGAAACGGCGCAAAACGCAACGTGGTCACACCTCAATTTCGCAGTGAAAAATGACCCTTTTTGGCAAAGTGCCTAGCTGTAGTTTTTGAACCCTACCTCTGCCGGCACCTAGGGAAACCTAGTAAACCTATAAATTTTTGAAAACTATACACCCAGGGGAATCAAGGATGGGGTGACTTGACTGCCTCCCACCAGGTTCTGTTACCCAGAATCCCTTGCAAACATAAAAAATTGTCAAACAAACCACATTTTCCCCACATTTCTGTGGTGAAAAGTTCTGGAATCTGCGTGGATCCACAAATTTCCACCCACCCGCGTTCCCCAAAGTCTTATGAGAAAAATGGTACCTCACTTGTGTGGGTCGGCCTAGTGCCTGCGACAGGAAACGGCGCAAAACGCAACGTGGTCACACCTCAATTTCGCAGTGAAAAATGACCCTTTTTTGACAAAGTGCCTAGCTGTAGTTTTTGAACCCTATCTCTGCCGGCACCTAGGGAAACCTAGAAAAACCTATACTTTTTGAAAACTAGACACCCAGGGGAATCCAGGATGGGGTGACTTGACTGCCTCCCACCAGGTTCTGTTACCCAGAATCCCTTGCAAACATAACAAATTGTCAAAAAAACCACATTTTCCCCACATTTCTGTGGTGGAAAGTTCTGGAATCTGCGTGGATCCACAAATTTCCACCCACCCCGCGTTCCCCAAAGTCTTATGAGAAAAATGGTACCTCACTTGTGTGGGTCGGCCTAGTGCCTGCGACAGGAAACGGCGCAAAACGCAACGTGGTCACACCTCAATTTCGCAGTGAAAAATGACCCTTTTTTGGCAAAGTGCCTAGCTGTAGTTTTTGAACCCTACCTCTGCCGGCACCTAGGGAAACCTAGCAAACCTATACATTTTTGAAAACTAGACACCCAGGGAATCCAGGATGGGGTGACTTGACTGCCTCCCACCAGGTTCTGTTACCCAGAATCCCTTGCAAACATAAAAAATTGTCAAAAAAAACACATTTTCCCCACATTTCTGTGGTGGAAAGTTCTGGAATCTGCGTGGATCCACAAATTTCCACTCTCCCCGCGTTCCCCAAAGTCTTACGAGAAAAATGGTACCTCACTTGTGTGGGTCGGCCTAGTGCCTGCGACAGGAAACGGCGCAAAACGCAACGTGGTCACACCTCAATTTCGCAGTGAAAAATCACCCTTTTTGGCAAAGTGCCTAGCTGTAGTTTTTGAACCCTACCTCCCCCGGCACCTAGGGAAACCTAGCAAACCTATACATTTTTGAAAACTAGACACCCAGGGGAATCCAGGATGGGGTGACTTGACTGCCTCCCACCAGGTTCTGTTACCCAGAATCCCTTGCAAACATAAAAAATTGTCAAAAAAACCACATTTTCCCCACATTTCTGTGGTGGAAAGTTCTGGAATCTGCGTGGATCCACAAATTTCCACCCACCCCGCGTTCCCCAAAGTCTTACGAGAAAAATGGTACCTCACTTGTGTGGGTCGGCCTAGTGCCTGCGACAGGAAACGGCGCAAAACGCAACGTGGTCACACCTCAATTTCGCAGTGAAAAATGACCCTTTTTTGGCAAAGTGCCTAGCTGTAGTTTTTAACCCTACCTCTGCCGGCACCTAGGGAAACCTAGCAAACCTATACATTTTTGAAAACTAGACACCCAGGGGAATCCAGGATGGGGTGACTTGACTGCCTCCCACCAGGTTCTGTTACCCAGAATCCCTTGCAAACATAAAAAATTATCAAAAAAAACACATTTTCCCCACATGTCTGTGGTGGAAAGTTCTGGAATCTGCGTGGATCCACAAATTTCCACCCACCCCGCGTTCCCCAAAGTCTTACGAGAAAAATGGTACCTCACTTGTGTGGTTCGGCCTAGTGCCTGCGACAGGAAACGGCGCAAAACGCAACGTGGTCACACCTCAATTTCGCAGTGAAAAATGACCCTTTTTTGGCAAAGTGCCTAGCTGTAGTTTTTGAACCCTACCTCTGCCGGCACCTAGGGAAACCTAGCAAACCTATACATTTTTGAAAACTAGACACCCAGGGGAATCCAGGATGGGGTGACTTGACTGCCTCCCACCAGGTTCTGTTACCCAGAATCCCTTGCAAACATAAAAAATTGTCAAAAAAAACACATTTTCCCCACATTTCTGTGGTGGAAAGTTCTGCAATCTGCGTGGATCCACAAATTTCTACCCACCCCGCGTTCCCCAAAGTCTTACGAGAAAAATGGTACCTCACTTGTGTGGGTCGGCCTAGTGCCTGGGACAGGAAACGGCGCAAAACGCAACGTGGTCACACCTCAATTTCGCAGTGAAAAATGACCCTTTTTTGGCAAAGTGCCTAGCTGTAGTTTTTGAACCCTACCTCTGCCGGCACCTAGGGAAACCTAGCAAACCTATACATTTTTGAAAACTAGACACCCAGGGGAATCCAGGATGGGGTGACTTGACTGCCTCCCACCAGGTTCTGTTACCCAGAATCCCTTGCAAACATAAAAAATTGTCAAAAAAAACACATTTTCCCCACATTTCTGTGGTGGAAAGTTCTGGAATCTGCGTGGATCCACAAATTTCCACCCAGCCCGCGTTCCCCAAAGTCTTACGAGAAAAATGGTACCTCACTTGTGTGGGTCGGCCTAGTGCCTGTGACAGGAAACGGCACAAAACGCAACGTGGTCACACCTCAATTTCGCAGTGAAAAATGACCCTTTTTTGGCAAAGTGCCTAGCTGTAGTTTTTAACCCTACCTCTGCCGGCACCTAGGGAAACCTAGCAAACCTATACATTTTTGAAAACTAGACACCCAGGGAATCCAGGATGGGGTGACTTGACTGCCTCCCACCAGGTTCTGTTACCCAGAATCCCTTGCAAACATAAAAAATTATCAAAAAAAACACATTTTCCCCACATGTCTGTGGTGGAAAGTTCTGGAATCTGCGTGGATCCACAAATTTCCACCCACCCGCGTTCCCCAAAGTCTTACGAGAAAAATGGTACCTCACTTGTGTGGGTCGGCCTAGTGCCTGCGACAGGAAACGGCGCAAAACGCAACGTGGTCACACCTCAATTCCGCAGTGAAAAATGACCCTTTTTTGGCAAAGTGCCTAGCTGTAGTTTTTGAACCCTACCTCTGCCGGCACCTAGGGAAACCTAGCAAACCTATACATTTTTGAAAACTAGACACCCAGGGGAATCCAGGATGGGGTGACTTGACTGCCTCCCACCAGGTTCTGTTACCCAGAATCCCTTGCAAACATAAAAATTGTCAAAAAAAACACATTTTCCCCACATTTCTGTGGTGGAAAGTTCTGGAATCTGCGTGGATCCACAAATTTCCACCCAGCCCGCGTTCCCCAAAGTCTTACGAGAAAAATGGTACCTCACTTGTGTGGGTCGGCCTAGTGCCTGTGACAGGAAACGGCACAAAACGCAACGTGGTCACACCTCAATTTCGCAGTGAAAAATGACCCTTTTTTGGCAAAGTGCCTAGCTGTAGTTTTTAACCCTACCTCTGCCGGCACCTAGGGAAACCTAGCAAACCTATACATTTTTGAAAACTAGACACCCAGGGGAATCCAGGATGGGGTGACTTGACTGCCTCCCACCAGGTTCTGTTACCCAGAATCCCTTGCAAACATAAAAAATTGTCAAAAAAACCACATTTTCCCCACATTTCTGTGGTGGAAAGTTCTGGAATCTGCGTGGATCCACAAATTTCTACCCACCCCGCGTTCCCCAAAGTCTTACGAGAAAAATGGTACCTCACTTGTGTGGGTCGGCCTAGTGCCTGCGACAGGAAACGGCGCAAAACGCAACGTGGTCACACCTCAATTTCGCAGTGAAAAATGACCCTTTTTTGGCAAAGTGCCTAGCTGTAGTTTTTGAACCCTACCTCTGCCGGCACTTAGAGAAACCTTGCAAACCTATACATTTTTGAAAACTAGACACCCAGGGGAATCCAGGATGGGGTGACTTGACTGCCTCCCACCAGGTTCTGTTACCCAGAATCCCTTGCAAACATAAAAAATTGTCAAACAAACCACATTTTCCCCACATTTCTGTGGTGAAAAGTTCTGGAATCTGCGTGGATCCACAAATTTCCACCCACCCCGCGTTCCCCAAAGTCTTACGAGAAAAATGGTACCTCACTTGTGTGGGTCGGCCTAGTGCCTGCGACAGGAAACGGCGCAAAACGCAACGTGGTCACACCTCAATTTCGCAGTGAAAAATGACCCTTTTTTGACAAAGTGCCTAGCTGTAGTTTTTGAACCCTATCTCTGCCGGCACCTAGGGAAACCTAGAAAAACCTATACTTTTTTGAAAACTAGACACCCAGGGGAATCCAGGATGGGGTGACTTGACTGCCTCCCACCAGGTTCTGTTACCCAGAATCCCTTGCAAACATAACAAATTGTCAAAAAAACCACATTTTCCCCACATTTCTGTGGTGGAAAGTTCTGGAATCTGCGTGGATCCACAAATTTCCACCCACCCCGCGTTCCCCAAAGTCTTACGAGAAAAATGGTACCTCACTTGTGTGGGTCGGCCTAGTGCCTGCGACAGGAAACGGCGCAAAACGCAACGTGGTCACACCTCAATTTCGCAGTGAAAAATGACCCTTTTTGGCAAAGTGCCTAGCTGTAGTTTTTAACCCTACCTCTGCCGGCACCTAGGGAAACCTAGCAAACCTATACATTTTTGAAAACTAGACACCCAGGGGAATCCAGGATGGGGTGACTTGACTGCCTCCCACCAGGTTCTGTTACCCAGAATCCCTTGCAAACATAAAAAATTATCAAAAAAAACACATTTTCCCCACATGTCTGTGGTGGAAAGTTCTGGAATCTGCGTGGATCCACAAATTTCCACCCACCCCGCGTTCCCCAAAGTCTTACGAGAAAAATGGTACCTCACTTGTGTGGGTCGGCCTAGTGCCTGCGACAGGAAACGGCGCAAAACGCAACGTGGTCACACCTCAATTTCGCAGTGAAAAATGACCCTTTTTTGGCAAAGTGCCTAGCTGTAGTTTTTGAACCCTACCTCTGCCGGCACCTAGGGAAACCTAGCAAACCTATACATTTTTGAAAACTAGACACCCAGGGGAATCCAGGATGGGGTGACTTGACTGCCTCCCACCAGGTTCTGTTACCCAGAATCCCTTGCAAACATAAAAAATGTAAAAAAACACATTTTCCCCACATGTCTGTGGTGGAAAGTTCTGGAATCTGCGTGGATCCACAAATTTCCACCCACCCCGCATTCCCCAAAGTCTTCCGAGAAAAATGGTACCTCACTTGTGTGGGTCGGCCTAGTGCCTGCGACAGGAAACGGCGCAAAACGCAACGTGGTCACACCTCAATTTCGCAGTGAAAAATGACCCTTTTTTGGCAAAGTGCCTAGCTGTAGTTTTTGAACCCTAGCTCTGCCGGCACCTAGGGAAACCTAGCAAACCTATACATTTTTGAAAACTAGACACCCAGGGGAATCCAGGATGGGGTGACTTGACTGCCTCCCACCAGGTTCTGTTACCCAGAATCCCTTGCAAACATAAAAAATTGTCAAAAAAAACACATTTTCCCCACATTTCTGTGGTGGAAAGTTCTGGAATCTGCGTGGATCCACAAATTTCCACCCACCCCG
Organism: Calotriton arnoldi; assembly: GCA_963921515.1. Lineage (NCBI taxonomy): Eukaryota > Metazoa > Chordata > Amphibia > Caudata > Salamandridae > Calotriton > Calotriton arnoldi. The sequence goes on along the minus strand of CAWUFW010000355.1, from coordinate 965,521 downwards.
CGTTCCCCAAAGTCTTAAGAGAAAATTGTACCTCACTTGTGTGGGTCGGCCTAGTGCCTGCGACAGGAAACGGCGCAAAACGCAACGTGGTCACACCTCAATTTCGCAGTGAAAAATGACCCTTTTTTGACAAAGTGCCTAGCTGTAGTTTTTGAACCCTACCTCTGCCGGCACCTAGGGAAACCTAGCAAACCTATACATTTTTGAAAACTAGACACCCAGGGGAATCCAGGATGGGGTGACTTGACTGCCTCCCACCAGGTTCTGTTACCCAGAATCCCTTGCAAACATAAAAAATTGTCAAAAAAACACATTTTCCCCACATTTCTGTGGTGGAAAGTTCTGGAATCTGCGTGGATCCACAAATTTCCACCCACCCCGCGTTCCCCAAAGTCTTACGAGAAAAATGGTACCTCACTTGTGTGGGTCGGCCTAGTGCCTGCGACAGGAAACGGCGCAAAACGCAACGTGGTCACACCTCAATTTCGCAGTGAAAAATGACCCTTTTTTGGCAAAGTGCCTAGCTGTAGTTTTTGAACCCTACCTCTGCCGGCACCTATGGAAACTTAGCAAACCTATACATTTTTGAAAACTAGACACCCAGGGGAATCCAGGATGGGGTGACTTGACTGCCTCCCACCAGGTTCTGTTACCCAGAATCCCTTGCAAACATAAAAAATTGTCAAAAAAAACACATTTTCCCCACATTTCTGTGGTGGAAAGTTCTGGAATCTGCGTGGATCCACAAATTTACACCCACCCCGCGTTCCCCAAAGTCTTACGAGAAAAATGGTACCTCACTTGTGTGGGTCGGCCTAGTGCCTGCGACAGGAAACGGCGCAAAACGCAACGTGGTCACACCTCAATTTTGCAGTGAAAAATGACCCTTTTTTGGCAAAGTTCCTAGCTGTAGTTTTTGAACCCTACCTCTGCCGGCACCTAGGGAAACCTAGCAAACCTATACATTTTTGAAAACTAGACACCCAGGGGAATCCAGGATGGGGTGACTTGACTGCCTCCCACCAGGTTCTGTTACCCAGAATCCCTTGCAAACATAAAAAATTGTCAAAAAAACCACATTTTCCCCACATTTCTGTGGTGGAAAGTTCTGGAATCTGTGTGGATCCACAAATTTCCACCCACCCCGCGTTCCCCAAAGTCTTTCGAGAAAAATGGTACCTCACTTGTGTGGGTCGGCCTAGTGCCTGCGACAGGAAACGGCGCAAAACGCAACGTGGTCACACCTCAATTTCGCAGTGAAAAATGACCCTTTTTTGGCAAAGTGCCTAGCTGTAGTTTTTGAACCCTAGCTCTGCCGGCACCTAGGGAAACCTACCAAACACACACATTTGTGAAAAGTAGACACCCGGGGGCTTCCAGGGAGGTATGGCTTGCGTGGATCCCCCAACGTTTCCTTACCCAGAATCCCCTGCAAACCTCAATTTTAGCTGAAAAAATCACTTTTTTCACACATTTGTGTGTGGGAAAGTGTGGCATCACTGGCCTCACACAAATTTCCTACCACCCAGCGTTCCCCCAGGTCTCCCAATAAAAATGGTGCCTCACTTGTGTGGGAGGCCCAAGTACCCGCGACAGGCAAGGGCCCACAACGTAGTGAGGCGACCTCAAAATGGCCTTTCACAAAACCACCTGGTTTTGCAAGGGGGTCACCTGGGTTTTTGGCCCCGTGCTCAGCGGCCATCTAGGAAACCTACCAAACCCACACATTTCTGAAAAGTAGACACCCGGGGGCTTCCAGGGAGGTATGGCTTGCGTGGATCCCCCAATGTTTCCTTACCCAGAATCCCCTGCAAACCTCAATTTTAGCTGAAAAAATCACTTTTTCACACATTTTTGTGTGGGAAAGTGTGGTATCACTGGCCTCACACAAATTTCCTACCACCCAGCGTTCCCCCAGGTCTCCCGATAAAAATGGTGCCTCACTTGTGTGGGAGGCCCAAGTACCCGCGACAGGCAAGGGCCCACAACGTAGTGAGGCGACCTCAAAATTGCCTATCTCAAAACCACCTGGTTTTGCAAGGGAGTCACCTGGGTTTTGGCCCTGTGCTCGGCGGCCATCTAGGGAAACCTACCAAACCCACACATTTCTGAAAAGTAGACACCCGGGGCTTCCAGGGAGGTATGGCTTGCGTGGATCCCCCAACGTTTCCTTACCCAGAATCCCTGCAAACCTCAATTTTAGCTGAAAAAATCACTTTTTTCACACATTTTTGTGTGGGAAAGTGTGGCATCACTGGCCTCACACAAATTTCCTACCACCCAGCGTTCCCCCAGGTCTCCCGATAAAAATGGTGCCTCACTTGTGTGGGAGGCCCAAGTACCCGTGACAGGCAAGGGCCCACAACGTAGTGAGGCGACCTCAAAATTGCCTATCTCAAAACCACCTGGTTTTGCAAGGGGAGTCACCTGGGTTTTGGCTCTGTGCTCGGCGGCCATCTAGGGAAACCTACCAAACCCACACATTTCTGAAAAGTAGACACCCGGGGGCTTCCAGGGAGGTATGGCTTGCGTGGATCCCCCAACGTTTCCTTACCCAGAATCCCCTGCAAACCTCAATTTTAGCTGAAAAAATCACTTTTTCACACATTTTTGTGTGGGAAAGTGTGGCATCATGAGCCTCACACAAATTTCCTACCACCCAGCGTTCCCCCAGGTCTCCCGATAAAAATGGTGCCTCACTTGTGTGGAAGGCCCAAGTACCCGCGACAGGCAAGGGCCCACAACGTAGTGAGGCGACCTCAAAATTGCCTATCTCAAAACCACCTGGTTTTGCAAGGGAGTCACCTGGGTTTTGGCCCTGTGCTCGGCGGCCATCTAGGGAAACCTACCAAACCCACACATTTCTGAAAAGTAGACACTCGGGGGCTTCCAGGGAGGTATGGCTTGCGTGGATCCCCCAACGTTTCCTTACCCAGAATCCCCTGCAAACCTCAATTTTAGCTGAAAAAATCACTTTTTCACACATTTTGTGTGGGAAAGTGTGGCATCACTGGCCTCACACAAATTTCCTACCACCCAGCGTTCCTCCAGGTCTCCCGATAAAAATGGTGCCTCACTTGTGTGGGATGCCCAAGTACCAGCGACATGCAAGGACACAAAACTTTTTGAGGCAACATCAACATTGCCTATCAAAAAATGTTTTGGGCCCTTGCCTGTCGCAGGTACTTGGGCCTCCCACACAAGTGAGGCACCATTTTTATCAGGAGACCTGGGGGAACGCTGGGTGGTAGGAAATTTGTGTGAGGCCAGTGATGCCACACTTTCCCACACAAAAATGTGTGAAAAAAGTGATTTTTTCAGCTAAAAGTGAGGTTTGCAGGGGATTCTGGGTAAGGAAACGTTGGGGGATCCACACAAACCATACCTCCCTGGAAGCCCCCGGGTGTCAACTTTTCAGAAATGTGTGGGTTTGGTAGGTTTCCCTAGATGGCCGCCGAGCACGGGGCCAAAACCCAGGTGACTCCCTTGCAAAACCAGGTGGTTTTGTGAAAGGCCATTTTGAGGTCGCCTCAATACGTTGTGGGCCCTTGCCTGTCGCGGGTACTTGGGCCTCCCACACAAGTGAGGCACCATTTTTATCGGGAGACCTGGGGGAACGCTGGGTGGTAGGAAATTTGTGTGAGGCCAGTGATGCCACACTTTCCCACACAAAAATGTGTGAAAAAAGTGATTCTTTCAGCTAAAAGTGAGGTTTGCAGGGGATTCTGGGTAGGAAACGTTGGGGGATCCACGCAAGCCATACCTCCCTGGAAGCCCCCGGGTGTCTACTTTTCAGAAATGTGTGGGTTTGGTAGGTTTCCCTAGATGGCCGCCGAGCACTGGGCCAAAAACCCAGGTGACCCCCTTGCAAAATCAGGTGGTTTTGTGAAAGGCCATTTTGAGGTCGCCTCAATACGTTGTGGGCCCTTGCCTGTCGCGGGTACTTGGGCCTCCCACACAAGTGAGGCACCATTTTTATCGGGAGACCTGGGGGAACGCTGGGTGGTAGGAAATTTGTGTGAGGCCAGTGATGCCACACTTTCCCACACAAAAATGTGTGAAAAAAGTGATTGTTTCAGCTAAAAGTGAGGTTTGCAGGGGATTCTGGGTAAGGAAACGTTGGGGGATCCACGCAAGCCATACCTCCCTGGAAGCCCCGGGTGTCTACTTTTCAGAAATGTGTGGGTTTGGTAGGTTTCCCTAGATGGCCGCCGAGCACTGGGCCAAAACCCAGGTGACCCTCTTGCAAAACCAGGTGGTTTTGTGAAAGGCCATTTTGAGGTCGCCTCAATACGTTGTGGGCCCTTGCCTGTCGCGGGTACTTGGGCCTCCCACACAAGTGAGGCACCATTTTTATCGGGAGACCTGGGGGAACGCTGGGTGGTAGGAAATTTGTGTGAGGCCAGTGATGCCACACTTTCCCACACAAAAATGTGTGAAAAAAGTGATTTTTTCAGCTAAAAGTGAGGTTTGCAGGGGATTCTGGGTAAGGAAACGTTGGGGGATCCACGCAAGCCATACCTCCCTGGAAGCCCCCGGGTGTCTACTTTTCAGAAATGTGTGGGTTTGGTAGGTTTCCCTATGTGGCCGCCGAGCCCCGGGCCAAAACCCAGGTGACCCCCTTGCAAAACCAGGTCATTTTGAGATAATGTGTTGTTTATTTCTGCAGCGTGAAAATTTTGGCACAATATTGCAAGGAAAATGTGACAGACATTTTGAGGTTTGCAGGACATTGTGGGTACCATAACTTGTTGGGATCCACAAGAGAGATATCACCATGTACTCCCATGGGTGTTTCGTTTACGACAATATCTACAGTTGGTAGGTTATTCTTAGACGGAATGTACACCTTGGCAGACAGACTAAAAAGACAAAGATTACTGCACAGCCATCTATTCCTCAAGCACACACACATACTGGTTGGATTTGGCACGAGGGCAAGTGATGGTTCAGTATATACAATTTTATTAACAAGAGATTTCACAAAAATGAAATGCACTGTCAATAATTGAAAGGACAAAAAACGGAACCAGTGACTCGCAGCTCGTGAGCTGTAAAGCCACGTCAAGGCCCCAACCGCTTTACAGGCCATTCACACACCTTTCATACGTGATACACACAAGACCATTCACACCCCCAGGCACGAAACAAACACATTACAACATTCACAAAAAGGGACAAGGTACACCCTGCTTGAGAAAGACAAAAAAAAATATTACTGCACAGCCATCTAATCCTCAAGCACACACACACATACTGGTTGGATTTGGCACGAGGGTGAGTGATGGTTCAGTATATACAATTGTATTAACAAGTGATTTCACAAAAATGAAATGCACTGTTAATAATTGAAAGGACGAGAAACTGAACCATTGACTCACAGCTCGTGAGCTGTAAAGCCACGACAAGGCACCAACCTCTTTACAGGCCATTCATACACCTTTCATACGTGTGACAAATACAAAACCATTCACACCACCAGCCGTGGGCCCATCACATTACAACACTCACACCAGCAGACAGCGCCATTCAAGGGCCCATCACTTTCACACGCCCACATTCCTAACACAGCAACCACACAAGCTGATGGATTGCGTGGAGTGTCGCTCGGCTAGCAGTGTGTGTAGTGACCAGCAGCAAGTCACTACTCACACACTGCCAGCCGAGCGCCAGTCCACGCACACCGCCAGCCAAGCGCCACTCCACGCACACCGACAGCCAAGCGCCACTCCACGCACACCGCCAGCCAAGCGCCACTCCACGCACACCGCCAGCCTAGCGTCACTCCACGCACACCGCCAGCCTAGCGCCACTCCACGCACACCGCCAGCCAAGCACCACTCCACGCACACCGCCAGCCAAGCACCACTCCACGCACACCGCAAGCCAAGAGCCACTCCCCGCACACCGCCAGCCAAGCGCCACTCCACGCACACCGCCAGCCAAGCACCAGCCTACACACACCACCATCACATTTAGGATTTTTTTATACAAAAAAGAAAACACAAACAAATTGCAAATAGATACAAATCTACTAACACAAAATCAGAAACTAAATACATTGCACTAATGCCAACCTTGAAACAGAACAACAATTCTTAAACATTACAGACCAGGCAGTTCACTTTACCACTCATGGTTGCTCCCAATAATTCTTTTGCTTGTGGTACGCTCTATAACAAGCAGGCACACTCAGCCCAGGGTTAGAAGGACACTCAGGGCAGTACATACGAGTCTCCTTCCGCGTACCTCTTCACCAACAGACTCTACATCTCCTAGTGGGAAAGTCTTTTGAGAGTGTAGGAGGAATGTGATCAGGAAAGTGGCGATCTTTCAATCGAGCCACATCCTCCACCACTCCAACTCTAGGAACACTTGCCTGTTCCACAACAACAAGGCTGCCTATGACAGACTCCTGAAACTGAACAAAAGTCAACTTTGACGCAGGAGAACACTCCTTGAACACAACAAAAGCATTGAAAGTTGCTAAATTGAAGAGATGGATGGCCAACTTCTTATACCAAATGTAAGACTTACGAATAGCAGTGTAAGGTTCCAACCTCTGATCTACTCTATCAACACCACCCATGTGCTTATTGTAGTCTAAAATGCACACAGGTTTGCGCACTTCAGCAATCTGACCCCAAACAGCCACAGGTGAAGTACTCTCATCATGGATGGTAGTCAGCATGTACACATCCCTCCTGTCCACAAATTTCACAGCTAGCAGTTCCTCACTACTACGCAAGGCACTGCACTGTCCCCTCTGAAGTTTTTTGCAAACAAGCTCTTTTGGATAACCTTTACGGTTAGAGCGGATTGTGCCACAAGCAAAAGTGTCCACTTTGAACAATTCCTTAAACAATTGCACAGCAGTGTAGAAGTTATCAAGGTACAAATGGTGGCCTCTGTTAAACAGTCCTCTAGCAAGTTCCCACACAATTTTCTCTGAAACTCCTACTAAAGTGGACGGACAACCAGGGGGTCAATAGTGGAATCCCTACCAGTGTACACACGCAAATTAAAAACATATCCTGTCCTACTCTCAGACAACATATACAGCTTAATTCCATAGCGTGCCCTCTTGCTAGGAATGTACTGCCTAAAAACCAAACGGCCCTTGAACAGCACCAAAGACTCATCAATAGATATTTCTTTCCCTGGAGTATAGATCTCTGAAAATCGATCCACAAAGTGATCAAGAACAGGCCGAATCTTAAAAAGACGGTCACATTCAGGGTGATCTCGTGGCAACGCCAAACCATTATCAACAAAATGCAGCATCCGAAGCAAAAGTAAATACCGATCACGAGTCATAACTGCAGGAAATATGGCCGTTGCCATCAAGGGACTGGTAGACCAATATGAACCCATGGACGGCTTCCTTATCAAACCCATCAAAAAAGTCAAACCCAAAAACTTCTTCATCTCTTCCAGATTTGTGGGACTCCACCGGGTAGCTCTAGAATGGGGCCTAAGTCTGGCACAGTTGTCCCTCAAAAACTGTTCAGCATACAAATTAGTCTGCTCAACAATCTCACCCAAAAATACATCATCCATAAACAACTGAAAATACTGTATAGGCAAATAATGTTCACAATCCACTCTACACCCTGCATAACCACTAAAGGCAGGCAACACCGGCTGCACCATGTTTGGATCAACCCAGAGTCCAGCACTTCCAGTAGGAAGCCTAGCAGCCCCAGGCTGCAATCCAGATGCCTCTTGCACCATCGGCACAGTAGTATCCTCCTCTAAATCAGGCACTTCATCTGCACTGAGAGTACCTTCATCATCCGATGATTCCATGTGGAGAGAAAACTCACTGCCTGAATCTTCCCCTCCCTCCTCTCCCTCAGACGCACTGTCAGTCTCATAATCCTGCTCAGAGGAAGATTCAAGAAGCAAACCAACCACCTGCTGAGCAGTAATTCTACGGCTAGCCATAATGCTTACTAATAAAGGTTACTTGTCAAACAAGTCAACAACAACAAACCCTTTGTAAAAAAAAGAAATAAACAAAATGTAGCTTTATCACAAAGACCTATATACTCCAACACTATACCACTCACGTGACAGAAGCAGCTAGACTCACCACCACCTACTCTGCACAGACACAGTAAGGATCAACAATATCCCACTAAAAACGAAGAAGAAAAAAAATTACACATAAGACAATGCAAAACATCGCAAAGAATTTCATGCTCTGAACACTAACAAATATGCTGCCATTATGGCACCACTTACAAAAAAATTCATTCATGCATGACAATAATACTCATTTGGAGTACACACAACAAAAATATTTTTCTTACCAAATAAATGCAATTACGCAAAACTGCAGAACCACAACTGCCGAAACCGCAAACAGGAATCAAAAGCTTTACACTAGAATAAAAAGGAGAAAAAAAAACATTACAATCACATATGCAAATAATGCACCAGTCCACACACAATCCACCAGCCAAGCTAAGGGGTAGGTGGGCCTAACAGTATAAATAAAATATTCACCCCCGTAAAAGGGGAGCAACCCTTGCCCTTTTGGCCACTCCCCAACACAAAAATTAAAAAAACCCTGGTGCCTAGTGGGCATTCCTGCTGCACGATCACATGATCGTGCAGCAGGAATGCACAAAAGAGGCATCGGGGGAAAGGAAAACCCTTTCCTTTCCCTCGATGCCTCTTTTGATACAAACCCCCCTCCCCGAGCCAAACCTCACCTGATTTCCCCGACGCGCTGGAAGCAAATGGCTTCCAGCGCGTCGGGGAAGAAAGGAAACCCTCAATGATGTCAGCGCGCTGACGTCATTGATGGGGCGGGGGAGGCAGGGGAAGCCCTTCCCCTGCCTCCCCAAAAAAAAAAACCTAACGATCGGATTCCCACGGGGGAGCGCCAGCGCTTCCCCGTGGGTGGTCTTATGACGAGCTGGACTCGTCATGAGCACACGAGCACTGTGTGCCATGACGAGTCCAGCTCGTCATAAGCACCGAAGGGGATAAAGGGTCAGAGCAGGATCTCAGCGGCAGACGAGGAGAAGGAACCTCCTGGTCACAGGAACTACACGAGCATTGCGCTCGAGAAATTCAAGGATGCAAAGACCTCCATCAAGGATTACAGCTAACTTTTCAGGGTGTAAATGGAGAGAAGGCACATCTGCCCTGCATATTTCTCCACGAAGATGCCACCGTTTTGTGCAATACCTCTACTCAACTGGAGTACTTTCTACTGGCTAATCAGTAAGTGCTACCTCGTTGGGTAAATGTATAGCGCCTTACCTACACTACAGCTGCGTAAAGGCCCAGAAGAATTGTCTCCAGTGACCTGGTGTGTCTGTAACTTTGCCACCGCGCCGGAAAGGCGCCGGGGTCTTTGGGTAAACTGTCCATCATAGTGGGGAAAGGGCGGGAAGACGTTGCATACCGAAGGTGTATGTGGGGCAGGGCTTCCATGCGAGTTCACATGCCTCTTGTTTATACAGGGTCAGAGCGCGATATGAGCAGCAGATGAGGAGAAAGAACCTCCTGGTCACTGGACCTACACGGGGATTGCGCTCGAGAAAATCAAGGATGCACAGACCTTCACCAGGGATTACAGCTAATGTTTGATGGTAGATATGGGCAGAAAGCACTCCTGCTTAGCCTCGACCTTGCTGACGAATTTTTTGTGCTGATTAATGCGTTACCGAATTTGAGCTTCAACTCGGGCACCTGCTTTATTTATATCTGGAAGTGCTTCCTGTTGAGGTTTAATTTTTGTGACAGGAGCATCGTGCCAGAATGAATCCTGCCCTGCGTATTTCTCCACGAAGATGCCACCGTTTTGTGCAATACCTCTACTCAACTGGAGTACTTTCTACTGGCTAATCAGTAAGTGCTACCTCGTTGGGTAAATGTATAGCGCCTTACCTACACTACAGCTGCGTAAAGGCCCAGAAGAATTGTCTCCAGTGACCTGGTGTGTCTGTAACTTTGCCACCGCGCCGGAAAGGCGCCGGGGTCCTTGGGTAAACTGTCCATCATAGTGGGGAAAGGGCGGGAAGACGTTGCATACCGATGGTGTATGTGGGGCAGGGCTTCCATGCGAGTTCACATGCCTCTTGTTTATAAAGGGTCAGAGCGCGATATGAGCAGCAGATGAGGAGAAAGAACCTCCTGGTCACTGGACCTACACGGGGATTGCGCTCGAGAAAATCAAGGATGCACAGACCTTCACCAGGGATTACAGCTAATGTTTGACGGTAGATATGGGCAGAAAGCACTCCTGCTTAGCCTCGACCTTGCTGACGAATTTTTTGTGCTGATTAATGCGTTACCGAATTTGAGCTTCAACTCGGGCACCTGCTTTATTTATATCTGGAAGTGCTTCCTGTTGAGGTTTAATTTTTGAGACAGGAGCATCGTGCCAGAATGAATCCTGCCCTGCGTATTTATCCACGAAGATGCCACCGTTTTGTGCGATACCTCTACTCAACTGGAGTACTTTCTACTGGCTAATCAGTAAGTGCTACCTCGTTGGGTAAATGTATAGCGCCTTACCTACACTACAGCTGCGTAAAGGCCCAGAAGAATTGTCTCCAGTGACCTTGTGTGTCTGTAACTTTGACACCGCGCCGGAAAGGCGCCGGGGTCTTTGAGTAAGCTGTCCATCATAGTGGGGAAAGGGCGGGAAGACGTTGCATACCGATGGTGTATGTGGGGCAGGGCTTCCATGCGAGTTCACATGCCTCTTGTTTATAAAGGGTCAGAGCGCGATATGAGCAGCAGATGAGGAGAAAGAACCTCCTGGTCACTGGACCTACACGGGGATTGCGCTCGAGAAAATCAAGGATGCACAGACCTTCACCAGGGATTACAGCTAATGTTTGACGGTAGATATGGGCAGAAAGCACTCCTGCTTAGCCTCGACCTTGCTGACGAATTTTTTGTGCTGATTAATGCGTTACCGAATTTGAGCTTCAACTCGGGCACCTGCTTTATTTATATCTGGAAGTGCTTCCTGTTGAGGTTTAATTTTTGAGACAGGAGCATCGTGCCAGAATGAATCCTGCCCTGCGTATTTATCCACAAAGATGCCACCGTTTTGTGCGATACCTCTACTCAACTGGAGTACTTTCTACTGGCTAATCAGTAAGTGCTACCTCGTTGGGTAAATGTATAGCGCCTTACCTACACTACAGCTGCGTAAAGGCCCAGAAGAATTGTCTCCAGTGACCTTGTGTGTCTGTAACTTTGACACCGCGCCGGAAAGGCGCCGGGGTCTTTGAGTAAGCTGTCCATCATAGTGGGGAAAGGGCGGGAAGACGTTGCATACCGATGGTGTATGTGGGGCAGGGCTTCCATGCGAGTTCACATGCCTCTTGTTTATAAAGGGTCAGAGCGCGATATGAGCAGCAGATGAGGAGAAAGAACCTCCTGGTCACTGGACCTACACGGGGATTGCGCTCGAGAAAATCAAGGATGCACAGACCTTCACCAGGGATTACAGCTAATGTTTGACGGTAGATATGGGCAGAAAGCACTCCTGCTTAGCCTCGACCTTGCTGACGAATTTTTTGTGCTGATTAATGCGTTACCGAATTTGAGCTTCAACTCGGGCACCTGCTTTATTTATATCTGGAAGTGCTTCCTGTTGAGGTTTAATTTTTGAGACAGGAGCATCGTGCCAGAATGAATCCTGCCCTGCGTATTTATCCACAAAGATGCCACCGTTTTGTGCGATACCTCTACTCAACTGGAGTACTTTCTACTGGCTAATCAGTAAGTGCTACCTCGTTGGGTAAATGTATAGCGCCTTACCTACACTACAGCTGCGTAAAGGCCCAGAAGAATTGTCTCCAGTGACCTTGTGTGTCTGTAACTTTGACACCGCGCCGGAAAGGCGCCGGGGTCTTTGAGTAAGCTGTCCATCATAGTGGGGAAAGGGCGGGAAGACGTTGCATACCGATGGTGTATGTGGGGCAGGGCTTCCATGCGAGTTCACATGCCTCTTGTTTATAAAGGGTCAGAGCGCGATATGAGCAGCAGATGAGAAAGAACCTCCTTGTCACTGGACCTACACGGGGATTGCGCTCGAGAAAATCAAGGATGCACAGACCTCCATCAGGAATTACAGCTAATGTTTGACGGTAGATATGGGCAGAAAGCACTCCTCCCTCCCTCCCTCGTGGGCATTCCTGCTGCACGATCACATGATCGTGCAGCAGGAATGCACAAAGAGGCATCGGGGAAAGGAAAACCCTTTCCTTTCCCTCGATGCCTCTTTTGTTGCAAACTCCCCCCTCCCCGAGCCAAAACTCACCTTATTTCCCCGACGCGCTGGAAGCAAATGGCTTCCAGCGCGTCGGGGAAGCAAGGGAAACCCTCAATGATGTCAGCGCGCCTCGCGCGCTGACGTCATTGATGGGGGCGGGGGAGGCAGGGAAGTCCTTCCCCTGCCTCCTAAAAAAAAACCCGACGATCGGATTCCCACGGGGAGCGCCAGCGCTTCCCCGTGGGTGGTCTTATGACGAGCTGGACTCGTCATGAGCACACGAGCACTGTGTGCCATGACGAGTCCAGCTCGTCATAAGCACCGAAGGGGTTAAGTACATGAGGAAACTAAAATTGCAAAAAATACATGTCTCCAAGCATTTACCAGAATACATCAGAGAACAAGTGTGTCGTCCATTAGCCATTACCACAGGCACCACCACCGGTACCACTATCGCAGACTTATCAACCCTTCAAACAATGAGGGAATTAGAACTGGAGGAGGAAACCCAGGATGCAACGATATCCATTGAGGACATCATTGCTGAACAAAACCTTCCAACAGAAGGAACAGTGGTGACTCCATTCAAACCACGATCAAGAGCCACTCCAACCTCTATGAAGGATAATATAGATACCTTCCATAAATTAATTGTTGATGGTCTGAAGGCAATCCACAAGGAAACTAATCTGAAAGGAATGAAACGCTCTGCTAGAGAATGGAAGTATTATGATTTAGTGGACAAACTCAGAAAAAACAAACAAGTGGTGGTACGTAATTCAGACAAAGGTGGCAACGTGATGCTCTGGCCCATGAAAATGTACCTGCAGGAAGCTCGCAATCAATTGAACCAAAAATATTGCTACAGAAAATGCAAGCAGGAAACTATGACTAAATCGCATGCAGACTTCATCATGGATTTGGATCAATGGTTTGGAAATACTCTACTTTCTCATGATGAATACAAATTTTTGCGGAATGACAATCCAAGAACTTCTGTGCTATATCTAATCCCGGAAGTGCATAAAAACCTATCCTGTCCACCGGGTCGTCCAATCATCTCAGGCCAATGGAAGCATGAGGGAGAACTGTTCAAAATACATAGATTATTTTCTTAAACCCTATGTTGAGAATCTTCCATCATATGTGAGATACAGCAGTGACTTCCTTAAAATGGTATATGATATACCAATGGAGAAGGAATATGTTTTAATCACATTAGATATTGCCACCCTCTACACAAGCATCTCTCACCAGGATGGCCTGCGAGCCATGGAATTTTACCTGAGCGACAGACCTGTGAATTTATGGAGTCATACGCAGATGCTGCTGAACATGGCCAAGAGATGCTTGGAGGACAATTTCTTCCTGTTTGATGGAATTTTATATCAACAGAAGAGAGGGACTGCGATGGGCACTTGCTTTGCCCCCAGCTATGCGTGTTTACACATAGGCTGGTGGGAGGAGCAAGTGCTCCAAAAGGAATTTGCACCTATCTGGGAGAATAATATCATATTGTGGACCAGGTTCATAGACGATTTATTTGAAATTTGGAAAGGATCAATCGAATCAGCTGAAATGTTTATTGATCGTCTAAACTGTAACAACTTAAACCTAAAATTCACACACACAGTGAGCACACACCAAGCAACATTCTTGGACATTGAGGTATTTGTAGAGGCAGGCAAACTGGAAACCAGATTGTTCAGAAAATTAACAGCAGGGAACACAACTCTGCACGCCTCTAGCTTTCATCCCACACACACCAAGCTAAGTAACCCGTACGGTGAAATGCTACGAGCCAAGAGGAACTGCAGTACACCCAAGGAGCTAGTCGAATGCCAACTAGAGATGACCAAAAGGTTTCAGGATAGAGGCTATAGCAAAGCCACTATTGAATCGGCTAAGGAAACGGCAAATAAAAAGAAACGCGAGGACCTTCTGTTTCTTAAAAGTACCATTAAACAAGATAGCAGTGAGCCCCAGATGCGTTTCATAACTACATTTAGCCATCAAAATAAAGCATTTAGAGATCTGTTAAACAAAAACTGGCATATCTTAAAGTCAGATCCAGTAATTGGCCAGTTGATCCCTAAATATCCGCCTCTAACATACCGTAGAGCACCATCACTAAGAGATGCGGTTGTTGAATCAAGCCCAGAGAACAGTAGGGACCTTGGGTGGCTCAGACCTCCTCCGGGTTTCAGAAAATGCAGTAAATGCAGAGCATGTACTATAGGCAGAAATACAACAACATACTCTACCCCCTTCTGTAGCAGGGAGATGAGAATTGGAGGTGTATTTAATTGCAAGACTGAATTTGCCATTTATGTTTTAACTTGCACCTGCAATATGCAGTATGTAGGGAGCACTACGCTCCAAGTGCATAAAAGGATCTTGCAGCACATGCGGGCAATAACGAATGCGGATAGATCATATCTGGTAGCCCGACATTGTGAAATCATACATCAGAAGGACCCTTTGCAAATCACTTACTTTGTAATTGATGCCATTGCACCTAACAGAAGAGGGGGTGATAGAGTTAGAGCACTACGTGAACTTAAAACTAGGTATATCCTGCTGCTCGATAGTAAGATGCCCCTTGGCCTTAACTATGATGAAGAGATTCATTCATGCTTATAACCCAACAAGCCAAAGACCTTCAGTGGGGAGAAACAGACAACACTGCACATGCATTGACATTCCACTTTGAATGAGTATCCAAACACAGGATGGTAGGATAACTCCCTATATGTGCTGGCCTATATCGTGTGGTATTTAATTTGGGCACTGGCCCAAGATGTTATTTAAATTGAAAAGGTATGCATTTATTTTTGGACTGAGGCACTTGCCGAATGGTTGAATACTGTGAGTCGCTGTTACACCATTATTTATGAACAATTCAAGTTTAACTATGATTTCTTAAAAGAACTGTGGGGCTATAAGTGGTGTGACCGATGTTAAAGCACTGTAGCCCTCGGTAACTATACCGTGTTTAGTCCAATGGCACTTGTCATTTATAGCATGAGCAGCGCGATATTTAAATGTTCTGAAATCTTTTAAACCTTGAAAATCTCTAAATGTGTAACATGCCTAAGAGAGCACTTAATGACGCGAAGATTTCACAGTTGGTTAAATTTATGTGCAATCCCTTTTTCTTTTGGCGAGTGATGATTTAACTTGGAGTGTAAACTGATAAAAATGTAATTACTTTTGGGCAGCGAGACAAGCAGAGTGAGTCTGTTCTGGTTGTAATTTGACCACATGGTATTTAAAGGTCACTGACGAGAGATGCTGTAAAAACTGTGTGGACAAGGCCGCCTTGACGGCTGAAACGCGTCACGGCTGACGTATAAGAAAATAAAAAGAACTTCTTTTGAACGCATGTTGAAGTGGGCTCCGTTTGTCGATGAAAAGAAAGTCAAGCGTTTGATATATATATATATCAATGTGAACAATTTGAACTTACAATTCTCTGCCCAAATGAGTAAGGAGGCTATTATTTTTCTAGATGTAGAAGTGTTTGTGGTTAACAACAAATTAGAAACAAAGCTTCATCGGAAACCTACTGCGGGGAATACCATTCTCCATGCATCTAGTCATCACCCTCAACACTTGATTCACAGCATCCCCTATGGGGAGATGCTGCGAATACGCAGGATCTGCAGCACAGACAAGGAATACGTTCAGGCACAGGAGGAGAGTAGAAAAAGATTCCTAGCCAGAGGGTATTCCAGGGATGTTATTAGAATGGCTGTAGACAAGGTTAACAAGAAAGAGAGGGTTGAAACATTAACAGCTAGATCCAATCCTCGCATTTGCAGTCAGGAGCAGAGCGTACAATCAGCACGTCTCATTCTGACATATAACCGCCAACACAAAGCCCTACGGAAAATAGTTAATAGTAATTGGGCTTTGGTTCAGAATGATTCGGTTTTAGAGGGCATAGTTACCAATAGCCCTAAAATCACGTTTAGAAAAGCTCGCTCCATGAGTAATTCCCTCGTAAAAAGCAGCCCTGAGATTAAATCCATGACAACATGGCTTAATGCGAGGAATGGTTTTATCAAATGTGCCATTTGCAAGGCCTGTAAATATGGGATAAACAGAATATCTTATACAACTCCATTTAAACCTAAGCCTGTAGTCATCAACAAAAAACTCAACTGCAAAACAGAATATGCAGTATATGTGCTGGAGTGTTCGTGTGGCCTGCAGTATGTGGGTAGTACCAAGCTGCAGGTCCACAAACGAATACTCCAGCATATTAGGGCCATCACTAACAATGATGAAGCCTATCCGGTGGCAAGACATTTTAAAGCCTCACATAATAACAACTTGGAGGATCTGAGATACTTTGTTATCGATACAGTCTTGCCTCTCAGACGAGGAGGCAACCGTGAGTCAATGCTGAGGAAACTGGAAACTCATTATATACTAGAGTTAGATAGCAAAACTCCTAACGGTTTGAATTCCAGTGAGGATTTCTACACCTGCCTGTAATTATCATGATTCATCATGATTATTGTGCCTGTATTCATCATGGTTTTTATGCATTTAACCTATTTTTTATACATCTTGTGGGTTTACATATGCTGCCTCAATTTTTTACATTTTTACATTTTTACATTTATACAATTTTAACAATTTGTTGTTCCATTGTTTTTGCTTTCACACAATGGTAATTTTTAATGTCTTATACCAGGTTTCGAAATCACGGCCGTGATGGAACTGGTGGCAGATTAAATAAAAATCATACACAATTGTTTCAATTTGACATAGGCCAAGAACAAAGCCCACTAGGGCAGAATTTATTACTTTTCCTTGTTTCTTTGTTTTGGTCATGTTTTTATTATATTATAAACATTTCCATATAGTGAGAAAGTGCGGTATTTAAACTTGGCATACTCACTTGTTCAGGCATACAAACTAAAGCAACTATGTACATTGGGATTTTAGAAAATGATTCACTGTTTTCTTTTAAGTCTTATGTGATGTTGTTTTTAGCTTGTTTTTAGCATATTTTAAGCTACCTTTTACTATGCTATGCCTGTCATTTATATATATTCATGTATTTATTTATTTATTAATTATATGAAATGTGGTATTGTCTTGGGAAACTTTTCTCGATACATTACTATACAATGACACAATATTGCCCATGAAACAAGGATGTAGACACATTGTATCTGTTCTTCTATGTCTATGAACGATTGTTAAGCACTAGCACTTTAAATGGGTGAAAGCACCACATCAGCGCGTCATGTGATCAAGGCATCGTGGATGCCGAAACGCGTAATGGCGATGGTGCAGGGCGTTCGTTTGGAATAAATCACACATTGCACCTCAAAGGGTCTGTTTTCGTCTGTCCAGGAGTGGATGTTGTGGGGCGAAGTCCAGGGATATATATATATATATATATATATATCTCGCTGAGGAGCGAATGTTCTCATAAAGAAAAAAACTTCCAATATGGCTATCCATTCGTATGCATGCACCATGGCGCCCAGGCAGTGATCCTGGAAAGATTTTCTTACAAAGAGTAACATTTTGAGATAGACACACACGCATGGGCAATGTGCCACAGATGTTGATATGCTCCTGTAGCCAAACTGTAATTAAAAAAAACTTGTCAAAGCTTATGGAAACAAGCATTGACAAAGCTAATAGCTCGGGAATCACTTTTTAAATGTGACACCTTCTGGCTGTGCCAATAGTTGTTAACTTATAATGGACTGAATGTTGAACCTCTCATCTGCGGCCAGGGCACCCGATGGCTCTCGATGTTGTGAGACTGTAACAGTATTGTGAAGGACAAGAAACAGTTTTTGCTTAACATTCATTGTATGGGTGTGCCCACTTTAGCAAGTGGTAGATTAACACAGTAAACACAAGCAGACAGCGCAAAGTGAAAGGGATTCTTCATTCCTATACCAATCTACTGCGAACACTCATTGACCAAAAATAACTCTCGATTTAGGATGAAATATGACAATTTTTCAAAGCGACGAGGCTGTAAGATACAATGGTTTTGTCTGTGTAGAATGCTTCCCGTTTGTACCAGGCAGGGCATGGTTCAAGCTGATGCAAATGTCAAAAGACCAAAATTTACATGCACGCGGCCTGAAGCAGCGAAAAGAGGAAGCGACCTCAGACAAAAAGGAAGTACAAAGCCTCTTTTCTCCATTTGGATTCTAAGAAGAGATAAGAAGTAACAGCACTGTGTCCGCCTTTGGCTCTGCATTTCTGTCCACATCCTCTTGTACGGTATAGGCATGCAGGAACACCTGAAAGATACTGAATCATGGATGGCCCAGAGCTGGCTCTAATCCAATGGAGGCACAACTGAGGTCAATAGGCTGTTTCAGGGGCTTAGTTGTCAATAGTGCAGAAGGTTCAGTGGGGCCGGAGAATGAGATGTGCGAGTGGCCCACATCACCTCAGTTTTAGCGATCTTTACTATCCAAACAGGGACTTCGGTGGAGGGGGCGGGGCGGGGGGCATTTATTTAACTTTATTGTATGGGGCCCTTGCCTCACCACTGGGTTCTTTAATACGATTCCTTCGAGCTATTTTTGTATCTGTTCGCATCCTTAAATACTCGCACTCTCTGGGGGCACCCAAGCAAACCACGTCTTCGCAAGATCACTGGTCTATTTTGCACAATTTTCGAGCCACGCTAGGCAGTGTAAAAATATATGCTATTAATTGCTTCCCTGGGTGTACAAATGCAAATTTGCCCCACCTTCGCAGAACCCAAGAACCTTGTGTTAGGATGACTCACGTAATCACGGGCCTAAACAGATCCTGCATGGATTTCAGTTGAAGTCTAAATCTAGTTCGAGTAATCATTGTTAATTATCTAATATGGCACCGCCCCTAAATAATGTTTGATGGGCAGAATTGCTCACTCTCATCCTAGGTTTATACCAGCTTCAACACAGTTCCTCATGCTGTTATGTTTTTTGAGTTTGTAAAGCACGGCTTATCATCCGAAGGGTATCCAGGCACTATGGCAGGTGTGTACGTCATGTGCTGGGTTTTAGTTTAAAGGGCAGGGGGCATATCACATGGAGATTAGTGCCACCGCAACGTCACTTTTTACGACTTCCCGTTGGCCCAATCTCATGCACCATATTTACAAAGTGACGTTATGCCACTTTGCATGGCTTTAAAGCAGCTTTGTAAATATGGTACCGTTACGCGCAGGTATCTGCGTGAAAGAGACATGCAATGGGAGTTGCTGTGGGCGTTCCACCACAGCACCCACTGCTTTTTGACGCTGCCCCAGATTTACAATGATCTGTAAATCTGAGGCATCACCGAAAACTAATGCCATGCAAAAGCGGGCGTTAGATTTGAGCAATGAGGAAAAATACTTTTATTTCTCCTCATTTTTGCTTTTTCTATGTGTGCCTCATTCTACAGCACACATAGAAAAAGCAAAACACCATTAATGTTTGTTTATGTGCAGGAAGGTGTCCCTTCATGCACAAAAGCAATCAGTAAATAATGGGGATTTGCTATTGCTATGTCTGCTGCACACATAGAAGTAGCAAATTGCCATTATTGATTGTTTATGTGCAGGAAGGGACACCTTCCTGCTTTTAAATAATCAGCCTTGCAATGCAGGCACCCTTGCACTATAGCGCAAGGGTGTCGGTGTTGGCGCTAGGCAGTTATTTTCAGCGTCAGCGCTAGGGAAAACACAGGGGTGTGCTGTATTCTTATAAATATGGTGCATCCCTGCGTTTGAAAATGACGAGCATGGCGCTGCAAAATTTGCTGCAACGCTGCACCATTTCCTTTTGCACATGCCCCCAGGTATTCAGCTTCTTGCGGAGATCTGGAAGTGAGGAGGAGGCTCTCATGTGTAGATAGAGATCCTTCCAAGTTTTGGGTGCAAGGTAGAAGAAGGCTAGGCGTCCTGTTCTACTTTTGGGGATGCGAGGGGTGTGTGCGAGTAAGAGTGAGGCAGAACATTGGTGTCTTGTGGGATGGTGGAAGTGGCGGCGGCAGTTGAGGTACACTGGTGCTATGTTGTGTAGTCCCTTGTATGCATGTGTGAGGAGTTTGAATTGGCAGCGTTTGTGTATCAGCAGCCTGTGGAGTTCTCTGAGGTAAGGTATGATGTGGGTGTGCCGTGGGATGTCCAAGATGAGTCTGGCTGCTGGGTTCTGGATGGTCAGAAGATGGCATAGGAGGTGATTGGGGATTTCGGCGTAGACTGTTTAGCTGTAGTATAGTCTACTGGTCACTTGGGCTTGAGTGATGGTACTTGGGGTGTTTTGGGGGTATTTGGACAAAATTGAGAGTTTTTAATATCAGCAGGAAACAGAAATATCGGAAAGAAAATATTGTGATACAAAAATATTGTGATGCACAAATATTGTCAAGAATGTCGTTTTTTAAGGTAAGTAATATTGTTCTTAACAATATCATTGTTTTTAATATCGATTTCAATAATATAGTTGTTAAAAAATATGGTTTTGTGATATTAATTGCATGTGTTATCATTGTTTGTATAATTGTTATTAAATTGTTCATCAAAAGCTTGTAAATCAAAGTGATATAGATTTTTTATTTATTTTTTAATACTGATCATCTTTATTGTGTAATTACTTAAAATTATTACAAAGATAATAAATATAACATAAAACGACAATGCCGATGCATCAGCTGCAGGGATTAAAATTGCACTGATTACATTTAAAACGTCAGTGACACAAAACTTTAAAGCCCAGAACAAATCATCCTTATCACGTGGAATTTAATGAGCATGCAGGGGCGCTATGCACATACATAAAATTAAATGTCAAATGCCCTAGTGCGCAACTGAGCACCTGCAAGCCACATGTAGCCAAGATGTTTGGTAAAATACCCCGAACTAAGGGCATCATTAAGATGGCGGGCGGACAAAGTCCGCCCGCCAAAGTACCGGTAAACGGGACCGACCGCCAGAGGTGCGGCGGTCCTGCTGGGCCCATTAGGATGCGACCGCCACCCTGGCGGTCGATGTAGGAAGGTGGAATCTGACTATATGGTTGCCCCCACTTTTTTCCTGGTGTTTTGCTGGTTTATGACTTAGTTGGACTGGGATCCTGCTATTCAGGGCCCCAGTCTATCTGCTTCCTCTATAAAATGGTTTCCATGTGCCTTAGGCACATCTCTGATTGGGATCTGGAGTGCCCTTATAAGTCCCTAGTATATGGTATACTATGTACCCAGGGCATAGGTACCTCAGAGGCCGACCAGGGGCTGGAGTTTGTATTGTGCCACCCCTGGAAGGCCAGCCAAAAGGACACCACAGGTCTGCTACTGCAGCCTGGGTAAGGTGGTGCATGCACCCCTTACTGTGATATAGGCTACCTATATCACTACATACATACACACATATAAACCTATAAGTCACTCCTATGGCAGGCCTTATCAATCCTGAAGGCAGAGTGCGTGGTTCCTATGTGAGAGGGTGCCCCTGCATGAGCAGGGCCCCTCTGCAGCGTTCGGAGACCCTTCTCTGATGCTGTTTGTAGTGCAGCCCGACCATATACTCTTAAGCGCATTATAACCTCGCGTTAAATGCTAACTTTGGGATGGCTGCACGGAAACATGTCGTGTTTGGTGTCAAACATCTTGGAATACTACCCCCCCGCCAGTTCTGGCAGCGGGGATAGCATTCCACCCTTCTAGAGGGAGAGACATGTACACACCGGTATACCCGGTACTGCCTTTCCAGAGCCCTGGCATCACAAAATGGATGCCGCTGCCACAGACACGAGTCTGGCCTCCTGCTGCTGACTGAAACTCCGGCAGGGGAGGCCTGAACAATAGGTTTCCTGTCCCAGGGAGGTGTAACCACCTCCCCAGACAGGATAGTGTGTATTGGGGCTGGGCGGGAGCACTCTCTGGTGCTTTGAAGTCCTGCACTGGGGGCACATTTGGTGTCCTGTGCATACCCCAGTTCAAACCGGCTCAGGGGCTTCCAGCCCCTGCTCTGGCGCGAAACTGGACAAAGGGAAAGGGGTGTAACCACCCCTCTGCCCTGACCCTCCCATAGGTGGGGCCACAGAGTATGTCCAACCCCCTACCTTAGTATAAGTATGGGACCCCAGTCCTTAGGACTTTAGATTAACCTGGACGAAACTCTGACACAGAATCCTGGACCTTCGACGCTCTACTTCAAGATTAAAGGACTGAAGAATCTCCCTTGGGGTCAAGGAGTGACTCTCCTGCTTGGCAGGCACCAAAGAAGCAATTGTCTGGTCTGCATCGCTGAAGCTCCCGTCGGACGCCGAAGTCTTTGCATCACCAGAGGTAGATTTCCAGACTTCTCCAAGGCTGCCCTGAGTCCCCAGCAAAGTTGAGGCCCGTAGCTGTCGTGGGTAACGTGTAACCGTGACCCCTGGACACCAATCGCATTTGCAAGTGCATCCTCTTCTGGGTCTCCCACGAAGTCGTGCTTTGGGCTTCGAGTAGCCCCAGCCTCCAGCACCAACTGCACCGAAGATCACTGGCCTCTACTCCACGAGTGTCCTGTGAGCCAGCTCCACGTGCATTGACTCGAGGCTCCTTCGCGGTCGCTAGTCCGTTGGCTAATAGGCCCTCCCGAAGGCCAATATTTTTCTGCTTGGGCTCCCTGGTTGCTCCAGGTGTGCCCTGACTTACCCTTGCTGGGTGAGTCCCCCAGACCTTGCTGGTCTGCAACATCGTCCTTCTTCCATTTCCATGAGACTTGCCGTTGCCAAGGCTTGTTGAGTCCAATCCGGTCGCCAACACCCCTGCAATCGACAAACGTTATGGGCCAGCTCGAATCCAGCTCCTGGTTGTTGTCGACGCCTCCTGGACCTCGTGGCTGAAGAGTCAAGATGACCATCAACCTACCTGAAGCACTCGACATCGGTGGGCATCTGCTCATCGCCTTCCTGGTCACTGGCTAGTGACCCAGACTCTGTCCCTTCTGCTTTCAGGTTCTTCAGATCTTCGATCCACCTTTGGATCCACCCGAACACTTTCGACTTGGCCGCCAGCAGCACTTTGCAGCAGATCGCCATTGAAAGCGACGACGAAACCCGACCCCGAAAGACACCTATGCACCCGGCTCCCCTGGGTGAGGTAACTTGAGTACTCCGGTGCTCCCGTGGGTATTGACACTAGAACAGCCTAGTTCTCAAAGGGTTTGCTCCAAGTCCTCCTCTAAGTGTCCCTTTTCTTTTAAATTCAAATCGCGACTTTCCCCATAGAAGTTAACGGCGATTCGCGGCTGTGCTCATACACTGCACGCGTCCCCGTGGGTCCCCTGTGTCACTGCCTTGGGTGGTTCCTTGTGGTCCAAGCACTTCTACAGGCTCTAGGCCTTGTGTCTAGCTCAGTCGTGGTTCTTATACCACTTTATTGGTATATGGTTTGGTACGCCCTAGGGCTCAAACGTGTATTTGTGCTATTACTGTAGATAACTAACTTATAATTTATGTACTTCGAACTCTAGCCTCATAAAGAGACTAGAGGGGTGTGTTTAGTAATAAATACATATATTTTGAATATATACCTGGTGTGGTCCTCTTTCATTTGGTCACTCAAGAGATTATAGACTGGTAAAACAAGCTGCTTTACATTCCTTCAAGACTTAGCCTGAAGGCTGCTCTCCATAGCTACCACTAGGATAGCTTTCAATAAAGGTTGTCTTTAACCTATCTCCAATAAGGGGTTGTTTGGACTGGTGCAAGGTGCCCACTATAATTAGTGGACAGCATATGCCAGGCCAACTTCTCACATTGGTGTGCAGCGTGTGGGATTCCAGCTTGCTATTGTTTTACCAGATAATCTCAATTGAATTGATCAACTGAAAACCACTAAGGGCACCTAAGGTACATATAAATCAAGCTTAGTAATACAGTAAGTTCTACTGAACTTAGAGTTGTGTGTTAAGGGATAGCACACCCTTTCTACAACTCAAGAGAGTTTAGTAGGCCACACTAGAGTAGGTAGTGCATACACCACACCTCACTAGTAATGTCTTCAAAGCCAGGACCCAGTGAGTCCTTGCCAGAAGCCAGTGGGCTTCTTCCCTCCAAGTATGATAAACTCCCATTCTTGGAATTGAGAGCATTATGCAATACTAGGAAGTTGAAGGCAGGCAAAAGTGCCAGCACCCAACACCTCAGGGAGGTGTTACTAGCTGATGATCTCAGCAGGCCCCTAGGGTCTGAAGGGGTAGGCTAAGAGGGTGGGGCAGAAGATGAGGAAGGGGTCAGGGGTGAAGAAACCCAGGCCCCCCCCCTCTGAAACTGGCCAGGAAAGTGAAAATGACCTTGTCCTGGAAAACCCAATTCCTCCTGTGGAGGAGGAGGAGGGGAGGATCAGACTGACCTCCCTTTGTCCCCCAGGAAGAGTTCTGAGTGTGCCCAGAAGGTCTAGGTCTCCTTCTCAGGAGTCTAACCACTCTGACACCTCAATAGGGACCTCTGTCTCCTCTCATAGGAGGGAATCCTCTCATGAGAGGAGAAAGAGACTGATTCAGTATGAGCAAACTCAGCTTGAACTCAGAAAACAGCAATTGGCTATAGACAGGGAGTCCCTAGATCTCTATAGAGAGAGACAAAAGTTGGGACTAGAGTCCCATGGTGGCAGCAGTTTCCCCAAAGATAGGGAAAGGTCTTATGACCATAGAAACCTGAGCAAGATTGTCCCTCCCCCCAGAGTGGGGATGACATCCACAAATGGATAACTGCTCTAGAGAGGGCCTGTAAAGTACAGAGGGTCCCTCAGGAGCAGTGGGCAGCAATCTTGTGGCTCTCCTTTGCAGACAAAGGTAGAGATAAGCTCCTCACTGTTAGAGAGGAGGATGCTGACAATTACAAAGTCTTGAAGAGTGCCCTGATAGATGGGTTTGGCCTAACCACTGAACAGTATAGGTTGAAGTTCAGAGACACCCAAAGGCTCAGACTCAAGACTGGGTTGATTTTGTAGATTGTGCTACTAAGGCTCTGGAAGGTTGGATACATGGCAACAAGGTGCATGACTTTTTAGGATTGTACAATTTGATTGTGAGGGAGCAGATCCTTAATAATTGTCAAAACCAGCTTTTACACCAGTACCTGGTGGACTCTGATCTGACCTCTCCCCAAGAATTGGGAAAGAAGGCAGACAAATGGGTCAGAACCAGAGTAAAGACTAAGAATCAGGGTGGTGAACAGAAGAAAGATTCTACCAAGTCCCAAGAGAAAGGTGGGGATAAATCTAAGGATAAATCCACTACAGGGCCCCAGAAGTCCTCTTCTGGGGGTGGGTCCCAAACTCCTTCCTCTCCTGAAAAGAAACCCTATTGCCATGTCTGTAAAAGCCTGGACACTGGAAAACTGATCCCAGTTGCCCCAGGATTGGCAATAAAGAAAATGTTCCTCCAACAACTACTACCACCCCTCCTGGTACTACCAGTAGTAATCCTCCAGTTGGGAGTAGTGTACCCAAAAAGTTAGGTGCTTTTGCAAGAGGAACAGAGGTGGGCCCTAGTTTAGACAGGACCCCCCCAACAGACTCCTCTGACTCTGATGGTGGTGTAGGATTTGCCACCTTTACCATGGGTCCCAATGCATTGGGCAGGTACAGACTGGAGCCAATAATTAATGGTCAGAAAGCTATGGCATTTAGGGACACAGGGGCTAGTGTCACCATGGTGGCAGGGAAACTAGTCCCCCCTCACCAGCTTTTACCTGAGTTTAAATACCAGGTAACCAACATTGATGGTGTCAGAACAGATCACCCCATGGCCATGGTCAATCTCAGCTGGGAAGGGGTCACAGGCCCAAAAGAGTGGCAGTGTCCCCAACCTTGCCTGTAGATTGCCTGATGGGCAATGATCTGGAAATCTCAGCCTGGGAAGTTGAACACCAAACCCATCTGAGAATGCTGAGCGTCCCTGTAAAGGTTAGTGGGGCTGTGATGGCCACAGCCCAAGCCCAGGGAAACCTTGGAGAGATGGAGACTGGAAAAATGGCCCACTCTCCCCCAAAAGAGAGCACAAGGGTTGAAGAAAAGTCTTCTTCCCTCCAGAAAGTAGGTAAGGGTCAGCCTCCTCAGGGAACTGACCCTACCCCTAGTGAAGGAACTGCCCCAGAGGTAGTGAGGCCTGGCCCCACCCCTGATGGCAGAGGACCCTTCCAAGGTGGTACCCAGTCTGGAGCAGGTAACCTGCCCTCTCTACCCTGCCTCAGTCAGCCCAGGGCTGCAGAGGTCAGGGAGGTCAGTGGACCCCCCTGGCCCCCTGTCCAGAGGAACCCCCCCATCAGCAGATTAGGGGCACCCAGGCTAGTAGCCCTAGCCAGGTGAAAATTCCTCAACACACTAAGGGATCCCCCATACCTTTGTGTAGGGACCTCCCCCAGAAGGACTCTGTTAGGCAAGGGCAAACCTGGGACCAAAAGGTTCCAAACCTGCCATGTCCCTCCAGTGGTCCATCCAAAGGGACCCAACCCCCAGCTGTAGGCAGCCAAAGGTTGACCCTTAGAGCACAGTGCAACTCAGTCATGGAAAGACAGGCATACATGGTGACCAGTGATCTGAGGAAGCTGAGTCCAACCTTCCCAGGGCCTCACTTCCCTTCTCAGACACCTCACCAGCCTTGTACTTTACCAAAGCACACCACAGGTAGTAATTCCCCATGGTGGAGACCCTCTCATACCCTTAGGGTGAGGGATTGCTTAGTGGACCATAAGATAGGGGACAACCATGCTAGTGCAGGTGCTTCCTTATATGGCCACTTAGTCAATAAAGGCTCAACTGGCCAAGGTTAGCCTTATCTCCTTTCGTTTGGGGGGGGTTATGTAGGAAGGTGGAATCTGACTATATGGTTGCCCCCACTTTTTTCCTGGTGTTTTGCTGGTTTATGACTTAGTTGGACTGGGATCCTGCTATCCAGGGCCCCAGTCTATCTGCTTCCTCTATAAAATGGTTTCCATGTGCCTTAGGCACATCTCTGATTGGGATCTGGAGTGCCCTTATAAGTCCCTAGTATATGGTATACTATGTACCCAGGGCATAGGTACCTCAGAGGCCTACCAGGGGCTGCAGCATGTATTGTGCCACCCCTGGAAGGCCAGCCAAAGGACACCACAGGTCTGCTACTGCAGCCTGGGTAAGGTGGTGCATGCACCCCTTACTGTGATATAGGCTACCTATATCACTACATACATACACACATATAAACCTATAAGTCACTCCTATGGCAGGCCTTATCAATCCTGAAGGCAGAGTGCGTGGTTCCTATGTGAGAGGGTGCCCCTGCATGAGCTGGGCCCCTCTGCAGCTTTCGGAGACCCTTCTCTGATGCTGTTTGTAGTGCAGCCCGACCATATACTCTTAAGCGCATTATAACCTCGCGTTAAATGCTAACTTTGGGATGGCTGCACGGAAACATGTCGTGTTTGGTGTCAAACATCTTGGAATACTACCCCCCGCCAGTTCTGGTGGCGGGGGTAGCATTCCACCCTTCTAGAGGGAGAGACATGTACACACCGGTATACCCAGTACTGACTTTCCAGAGCCCTGGCATCACAAAATGGATGCCGCTGCCACAGACACGAGTCTGGCCTCCTGCTGCTGACTGAAACTCCGGCAGGGGAGGCCTGGACAATAGGTTTCCTGTCCCAGGGAGGTGTAACCACCTCCCCAGACAGGATAGTGTGTATTGGGGCTGGGCGGGAGCACTCTCTGGTGCTTTGAAGTCCTGCACTGGGGGCACATTTGGTGTCCCTGTGCATACCCCAGTTCAAACCGGCTCAGGGGCTTCCAGCCCCTGCTCTGGTGCGAAACTGGACAAAGGGAAAGGGGTGTAATCACCCCTCTGCCCTGACCCTCCCATAGGTGGGGCCACAGAGTATGTCCAACCCCTACCTTAGTATAAGTATGGGACCCCAGTCCTTAGGACTTTAGATTAACCTGGACGAAACTCTGACACAGAATCCTGGACCTTCGACGCTCTACTTCAAGATTAGAGGACTGAAGAATCTCCCTTGGGGTCGAGGAGTGACTCCCCTGCTTGGCAGGCACCAAAGAAGCAATTGTCCAGACTGCATCGCTGAAGCTCCCGTCGGACGCCGAAGTCTTTGCATCACCAGAGGTAGATTTCCAGACTTCCCCAAGGCTGCCCTGAGTCCCCAGCAAAGTTGAGGCCCGTAGCTGTCGTGGGTAACGTGTAACCGTGACCCCTGGACACCGATCGCATTTGCAAGTGCATCCTCTTCTGGATCTCCCACAAAGTCGTGCTTTGGGCTCCGAGTAGCCCCAGCCTCCAGCACCAACTGCACTGAAGATCACTGGCCTCCACTCCACGAGTGTCCTGTGAGCCAGCTCCACGTGCATCGACTCGAGGCTCCTTCGCGTTCGCTAGTCCGTTGGCTAGTAGGCCCTCCCGAAGGCCAATCTTTTTCTGCTTGGGCTCCCTGGTTGCTCCAGGTGTGCCCTGACTTACCTTCACTGAGTGAGTCCCCCAGACCTTGCTGGTCTGCAACATCGTCCTTCTTCCATTTCCACGAGACTTGCCGTTGCCAAGGCTTGTTGGGTCCAATCCAGTCGCCGACACCCCTGCAATCGACAGACGTCGTGGTGCAGCTCGAATCCAGCTCCTGGTCATCGTCGACGCCTCCTGGACCTCGTGGCTGAAGAGTCAAGATGACCGTCAACCTACCTGAAGCACTCGACATCGGTGGGCATCTGCTCATCACCTTCCTGGTCACTGGCTAGTGACCCAGACTCTGTCCCCTCTGCTTTCAGGTTCTTCAGATCTTCGATCCACCTTTGGATCCACCCGAACACTTTCGACTTGGCCGCCAGCAGCACTTTGCAGCAGATCGCCATTGAAAGCGACGAGCTGAAACCCGACCCGAAAGACACCTATGCACCCGGCTCCCTGGGTGAGGTAACTCGAGTACTCCGGTGCTCCCGTGGGTATTGACACTAGAACAGCCTAGTTCTCAAAGGGTTTGCTCCAAGTCCTCCTCTAAGTGTCCCTTTTCTTTTAAATTCAAATCGCGACTTTCCCCATAGAAGTTAACGGCGATTCGCGGCTGTGTTCATACACTGCACGCGTCCCCCATGGGTCCCCTGTGTCACTGCCTTGGGTGGTTCCTTGTGGTCCAAGCACTTCTACAGGCTCTAGGCCTTGTGTCTAGCTCAGTCGTGGTTCTTATACCACTTTATTGGTATATGGTTTGGTACGCCCCTGGGGCTCAAACGTGTATTTGTGCTATTACTGTAGATAACTAACTTATAATTTATGTACTTCGAACTCTAGCCTCATAAAGAGACTAGAGGGGTGTGTTTAGTAATAAATACATATATTTTGAATATATACCTGGTGTGGTCCTCTTTCATTTGGTCACTCAAGAGATTATAGACTGGTAAAACAAGCTGCTTTACATTCCTTCAAGACTTAGCCTGAAGGCTGCTCTCCATAGCTACCACTAGGATAGCTTTCAATAAAGGTTGTCTTTAACCTATCTCCAATAAGGGGTTGTTTGGACTGGTGCAAGGTGCCCACTATAATTAGTGGACAGCATATGCCAGGCCAACTTCTCACAGTCGCATTCCGCATATTCAACATTGTGGCGGGCGGTGCTGTAAGCAGCACCCGCCACAATGTTGAAAATGCATGTTGTGCATTGGCATGCACAACGTGACAGGCATCGCGCGGTGCCTGCCACCTTGTCCATGCCAATGTAGGGGGGTACCATGGGTACCCCCCAAGTGCATCCCCCATCCCCCGGGGGCCTGCAACGGGCCCCCAAAGTGAACTCCGCATGCCTTTCCATGGCGGAGTCTCCGCCATGGAAAGGCATTGAAAATGCCACATGCTAATATGGCGCTGCCTCACCGCCACCATATTATGGGCCTTTTTCGCCCGGTAGGCAATCGGGACGATTGCCTACCGGCGGAAAAGCGGCGGACGGTCTTTCCGTCCGCCGCGGTACCCCCCACCATGCTAATGTGGTGGGGTAAAAGGCCGTCCGGCGGGGTGTTTTGGCGGGCTGATCGCCACCGCCGGTCGGGCGGTGGCGATCCGCCCGCCATGCTAATAGGCCCCTAAGACACCTGCACATGATTCCACCATGAAATCAAACATGTCTTATTGTTCCCGTTATCAAGGTAGGACGCTTTCAGCCTAAAGTGCCACATGCTGGTTCTAAAAGATTAGCAGGCATGAAGTGTGATCTAGTGCAATATGTCAAATAAAAACTTTCCGCATGCTTAAATATCCGGGAAACAGGCTATTTTTTTAATGGTGATTTATAAGGTTGTAGCGAGTTGTTTGGTTTGTAGGGGATAGGTGGGAAGTTAATTAAGTAATAATTAACTATTAATTAATTAATCATTTTTAAGTATGTCATTGATATTAATTTTGTACATTATGTCATATCGATTTTTTTAAATTTTATTTTAGGTTCGGGTTGCTATGTTTGTAGAGGTATGTGGAAAGTTAAGTAAGTAATTAACAAATATAATTCGTTAATATTGTTGTTAATATTTTAATTGATTAATAATTATGTATATTTTGTAATAACTATATATTTTAGTTATATTTTAGGTGTGGGCTGCTGGGTTTGTAAGGGTATAGTGTGGGAAGTTTATTAGGTAATAATTAATTAACAATTAATTAAAACTTGTTAATTAAATATTTAATTGATGATTAATTAAGTAAATTGTGTTATACTTATTTGTTTTAGTTATATTTTAGGTGTGGACTGCTAGGTTTGTATGGTATAGGGTGTGAAGTTATTTAAGTAATAATTATTTTTTATGATAATTAATTATTACATTATTTATTAATTATGTACATTGCTTAATAGTTTTTAATTTTTTAAAATATATTTTTATGTAAATTAATATTGTATATATTAAGAATGTTATTTTGTTTAATAAATTATTAGGGTTTTTTCAAATAAATAATGTGTTTGAAGTTAAGTATTTTCCCTACTGTAGCACAGACTGGAGTGTGAAAAGTAAATCTTACTCCTCAGAATTCCAACACTTTCCCTACTGTAGTTGGAATAGTAAATCTTACTCCCCAGATCCCTTCGTTTTCCCTACTGTTGTACAGACTGGAGTGGGAATAGTAAATTTAACCCCTCCGAAGTCCACTGCTTTCACTACTTTTGTACAGACTGGCATGGGAATAGTAAATCTAACCCTTCTAAAGTCTAATGCTATCCCTACTGCTGCGTAGACTGGAGTGGGAATAGTAAATCTTACCCCTCCAAACACCAACACTTTCCCTGCTGTTGCTCAGACTGTTGTGGGAATAGTAAATCTTACCTTTTCAAAATCCTACGCTTTTCCTACTGTTGCATAGACTGGAGTGGGAATAGTAAATTTAAGCCCTCCAAAGTCCAACACTTTCCCTACAGTAGCACAGACTGGAGTGGGAATAGTTAATCTTACACCTCTAAAGTTATCCCTACTGTTGTATAGACTGGAGAGGGAATAGTAAATTTATTCCCTCTCAAGTCCAACTCTTTCCCTACAGTTGTAAAGACTGGCGTGAGAATTGTAAATCCTCCCCCTCCTAAATCCAACACTTTCTCTACTGTTGCACAGACTGGAGTGGGAATAGTAAATTCAACCCTCTGAAGTCCAACGCTTTCTGCACTGTTGAATAGACTGGAGTGGGAATAGTAAATCTTCCCCCATCCAAAGTTAAAAACGTTCCCTATTGTTGCACAGACTGGAGTGGAAATAGTACATTTTACCCCTCCAAAGTCCAGCGCTTTCCCTACTGTTGTACAGACTAGTATGGGAATAGTAAATGTAACCCTTCTGAAGTCTAATGCTATCTATGCTGTATGCTGTTGCATAGACTGGAGTGGGAATAGTAAATTTAAGCCCTCCAAAGTCCAACACTTTCCCTACTGTAGCACAGACTGGAGTGGGAATAGTAAATCTTACCCCTCTGAAGCTATCCCTACTGTTGTACAGACTGGAGCGGAAACAGTAAATTTAATCCCTCTCAAATCCATCACTTTCCCTACTGTTGTAAAGACTGGCATGGGAATAGTAAATCTGCCACCCTCCGAACTCCAACGCTTTCTCTACTGTTGCACAGACTGGCGTGGGAATAGTAAATTTAACTACATCGAAGTCCAGCACATTTCCTACTGTAGCACGGTGTGGAGTGGGACTAGTAAATCTTCCCCTCCGAAGTCCATTGCTTTCCCTACAGTTGTATGACAGAAGCAGATACTCTTGTCACCCAAATACCTTTACCCACCTTAAACACTAAAAATACCCTTGCCGTCCAAAAACCCAAATCTGGTCTCCCGCCTTTGTTAGGTCAAGCCTGAGCCAGCGCACAAGCGCTGCTCTGGCGATGATCTGTTGTAGTTCAGTACGGGAGAGAAGCCCCGCCCACTCTCCCGCCCTTATTTTTCATTGACTTGTGTCTTTGTACTTTGTAAATGCTGGCGTCTGATTCCCTAATAGGCTTATTAGTCCCTCCTTAGTGACGTTAATGTCATCGTTTGTAACCTCCCATGGCTACTGGCCCCTTTACTTGGTTGTTGCACCAGACGTGTACTATTTCCTTTATACAGTTTTTCCTATGTTAGGCACAACGACGTGCTTCCGACGTCGCTGCCGCTCGTCAGTGCTTGTTTTATTTTCAGCACCGCTCTGTACGCACTAGGCGGGCGCCTAGAGTATTCGCAGCGCTTCTTCTCAGCAAAGGGCCTCTTCAGACGTCCTGCAGACTGCATAATATTCTCAAGAATAAAAGCAGTTCAGCTTCACACTTCCCGCTCTTTATTTTCAGCACCTCTCTGTATGCACTAGGCTGGTGCCTAGAGTATTTGCAGCACTTCTTCTCAGCAAAGCGCCTCTTTGGACAGCCTGCAGACCGCATAATAGTCTCAAGAATAAAAGCAGTACAGCTTCACACTTCCCGCTCAGGCATGTTCCTATAAAGATGATGCACGACCTAGGACGTGACTTGACAGGACTTGCTGGCTGGCTCAGTCACATGATGTTGAGTCGCTGCTAAGGTAAATTTCTCTAACTGGCCGAGTCCCTGCTAAGCTTCTCTCCTTTGCTTCTCTCTTTACTGAAGTTTGTGAAGACACGAAGGATCAGGAAAGGCACTGGGATCTCCTGTCCGGATGCGTGGGTTAAGCGTAGGTTTGGGAGCCTCCCGCCTGGTTCGGGCTGAGTAGAGTGTACGAGAGACATTGTAAGAGAGGAATCAGTATAATAGCCCGTCATACATGCCGGTTTCTGGGCAGAGCTACCGTCTTAACAGAACCATGTGTCCGTTCATTGGAGATAAGCCATGCTATTGCCAATAGTTTGTTTATTGTGGACGAAAGCAGCCAAAATCACAAGTTCCAGTACCTGCCTGTAGCCCCCCCACACCGCCGCCTACAACAGCAGGGATCTCGGGATCTACAGAAAGATGGCTTCGCTGACTGTCGGGGTTGGTACCGGGATCGTACCTGCATCTTGACATGTGCCCATGATGCCCCTTCGTGCCCGGGGCTGACTTAACTCCCTGAATGACCGGCCGCCCCAGGGCATTTCTCTGGAACCCGTCTTCGCTGTCAGTGGACTAGCCCCCCTCCCAGAATGGCACGATCAAGGCTTTGCAGCAGTGGTGCCACCAGCAGTTGCAGGGGTACCCAGATGTGAACATCACCAACATGACGACATCTTTCCGGGATGGCCCGGCGTTCTGTGCCATTATGCACAAGCACAGACCTGACCTCAGGTGAGTAGCACGTCTAGGGTGCTGTCAAAGCCACTTGGGCACCCTTTGTACTTTTACAAACAACTCTTTTTAGGTCAAGTCTAGCGGCAGCGCGCATGCGCTGCTCGCTCTGCGATACTGCTGTACTAGAGTATGGGAGAGAAGCCGTGCCCACTCTCCTCCCATATTTTTCATTGGTTTGTGTCATTGTTTTTCGTAAATGCTGCCGTCGGATTCGGTAATAGGCTTGTTAGTCCCTCCTTAGTACGGTCTTGTCTTCATTTGTAACCTCCCATGGTGACTGGCCCCTTTACTTCAGTTGTTACACGGGGCCTGTTATTTAGTCTGTAGGCACTATTTACTTCATTGAGTTTCTCTTACTGCAGGCCGGACATGCGCTGCCTCAGCTGAAACCGCTTGTATTTTTTTAAGCAGATTGGCCACCGCAGTAACACGGGCGCCTGCTTTCAATCACTTTCACCCGGCATTATCTCGTGTCTGTTTCAACCCCCCCACCCCCAAGTAAAATGGATTTAGAAATGATTAGCGAAAGTCATGTGAATTCCAGGTAGGACATAATCCTGTGCTAATGGGCTGAAGCTGACAACAGCACATCTGTGTTACATGTCATCTGTACTAAAGCTACCTGACCGGTTGTTTTCAAAAGCCTGTTTTATTAACAACAACACCACCACCAATACCACCACCACCATCAATACCACCACCTCCACCAATACCACCACCACCAATAATACCACCACCAATACCACCACCACCGCCACCACCACCACAAATACCACCACCACCAATACAAATACCACCAATACCAATACCACCACCTCAGCGCCTCTCGCTCACTAGTAATAGCAGGGGCACTGTACGTGGCCGGAGCTGCAGCCGAGACCATCCCTCCCTCCCTCCATGCCTTCCATTAAGCACAACCCGCCCTGCACCAGGAGGTGAAGTCAGGGCCCTACTACAGCTGGAGTGTTTTTTATTAGGCCAAAGATAGCAATGACATTACGCAATACCACACTGCACAATCAAATCACGGAGAGGGCAGGAACTAACCCCCCCTCCCACTCTTCCTCCTGAGTGACAACAGTGTAATCACAGAGCGAAAGGTGTAGGAGCACTTTGTTAGTGTTTATAGCTCGGATCATGTGTAACACTTTGTGTCTGTGTAATTTACAACACTCACACATCTTCTTCACTGCACTATTTATCACTACTTTGAAGACGTCGCAGGCTGGTCTCTTCCTCTGATATTTACAATCTAACAAGCGGTCGAGAAGGCCCTTTATTGCAATGCAATAGGTCTCGCATTTGCGAGAGTTTAAGCTATTAGTATTGTAAATGACAATGCCTTTATTTATGTTTTAAAACCCAAAACATAAATAAAAGGCATTGTCATTTACAATGCCAATAGCTCAAACTTGTGTAAATGCGAGACCTATTGCATTGCAAATGCTTGTTTTTAATGTAGCTCCCAAGTGGGCTAGGTCCACTTGGGACTTAACTGATGTCCCTGCAATGCACTGCTTATGAGCTCACATATTGCATCACTCATACCATGGTCAGTGACATCACTAATGACATCGCTGATGACATCTCAAATGACATCACTGATGCTATCACTGATGTCATCATCCATAGAACCACTCACACATCCACCCACACCCCACACTACCTCACACCCACTGACCTACCCATACAACCACTCGCACACCCACATACTCATCCACAGAGCAGCTCACCCACCCACCCACACACTCAGCCACTCACTTACCAAGACACCTACTCCCTCACCATACACCGCCTCACACAGACACCCACTGACCCATGCACTCACACAGCCACTCACTCACCTATACAGCTACTCCCACTCCCACTTATTCCCCCATGCAGCTACTCATACATCCAGTCATATATATATATAAGCACTTCCAAGAGACATCCAATTTTTCAGAGAAAATACGTGCACTTCAGCAATGTGCAATTAGCAGGTTATTCCACGATAACCAGATCCCATATCAGCATACAGGATGATAACACCCATCGCGTTTTGGCATTCCCAGACACCTTGCTCACGGGTGTTCAGCTGTTTGTTTCCACAATAATTTTAACATCAAGTGACAACAATGTGACAATCAAAGAAGGACAAGAGTGATTCAACAAAAATAGAACATAACGTGGTGGCCATTTTGAAGTTCCACATCTTTGTAACCATAGATTGCAATATCAATGATAAGTGCTTACATTGTGGTGTAAAATTAATGTCAAAACATCTTGCAAACCTAAAACATAAATATAAACGTATGCCTCATGAAATGCAATGTTGAGAGATAATCACATCACATGAACAAAAAAGCCACTAGGTAAGCTCAGCGTGATACATGTTAGTACCAATCGTCTTCTTTTTAAATGGATGTCTCGGTAAATGTAAATGGGCACTATATGCTAAGTTAGCAATTTGACATATTCGGCACAATATTCCACTGACCAAGGGCAAATGTCATGGAGTTACATACTGGGAACTGGTAAGCTCCTGTATCCTGTGCCTAAAGTACATAGGTCCATGTAATTCACATCTCATATGGCCCATGTGGGCTACTTGTGGGCACAGTATAGTTAATATTTTGCTGTGGTTCGCGTAACTATGGCAATGTTATATGTATATTCACAGAAAAAAATAAAGGTTACAGGGACGTTATAGTAAGGCTCAGATTTTATAGGCACAAAACTATAGAAATTCAGCAGTTATAGTTACCTGAACTAACTATAACTTACACCCCTGCAATGCACTGTATATGATCTCCCATATTACATCACTCATGACATGGTCAGTGACATCATTGATGACATCACTGATAACATCTTAAATGACATCGCTGATGACATCACTGATAACATCATCCATTGAGTGTGTTTCGTAAACTGAAACATATATATACGGAGCTATTGCATAAGTTAAATCAGTATTGTTTTCGTACTACTAATGTCTATTATTATTTCTAACATATGTTATCGGAGTGCCTGTGTGACTGTTTGTATCAGGGTGTGAGTACTTGTGCGGGTATGTCGGTGGGTGTTTGAGTGGCCGTATTAGTCTATGAATAGGTGTGAGAGTGGATTTCTGGGTGTGTGAGTGGCTATGTGAACGGTTGTATGTGTGTTTTAGTGGGTTTGTGAGTGGTTGTGTGATTGGCTGTGTTGGTGGCTATATGGGTTTGTGAGCAGGTGTGTCAGGGTTTGTGTGGGTGTGTGAGTGGTTGCGTGGGTGTGTGAGTGGTTGTATGGGTTTGTGAGTGGGAGTGGGAGTAATTATATGTGTGTGTGAGTGGGTGTGTGAGTAGTTGTGTGGGTGTGTGAGTGGGTGTATGAGTGGGTGTGAGAGTGGGAGTGTGTGTGGTTCTATGGGTCTATAAGTGGGTGTGTGAGTGTTTGTATGGGTGTGTTAGTGAGTGAGTGGTTGTATGGGTCTATCAGTGGGTGTGTGAGTGGTTGGGTTGTTGTGTGAGTATATGTGTGAGTGGTTGTGTTGGTGTCTGAGTTGGTGTATGGGTATGTGAGTACTTGTATGGGTGTGTGTGTTGGTGTGTGAGTAGTTGTGTGGGTGTGTGAGTGGTTGTGTGGATGATGTCATCAGCGATGTCACTGACCACGTCATGAGGGAAGTAATATATGAGGACATAAGCAGTGCATTGTGGGGGCATAAGTTACAGTTAGCTCAGGCCACTAAAACTGCTGAATTTCTATGGTTTTGTGCATGTAGAATCTGAGTCTAACTATAACGATCCTGTAACCTTTCCTTTTTTCAATGAATTCCCAGGTTTTTTTTTGTATAAATTGCAGTGCGATTTCATCTACAGATTTAATCTAGTAATGTACTTTTTTGCAACTATAGTTAGTGTACACTTTAAAAGTTAAAAAAATGATTGAAGATATTGTAAATTACTTACTGTTTTTGTAAATCCAATAAAACAAGATCTTTTTATTTAAATTATTTGATGGGTCAGTGGATCTTCTGTGGTACCCAAAAAAGGACGTGACTACGGGTGCTCTAAGGTTTATAATTCTGGTCACGTTATCAAAACAAACCTACAGTTCCGGAATTGCAGTTTTGTCGAAATCTGTAAAAAGTAATATATCATATTTTCGCTACTTCGATTTTAGTAATGATATAAGTATAAATATTCTTACATAAATATGTGTAACCCTCTGTGTGCTTTTAAAGATAGTTACTTTTATTATGAATGTGACAAAATTGTGAATCTACTGACTGAATCCGTAGACTCGCTCGATGATAAACACAAACCTTGCCTTCTGATTGGGTGCACTAAGACCCAACCAATGCACATGGAAAACCACACCCTAAATCACTCATTTGCCTTTGAGCCTTCTATACAGAGGATTGAGAAGCAGTGCTAATGTGGTTTCATTTACTTTTGTCGAGAAGAACTTAGGGGCACATGCATCAAGATTTTTACCAGTCGCAAACAGGCCGATTCGCAGAATCGGCCCATTTGCGACCGGTAAAAAGCCAATTCCGATGCATCAAACCTCAATGCATTTGCAAAATAGGTAATCACAATTTTTGCGATGACCTATTTAATGAATGCATTTAGGGAATCGCAATTTGTGATTCACTAAATGCAATGCATGAAGCATTTTAAAAATGCGACTTTGCATTAAGGATTTGCAAATTACCATCAACTTCAAGTTGATGGTAATTTACAAATCCTTTGAAAAATGCACAAAATTGCATTTTTCAAAGTGCCATGTGGCGCATACACATGCCCTTAGTGCCACATGTGCACATTTACCTTTTTTGGGGGTGCATCAGGGGGGCCTTAGGCCCCCTAGCACCCTTGCAATTGCATTCGCAATTTGCGATTACCTATTTGGTAATCGCAAATTGCAAATGCTTTCCCATTCATTCCTATGGGCATTTAGGCAATTTGCGATTCGCTATTAGGGAATGTGTAGGAATCGCTATTTATTTTGCGGTTCCTACATGCATAAGGAATTGCAACTCCTAAATAGCGATTCCTTAAAAATTATCTTGATGCATGTGCCCCTTAGAATGGCTACAGGTGTGTTTTCTGACCAGCAAGGAGAGCCTAATCCTGTTATAGATTATGGGCCCGATTCTGATGCAGGTTGGAAAAGCTTCCCGACCGAGGGCCTGATTCTGATGCGGTTAGGAAGGCCTCCTAACGGCATTTGCTCCTTCCAAATCGGATCGGGAACGTGTCTTCCCGACCGAGGGCCCAATTCTGATGCGGTTAGGAACAAATGTTCCCATTGAAGTCAATGGGAGTTCAACCAAATCGTATCTGGAAGCATCCGGATGCATCCTACTCCGCCGGTCGGACTTTCCCGATCCGAGTGGGTCGGACACCATTTCCCAACCGATTCGGTCGGGAAGCTTTTCCAACCCGCATCAGAATCGGCCCCTATGTGTGGATGATGAGGAACAGTTGTGACCTGCAAGAATAGAGAGTGATGTTTGGAAGCATTTTACTATACCATCAGGGGAGAAAAAAGTAAATGCTAAATTTGTGCAGTGTAATGTTTGCGGACAGCAACTATAGAGAGGGACGAATTCCAAGTGGAAGGACCTCAAAGTTATACATGAATGAGTGTATAATCGGATGATGCAGGAGAAGGCACATGGAGCAGGAGGACAGTTATCATCTTCAGGAGCTTTGGGGGAACCATCAACACTGGAAGTAATCACTGTTCCAGCTTTGTGTGAGCAGTTAAGTGTGATGGTTACTCACTGTAGCAAATGCTTCATGCCCATGAGTGTAAAGATGTCGTTCGTGGCTGCATACCTGGATGTAGTTAAAAATCACTGCTGTTAATTGTTTTTTTGCACCCCATTGAACTTTCATGTTTTTGAGAGTCTGAAGCTGTGTGCTTCTTTCCAGGTGCTGTCACCTAACCCTATTTACTACCATATTTATTTTTGTTCCTAATTAAAAAAACATATTAAACTGTTGGAAAAAGTTTTTTTTAAATGTTTCTTTTTAGAACCATCCCATCTGGTCAAAGAAAGAGCTTATTACATACTTCATGTTTTTGTGTATTTGTCTATTCAAGTGTGTGAGTGGTTGTGTGGGTGTCTAAGTGGGCATGTGAGTGTGTGAGTCGGTGTGTGGGTGGTATTGTGGGTCTGTGAGTGGGTGTATGGGTGAGTGAGTGGCTGTGTCAGAGGCTGTATGGGTGAGTGAGTGGCTGTGTTAGAGCCTGTAGGCATGAGTAAGTGGGTGTGTGAGTGACTGTATGGGTAAGTGAGTGGGTGTGCGAGTGACTGTATGGGTAATTGAGTGGCTATGTGAGGGGCTGTATGGGTGAGTGAGTAGTTGTATGAGTGGCTGTATGGGTAAGTGAGTGGGTGTATGAGTTGGTGCATGGGCGAGTGAATGACTGTGTAAGTGTCTGCATGGATCTGTCCCTGGGTGTGTCAATGCGTGTCTTACCTGATCTAACTTTAACTTACGCCCCTGCAATGCACTGCTTATAACCTCATATAATACATCACTCATGGCATGGTCAGTGACATCACTGATGACATTTATTCATTTATTTAAGTATTTATATAGCGCACTGCTACCCGAGGGCGTCTAGGCGCTTGCAGAATAGACCACATAGAATACGCTAGATGTTATATTTCCAGTCCTTGGGCAGAGTTACAGAGTAAAGAGCCATGTCTTAAGTCCCTTCCTAAGGGACAATAGATCAGAAGCATTCTTTAAATAGAATGGTAGCTTAATCCACCATCTTGTAGTAATACTGAAGAAACTTTTACCACCCCATCTCTGAAGACGGAAAGTAGGCTCTGTTACCAGCTTCAGTGAGGTCGACCGAAGTGTACGTGCAGGGATATGCCATTTGAAGCGCTTTATCAGGTAACTAGGGCCTGAATTTTGTAATGCTTTAAAGGCAATGCATAAGGCTTTGAACCTTATGCGCTTCCCATAGATAGCCACATTCGAAAAATGTTTTTTTAGAACCAGTCCATCTGCTCAAAGAAAGAGCTAACTGTGTTTGTTAGTTTTTGTATGTGTATATGTTTTGCAATGTCATCTACAATGCTAAAATGGTAATGAATGTGCAAGTGAGTGTATGGGTATGATAGTGAGTGTGTCAGTGGCTGTATCAGTGCATGAGTGGGTTTGTGAATGGCTGCATCGGTGTGTGACTGGGTGTGTAAGTGGCTTTATCAGTGTATGGGTGTGTATGTGAGTGGCTGTAGGAGTGTGTGAGTGAGTGTGTGAATGGCTGTATGGGTATATGAGTTTATGTAAGTAGGTGTTTGCATGTGTAAATGGGTGTGTGACTGTATGGTATTTTTAGTGGGTATGTGAGTGTATGTGTGGGTGTGTCAGTACATACATGTGTGAATGACTATATGTGTGTGGGTTTATATATGATTACCTGTATGGGTGTGTTTGTGATTGATAAGTTCAATTAGTAATATACATTATTATAACTTTACAAATACATTTTATTAACAGATTACAATACATTTTAAACGTATTTAACTATTTACAAATACAGGAACACACACACACCTTACCTTCTGATTGGTTAGACTAAGACCCCAATGATCATTTTCATGGCATGCCAACATGGCACAAAGGAGTACTTGTATCGTTCTTAGGGTGAGCTGAACTGTATCTTGTGAAATTTAGGAGCACCAATTTATTTTCAAACCTCAGTTCTGCAGAGTGTCCATGGGGTCACTCACATCAGTTTTTAAGAAAACAAACTAACATTTAAAGCTTCAAATTCAAGAGACCAGGAGAACTTAAAAGGAGAGTTGTGTATTTCCCAACTTTGTGCTGTGTAACATCAGCGGCAAGCAATTATCAAGAGACACTGGTGAAAAGTATTCTCAAAAGACAAGTTCTATGTGGGAACATTTTAAAACCATCCATGAAAGGACATACAATTGCTTTGTGCGTGAGAAGGCAAGTGGAGGAGAACCACACTCACCATCTGCAGTAGTCTTGGGGGAACTGTCAAATGTTTAAGAAATAACAGTACCAGCTTACTGCAATTAGTTATCTGAGATGGTAGCATTATACAATTTAAACCAAACAATTAACAAATAAACATAACATAACTTATGTAACTATTGATAAATATACTTTTGTGCACAAGTACTTCAGATAGATGCAGGTATGTGTTTAGACCAGCCAGGACAACCTAACACTGTACTGGATGAGGAGGAAGAGATGCCACCTGCAAAAAAAGGAGTAATGTTTGGAAACAATTCAGTATTCCTCCATGTGAGAAAAAAGGTTAGTGCCAAGTTTTTCCAGTGCAATGTCTGCAGCAAGCAATTATCGAGACACACGGTGAAGAAATATTCCCATGAGACAAGTTCCATGTAGAAGCAGATCAAAATTATCCATAAAAACATGTATCATCGCATGATGCAGGAGAAGGCAGGTGCAGCAGGACAACAATCATTATCTGTAGTAGACTTAGGAGAATAATTATAACTGGCTGTCATAACTGTTCCAGCTGTCTGCGACAATTTATCTGAGATGATCACTCACTGTGGCAAATGCCAGATGGCCATGGCTGTAAAAATGTTGTTCATAGCTGCATGCCTTGATACAATGAAGAATCACTGTTGTTAATTATTATTTTTTGCTCCCCAATTGAACCTTCACGTTTTTCACAGTCTGAAGCCAGTTCCTACTTCCAAGTTGTCTTTGATTAAAAAATAAACAAAAAAATATATAAAACTATTAGAAAAACCTTCTTAAAAAACAACAGTACTTTTTACAACCATTTGATCTGATCAAAGAAAGATCTAAATACATGATTTATGTATATGTTCAATTCTCTGTTTAAGTGTTTATGAGTTTTGTATGTGTATATCTCACACACCCCACATAAGTAAAATAAAATAGTACATATGAGTACTTTAATATTCTCAAAAGGGAATAAACCTATAAAGTGTTAAAGAACATTCTAGCAAATGTTTTCCAATCTCATCTACAATACTAAAATAGAAATGAATGTACAAGTGAGTGTATGGGTGTGTAAGTGAGTATGTAAGTAGGTGCATCAGTGTATGATTCGGTGTGTAAGTGGATGTATGTTTTTCTAAATAGGTATGTGAGCGGCTGTATAGGTGGGTGTCTAGCTGTATAACTAGGCATATGGGACTGTAAGTGCATCTGTAAGTGGTGGAAACTTAAAAGTACATGTGTTACCTTTTACCTAAACAGCACACTGCCCTTTGGGCTACCTAGGGCCTACCTTAGGGTGACTTATGTGTAATAAAAGGATAGTTTAAGGCTTGGCAAGGGTTTTAAATGCCAAGTCGACATAGCAGTACAACAGCATACACAGTCTCAGCAGTGGTATGCCTCAGACAGGTTTAAAGGGCTACATGTATGCATGGCTAGAGTCGCAGGCCCACTACTACTATTTAATTTACAGGCCCTGGGCACAGGTAGTGCACTCTATGAGAGCTTTACAGATACATTAAATATCCTAATTGTGGTTAAGTCAATCAGACCAGGTTTAGTGGAAAAGCACATACACTTTGCCAATATCTAGCAGTGGTAAATTGTTCAGATTCATAAGGCAAACTGGGTGTCTCAGTGTGTGACTGAGCATCTAAGTGACTGCATGGGTGTTCAAATGGATATGTAAGTAGCTGTATAGATTACTAACTGCCTGTGCTAGTCAGTGTTTGGCTTTGTAACTGTGTGTGCAAGGGTATCTGTTAGTGGTGGATGCATACGTGCTGTGTGGGTGTGTGAATGTATGTGTAAGTGCTTCTGTAACACTGGGTATGTGAGTGGCTACATAGCTTTGTAAATAGGTATGTGAGTAGCTATATGGGTGGGAGACTGGATATATAACTGGGTGTATAGGTGTCTAAGTACATGTGTAACTGACTGTCTCAGTGCTGGGTACATAAATGGCTGTACTTGTGTGTGAGTGGGTGTGACAGTACCTGTATGAGTGTATAAATAGGTAAGTGTATGTATAGGTGAGTAAATGGGTGTGTGAATGATTTTATGAGTGTGTGACTGAGTGTGGCAGTCACTGTCTGGCTATATGAGTGGTGGGTACATAAGTGCTTTTGCGGGAGTGTAACTGGGTGTGTAAGTGCCTAACTGACTCTGTAAGGAAGTGGAAATTACATACTATAAACATGCACCCACATCTAATTCCAAACACATTCATCCCTCCTGGCTTAATAAAATTACAATATTTTCAGTATACCAATTCATTTTTCTCCTTTCCTGCTCACTCTATTTTTAGTTAATGTTCTCATCTAAGCTCCCTTCTATTTTGCCTTCTAGTATAGTGTCTAGAAGCTACACATTTTCTTTCAGCTTATATACCCTCACATTTTTTTAAATATACTTTTTTATATTACAACCTAATTAACATACCTGTAATAGCTCTTTGATGTTCTCCAACTTTAATTTCTTTGTATGATAGCATCTGTTTTCATTTGAAATCTCAAATAAGAACTATGGCAATCCTTCTCCACTCTCAGTACAAAAGCAGCTAAAATGGCTCCCCTTCCCCATGTGCTCTTACTTATACTCCTGTAGTTAACAAATCACAGGCTTCCTTTCATCTTTCATTTTTTTATACCGCTTCTAA
The DNA here is from genome assembly GCA_963921515.1 of Calotriton arnoldi. Lineage (NCBI taxonomy): Eukaryota > Metazoa > Chordata > Amphibia > Caudata > Salamandridae > Calotriton > Calotriton arnoldi. Next base: position 920,891 of record CAWUFW010000355.1, on the reverse strand, counting down.
ATGGTCAGTATTTTTTTTTAACCCTTTCCATGTTTCCTGTGAAGAAGCCCAATTTGGTTGTATTTTTTTTCCAGATCCACCACTGTGCTCAGTGCGGCCATCTGTGTAACGTTGCGATTCCAGTTTCAAGCATATCCCTAACATTATAACTTTTAAATATTTTTTCTAAACCAATCACAGATCTAGTTACTTTTTTCTCCAAATTACTACCTAGTTCTAATCCCATGCACATCCACACGGTCCAATCAAATATGTTCTTTTATATTCTAATTGCTGTCCTCCCTTTTAGCTCCCTTCCATCTTCAGAACTGCCTCATTCTACTGCAGCGTCATTATACTGCAGCCTTCACATATGTACTATGTTATATGGTATTTGTAAAGCGCAACTTTCACTCCGAGGAGCATCATGGCGCTGAGCAAGTCGCTAACAGACAGGATGGCTGAGACTAGGAAAGAGAATTTAGATAAGTGCTTTGCATAGCACATCAGGGGCCATAAAAATCCACGTTTTCAGAGCTGTCCTGAAAAGAGTTTCTGATTGGATGAAACGTAGGTGGTTAGGCAGTTGGTTCCAGGCTTTGGTCCCTAGAACTGCAATTGATTTCCCCCCTTTTGAGACGTATCTGAAAACAGGGGGTTTTAGTAGGTTAGCGTTCGAAGATCTGAGGGTACGGCATGGCAGATAGCGTATAAACCGAGGCCGAAGATAGTGAGGGCCGGAGGAATGAAAGATTCGGAAGGTAATTATCAGGATCTTGAACAAGATTCTTTTATGGATGGGTAGCCAATGCAAAGCCTTTAGTGCGGCGGATGCTGATGAGTTCTGGGCCATTTTAGGACTAGTCAGGCTGCAGCGTGCTGTACCATCTATAGCTTGTGTAAGACCGACTTATTGGCTCCTGCATAGAGGCTGTTGCAATAGTCCAATCTGGAAGTGATTAAGGCCACTGCAACTGCCATACAAGGAAGTAGGTCAAAGAACTTTTTAAGTGACTTTATTAGATGGAAACAGGTTCCAGCTACTGCTAGGGATTGATGGTGAAAGGATAGTGCTGAGTCGAATTTGACCTCCAGATTTCTTGCTACTGTTACTGTATTAGGGGCGGGGGGGTGGAATATCAGAGGGCCACCATAGGCTAGGGGAAAAGATGTTCTCTTTCCCTAGTGGCATAATTTCAGTTTTTTCGGAGTTGCATTTTAAGTGGTTTGTTTTCATCCAGCGAAAGACAGCTGTAAGACATTGTCGGAGATTTTCCTCCGCCAGTGTGGTATTTTTATCTAAGACTAAGATTAGCTGCATATCGTCCACGTAGGAGATAGTCACGATGTTAAAGGATGACATCAGACTAATCAGGGGGGACATATAGACATTAAAGAGTGCTGGACTGAGGATAGTCCCTTGTGGTACCCCGGAAAGCAGAGGTTTTCTGCTGACTGATAGTTTCCAAGAGTGATGACTTGTCTTCTGTTTTGTAGAAATGATTTAAGCCAGGCCAGGGCAAGATGAGAAATACCACATAATGCGAGACGGTCCAGGAGGATGACAGGTGAAACCGTGTCAAAAGCAGCTGATAAGTCTAATAAGACCAGCACAGCATTTTTCCCCTGGTCTAAAGCAGCTTTCAGGGATTCAGCGGTGTATAGGAGGGCTGATTCTGTAGAGTGTTGAGGCCTGAAACCTGATTGGTTGGGGTGTAAGATGTTGGCTCCTTCCAGATAGGTCACTAGTTGAGAGTTAACTAATGTTTCGGTTATCTTACTAAGACATCGGTGTAGAGAGATAGGTCGAAGATTGGTAAGGGTGGTGGGATCAGCAAGTTGTTTCTTTTGGAGAGGCTTGACGGCAGCAAGTTTCCATTCATTGGGGACTTCAGCTAGTAGTAGAGAGGCATTTATTATTTTATTAAGAACTGAGTTAACAGTATCTATAATAGCATATAAAATTAAAGGGGGACAGGGGTCAAAAGTGGAGCCTGATTTCACTGCAAGAATAGGCTGACGGGATTGTTCTAGGCTAATAGCTTGGAAAGCTCTAAGTGATGGTCTATTAATATCTATATCTAGATCGGCAGGTGGAGTAACATGCGAAACAGAGGGTGCAGGAAAATCTTGTTGCAGTGACTGAACTTTTTGTTCGAAGTAGTCAGCTATGCAATCGCAAAGAGACTGTGATGGGGGAATATCTTGTTTCAGGGATGTGGGATTGGTAAAAGAGTTAACTATCTTAAAGATAGTTTTTTGATTTGCCTTGGCCAGTTTAAGCATCTCAGTAAAATAAGATTTCTTAGTGACCTTGATTTGTTGATGATAGTTTTTAAGGGCAATTTTAAACCTGATTAGGTCTTCCTGTTTATATTTTTGTCGCCATCTGCGTTCCAGGGTCCTGCAGTGGCTGTGTGATTCTTTCAGGTTTTGGGTGTACCATGGGGTGGAGGGTTTTTTAAACAGTCAGTTGTTCTTTGGGGCAGGAGGGGCAAGATGGTCCTTCAAGGTGGTCATCCATTGTGTGAAACGTTGGTTGTCTACAGCTGGATCTCCCGACAGCATGGGCCTACAAATTGCGGCTTCAAGTTTGAGGTTGGAAACGGCTGCCATATCATTCCATCTAGGCCTGACGTTTTGGGAGATGGGGATGTGGCTCTTCAATTTTTTCACCTGCTGATATCTAATTTCTAGAGGAATAAACTTGTGGTCGGACCAGGTTAAACTGACTGGGGTCTTGACTGTAAGGGTCGTAAGATTAGAGCAGATACTGTCCAAGGTGTGGCCTGCGTTATGAGTGGGGGTGGATACCTGCTGGTCAAGGCCAAGCGAATCAAGGATTTCTAGGAAGTTCACTGCAGCTGGGTCACTTTGTACACCTAGGTGGAAGTTAAAGTCTCCTAATAAAGGTAAAATGAGCAAATCTAAGAATAAGTGAGCTTGCGGTGTCTCCAATGCTATCCAGAAAATGTTTGAAAGGGCCTGGAGGGCGGTAAAGCAGAGCCCCTGAGAAGGCGAAGGAGTCTTCTAATTGAAAGCAGAAGCCAATGCTTTCTGCACCTTTGAGGTCGGACGTTTCAAACACTGAACATTTAAGAGTGTTACAGTAAATAATCGCTAGCCCTCCTCCTCTTTGTTCTGGTCTATCCTGTCTATGAATAAGATAGCCAGGGGGTAATGCACAGACGGTATCTGGGTTACAACAGGCTTTAAGCCTGGTTTCTGTTATAAAGAGGCAATCTAGGTTGTAATCTAAAATGAGATCGTGGATGCTTTGGGCATTTTTACATAATGAGCGGGCATTTATGAGGCCTCCTCGTAAGTGGGTGGCATTAGGGTTATTTCCCACTGGTGTATTTTGTGGGGTACTGAAAACTGTTTTGCAATTTTTACAGCAGATGGGGCCCTTCCATTTGGTGACATCAAGGGGGTTTTTACAAATGTGAGGATTGCTGTTGAAAGCCAGAAGAGAGTCTCTAGAAAAATACCTGCCTGAAGGAAATTGGGCAGCGTTTCTGGTGCTGGTCGCGTTCTGGATGCGGAGGGTGCAGACGGGCTTGCCTTTGGCGGGCCTTCAGTGTGCCGGCGGCGCACCCGCTGCGCACGTCCGCTGCGCGTCGGCGCCATCCTCCCCTTAAGTATGTGGAGGCAGAAGGACTCGGGGGAAGACTAGAATGTCTCCCTTCTAAAAATGGCCGCAGTGAAAAGGCAAACCGGAAGTGGGAAAGTCTGAAGCCAGTCCTCCCTCCACTCAATCAGCCAGGTAGCTGCGGTGGACCGGTGAGAAATGGCAGGAGGAAGACAGAGAAAGCCGGGACGGGGTGAGTTACAAAAGAAGGCAGCAAATTGTAGGTGCATAAAATTCTAAAGATAAAAACAATTTATTAAAACGAAACGGTATTAAAAATAGCAGCATAAACTAGAATTAGCGCTAAATGCGGTAGGAGATTCCCTCCAAAACAATCTGGCACCAAGTACCTGTATGCAGCAATTAACAGCTGCACGTCGGTGCCATCCTCCCCTTAAGTATGTGGAGGCAGAAGGACTCGGGGGAAGACTAGAACGTCTCCCTTCTAAAAATGGCCGCCGTGAAAAGGCAAACCGGAAGTGGGAAAGTCTGAAGCCAGTCCTCCCTCCACTCAATCAGCCAGGTAGCTGCAGTGGACCGGGGAGAAATGGCAGGAGGAAGACAGAGAAAGCCGGGACGGGGTGAGTTACAAAAGAAGGCAGCAAATGGTAGGTTCATAAAATTCTAAAGATAAAAACAATTTATTAAAACAAAACGGTATTAAAAATAGCAGCATAAACTAGAATTAGCGCTAAATGCGGTAGGAGATACCCTCCAAAACAGTCTGGCACCAAGTACCTGTATGCAGCAATTAACAGCAAATAACAGCTCCTACTACTCCTCCTTCTCTCCAAAATGGTCATAGTGAGGATTGTGGGTCATAGTTTACTGTTTTGGGCATCGTGGATCCCAATCCAAAAGCACACATTCAACAAATAATAGCAATAGGTTTTCCTCAATCAAAACAATTAATGTAAATCAACAACACATTTAATATAGTAGGCATATAACTGGCTACATGAGTATCTAAGAGATTGTGGGAGTGGCTGTATAGGTCTGTAAGTAGGTATGTCTTTGGTTTTGATATTGTGTGAGTGGGTGTATAAGAGGCTGTATGAGTCTCTAACTGGGTGTGTGAGTGGCAGAATGGGTTGCTGAATGAGTGTGTGACTGGGTGAGTGAGTAGGTGTTTGTCTGTGTGGGTGTGCGAGTAGGTGTCACAGATAAGATAGGTGTATGAGTGGGTGTGAGAGACTTGGTATGTCAATGGGAGCGTGAGGGGTAATATGAGTCAGTGTGTGGGTGGTTGTACAGGTGTGAGTGGGTGTGTAATGGTTGCATGGGTGTGAGCGGGTGTGCCAGTGGTTGTATGCATGTGTGAGTGAAGGTGTGAGTAGCTCTGTGGGTATGTGAGTGGGGGTGTGACTGGTTTTATGGGTGTGGTAGAAGGCATGTGAGTAACTGTGTGGGTGTGTGAGTAGCTCTGTGAGTGTGTGAGTGCTTCTGTCAGTGTGTCATTGGTGTGTGAGTAGGTATATGGGTGTGTGAGTTGGTGTGTGAGTATCTGTGTGGGTCTGTGAGTGGGTGTGGGAGTGTCTGTGGATCTGTGAGTAGGTGTGTGAGTGTCTATGTGGGTCTGTGAGTGTATGAGTGGGTCTGTGAGTATATGAGTGGGTCTGTGAATGTCTGAGTGGATCTGTGAGTGGGTGTCTGAGTACCTGTGTAGGTCTGTGAGAGTGTCCATGAGGGTGTGTGAGTGGGTGTGTCTGTTTGGGTGTATGATCGGGTGTGTGAATGTCTGTGTGGGTTTGTGAGTGAGGATCTGAGTGTCTGAATGGGTCTGTGAGTGGGTATCTTAGTATCTCTGTGGGTCTGTGAGGGGGCCTGGGATTGGGTGTGTAAATGGGTGTGTGAGTGTCTGTGTACATCTGTGAGAGGGTGTGTGAGTGTCTCTGTTGGTCTGTGAGTGGGTGAGTGTCTGTGTGGGTCTGTGAATGGGTGGGTAAGTGTCTGTGTGGGTTTGTGAGTGGGTAGGTCTGTGAATGCATGAGTGGGTTTGTGAATGGGTATATGAGTGTCTGTGTGGGTTTGTGAGTGGGTGTGGGGTTGTTTGTGTGGGTCTGTAAGTGGGTATGTGAGTGTCTGTGTAGGTCTGTGAGTGGGTATGTGAGTGTCTGTGTGGGCCTGTGAGTGGGTGTGTGAGTGTCTGTGAGTGGGTGTGTGAGTGCCTTTGTAGGTCTATGAGTGGATGTCTGAGTGTTGGTGTGGGTATGTATGAGTGTCTCTATGGGTCTGTGAATTGGTGTGTGAGTATCTGTGCTTGTGTGCATGAATGGGTCTGTGAGTGTGTGTGAGCATCTGTATGGGTTTGTGAGTGGGTGTATTAATATCTGTGTGGGTCTGTGAGTGGGTGTGTGTGTGAGCTGCTCTGGGAGGAGGTATGTGAGTGGGTCTTTGAGTGGGTATATGAGTATCTGTGTGGGTCTGTGAGTGGGTGCAAGAATTTGAGAATAGGTGTGTGAGTATCTATGGGTCTGTGAGTGGGTATGAGTGTCTGCATGGGTATGTGTGTGAGTGGGTGAGTGAGTGGGTCTGTGAATGGGTGTATGAGTAAATGGGTCTGTGAGTGGGTGTGTGGGTCTCTGTGTGGGTGTGTGAGTGGGTATGTGAGTATCTGTGTGGGTCTCTGAGTGGCTATGTGAGGGGGTCTGTGAGTGCGTTTATGAGTGTGTGATGGGGCTTTGAGTGGATATGTGACTGCCTGCATGGGTCTGTGAGTGCCTGCATGGGTGTGTGAGTGGGTGTGTGAATGCCTACATAGGTCTGTGAGTAGGTGTGTGAGTGCCTGTGTTGGTATGCGACTGGATATGTGATTGCCTTCATAGGTCTGTGAGTGGATTTGTGAGTGTCTGTGTGGGTTTATGAGTTTATGAGTAGATGTGTGAGTGCCTGCATGGATCTCTGAGTGGATCTGTGAGTGTCTGCATGTGTCTATGATTAGGTGTGTGAATGGCTGCATAGATATGTGAGTGGGTGTGAGAGTGCCTGTGTGGTTATGTGAATGTGTGAGTGCCTGCATGGGTCTGTGAGTGGGTCTGTGAATGCATGAGTGGGTGTCTGAGTAGGTCTATAGGTAGGTGTGTGAGTAGCTACATGGGCCTATGAGTGCCTGTATGCGTCTGTGATTGGTACATGAATGGCTGCATAGATCTGTGAGTAGGTATGAGAGTACCTGTGTGGTTATGTAAATGTGTGTGTGAGTGCCTGCATGGGTCTGTGAGTGGGTCTAGGAGTGCATGTGTGGGTGTCTGAGTGGGTCTGTAAGTGCTTGGTTTTTTAAAGTGCATCAGGATCTGCAAATTCATCATGAATGCACACAGGGTCCGTGCTGAGCACCACGGCGGCTATGCAGAGCCTCGCACGTTGAAAAAATTATATTTTAAGGCAATTTCTTGCCCAACATAAGTCCCTCTGAGACCCCTCTAACACACCCATGGGGTCAGGGTATGTCTAGCCTGACCCCTTTAATCACTTTGCAAATAAATGTAAAGACCCCAGGACTGTTTCCTGACACTTAAAAAGGTGGCCGCAACCTTCCGGTCAGGTTACGGCCAGTCAATCCTGTCATTGCTGTTGGCACGTGGATCCACATATCCACCTCAGTGGATCCAAGAAGGATATGCATCCCTAGATATAAAATGTTCTTTTTTGTTTAATAACTCCGCAAGTACTGAACAGATTTACACCAAATTGCAGAGGGTTCTCGTCCCTTGGTATACACATTTGGTTTTCATTTAATATCTCAAAATCTACTGAACAGATTTACATCAAATAACAAAAAGATAGTTTCTAAACCAAGACCTACCTTCCTGCCAAATTTGGGGTAATTCCGTCCAGCGGTATAGGTTGTAGTCGTGCCTCAAATTCCTATCGGAAATTGCATGGGGAAAACATGTTTTGGGACCCCCACTTTTTCTTCTCCTCTCCTTGATGAATCACCCTGAAACTATCCGCACAGCAGCTGAACTCAGGTGCGTACTAGTTTTGAAAATTTTGTGGAGATTAGTCAAATGGGGCCAAAGGTATTGGCAAAACATAAAACGCTTTCCCTATGGAAACTAGGTCCTAACTATAACTACCTACTGGTGACCGCCAGGAGGTAGTTATAGTTAGGACCTAGTTTCCATAGACTAGCATTTTTTGTTTTGCTAATAACTTTGTCATCATTTGACAAATCTTCGCAAAATTTTCAAAACTAGTTTGCCTCGCACTTCAGCTGTTGTCTGGAAAGTTTCTGGGTGATTTGTCAAGCAGCGGCTGAGAAAAAAGGGGTCCAAAAATGTGCTTTCCCTTGCACTTCCCAATAGAGATATTAGACATGTCTACAGCCTGAACCGTCATACGGAATGACTCCAAATTCTGCAGAAAGGTAGCTCTTGGTCCAGAAAGAACCCTTTTTGTAATTTGGTGTAAATCCATTCCATAGTTTTGGAGTTATTAAAGAAAAAATAAATATTGATATCTGGTCGGAGCCTAAGCACAGATCTCTTGGTGAGATTTGATTGGCTGCCAGGATTTCAACCAGGAAGCGCTGGCAGCCATCTAGGCCATTGGACTGAGCCACAGAGCAGCTTGGCACAGGCTCGTTGTGAAGGTAGATTGCTACCCAATGCCCACACTGATTTATCATTCTGCGGAATAACATTGTTTTCAGTTTGCACGAGGAACTTTTCTCAGCAGACGCAACACCTTTAACTCTGCTAGACTAGAGAAGAATATGTGGCCCTTGTATGTGCAGCAGTAGGGGAATGAATGGTAACTGAGTGAAGATTAGTACAGTCTTCAGTCTGTGAAGAAAGGAACCTCGCTCTGGGCTTGTGAAGTTTTGGGTATATGCTTTTGTGACCTGCCTTAGCCCTTCAGGGAATGTTGAGTCGGCATCGGAGGCATGACTGGTAACTGAGTGAAGATGAGTACAGTCTTCAATCAGTGGAGAAAGGACCCGCCTTAGCCCTTTTACGTTGAGTATGGCCATTGTCAGGGACTCGATCCGACATGAAAGTTAGTAATTTGACTGTGAATATCGCACAAGAGCCACGCATAAATTTGTGTTTCATTCAGTGACCTTTAGTATCTTGTTTAATGCTCCATGAGACCCCCATAATTTGTCAAACTGGTGGTTTATTGACTTTGTTACCATCTCTTCTCTTCACTTCTCTTTCTTTCATGCACAGGCACACACACAAATACCTAACTAATTCATCATGCTATGCTGAAGACTTTCAGGCAGACTAGGTAAATAGGGTTAAAAAATTGGGGCCCATGGCTTATATTCATACTACATGTCCCATCCACAAATTGTAGAAATTCGCCCTCTATAAAATACATATTTATATGGGGACGCCCGTTTGCCTGTTGCCTGTTGCTTTGGGGGAGCTGGACCACATCCCCCAGAGCTCCTTGCGGCTTGGGAGCCTGCCTCCGACACCACCGACACTGCGAGCTTGCCAGGAGGTGCTCATAATCAACTCAAGGCTCCCCCAGCGCGGGATGGCCGTTTGCCTGTTGCCATGGGTGAACTGGACCACATCCTCCAGAGCTCCTTGCGACTTGGGAGCCTGCCACCAACACCACCGATGCCGCGAGCATGCCAGGAGGTGCTCATAATCACCCCAGGGCTCCCGCAGTGCGGGAGGCGCCCGGATGTGCTCGGGCCGCGCATTGGCGAAGCCCAGGCCAAGGGCGGTCCCGTTCACGCCCGTCAGAGCCCGCAAGAGGCTGGGCTGGGCCCCTCCTCTGACATCTGGATCCCGGACGTCTTCTTTGATTTGTTGGGTGAGTCTGCCTATCCCCCCTGCCTTGGTACTGTTGCTGGCCTACTCTTGACTACCCTTGACTTTAGGCTCCAGAGCCAACCCGCAACTTCACTTCTACCTGAATCTAGTAATAAGAAGGAAGCTATTTTATCATACCCTACATGCTGCCTCCTACCCAGCAGTGCTATAGCAGCTTTGTTAGAGACAGGGAGAAGCAGGGCTGGGCCGCTCTCTAGATTCAACTCGCCAGCAGAGACCACACGCTACAAGCCTACCTCCAGGCGATTGACTCCTTACCTTGGTTGGAGACACGATTGTCGATATCCTTCTCTCATTGCTAGAGGGCACAAGAGAAACTGAGACCTTGGAGAAAACACCCAAATCCATGTGTTCATTTTTATTGTAACTGTGGCCAATCGAACTTGATCCAAGGCTGTTGTCTAAATTGCTGACTGGATAGTTTTTTTCTTTAACCTCTGTTTCAACTTCTGTTGATTTGAGCACTTTTTATATCCCAAGAGGGCCCATCTAACTAAGCACTATACTAGGCCACACATTAGCCCAGACACAAACGACATACAAACGTAACCATTATCTCCTCCCAGTCCTAAACTCCAAACACTAGGGCTCCTACATTACTATTTTTAAGTTCCCCTTTGCATTCATTATATATCTTGAAAGTGTGACTTGGGCCCGTGTACGCTATTCATGCATCTGTCTGGCAGTCGCAGTTGTAAGGTACCTTCAGGTGCCATTAGTACACTGCTGCAATATTGTTCATACCTATACTATAGCAGCTATTATTTAACTCTAATTTTTAATTATCTTGGTCAACTTGGTCATCGCTATGTGGAAAAGAAAATCGACTGCCTGTGAGAGGGTGGGTGGGATTGAAGGGTCCCGTTCGAAATCGAGCAGAAGTAAACAGGCTCGTAAGACAGTAACCAACAATTGTGTCCTGGATCACATTGATGACCTAATAGTGGAATGCCAGGGAATCCTAGCCCCTGATTCCTGCACGGCCACAACAGATACTCCGCATCCCTTGAACGTGTCACTCCATCCACCTAATCCCATCCCCAATTCTGTCAAACATATTACTACAATGTTTACAAAACGGAACACGCGTAGCACAAAAAATCTGTCATCATGCAATCCTACAGTTATACAACCTATAGCCGTTGCTGGTGACTGGGAGGTAGGGATACCCCTAACTCCCACTGTTGTTGTAGATAAACCTATAGTAACTGTTGATACTGATGGTAATACCAATATTGCCCTATCAAATAGGTTTCTACCACTCCAAGATCTGACCTGCTCTCGACAGTGGGAAGTGCTAGAGATAGAGGCAGATCCACCCTTATCAAGGGTTACCATGGAACCATCAGAGAAAGATCTAACCGTGCGAAGGGCTGAGTGCCTCCCTGTAGAGACAACTTCGCAATGCGGGAACACTGCCAGGATCATATCTGACCTGAGGGCCGAAGTTACTTCTTTAAAAACATTATCCTAGCACTTAATGACCAGGTTAAACTCCTGTTAGATAGAGGTACCCTGGAAGAACGCCACCTAGAGCAGGCAAAGGGTCCCACACAGGAACCAACACACTCCTTGACTAGTATAGTACCTCTAATGTCTATCCCCACCTTCCCTCCTGTAAATCTTACCATTAAGAGCAGACTAGATGTAATGCGTAGTAGGGATAGTACACCAGTAGACATCGGTCGTCATCGCAGTTATAGGAATGAACAGGCCCAATGTCACGCCAGGACCATTTACATGGTTTTGCTCGACCTTAGCGCGGCCTTCGATACGGTTAACCATCAACTATTGATTGTGAGACTCAGAGAGGTCGGAGTGACCGGAACTGCTCTAAAGTGGCTTGAGTCCTTCTTGGACAATAGATCATTCCAAGTATTTGAGGATAACTCTATTTCTGAAAGTATGCCTCTGAGATGCGGGGTGCCTCAGGGCTCCTCCCTGAGCCCTACGCTTTTTAATGTTTACATGAGCCCCCTTGCCAAGATTGTAGAACCTTTCGGCATCCAGATTGTCACTTACGCAGACGACACCCAGTTGATTGTGTCGTTGAACCAACCTGACAATGTGGAAATCAATCTGGCCAACTGTTTGGATAAGGTCTCCGCATGGATGGATGGCTCTTTCTTAAAACTCAATGGGGCAAAAACGGAGTTGATGTTTTTGGGTAATATCTCACCCAAAGATGGCAATCTATTCTGGCCGAGATGCTTAGGTCCGATGCCACCTCCTAAGGATCAGTTTAAAAGTCTTGGTGTATGGCTGGACCATAATCTTAATTTCAAGGAGCAGGCACGGAAGGTGGCAGGTACCTGTTATGGGATCATGAGGATGATTAGGAAAATTCTCCCTCTGCTGCCTTTCATTGCAAGAAGATTGCTGGTACAAGCACTAATCCTCTCCAGACTGGATTACGCCAATGTGCTGTACTTATGCTCCCCGTGCTCAACCATTAAAATATTACAAACGGTACAAAATTGCGCAGCCCGCCTACTTATGCGGGTCCCTAACATGGTATCCGCAAGACCACACATTGCCTCTCTTCACTGGCTACCAGTTGCGGAACGAATTCAGTTCAAGACACTGTGCATTGTCCATAGAACTCTTTCGGCCGAGGGCCCACCGATCCTTCGATCCATCATATCCCCCTACCATCCTAAGAGATCTCTACGCTCTGAGAATAAACATCTAGCAGTAGTTCCCAGGATATACAGATCGCGGAGCGGTGGACGTATGTTTGCATATACCGCAGCAAAGTGCTGGAACCAACTTCCTAATCACCTACGCCTGGAGGACAACTATTTGGCCTTTCGTAAATCCCTGAAAACTTTTCTTTTTCCATGATTCCTGACCACTGCACGGTGATGTTACTGCCTTTTAGCGCTGGGAGGCCTTTTGGTAGCCATGCGCTCTAGAAATGCATATTCATTCATTCATTCAAATGTGCCCAAAACTTTACCACACTTGAAGTACGAAGACAAAGACTCTTTGATAAATAAATCTATACACTGGATTCACAAGGTGAGGGGGTGCAGATCTGTCTTTAGGGACGACATCTTATGGGCAAAAAGGGTAACACACCACACTTCCCAAACTGATTGTGTAGAACTACATCTCAGAGATGAGAATTTAGCCCACAACCTCATAGCCCTAGAGGCAAGATCATGCTCCCCCACTACAACGGGCATTCGATTAAAATACAGTCCCTTCAGTATCTCACAGCTGTTAGCGACTAACAGGCGTGCTATTCCTTTTGGCTCAGACTCACCATTGGCTATTAATGACTGTCTGGCATGCCGAGCCGGCCCAGCCCACATGTCACTCTCCTGTACAAGTAAGGCTGAGCATTTAGGAAACAAACTGAGACAGTATACTGACCCATTATTATCAACTCTAAATCCCACTAGTCTGGGGCCACCTGACCAACAGCAGAACATCAGCAATACCCTCATAGAGGGGATTCCAACACAGCGAGACATCATTGCAGGCCCAGAGACAGGCTGTGTTATGGATGGGACCCAATCTTTCTGCCCAGCCCCTGAAGGACTGCCTCCTAAACTTCGCATATTATCATGGAATGTTGCTGGAGTGAGGCCCAAGATGGTACTTACCCATTGGATCCAGTATGTAGAGCAATTTGACATCTGCTTTTTGCAGGAAACTTGGTCCACTACCCCTGTTTTTATCCCTGGATATGTTACTTATTGCTGCCCAGCAGTCGCCAGCAGATCAGGACGACCTGCTGGGGGGCTGATGATAGGGGTAAAAATCGAACTACAGTGTACAATACGAGAACTCAAGATCAAAAGCCCTGATATTCTAGCAATTTATAACATGGGTAGGAATGGCACAGGGCTCGATCTCTTTAATGTCTATGCCCGGGGTTCCAAGGTTGGCTCTAGCTCTCCCACTTTTCTGGCTTTGGAAAATCGCCTAGAGGAGAGGGAGCCTCAGTCACCGTTAATAGTAGCAGGTGACTTTAACATCACGTTCAAACCTCTTGACTCAGAAGATATAACCGATAGTGGCAAAGTGGACGAGATGTGGCTCGTCCCCTCCCTTGATCTGCCACCTATTAAAAAATGGACTCGAACAGCGCTACAGCTTCATGCACTAACCCTTGAGTATGGGCTTAAGGCTGTCAATGGCCAGACCAAGTCTGATAAGTTGGGGGCAAACACCTTTAATAGAACGATTAATATGAGCCTTATCAATTACATTCTGCTAGACGTAAGACTGTGGTATGGAGTGTTGGACATGGTAGTTGGGTCGACCACTGACAGTGACCATAACCCTCTCGAGCTTGTCATGTCATCACCGTGGGATAAAAATCCTGGACACCTACATATAAGACTTTCTACCAAAGAGTTATGCCCTACTAACGACAACAGGTGACTCAAATGGGCACGAGTAGCTACCGATACTTCAAAATTAGAAGCTATGAAGGGTAATCTCCTAGAGAGTTCTAGTGAGCTACTCAGCCTACTTGAGCAGCACGATGGGCTTCCGAAAATTACGTACTGTCATACACACTTTTTAATCAGGTAGCATCATATTACAGTATTCCTGATAGGTCTCAGAGCAAGGTGAAACCAGCCAGATCACATTCCTCCAGGTTTAACCAGGAGTGTAGAAATTCAAGATTAAAATTGGCTATGGCCATTAGAGCAAATAACGTGGAGGATCTAAAAGAAGCAAGGAGATCCTATAAGATAGCTCAGGCCAAAGCCAACAAGCATTGCCATAGCCAATAGGTCTCGCTTTTGGGACCTTATAAGTATTTAGTTATGCAGCACAATATCCTTGGTGCAACAACATCAACTGTTGCATGGCTAAGCACTTATAAGGTCCCAAAGGCGAGACCTATTGGCTATGCCAATGCTTGTTCTAAGAGGGCTGTGCCTAGGCTTATGCATAGCTGCCAAGAGGCGACTCAGACTTTCACGCTCATCTATCCCTATAGTAACATTTTCAGGGTGATTACATCAGAAAAAGGAAATAGGTTTGTGACATTCCATAAAAAGTTGTTAAGCGTTGCAAGTTTTTTAACACCTGCTCTAGACTATTAAACTATGAAAAACTGAATAATTGCTAAAATAACCAATTACAATGATATTATGATTTATTCTACTCACGATAATAAGTGTAACTCACAATACCACACGCAAGTCATTGAAATGTCACACATTACTACGCTCATAACATGGAAACGTCACTCATAAAAACAGTGAAAACCTAGCAGCAAGGATAACGTAGGTCCTAAAAGCAGGTCTCGAAACACCTGGAGTACCTGTGGGTCACCCCACTACAAATGCGGTAAGAAAATGCAAATTAAGGAGGGTAACCAACCGCGGGTCAATTGACAGGTCTATCTTTCAGTAGCTCCCCCAACCCCTCAGAGCCACTTACCCCCACTTGCTTTTTGAACCGTAGATTTTTGAGTAGGTGTGGCTCTTCGCTCTATTTTTGATTGTTTGTTTTGTTCAACTACATTTGAGTTGCCACTATCTCGGCAGAAAGATGGCGGCTGCTGTGGCCGCACAATAGCAGGCGGCAATGACGTGACTTCCGGTCTCGCTCTACCAATCGGACAGGGTTTTGTGGAGCCTCAATTATCGTGCGCGAGCTTTTTACTTCTGATGGCGAACGGCGGTATTATATAAAGATGTTCGTCGGTACACAGATATCAATGTCACCAATGTAGAATAGACTGATGCCAACCAATCTGTGCCAGCCTGTTGGAGAGGATTGATAATGAAAAGAGGGTAGTAGGAGTTCTGCAATTGTTAATTGGTTTAGTTGTCTACGGATGGGTGGAAGCTACACAAATCAGAATAGCTGCTGTGTGAAGGGGCCATGTCTCATATGAGGCACCTTCTGTTACTCCAGGCTTTTAGAATTATACGTGTTGGCACTTCAGACCCCATACTCGAAATCAACGAACTCCGAAGTTTCCCAGCTTTGTAGGGTGAGAAGCTTATTCATCCCTTTTTTCCAGTTTTTTTTGCATTTTGATATATGTAATCATGTTGATCCCATTATAAAACCAGTAATACAATTTAAAGAATGTAAAGAATAAACCTTTCGAGGATGAGGCACTTGACATAGGACCTGAAAAATTGATAAAAGTGGGGCTAAAAGTTCCAGAATCCACCTAGTTGTTCAGGAGAAATCATCACAAGTTGAAGGCATTGTCATCAAATAGGGTTACTTGACAGCTGTGAAGCAATGAATGTGGCAGAGGTGTTAGAGGATGATACTGCAACATAAATAACTCACCACTAATCCTTTATGGGTTCGGGAGTAGCGTGATACTTGTCGGAAAAAGCGCTTTGACGCCTCGTCAGGGGTAGTAAGCGCTATATAAATGCAACTACAATACAATGAGGCTGGCATCGCAACTCGTCCGACTGCCGCCAGAGGAAAGGTGCGGCCTAATCTCCCGGGGCCGGCTCCGTGGACGGGGTGCTGACTGAAGGTGGCAGCAGCTGCAGAACATGGCCAAGAGGAGTGGCGTCTCCGCTGAGGCAACATTCAACAGCTTTTGGGGTGGTAGAATTGTTTCTCAGCATGCCACCTATCATTGAATAAAAAGGGAATCCAAACAGTAGTGTCCATGGAGGTTCCCTCAGCATCTTGAGAGTGGCATCAAACTGGATGGGAGATGCATTTTGTTAGTATCCAAAGGACAGTTTGTTAAGGATGCCACATGGATAACAAGCGCGCGCGCCTCGCACTGCAGCAGGGGGGAAGAGGAGGGGACCTGCGCGATTCCCTTGCGGGAGCGAGCGGCGCCAGGAGCGATAATTGCTACCATATGGCGCCAGCTGCTCGCTCCCGCAAGTGAATCGCCAAACGTGCACGCGTTGCCATTGAAGGCAATGGAACGCGTGCACGTTTTTGGCTGAAAAGCCGAATCGATTACAAAAGGTCTTTTTACCTATGCAGCGCATGCGCGCTGCGTAGGCGAGACCTAAAAAGGAGTGGGAGGAGAATCAATGGCTCCAAATTAGGGGTGCTTGTCAGAGCAAGGATTCAGAACAGTTATGGCTTTTAGTCATCAGGGGAGACACTGAAAGACCGAGGCCACCTACTAACAACATTGCCATTTCCACCTGGCATGAAAACCTTTCTGCAGTTTATTCTGGAACAGGAGCAATGGCTAGCGAAGGTCTGATGGCCAATCACATTAGTACCCAGACCTCTGAGTTATTCTCGTTAGTTGAAATCTCACAAAGCACAAACTTAGGGGTCATTATGATGGCGGGCGGATCGCCCCGCTGGGCCAGCGGTAGTCACCGCCGGCCCGACGGGGTCGATCCGCCCGCCATCCACACAGCAAAGACCCCCGCCATATTATGATGGCTGGGGGTCCGCGGGCGGACGGAAAGACCGTCCGCCGCTTTCCGCCTGTCGACTCGTCGACCGGCAGAAAACAAGGTTAATATGGTGGCGGTGTCTGCAAGACACCGCCATCCATATTACAATGCCTGCGGTGATCAGCCTTTCCATGGCGGCATTGCCGCCATGGAAAGGCATACGGTCTTCGCTGTTGGGGGCCCGTAGCGGGCCCCAGGATGTTGGGGGTGGGGTTGCACATGGGGGTACCTATAGTACCCCCTGCATTTGTATGCACAAGGTGGCAGGCACCACGCGGTGCCTGTCACGTTGTGAATGCAAATGCACGACGTGCATTCACAGCATTGTGGCGGGCGGTGCTGTGCGCACCGCCCGCCACAATGCTGGGAATAGGGTGTCCCACCGCCACGGTGGCGGTGGCATCCTAATGTCAGGTGCGGGACCGCCGCACCCCTTGCAGATGGTCCCGCATTCCGTTACGGTGGTGGGCGGACTTTGTCCGCCCGCCATCATAATGACCCCCTTAGTGTTTAGGAATAAAGCTTCGGGCCGGATGGTGTTCCTGGCGACGTTTTCCTTAATGACACTGCTAATTGGTCTAAGTACATCTGGGCACTTGTTAATGGAATTGCTGCCGGGGCTCCAATACCACCCTAGTGGAAGGAAGCCAAAGTAATCCCGGTATTCAAAAAGGGTGATCGTTCGGTACTGTCAAACTACAGGCCTATTAGGCTGATCAATGGTGCTCAAAAGGTCTTCGCCTGTGCACTTCTCACGAAGATCACAGCTTGGATGGAGGAGAACAGCATTCTATCCCCCTTCCAAGCAGGGTTTAGAAAGAAAGTTAGCACCATCAATCTGGTCTTTCGATTTTCACTATTGGCCTGGAAAACAGTGACCATAGAAAAGGGTAGTCTTTACATCGCATTTATCGATTTGAAGTCAGCTTTTGATCTCATCCCCAGGCACAAACTATGGCATGTCCTTCAGGATCTGGGTCTCCCTCCCCTGATCCTCGCGTTGGTTATTCGCCTCCATGAGGACAACTTCACGAGGGTCCGCTGGGGGGAACAAGGGCAATTGACAGATCCAATTAGTGTCGACAGGGGGGTCTGACAGGGCTGTGTGTTGGCCCCTACTCTGTTTTCGCTTTTCATCAATGGAGTGGTCAACCACTTAGCGGAAGTCCCCGCTGATGCCCCCACCTTGGGGTGTGTCAAAGTAACAACCCTACTGTTTGCGGACGATACGCTGTTGGTCTCCAAGACCCCCAGTGGTCTCCAGCTGCTGTTAGATAGCTTCGATGCCTTTTGTGGGTTGAGAGGCCTGGAGGTCAACACATCGAAAACTAAATATCTATTGATGAACCCCCACAAATCGATTTAGGGAAAATTGTCTCTGGGGGGACCCTCCTCGAGAGAGTAGTAACATTTGACTATTTGGGTGTGACCCTCTCTGAGGAAATGGCCTGGAAGCACCACATTATGAAGCTGATTCTAAAGCAGAAGCAGACCACCGGGGCTCTGATGAAGGAGCATAGAATCTCTCAGTCAAGACCAATAGCAGCACCACTCCAGATTTACAACCACAAAGTAGTGGGCTCCGCTCTGTACGGGGCAGAACTCTGTGGGTTTGAAAACTTGGAAGGTCTCCTTATCACTGAGAATACATTTCTGAGATCCCTCTGTTCTCTTCCCCAGAGTACTCTGCTCCTTCCACTAAGTTTAGACATGGGCAGACCATCTATTGTGGACAAAGCATGACTTTGCCCCCTGCGTTTTTGGCTGCGCTTGAAAGTAACCCCAGAGCTCTCTTATTATGCTGCTGCATTTGATGAAGTTTGTACACTTGACCGTTTTAACAAAATTGGGTGGTTCACCAAAGTTAGGTCACTTCTTACAGCAATAGGCTTAGGGAGCTCGTGGGATGCTAAAGACCCCAGTTCACTACCAAGTAAAGGACTGGTCAAGACCCAATACTGGAACTGGATGGCCCAGTCCACTGTTACACATTCCTCTGGAGGTCGCCTCACATTGGTATTTATGGAATTTAAACTGCTAAGCGCATATGAACAATATATGGAGGCCATTACGATTCCACAGGATAGGAAGCTCTATATCCAATCTAGATTCGGCTCCCTTTTTGTGAACTCCTTCACAGCAGCTTGGCGACGACCCCCCACGGCGCAGCTGCATTGTCCTGGCTGCCCATGCTCAGTTGAGTCAATTAGCCATATTTTCTTTGCTTGTCCGATGTACAACTCCCTGAGAAATAAATGGTTAGCGCCCGTCTGTAGGCTGCTGGGAACCTGATGTCACCAAGAAGCGCTGCGCATTTTAAAATCTGACTCTAGATCACTAGTTGCTTGCGCAGTCGACAAGTTCCTTGGTAAAATGCGGATTATTAGAAGGCACGCGTTAAAGATGTGATGAGGTGTGCCTCCTGGTTTTCTTTCTCCATTTTCCCAATCCTCTTGGTGAGAGTCAAATAGCAACCCTAGGTTTTTATATTGTAGTATATGGATGATCTTATCTAAGTGTGATTTTATAGAGGGACCATCTGTGCATTTGCTGTTTTAACTGTTTTATCATTTGACTGCTACAATTTTATCATTAATTATTGTGATGTTTCCAATGAATGATTGCTATGTGTCCAATGTCTCCATTCTGTACTGTATGTACTTGCACTTTTATGGTCGTAAATACCGAATAAAGTTTTTTTATATTTATATGCCCTTGCCCATTGATGCCATGGGACATGCTGGACTTGACAGGGTTCCTATCATCACTGACATAAATCAGATCTGGCTCACCCAGAGATCCTATTCCTGTTACCAAGATTAGTGTCTAAGATTTGGAAAACTGCAGTTCCTGGTAGGGCTCCTCAATTTATCTTTATAGCAGGGACAGATCCCACAGGCATGGAAAACATGCCATGGTATGGTCCCTTTTGAAGAAATCAAATCCAGGCCCGGATAATTGGTCTAATTATAGACCTGTGTCTATTCTGCCCATTTCAGCTAAGATAATGGAGGAACATGTCAATAGACAACTCTCCAGCTTAATGGAGGCCCAAGACTGCCTTCACCCTTCCCAAACGGTGTTTAGGAGGGGACACAGTACAGAGTCTGCCTTGGAAGCGGTCACAGAACATCTTAGATGACTCCTGGATAGGGGCGAGATGGCTGAGCTGATCTTACTCGATCTCAACATGGACTTCGACACTGTGTCTTATGTAACTCTCTTAGAGAGGCTGACTGAGTTGGTACTTCAAGAAACGGCCCTTTCTTGGATGGCATACTTCCTAAGGGACCGGTCTTTTCAGGTGTTTTCAGCCACTGCCTCCTCCAAGCGGCATTCCCTGAATTCAAGAGTTCCCCAAGGATCATCCCTAAGCCCTGCACGATTGAGGGGTATATTCACAAGAACGTGTGATAACTACAAGAAGAGTAGCGTAACGCAACTTTCAATAACGCAGCCTATCACAGGAAAATAACCCTGTGTCAACGTGGAATTCACAACAAGGCGGTAGCATGCGATAGTCACCAGATAACGCGTCAAATGCCAGCGTGTAAATCAACACACGCCCAAAAAATGCGAAACGCGAGAAATCATGCGATGAGGCCAATTGCGGTACAAAAAGCTGCGAAAAGCAGCCTCAGGCCTGCAACTCCCACGCGTCTGGCGGGCAATTGCACCATAAAAACCACAGTCACAACACACCAGAAACAAGCCAAAGCACGTAGCAACATCCATGCACCCTGACCCAGCGCAGAGGGCAACGCGAACACCACAACCCCCACAGACCACCAGCAAGGAACAAGTGGGTCGGGGAAGGCCAAGGAGAAAATGGAGAGGAAGACGGGGTGCAGCCCGCAGGAAAACAAGACCAAGGCCACGGAGGCGACAGAACACTACCAGCAAATGACCCACAAGCAGACCGCCTGGAATGCAGTCGCAGAGCCCAGGAGGCCAATCCAGGAGGCCAAGAGGCGCCGGCAGGACCTGACACAACAACAACAGGGTGAGGATCCAACAGGGACTGTGGGGACGGTGGGTGATGGGCACAATGCCACACATGCACAATGAGGTGTAGCACACTGCACATCCACAATTACCCAGAGACATGTCCCCTCATCCCCGTAGCACACTGCAGCACACACACATAGCAATCACAGCACATACCATGACAATGTGGCACAAAGTGCAACACCCACACTGCAGAACAGGGGACACAACTGGGTCCACCCAGGCACAGAAACAGAACAATCACATTGGACAGAGCATGGAACTGTGAGATGCACATCTACCCCTACAACCCCACATCAGCCATGTAGGCCAAATGTACACTGTCCCAACTCAAATTGCCACCACCCCCCAAACAGTCACAATGTACATTGTCACACAGTCTGCATGTCGACAAGAACAAGGCGCCAACACAATGCCAACATGCACCTCCCCTTCACAATGCAGAGGGACAAACAACACCTCCAGCAGGTCTGAACAGACAACCCATCCGTGATGCCCGAGACGAACACCACACCCCGACCCCGATGCCCTACAAAAGCCCATGGACATCCCACACAACCCACCACCAGGACCAGGGCAGACAAGCTACTCAGAGGAGAACCCAGACTCTGCAACAGACCACACAGCATGAAGCACCCGCAATCACGGCTGCCTCACAACACGTCACACACCCACACATGGCACCCCAATGCCAGGTGGCCCAATGCCAAAAGGAGGTGGCCCAACAGGTGAGGGTGTTGCCTAACCCATGAAATGCGAAGTAGAACACATACGTGGGTGTCCAATACCCTTCAGGGACCACCTACACCCCACAAAGGAGACCCACACCTCCACAGAGACACATGCACATATCATGTTGAACTTGCTACGGGCACGTGCGCCCGGCCCCTTTATTGGCAGGGCCACATGTACAGTGATGCCTGTGCTGGATGTGTGTGGGGTGAGTATAAGCCAGCCCGCACGGAGTGCTTGGTGTTGGTAACAACCTGAAAAGTGGACACCAGTGTCATGGAAACAGAAAACACCAGCATAACAGAGACAAATGCAGAGCAAGATGGAGGGATCCGGAGTAAGGACAGAGGTCACCCAATATTCAGTCTGGACGTTCCATGTTTGCAGTGCACTGAGGTAGGGGCACTAGAGAAGTGCGCGCTCATGTGAAGGAATTGCTAGGATTGTGTCCCTTCGGGTTAGTCCTGATGCAGATGCAGTGGGGTGTGGTACACCTGCATAAACTTCCTCATCAACGTCCCAGGTCTCCCACACTGCCTGAGGTGACAGTTGCATCCGCAGTCCACAGCGCAATACCCAGTATCAGATCCGGGTGTGTAGCTTGACTACCGCCACCAGTCTGCATTCCTGCCTTGGGGCTGCTGCCACCTGACCTCCCATTGTCTGTGCCTTCTCCCGTCCGCACACTTGACACATCCTCCTCCTCATGGTCCCAGGTCTTCCCCACTGCATGAGGTGACATTGCTACGCAACCTCACAACAGTACAAAACTCAATCAGTAACGGACAATGGCTTGCGGTGCACTGAGTCACTGGCACCTGGAGTGCTGAGCAGAGCAGCAGGCCGATGATGGCATCCACGACAGGTCTGGGCAACTCCGTAGGTCTGTCAGGACCACCCTTTTGACTCTGGCAGATGGCGGTTGAAGGTGGTCCTTGCGGTGGTGGTGTGTGCCTCCTGCGGTGATGCGACATCCAGGCCGGTCAAGACTCGATGCCATGTGTTGGCCCTTGTGGCCCGCAGTTGGGGCCAAAGGAGGCGGACAGCGCAGGGCCACAGACACATGGCATTGATCATCACAAGACCATCGCTACAGAGGCCATTCAATGTCTCAGAAGAAGGGGTCCCAGGCCTGACCAGCACAGAGTTAGTGGCCCCGGATGCACTGTGGCCGGCACAGGCACCCAGCCACGGGACGGTGACTTGCGGTGCAGTCAGATGGGTCATGCGACCTGAGCGGGTCCCCATCAATGTCCGAGGTGTATGTTGCGGAGGGTTTCGGGGGACAGTGGAAGGTGTCCTACAGGGCATGATGCGGAAGGTCTGATGTTATCTGGAAGCAGCAAATGGAGGAGTGGAAAGCGCAACCCTCGTTTTCACCAACAAATCGGGATCAGCTACATGAGGATGTAAACTAGCCCCTAGTCCATAGACTCAAACGCCCCCAATGTATGACCAGTGAGTGTCCATGAATGTCGGGGAACAAACTCAGTGGCACAGGTGCTGGGAGGGGATGCAGTCTGCGATGATGCCTGTACACAGATGTGAACTCCAAGAATGCCAAATCAAGGCGCTGTGACCTACTGGACCGCAGTGTAGGCCAGAGGCAGTGGTCAGCAGTGGCCCACAGCCACGTGTAGTTGGCTCGCGAGGCACAGAGTTAGTGACACAGTGGCAGTTGTCGGTAGTGTTCAATCACCTCTGTGACGATGATCCTGTTCCCTCCGGCCTGCAACGCGTCATCCTTTTATGCCCCTCCGTGCGTTCGAAAACATGTTTTCAGCCTTTTGAATTACCGATGTTCAGTTCCAATTCTGGGATCCCACTCGAGCGCAGCGTAGGCCGAGGGCAGTGGTCCGCGTAGGCCCACAGACACGTGTGGTTGTGATGCCATGCACAGACTTGTTGCCACCACATCGAAGGGTGTATGGTGAATAGTTCTCTGCCTTAAATAATGTTCACTGCCATGGTGTAATCAAGACTCAGTTCCAAATGTGTGACCTACCTGACTGTGGTGTAGGCCTGAGGCAGCGGTCAGCACGGACCATTCACCGAGTGTCGCCGGCATTGGTTGGATGGCCCCACCGGCCTGCGTAGTTCAGGTTCAGTGGCACCACATGTAGCAGGCTGGCGTTGAACAGGGTTAGTGGCACCACGTGTAGCAGGCTGGCATTGAACAGGGTTAGTGGCACCACGTGTAGCAGGCTGGCGTTGAACAGGGTTAGTGGTACCACGTGTAGCAGCCTGGCGTTGGACAGGGTTAGTGGCACCACGTGTCGCAAGATGCCCATATGGAACTATGCCTCACTGAACTGGGGGGGTCTGGTGCTGTGGCCGCTGGCCGGGATATGGGCTCACTGCCATTCATGACTCAAGACACAGTTCCACATGTGGGACCTACTGGTCCGAAGAGTAGTCCGGGGGCGACAGTGGAGTATGTCAACGAAAAGGGAATAAAGCGGGCCGGTGTCGTGGTGGCCGTGATGGTCTGAGGTGGCTGCCAAGGTCTCGGGCCTCGGGCTTGTGGCTTGCGTCGGCACGTGGTGGGCCCTCCTTGACACACGCCGGTGTCGGAAGGTGATCAGTGTGGCCTGGCTGGCCTGACGGGTTCGTGGACCAGTGTGCCGGGGTCCGGCAGGCGCACGGCATCGCAGGCAACTCCGCTCACGAGGATGGCGTCGGCCTCGTGGCGAGGTGGGAGGCGCCGCCCTGGCAGAGACGTGGGTCTTTCCGGAAGTGGACCACGCCCAGGCCTATGTGGTTTTTATTCACACCCCTACGCTGGTGTGGCGTACACCGGGCCATCCCACTCCGCTGACGCTTAGTGGGGGGCGTAACAGGCAACATTTCCGCGAGGTCCCCCACTGGCTGTGGTGACATGGTGGCACGTGTGCTTCCTGTTGCGGTGATTGTGTGCTGTGTCACCAGGGGGCACAGGTAGTACATGTGTGCTGTGTGTTGCCCCCAACACGTGCGTGCATCCTGCTATGGCGTATGGTCCTTGCTTGGTCTCCAGCGGATCCTGCGCATTGTGTTGTACGTATGGGGACTGGGGTACCAGGGTGATGGTGATGTCCAGGACAGGTGTGGGGACTTGGATGTGGCTGGCTGTGGGACTCCTCCGACTCTGGCGGGTGTTGGATGGGGGGTCTCAGGGGCCAACAGGTGCAGCCACACCATCAGCTTTGTGTGGGGTGGGATGTTGGTTGTCCGCTGTGTTGTTGCCGTAGGCCTGTTAGGCGATGATGGTCAGGATGCGTAGGTTGGTTGTCCCTTTCAGCCTGTTGTGGAAGGTGACATTGTCAAATGTTGGGTCTGTGCGGCTGGTACGTTTCCTGGGGTTCCGCTGTCTTTGTCTGCGCTGCGTCTGTGTTGGTCCGGGGGGGGGGTGTTCCGGGTGTGGGATGGGGTTCTGGGGTGGTGGGGGTGGGTGTTGTGACCCTCTTGGGTGTCCGGGCCACATGATGGGTGGCTCCATGGCATCTGTTACCCTTCGGATGTGGCCCTGGGCTGTGCTCCCTTTGTGGTGCTGGCTGCCGTCCGACTTTACACCAGGTCAGAGCAGGTGTAGATTTCCTGGTGCTAACGCGCCTTATCGCCTGTTTTGTGTTTTTATCGCGGATGTGGCTGGTCGTTGTGAATGTTGAGGTGTGCTGTTGTCTCTGCTTTTGTCACGGGAACGCCTACTCTGCATCTCATTAGCGATATTTGCGAGGGTCCTCTGTGGCGATGTTTTTGCGGCTGCTATCGCGGGTAAACTGGTGCTGTGGGATGTTAACACCGGCTTGTGAATGGGGGGTAAATTTATCACGACTTTGGCTGCGATAAAGTGCCGTTAATTCGGCGATAGCTCCTTGTGAATATGCCCCTGAATGTCCATTGGCAGACTTGGTGGAAGGTTGTGGTCTCACTTTACCCTCATACGCAGACGACACGCAAACCATCCTCTCATTTCCATCTGCTAAGAGATACAACTCAAAGGCCTTGAACTCCTATCTGGGCTTTGATGAATAATCATTCACTCAAGCTCAATGGAGACAACACTGAGGTACTGGTGTTGGGAAAGAATCCTTCCCTTTGTGGTCCCCAATGCTGTCCGGAAAGCCTGGGCCTTCTTCTGGTGCTATCGCCAAAGGTTAAGAATCTGGCCATTACGTTGGATAACAGGTTGTCCATGAAACCACAGGTGACAATGGTGGCTGCCACATGCTTCGTCATCCAGAAATGGCTGTGGAAAATTATTTGGCAGCTCCCATTCCCAGTTCAAAGGACGGTGATTCAGGCGCTTAAAATGTTGAGGCTGGATTACGGTAACTGGGTAATCTGGGAGCGGATAAAGCCTCCATTAAACAGTTGCAGGTGGTCCAAAACTTGTCGGCAAGGATGCTCTATAGACTTCTGAATAGTGCCCCGGCCTCTGGTCTTCTATGGGAACTCCGCTGGCTTGCAGTGGAGAAGAGAATTCACTTTAAAACCTTGTGCTATGTGCACAAAGCACGAGCAGGGGTTGGCCCACAATATCTGCAAGAATTCATGAAAGCCTATCAACCTTCCCAGACCCTCTGTTCCAATGAACTTTCCTTGTGCATTGCCATTTAGTCAAACGCACACGTATGGGAGGCCGGTCTTTTGTGTTTCAGGGCCCTAAGATATGGAACTCGCTCCCTGAATCTCTGAGAAACTGTCCATCAGTGACGATCTTCCGAAGACAGTTAAAGACCTGGCTATTCTAAATTAGTGGGACCGGAATAGACCTAACTTGACGTTTTTAGCGCCGGGAAACCCCATTGAGGTAGCTGAGCACTTTATAAAACATCTAAATAAATAAAATTAAATTGTCAACATGGACATGCTCACACAAATACAGGCCCGAAAATAGTGCTAACACTCAAACATATAAATGTTTTCACAACAACCACACTTGTTTGTGCATATAGACATCTCTAAAAACAGCCACTTCGGCTAATAAAATGGCTTTGTGCAAGACCCCTTTATCAGGTGTCTAATTTTCTAACTACATTTTATTTTTTTGCGTGGTGCAAAGTGTGAACAGACCAATTATTTGCAATTTATATATCGGAGATTCAAACAGAATTTGTTTATTGAGACTCTTAGAAAATAGCTTTAACACACATTTGTAGAATTATTTAACTCAATGGACTCCCGTTTTATTAAATATGTCTTACAAAGCCCAGCACCTGTTCACACTGTGGTGTAATTCAGCAATATGTAGGCATAAACTCGACCTTAATGCTAGTGCAATGGATATCAAATTTTCCGGTGTAGATATCCATTATTGTGACACATATGTTTTGACATTTTATTTCATCATGGCTCAAAATACTTGAAGTTGATATGCAAATGAAAATTATGATATCTCTCTATGTAAAATGTTATGTTTTCCAGATGCTATATTTGGTCTTAACTATGTGTTTAAAATTTTTTGTATATAATAGAACCAGGGGGCTTATTACGATGTCGGGCGGTTCGCCACCGCCGGGCCGGCGGTGGAGACCGCTCCGGCATCGTAACGCGATAAACCCCCCGCCATATTACAATGGTGGTGGGTACCGCGGCGGACGGAAAGACCGTCCGCCACTTTTCCGCTGGTAGCAATCGAAACGATTGTCCGGCGGAACGTTCATCGGGCTCATAATGGCGGCGGTGACTAACAGGCTCCGCCGGCATGATTATAATGCCGGCGGTAGCCAGCCTTTCTGCGGCGGTTGAACTGCCTTTAAAAGGCAGGCGGTGAATGTCTCCGGGGGCCTGTTGCGGGTCCCCCTTGTGTTGGGGTGGGGGTGCACTGGGGGGGCCCCCTACATTTCACTGCACCAAGTGGCAGGCACAGTGTAGTAGTGCCTGCCACGTAGTGCAGTGAAATGCACAACATGCTCCTTTATGCATCGCGGCGGTGCAGCTGTCAGCACCGCCCGCCACAATGATAAAGGTGCGGAATCCGACAGCAGTGGTAGCGGTCACATCCTAATTGCATTGACGGGACCGCCGCACGCATGGCGGTTGGACCCAATCACCGCTACGGTGGTGGCCGGATCAAATCCGACCGCTATCGTAATAAGCCCCTAAGTCTCAGAGCATGAACAGCATTTTCCTACAATCACAGCAAGCGAGGAAGTCGGGATACAAACCCTTGTTTCTTGTCTTCAAATTAGTCCCTGTAGAGTGGCAATTCTTCCAGTAAATGTAGCTTTGCAAGTGTCAGCCTGGTTGTCTGCAGCAGGCTGTCCATTAGCTTTGTTTGTCAGTAAAATCCTTGACAGATGTGGATAAACACAGGTACACCAGAAGCCAGGCTCTGGCAGCAAGAGCCCACATGTCCGGTTTGGATGCAAGTGCTAAGTATCTCTCCGCACAATGTTATCACTTGCTCCCTGGGCACCTCCTTTTGTCACACCTGAAATGCAGATTTTTTTATTAATCATTCTGTTCAAACAGGTGGTTGGAATTGTATATTTGAGCAATATTGCACAAGTGACATCCTCTGCCCTTTAATCTTTTACAGTGTACAAAAACACCCATGAACAGATAGAGACCACAATTGGCGTGCATTGGGGGCTAACTACTCCTCCTGTTACCTCCAGTAAATCCCACACAGTGGGATTGCTAAGAGGTGTTTCGGAGGCCACGCTCACCTTTCTCCACCACTCTGGAAACGCGACTGGTATGTTATAGTTAGAAATTAGCATTTAAAAAACCTTTGAAATTCACTGAAAAAACCATAGGTTTCAGGGACGTTATAGTTAGTTGGACATTTCACTCGTACAAAACCAGAGAAATTCCGCCGTTATAGTTAGTTCAGCTAACTATAGCTCGCACCCCCGCAATGCACTGCTGTGCATACTGGAGGTACCTGGTGGGCTAGTTGGCCCCCAGGAACCCCCAGTATTCAAGGGGAATTAATTCCCCAACTTACAACGTGCCACAGGGCGCGTTTGCAGAGTGATGCACTGAGGGGGCGGGGGCACCGGCGTGATGCTGTTTTAAAAAAATATATATATTTTAGAAGGGGGGGTTGTGTGGCCACCCTTATTTTCCCACTTTTTGGGCCCTGGGGACCCCATCCCCCAGGGCATGGCCAGTATTTTAAATGTTATTTTAAATATTTGGAGGGGGGCCGCGTGGCCCCCCTCCTCAGGCCATTTATGGCCCGGGGACCCCATCCCCCGGGGCCGGCCTTTCCTTTTTAAAAAAAAAATTTGGGGGGAGGGGGGACGCGTGGCCCCCCTCCCAGGCCACTTCTAGCCCCGGGGACCCCATCCCCCGGGGCCTGGCCACTCCGTTGGGGACCGTGGGGGGAGCCCCAATGCCCCCATGGTCCTGCCAGCTTCCCGACTCCTGCGGGAGCCGGCATTGCTTTTCCACACTGGGAGCTGCTGACATGCAGCTCCCCTTGTGGAAAAGCAATTTGCTTTGGATTTGGGAAGCCTCACTTCCAAAATCCAAAGCAGAGTTTGCTATGACAGGGCGGGAGCCGCACGGCTCCCGCCCTGCCATAGCAAACAGCAGTGTCCCGGGGATGGGCACCCCGGGACACTGCAGGAGCTGGCCCAGGGCCATGAAGGGCTCCAGGAGGGGGGCCGCACGGCACCCCTCCCTACCATTACAAAGCCCCAGGGAGGTGGTGGTCCCCGGGGCTCGGGGGGGCTACGTGCCCTCCGCGTTTTTATCATCAAAGCCCCGGGGAGGTGGTGGTCCCCGGGGCATGTGGGGGGGCTCGAGCCCCCACACACAGGTTATTTTTTTTTAAATTAGAGCCCTGGGGAGGTGGCGGTCCCCGGGGCTGTGGGGGGGGTTACGTACCATCTGTGTTTTTATCATCAAAGCCCTGGGGAGGTGGTGGTCCCCGGGGCGTGTGGTGGGGCTCGAGCCCCCCCACACAGATTATTTTTTTTTAAAAATAGAGCCCCGGGGAGGTGGCAGTCCCCAGGGCTGGGGGGGGCTGCTTGCCCCCCACAAAACATAAATGAAGCCCCGGGGAGGTGGTGGTCCCCGGGGCTGCGGGGGCCCCCGCGGGCCCGCGCTATACATTTTCTGCATGCCCCCGGCCCACCCAGGGGTTTAAAAATAACAAAGCGCGGGAGCCCGCACTTCGTTTTTTAAAAATTTTATCGGCAGGATTCGCGCACCCTGCGCGAATTCTGCCGTTTAAAAAATAAATGCTTTTTTTGGCCCTGGACCCCCTGAGCAGGCCTAGGGGGTCAGGGTGTTTGTACCCTGCCCCCTTTTCTTGTTTTTCACATTTTTTTTCCTGATTTCTTGTGACTCGGTAACCGGCTGCCAACACTTCCTGGTTTGGAGTGTTGGCAGCCAATTAGAATGAAGCGCGTGGTTGGGAGGGTTCGCGAATCCACTGCAGCCATAGATATCGAAACTTTTTCTTTTTTAAATTTCTCAGCAACTACTGAACAGATTTACACGATTTAACAAAAAGGACTCTTTCTGAACCAAGACCTACCTTTTTGCCAAATTTGGTGTAATTCCGTTCAGCAGTTCGGGCTGCAGCTTTGTCTAAAGTTTCCTATGGAAAATAACATGGGGAAAACGCGTTTTGGGACCCCCCTTTTTTCTCGGCCCCCGCTTGGCGAATCACCCCGAAACTTTCAAGACAGGAGCTGACCGGAGCTGATCACTAATTTTGAGAATTTCAAGAAGATTCGTCAACCGGCCCCAAAGTTATTGGGAAAACAAAAAACGCTTTTCCTATGGAAACTAGGTCCTAACTATAACTACCTACTGGCGACCGCCAGTAGGTAATATATTTCTTTGGACTGTTGTCAAAAAACAGGTGCCAACACTCGAGTTCTTCACAACTCCTCTTATTTATTGAAGACAGCCCACTTACACATTTCAGTCATACATGGCGGCCTTGCTTATAGTTAGGAAATAGAATTTAAAAAACTTATAAATTCACTAAAATACCAAAGGTTACAGGGACAATATAGTTAGGTTCAGATTTGACACACACAAAATGATAGAAATTCGGCAGTTATAGTTAAAGTTATCTCAAGTAACTATAACTCATGCCCTAAGATACCTATAACTCACCCCCTTGCCATGCATTGCTAACTACCCCACATATTGCATCACTTACGAAATTTTCAATTACATCATTGATAATATCACTGCAAAATTTGCTGTAAAATTATTAATGAGAAAACTGTGCATGGTGGGGGTGTGAGGGTTTAGGCTAGCAACCCACAAGGGTTATTTTAAACTGAATGAGGCCAGTAATGGATCCCTACAATATTTGCCTTGTCCTCGTTACCCCCCAAAAGGAGATGCTCTAGTCAAGCCAACCAGGTGGTATTCAGACATACTATCAAAAATGTAATATCGGCCAACATAAATATCAAATTGAAACTATCGTCATACAGAAATATTATCTGCAAGAATATCATTGACAGGAATATTGATTTTAAGGTAAGTAATATAGGGGCCCATTACGATACCCGGCGTAAAAAAATCCGCCAGGCATGGAAGCGGCAAAAATCCGCCCGCACACACCGTCTGAACACCGACCACGCCATTACGATTACACAAACCGAAAACCGCCATCGGCGGAAAAATCACACAAAATACCGCCCGCCAACGTCCGAGTCGGAGTCAAACCGCCCGCCACGGACGGAAACACGCACGACAACACAAAACCGCCCGCCCTCACGTCCGACACACCGCACGTGAAATTACGATCGCACCGCCATGAGCGCGGGAAAACTACAAATATACCGCCCGCCAGCGCAAACAACGCCGATGAGAATCGACACGGCAGAAGCCATGGCGCCCACGTACCTGCACAGAAATTATCCGCTCACAAAACCAATAGCACACAACATGGCCAACAAGTCCACACAGCAAGGCACGCACAAATACACAAGCACAGTACACATCCCGAAAACACCCCCGGACAAACAAAAACTACAAAGGCCAGAACCCCAGACACAACACACCTGAAAACAACAGACCATGAGGACACACCCACATAGGTAAGTACAAAAGCAGCACTCCCACAGACCACAACCCCTTGCAACATTGCAAACCAGAGAGGAGAGGAGAGGACACAGTGACACAGCAAGGACAGCAGCACACCACAGAAACGCACACATCACAACCACCACCACCACCACCACCAAACACCTGCACCACAAACCCCTGCACATTACACAACACACACCGCACCAGCACCACAAACACCATGGCACCACAAAGAATGCCCAAGTTCACGCCCATTGAGCTGACGGTCATGGTCGACGAGATCATCAAGGTGTACCCACAAATCTATGGGAACATGGTCCAGCACACACCACTAGCCACCAGAAACAGAATGTGGAACCGGATCGTAGACCAGGTCAATGCAGTCGGGACCCTGCCCAGGAACAGAGGAGAAATAAACAAACGTTGGAATGACGTCAAGAGCCTGGTCAAGAAGAAGGAGGGCAAAAACAGAGAGCTGGCTGCCGTCACTGGCGGAGGGAATCCCGCGCTCTTTAAGACCTTCAAAGCGTGGGAGGAGAAGGTGCGAGTCATAATACATCCGGAGATCCTCGCCGGATTAGCAGGGGGAGTGGAGGCTGGTAAGTACAAACTAATGTATACCAGCACACCGCTATGTACTCACATGCACTACCACCATGCCACAGCTCCCAGAGACAAACACCCCCATGTCCAGCACACAATACATAACACATCACACACACATGCAACAGACACCACCACACACAGCCCAAACCGAACAACTGTAAGATACGTGGGGACATGTGTACACTCAGCCAGCCACGTAACCACCAACAGGTCCCCAAATATGCCAGAAGCGCCACAACGAGCACCCACCACACCCATGTGTCCGCCACAGCTGCACTAACCGACAAGTAACAGGTAAGTGGCAGGAACACAAAGTGCAGTGGGTGGGACGGTGGACAGCCCAAGTACAACACACACCAGGCCCCTAGTCCCACAGCACAGCAAGGAGGAGCATCCCCACACCCCACAGCCACGTGTCAGCCACCGCAGTGCACAACGACAGCCGAAAGGCAGACATCACGGTCCACAGCAATCGGTGTCAGTGGGTGTCCAGCCACCCCACGACCCACAACACCCCCCACCCCCACAGACCTGCAACATGGAGCACCCCCGCTTAGAGCCATGTGGCATCCAGTACAGTGCACGCACGAACAACTTGCAGGTGGGAAACTGGACAGGGCTGGATTACTGGAGGCATGAGGACCGGAACACGACCAACACATGGGACATGTCACGTAGCAGACGAACACGCAGCACCGCCCACCGTCACGAACAAGTGAACAATGTGCACACGGACATGAACAACAGACTCACACCCCACATGACCCATCACAGACATAGCAACACCCAAGGAGCCACGTCTGCATGCACAAGCCACACTGAATATAGTACCACACGGCAGCCACCGTGCAACTCATCACACACAACCGAAACACCATTGAAGTCCTGTCCATGTAGCCCCTACTGCCTGTCAACCACACACCCCACAACTCCGCCTATGTAAGACAAACAACACTAGACGCAACAGAGCGGAACAACATAAATGCACACGAACACCACTGAACCCATCAAACACACAGACACACCATGCACATACAACATACCATCCATCCCATCCGTCAGCCCCAGTCTCATGAAAGGCATGTCATCCGCACAGCTGCCACACATACAGCAGTCACGCTAAGATACATGCCCATGACCAACCATGTGCCAGAAGTCAATGAAGCGCACGACACACTGTGAGCAACAACACACAACATGGGCCACACCCCCGAGCACTGCAGTGATGCACATGGCACAGGGCAGCACGCACACCAAGGAGATGGGACAACTGCAATACGTTGGCTGGCACACAACCATCACTCACTCATAACGATGCGTCCAATGCCATGTCCAGTAATCACAACAGACAGCAAATATGCAGGCCATGTCAAGCATGCACACAACTCAAACCATGCACTGTCATGCTGCCACAACACATGTCACGTTCGGCACCCATGGCTCACAGCATGTACCCCAAAAGCATATTCCCTCCCAAATGCGAATCTGGGGCATGTCCCCCATGTTGCCATATGCGTTCCTAAGCGTTCCATTTGAACCCCAAAAGCATATTCCCTCCCAAATGCGAATCTGGGGCATGGCCCCCATGTTGCCATATGCGTTCCTAAGCTGCTCCATTTGAACCCCAAAAGCATATTCCCTCCCAAATGCGAATCTGGGGCATGGCCCCCATGTTGCCATATGCGTTCCTAAGCATTCCATTTGAACCCCAAAAGCATATTCCCTCCCAAATGCGAATCTGGGGCATGGCCCCCATGTTGCCATATGCGTTCCTAAGCGTCCCATCTGAACACCAAAAGCAAAGTACAAACCAGACCCAGGATGGGCCAGGAGCCCGCATACACCAGAGTCACAATAAGTAGGGGCACAGCAACACACCCATCGGCATGGCCAATCCGTCCCATGCCACATGTGCACAGCACACAGTCCCATTGCCAAGCACACACAACTACAGATGCTACAGCCACACACACGCCTCCGGGAAACCCATGTACGAGATTGCATGAACTGTTAATGTCAGACGACAAATACATACTTCGCCAGGTGCAACACAATAACAAATCTCATTCTCTCCACAGGTGACGAACTGCTGGATGCTGGGGATGGAGCCAGCAACCAGCACAGCCAGCCTACAAGCCCCCAACGAGGACACACGGATCTGGAGGATCTGTCCTCCTCTTCGGACACGGACCACCAAGCAGGCCCATCTGGTGTGGCAGGGCCCAGCCGCTCCCCAGGACCCCTCCTACCCACCAACCCATCATCCAGGGCTGCTGAACATTCCCAGCCCCCTGCTGCCACTGTCGTTGCGGCCACACCCACGGTCATTGTGGCCACTACCACTGCCGCAACCGCCACCATCGCCGCACCGACCACCACCGCCGCCACCACCACCACGTCTTCGCTGGCACCAGCCCCAGCGCAGGTGGTGGCCCGGCCGACTGGATCCACCCTGGGAGCCACAGCGAGGACCGTGGTGAGCAATGTGGCTAGTGGGCAGGCCGGTGGCAGCAGGACTGGTAGGAGGAGCAGGGTCAGGGAAACGCCAGCCTCCCTGGGAGCCATGCCCTGCCTCAAATGGCCAGAGTCCTTGGGGCCTATGAAGAGGCCCAAGGACAATGGGTCCGGTCTGCTTCAGACACGCGTGAGGTGCTGGGGGTGCTGAGGTCCATGGACGCCCGTATGGGCCAACTCGTGGACCTCATGGGCCAGCTGGTGGTGGTGGTGAGGTCACAGCCAGGGACAGCAGCTCCCCTCCGCCACCACCTGCCGGGGCGCAGGGTCGAGCAGCAGTGTCCAGTTCCCCTGCGTCCACAGCCAGTGAGCACACCTCAACC
Organism: Calotriton arnoldi; assembly: GCA_963921515.1. NCBI lineage: Eukaryota > Metazoa > Chordata > Amphibia > Caudata > Salamandridae > Calotriton > Calotriton arnoldi. The sequence continues at coordinate 885,931 of CAWUFW010000355.1, read as the reverse complement.
ACCAGCATGTCGCAAGCAGGCACCCCCTCGCAAACGTGGAAGGGGCCGTCCGAAGTGGAAACAGATCTCCCGGGAGGACTTCGCACGCTCCAAACGCAAGTGAGCCAGCCAGCCAGCCTTCCGCCAGCCTTCCTTGACCAGCCACTGCATTGACTTGGACTACGATCCCACTCCACACAGCCATCTGGATGGCATGTGTGTGTTGGACTATGGACATAGAACCAGTGGGTACACCCTGAGCATCACGCAGCCATGACCGACAGCTCATTGTCACTGCACGCACCACTTTTGTCATCACCTTACACACAATCACATGTCACAGTTTGAAATAAATGCACCTTTTACACTAACTGCTGTTTGTGCCCTGTGTTTTATTTGTACGGAATACAACGGCCACCTTGGGCGGAAAGGCACCTGATGCGTGGCATGGCAATGGAATCCGGAGGGCCTGTAGGGACCTAGGGGTGGGAGACAGAACAGGAGCACATTCAATGAGTGTGTCACACACCCATCACACAGTACATGTCAACAACTACAAGCAATGTACACACATCGCACAGAGCAATAGGGCACAATGCCACAGCCACCAACAGTGGCATACTACCCTGGCCATGGAGCGTTGACACACAGCACGCAGTGAACAAACGGCCACCCTGACACAGCACACACACACCTGCACAGATACAGCCACATCAGCCGTCGTACATGGACACTCACCGTCAAGTGAAGTAGCGGGCGATGAGCTGCTGCCGCACATTACCAGCTTCCTCCTCTCCGCTGTCCTCCTCACTCGAGCTGTCCTGGTCTGTGGGCTGGGGCCCTGGTTGATCTCCGTCATCCACGATGAGGGGGATCTGCTTCCGAATGGCCAGATTGTGCAGCATGCAGCACGCCACCACTATCCGGCACACCTTCTGTGGGGAGTACGCCTGCACACCCCCGGTGCGGTCCAGGCACCTGAACCTGGACTTGAGGAGGCCAAAGGTACGCTCGACCACACGTCTGGTCCTCCCATGTGCCTCATTGTAGCGATCGTCTGCTGGGGTGCGAGGATTCCTCAATGGACTGAGCAGCCATGCCCCATTCGGGTACGCAGAGTCACCTGGGTGTGAGGGACACAGAGAACCGTTGCTATTCCAACTGGACAGGGGACAGCATCGCACAACCAGCACGCTACACCACTCCACATACTCACCGACAATACAGCCACGATCCTGTTGCATATTGGACATCAGTCGTGGCAAGATGCTGTTGCGCATTATGTGTGCGTCATGGGCCGAGCCTGGGAACTTTGCACACACGTGGGTGATCACCATGTCCGCAAGGCACACCACTTGCACATTCAGGGAGTGCGTGTGCTTCCTGTTGCGGTACAGGTGCTCAGTGGCCTGTGGTGGAACAAGGCCGACATGTGTGCAGTCAATGGCTCCAACGACGTGTGGGATTCTGCCAAGGGCATAGAATGCACCCTTCACTGCCGCCAATTCACGAGCCCTGGGGAAGCGGATGTACCTGTTTCGGTACAGCATCATGGCTGCCAGTACATCCCTCAGCACCTTGCTGAACATGGGCTGGGACATCCCTCCTCCAATGCCCACTGTGTGCTGGAATGACCCAGTGGCGAAGAAATGCATGGCGGCCATCACCTTAGCCGTGGGGGTGACAGCAGTCGGATACACCCTGCGGCGACGGAGATGGGGTTCTAACATGGCACACAGTCGATGCAGGGTTGGCCTGTCCAGCCGAAACTTCCTAATAACCTCTGTATCGTCCATGTCCGCCAGCAATTGGTATGGGCGGTCAATGTTCGGTCTCCGGCTAGGGACAATGGCAGAGGACACATGTCAAAGCAACACGACACATAGCAATTTCGCATACACATCACTGACATGACTGAGCAAGCACATGAGCCACAGCCCAGTTGTCAAGCTGGGACGGCACGGCCACAATACACTTACACAGGTCTCCCAACAATGGCAATGGCTAGTGATACAAACCACTGCCATGTGCATGCACATGGGGATCTAGGCCCCAATGACTTGCGGGGCGTGCTGATGGGGACTGACTGCATATCCGTCAAGCGGCAACGCCACGGCAACATGAATGTCTGCTGAGCATGGAACTGCTTCCGCGGCTGGATGAGTATGGCACACGACGACGACGATGTGGGCACAGGCTGAGCGGCCAAAACAAGTGGGACCTGTGGCACGAGGGGATATGAGACAGTAGTAGGTGTCAGCACTGCACCCTATGTACAGCACTGTACGGATCACACCTCCCGAAACATTGACAGGTGTCCACATTGACAGCCCCATGCCAAGACGGCTGTGTGCTTGCAGTCACACGTCACAGGTGAGAGGTTACATTGCACGTGCCAGGTGGCAGACGTACATAGTGGGAGCTGGCATGTGTGTGCATGTGTCTCCTGTTCAGGATCCACCAGATGGGCGCTGACTCTGTACTGACCATTGGACACAGCATGTTCCGTGGAAGGCTTGTGTGTGTGGGATGGTGGCACTGGATGTGCCTCCGTTGGGTGGGGGCCATGCACAGGGCGGGTACGTCGATGATTGCGCATTGTTGGTCACGGTGGGTGCACCAACTGAAGATGTGTTGCCCTGTGTTCAATTCCTATGTCCGCATGATGATGGACTGTAGATGTGGGCAGACTACACATTGGTCGATGTGCTGTCTATATGCATGTGCCTTCACACCAGGCACAGCTGCCCCTGCACATGTGACCCCTGCTGGACTCGCTGCTGGGTCTGTGGAGCTGATGCACCTTCTGCGCGTGGGGCGGACAGCTCTCCTCACTTCCCTCATTGCGCATGTCATGACTTTGCCGCAGGTGACATGGATCATGGAGGGCCCACATGTACGCGTGGGTAGGCTACACATGATTGTTCACTGGTCGCCACCCCCAGTCAGTGTTTCGAATGGGAATGGGTGCTGGTGGTATGTTCGATGTGGCGGATGGGCGGGCCTAGGTGCGGGCTTACATTCCGGACATGGGGGGGTAGTTGGATTGGCGACTAGTTGCAGTACACACGGGACACGTCTCTTCCTTTCCACATCTGGGTCATCCCTTGTACTAACTGACAGTGATACAGTCATCTTCGCCCCAGCCCTCATGTCCTCCCCTCGCTCCCCCAATATGCATGCTCACCTGCGAGGCTAGCGCTTGCACAGGCAGCCCCAAGCTCGCACCAGAGAGGGCAAGGAGTGTATGTCCAGTTGCACGAGTGGGCTGTCTCAGGGTATGATGTGTGGCGGGACGCCGTCCACCTGCGTGGTGCCCCAAATGGAGACCCGGCCTGCATGGACTATGCATCACAGTCTTCGCCTTTCGGATCCGCCACCTGCGACACCCAGTGGCTGTGGCTGCCCTTGCGGCCAGGCCGCGTCCGTCTGTGGCTGATGGCCCACACATTCACTCTTTGGCCTCTCTGGGGAGGGCTCAGGGGTGGTGGCGCACGCGCTTGCACTTAGTCGCAATGGCATGTGGCGTGGTTGGTATGATGGGCAATGGATGGGATGGTGCGAGCCACCTCCCGTGACGTCAGTGCTGCTCGTGCTGTGGTGCGTCCCCCTACACTTCCATTTGACTTGTGCCATGCTAGACGTTGAGGTTCTATTGCCTGCGTGATATGACCAGGAGGAGCGCGAGGAGACCTCTCACACACCACGCTCCACTGCCATCCCGTGCCCTGTATCGCCTGTGCGGATTGACTATGTTGGGGTTACACCTGGTCGACTGGGGCTGTGTGTGCCTTGTCAAGGGGCATGGCGGGCGCACAACAGGATCCAGCTTGTCCACAGAGGGTGGGCTGAGGTGCGCCTGGTACCGCTTTGTACGTGTGCTCCGGCTGCTGTGCACACACGTGTTCACTCCCCCCGACAGGTGTCCTCTCACAATGCCCAGGGAAGCGGTGGTGTACTGTTCATGACCCCTCCCAACACGGCGTGCTCCAACTTGGCATGTGCGCATCTACCCGTCACACCCACCCACCTGAGCACTGCGTCCATACGACTTCACACGACACATGTGTGTCTTCCACAGTTGTGCTACTCATTTGCGTTGACATCCAATACCAGTGGACTACATGGTCATGTCACGACTGCCGTGTACTTCACATACTCTCATCCTCTCTCATTCGTACTTGTGAAATGAGTCAGCGGAGACAGTTTTGGTTTCAAACATTATATTGAGTCTTCTGTCCTCTGTGATGCAGTATAGTGGACACTACTGGCAGCGGAATACATGTTGAGGATATACTGAGCATGATTGCAAATGGGATAGGGTGTGGGGTTACATGTGATTGGCTGTTGCATGTGGGATGTGGGCTTCAGAGTGACATCTGCTTGGCCAAGGCTGTGCTAATGTACATTTACGTATAGCTGCGGAGCTGCGGACTTTGACACAGACGGTATACATGTAGCCTACCAGACCGCTTGGCATCATGGGCACAGTCCATCTCAGTTCCATGTGACAGGTTTGCTGCGGTTGTTCCTCATGCACGCGTGCATGTGAGATGACATCAGGGCATGTGCTTGCGTGCATGCAGCGGCGTGCCACTTGTTGTTGCACTGTGGTGGTTACTGGACATGTCACAGTCACTGGGGTCGTGTTGTTGTTGTATGCACTTGTCGTCCATGCAAAGGTCCTGGTATGGGATTCCCGGGGCGGGGGTGGGAGGGGTGCAGCACCCACAGACTCCAGGCGACCTATTCATGTCCACTGAGCGGTGTGTGTGTCCATGGGCGCTGGATCCATGTCGTGTCCTGGTTGTTCGTGCAGTTCCGTCCATGTGGGTGCGATACACAGAGCCCATGCCACTGCCTCCCACGATGCATGCGGTGTTCCTGGATGTGATGGGGAATAGTGTGCATGTCCCGGTCATATCCGATGTCATGGCGATGTCGTTGATGGTGTGGTTACAGTTGCCGGTCGTTTGGTATGGCTGTTGTGGTGGTGACTGGCCAGTCCGTGCGGAAGCTAAGCATGGGTGCGGGGTTGGACATCATAGGTCAATCGGGGAACCTGCGTTGTGGTCCGACGAATTTACAGGTTGTCAGGTATGCGATGCCGTCCAGCAGGGCTTCCATGTCATTGGTGGTGTACATGTTTGCCAGCCAATGTAGCGGATGGTGGCTGTCAAGGTGTTGTTCGTAAGTTGTCCCTTGGAGGACCATGATGGGGCATGCTGGGTGACATTCGATGTAGCTGTTCTCGATGATCCGTCGTGTGGAGGCACAGTGGTCCCATTTCAGTGCGGGTGCGATGTTGGCCACATACGCCATGCCCCCATAGGCAGAGCAGGCCCTGTCGTGTGCGTCCAGAGGGAGGAGTAGTGGTAGCAGGCCCGCCTTCAGACATGCCGGGTTGGAGAGGCATATCTCCACGGGATGCTGGTAGGGACACCTCCGACAGTAGAAGACGGGCATGACGCAGCTGAAAAATGTGATGCGGTAAGTCAGTCGGTAACTTACGTTCAGCAGGGACAGGAGATCGCATCCCAATGTATGAAACAGGTTGGTTTTGTACAGCTTGAGCTGTTCGGCGTAGTTGGGTAGGTGTGTTGCGGTTGCCATTTCGCAGCGGTGCGTTGTGGTGGCGTGCTCCGGCTGTGTGTGCAGTCTGCAATGTGCACGCTCCGAGGTTGCTGTGAGCTCTGTGTAGTCGTAGGGAGACAGGACTTGTGTTCTGTTGGCTTGTTTGGAGGACACGGGCCCTCTTCCCACATGCTTCTCAGACAGTTCAAGGTCAGTGATGTGTGACTCCTTCCAATTAACTTGCATGTGGCCGACATGGGGGAGTGTTTTCTTCTTTCTTCCCCGTCCGTTGTGTGCTTCTGTGATATGCGCTATCTGCCCTGTGGTCGGTCTCCTCGGCAAGCCTGTGTTGGTCTATTCTTGGACAATGGCTGTATTCACCGGCTTCTGTCGTAGGGCTGTGGTTTCGGAGTTGGAATGGAAGGTCATTCAGTGCTGTCTGCTCTCCCTTGTGTGGGCGGCAGGCTGCCTTTCCGCTCTGCGTTGGGCCTTGTGTGTGAATGTTATTCTTGGGCCACCTGTTGTCGGTCCCCGGGCTCTTTGGTGTTCCGTTTTATATGTCTTGTTCATATGTGCAGGGTGGTATGGGTGTTTCAGTGTGGTACTGGCGTTCCTCTTCCCGAAGGGGCCCTGCTTCTCCTAGTTGGTGTTGCCGCCGCTGTGTGCTACGCCATGTTTGTTACACTGGGGTGTGTCCTGCTGTTGCGTGTCTTCACTGACATGTGTGCGTCGGTTGTGTGGCGTTGGGTGTTGTCCGTGAATTGGGCATTGGGGACATGTCTGTGGCAGGCCTGTCACGTGTCATGTGCGTTCGGGGTGGGGCTGATGTGTGTGCTGCTTGGTTGTGTCCCTGTGTCTGTGTGCGACGCATGCATGGCGCTGCGGTTGGCCTCTGCGTTGTGCGCATGTGTGGCGGCGTCATCGCCGCTTTGGGGCCGTGACGGGGTTGTTGGTTCCTAGTCCCAGGTGGTGTGTACACATGTGTTACGCGATGTTACGATTTGGCCTGTGTGTCATATGTGGATGCAATGGTGGATGTGTAGTGTACACGCGCTGGTGGGGGGTTGTCCGCTTTTTCCGCCCTTGCACTGTGTGCGCTGTTTGCGTGCACTTGTTGTGTGTGTGCCTACCTGCGTCTCCGCGGTACGTTGCGTCCTTGGTGGTGCATCAGCAGGAGCATGGGGAGGGCCTGCAGTGCTGGATTCATGCTCGGGGGAGCCGCTTCTTCGTTGTCCGTGCTCGGCGTCCGTGTTACCGCTTCGGTTTGTCGTACGGTATCTCTTGGCCGTGGGAGCCGTTTGTTTGCGGCATCGTAATTTATGCGCCGGGCGGGACGTGTTTCGTCGGACGGTGTGTGTCAGTTAGGCTGCGCCGCTACGTGTACGGGCGCACTTTGATGGCGGACGGTGTTGCTGGCTTGCCGGCGGTGTTTGGCCTACTTTTCGCATCGTAATTGGGCGGGCGTGTGGACTGCTGCGTGCCGGCGGTAACTGGTGGTTTTTGCATCCGCCAGCACGGCGGTTGTGCTTCCGCCCGCCATCGTAATGAGCCCCATAGATGTTAAAAATATAGAAAGTGTTAATATCGATTACCAAAATAATTATGTTGTTAATATCGATGTTAAAAATATTGTTGGTAATAATGATGATTTTTCATAATTTTTATGTATTTTATTATATATTTTAATTGTATATGTTATAAATTGTTTGTATAAGTATTGTCTTAAAATAGTTTGAAATTTAATTTTTAGTACTTTTTAAATTTCATTTAATAGTTTTGTTGTCATTTTTAGTACCGTAGCAGGGTGGGAGTTTTATAGGTGTACATGGTGGGAAGTAAATGAATTATAATTAATTAATAATTTATTTTAGTTAATATGAATTATTTAATTAATGATTATTTATGTTGATTGTATAATACATGATTTTTCTAGTTTAAGTTTCAGATGCAGGTTGTGGGTTTTGTAGGGACTATAGGGTGGGAAGTAAATTAATTATAATTAATAATTATTTATTATTATAGTTAAATATTTAATTGATAATTCATTATGTAAATTGTTTAATACATTTCTTTTTTTCTTTGATGTAGTTTGTTGTTTTTGTATGAGTAAAGGGTGTGCAGGAAACTAATTATAATATTTTTTAATTATTGTTAATTTATAATAATTATTTAATTGATAATAAATTATGTAATTTGTGTAATTAAGATATTGTTTGGGTTATATATTAGATGTGAGCTGTATTTGTAGGGGTAAACGGTGGGAAGTTAATTAAATATGATAAATTTGTAATTAGTTAATTTGTATTAATTGTTTAATAGATAATTAATTATGTAAATCATGTAATTATTTTTTTTAATGTATATATTAGCTGTGGGTTGTTGGTTTTGTAAGGATACAGGGTGGAAAGGTAATTAAATCTAATTATTTTACTATTAGGTAATTATTGTTAATGCTTTATTTGATAATGGATTATGTAAAATGTGTAAATATTATAGTTTTAAAAATATATTTTAGGTGTGTGTTGTGTAGTTTGTATAGGTTTAGGGTGGGAAGTTACTTAAGTATTAACAAATTAAAAATAGTCAAATATTTTGAAAACATTTTGTTTTTTATTATGTTATAAGTTGTTTGTGTTGTGCAGTTTAATTTTTAAATAAAATTGTATTTATTTGTTGTTGTTACTTTGGGAATATAGTTTGTTATTTTAATTCTAAAACTATTAGTTTTAATTTATAATACGTATTAAAGATTGTAATAAATATGTAATTTCTTTATTTAAAAAAATATATATAATGTTTCTATTTAAATAATTATTTTTTTGTTATTTAATATAGTCTTCAATTTTTGGGAATAGTAAATTTGACCCCTCTGTAATCCAACACTTTCCCACTGTTGCACTGATTGGAGTGGGAATAGCAAGTTTTTCCCCATTGAAATCCACAATTTTCCCTACTGTTGTAAAGAGTGGACAGGGAATAGTAAATATTATCCCTCCGTAATCCAACACTTTCCGTACGGTTGCACTGACTGGAGTGGGAATAGTACATTTTACCTTCTCCTATCCAACACTTTCCCTACTATTGCACTGACTTAGTGGAAATAGTACATATTACCCCTGCGCAATCCACTGCTTTCCCTACTGTTGTAATGTCTGGAGTGTGAATAGTAAATTTTACCCTTCCACAAACCACCACTTTCACTGCTGTTGCACTGACTGGATTGGGAATAGTAAATTTTACCCATGCGCACTCCAACACTTTAACTACTGGTGCAGTGACTGGAGTGGGAATAGTAAATTGTACCCCTCTGTAATCCAACACTTTCCCTACTGTTGCACTGACTGGAGTGGGAATAGAAAATGTTATCCCTTTGGAATCCACCATTTTCCTTACTGTTGTATAGAGTGGAGTGGGAATAGTACATTTTATCCCTCGTAATCCAACACTTTCCATACTGTTGCACTGACTGGAGTGGGAATAGTAAATTTTAACCTCCGCTATCCAACTCTTTCCCTACTGTTGCACTGTATTAGTGGGAATAGTACATCTTACCCCTGCACAATCCACTGCTTTCCCTACTGTTGTATTTATTGTAGTGGGAATAGTACTAGTCCAATGATTTCTCTACTGTTTTATAATTTGGAATGGGTATACTATATGTGTTATTTGTAGAATTGTATAGTTTAGTTTATAATAACTAAATTTATATTATTCTTTTTTGTGTAGTTAAAATTATATTTTTAATTAGTAATGTTTTTAATATAACATATATTTTTAGTAAATTTACAATTTTATATTGTTTACTTTTTATTAGTAATTAAATGGGCATGTTTTTTTATGTTATTGGGTATATATGTATATATATATATATTTTATAATATTATATTTTTTTAAAGTAGCAAATTATAATTTAAAATAAATGTATTATTTTAATAATATTTTAAAATTAAAAATATGCAATTAAATGCATTTATAATTATATATAGGTGTGTTTACTATTTAAAATACATATATATATATATTATAATATTATATTTTAAAAAACATCGTAAAGGATAATATAAAATACAATTATTATTTCAATAATACTTTGAAATTAAATATATGCAATTAAATGCATTTATTTATATATATGTGTTTACTTTTTTTAAATAAGTATAATAGTTATATATATTTTTGAATTAATTAAATTAATTTAATTTATATTATATTACTGTTACTTTTTAATATATTTAATTTTTATTATTTATGTATTGTATCTCGACTCACAGCCCGCCCGTCATCTGCATGAGGGGCTGGAACGTCAAAGGGGACTCGAGGAAGCCTGAGGACATCATTCCAAAATCAGGGCCATCCATCTGGACAATTCACACCCTCCCTGGTTAGTACATGCCCATTTGGGCTGGACATTTTCTGCTTCCCCCGCGCACCAACCCTCCCGCAATAGTGAACTCTGGGAACTGTAGTCCAAGACAACAACTACAGAGGGCGTGTGATCACGTGATCGTGGGGGTGAAAGCTCTAACCAATGGGAGCATGGCACAGCATCTAAAGGTGTGGGTGGAGCAGTGCCGGCATTACAGTGGCATCTGAGGAAGGCGTTGTATGCTGAAATGCATCATGCCCGTTGTTTTATTAAAGACTTCCAAGATATTCCCCTGTGTGGCCTCTAAACTTCTCTAGCAACCGGAGGGGTCTGTGTGTGATATTTACACGCTTCCCAGTGGCGTGTTTTGGAGGCCCCGTTCCATCAAGAGGCCGGAGCATTGCTGGGTCAGCTGTTGCTGTGCTTGTTCATCACCAAGGGATTGGTAGCTTCGGCCCGCCTCGGAGTGCAGATCAAGGAAAGGGCTGCTGCCAGGAGCAGCTCGTAACTTTACGAGGAGCTGGGAATCATTGTATCTCGACTCACAGCCCGCCCGTCATCTGCATGAGGGGCTGGAAGGTCAAAGGGGACTCGAGGAAGCCTGAGGACATAATTCCAAATTCAGGGCCATCCATCTGGACAATTCACACCCTCCCTGGTTAGTACATGCCCATTTGGGTTGGACATTTTCTGCTTCCCCCGCGCACCAACCCTCCCGCAATAGTGAACTCTGGGAACTGTAATCCAAGACAACAACTACAGAGGGCGTGTGATCACGTGATCGTGGGGGTGAAAGCTCTAACCAATGGGAGCATGGCACAGCATCTAAAGGTGTGGGTGGAGCAGTGCCGGGATTACAGTGGCATCTGAGGAAGGCGTTGTACGCCGAAATGCATCATGCCCGTTGTTTTATTAAAGACTTCCAAGATATTCCCCTGTGTGGCCTCTAAACTTCTCTAGCAACCGGAGGGGTCTGTGTGTGATATTTACACGCTTCCCAGTGGCGTGTTTTGGAGGCCCTGTTCCATCAAGAGGCCGGAGCATTGCTGGGTCAGCTGCTGCTGTGCTTGTTCTTCACCAAGGGATTGGTAGCTTCGGCCCCGCCTCGGAGTGCAGATCAAGGAAAGGGCTGCTGCCAGGAGCAGCTCGTAACTTTACGAGGAGCTGGGAATCATTGTATCTCGACTCACAACCCGCCCGTCATCTGCATGAGCGGCTGGAACGTCAAAGGGGACTCGAGGAAGCCTGAGGACATCATTCCAAATTCAGGGCCATCCATCTGGACAATTCACACCCTCCCTGGTTAGTACATGCCCATTTGGGCTGGATATTTTCTGCTTCCCCCGTGCACCAACCCTCCCGCAATAGTGAACTCTGGGAACTGTAGTCCAAGACAACAACTACAGAGGGCGTGTGATCACATGATCGTGGGGGTGAAAGCTCTAACCAATGGGAGCATGGCACAGCATCTAAAGGTGTGGGTGGAGCAGTGCCGGGATTACAGTGGCATCTGAGGAAGGCGTTGTATGCCGAAATGCATCATGCCCGTTCTCTTATTAAAGACTTCCAAGATATTCCCCTGTGTGGCCTCCAAACTTCTCTAGCAACCGGAGGGGTCTGTGTGTGATATTTACACGCTTCCCAGTGGCGTGTTTTGGAGGCCCCGTTCCATCAAGAGGCCGGAGCATTGCTGGGTCAGCTGTTGCTGTGCTTGTTCTTCACCAAGGGATTGGTAGCTTCGGCCTGCCTCGGAGTGCAGATCAAGGAAAGGGCTGCTGCCAGGAGCAGCTCGTAACTTTACGAGGAGCTGGGAATCATTGTATCTCGACTCACAGCCCGCCCGTCATCTGCATGAGGGGCTGGAACATCAAAGGGGACTCGAGGAAGCCTGAGGACATCATTCCAAATTCAGGGCCATCCATCTGGACAATTCACACCCTCCCTGGTTAGTACATGCCCATTTGGGCTGGACATTTTCTGCTTCCCCCGCGCACCAACCCTCCCGCAATAGTGAACTCTGGGAACTGTAGTTCAAGACAACAACTACAGAGGGCGTGTGATCACGTGATCGTGGGGGTGAAAGCTCTAACCAATGGGAGCATGGCATAGCATCTAAAGGTGTGGGTGGAGCAGTGCCGGGATTACAGTGGCATCTGAGGAAGGCGCTGTACGCCAAAATGCATCATGCCCGTTGTCTTATTAAAGACTTCCAAGATATTCCCCTGTGTGGCCTCTAAACTTCTCTAGCAACCGGAGGGGTCTGTGTGTGATATTTTTATTTTTATTTAATTTTTTTATTTATTTAAAAGGATTTTATTGTAAGCATAGAATTCACAGTTACAACAAACAAAAAACTACAAGCTTCCATTAGCAATGTAAAGGCACATATTACAATTCTCATCAGTCATCGTGTTAGCGATCACACAGCTTTTGGCACACAGTTCAAATTCCCCCTTATACGGCCGTGTTTGTCTGGAGGTAGTCAACTAAATACATCCAGTAATCTCTGGGTTTAGATCTTGTTGGCAGTTCTTCTTCATAGGTCTTAAGTGTGTCCTTGCAATAAGCCATATCTCTAATCCATACCTTAACCTTTGGTATACGAGTGCCTCCCCAACAGATTGCTACCCTGCGCTTGGCTAGTAGGAGTGCAACACTACAGAATTTACGCTTTGTTGATTGAACAGTGGGGACTAAGCCCAAAAGGCATGTGCGAATTGAACAATCGATAGCCACTCCCACTATAGTGCTTAAGATCTGTATAACCTCGTTCCAATATGTCCTAATGGAACGGCAGGCCCAGGCAAGATGAATAAATCCAGCATCTTCCACCCCACATCTCTTACATCTGGAATCCACTCGGAGCCCATATTTGTATAATTGTGCTGGAGAGTAATAAGTTTGATGCAGATATTTATAATGAAGTATTCGCAAATTGCCATTGGGTGTTAACAGACTAGTTATGTTGCAACTTATCGCCCAGTCGTCCTCAGTTAGAGGAGGATCCAGCACGGCATTCCATCTAGCCAAAGCCTTATGTGTATTGTCATCTATATCTTTCTGAATGTGTGTATATAACCGCGTCACCATATGTGAGTTGTTTGACGTCATAATAAGCATTTGTAATGTATTAAGCGACTTCGGTTCGTTGGGGTAGTTTGGATATAGTTTTTTAATGGCACCCTGCAATCTGTGATAGTTGAAGTGAAAGAGTAGAGTTTGGTTACTAATGTATAGCAGTTCTTGAGGGTCTACAAAGGTACCATTAGCATAGAGGTCTCCCATCTTATCAATCCCTGCCTTGCGTAGCAAATCTATTCCCACTGTTTCCTGCGTAACTGACAATTCTGGGTGATATATCAGTGGCATTGCCGGCACGTATAAGGGCAGTTTTCTGGCCAATTTCCCCATCTTGTACCAGGCTGCATTTGTCGTATCAATTGTATTTATTGCGTGGGCGTGTATTCGGGTTCGGGTTCGATGAGGCTTTCAGTGGGATGGGATGGGCGTCTCCATTTTCTATCGCGACATGAGCCATGTATGGGACGGGATGATACCAAAAGTGCGCATATTGTGCCTGGGCACATAAATAATATAAAAGGAAATCAGGTGCTCTGAATCCCCCTTGTTCAAATGGTAGTGTTAAAGCTCGTAATTCAATGCGAGCTTGTTTGCCTGCCCATATGAGACGATTGACAACCGTAGTCAATTTATGGAAAACTGTGGTAGGCGGGGTGATTGGAATGTTATTGAAGAGGTACAGGAGTTTAGGGAGTACGACCATCTTTATAATAGCCAGGCGATCTGCCAAAGACATGGGTAGCTGTATCCAGCGGTCCACTTTTGCTTCTAACTTGCTAATTGCCATTCCGTAGTTTGTTCTAATAACCATTTCTGGATCGCGATGAAACCACACCCCTAGGTATTTGACTGGATCCGATCTCCATTCCAGAGGGTAGTCTACTGGGTGGGGATGGGTAGAGTCCGTTAAAGAAACAATGAGAGATTTAGACCAATTAATCTGTAGGCCAGAGTGGTGTCCGAATTTAATATATTCTCGAAGCAGTGGGGCCAGGGTAGTGCTGGGATTTTTAACATAGAGCACCATGTCATCCGCGTATAGCGAAATATTTAATGGCCGTTGTAGAAATTGAATAGCGGCGCTTTTATGTCTCTGCCGTATTTTACAGGCCAAGGGTTCGAGGGCTATGGCAAAAGTAAAGGGGATAGGGGGCAGCCCTGTCGCGTGCCTCTTTCAATGTTGATGGGGTCCGATACATATTTATTAACTTGTATGCGCGCCGTGGGTTTAGTGTATAGTATTTGGATCCATTGTAAGTACATAGGGGGGAATCCCATCCTATATAGTATAGTGTGTAGGTACGACCATTCAATAGAGTCGAATGCTTTCGCAGCGTCCAACAATACAGCTATCGCCGGGATTGTCGGGGCCAAATAATGTGATATTGCGAACAGCGTCCTAGTGTTATGGGCAGTGGACCGACCAGGGATAAAGCCGGATTGATCCGGTAGAACCAGGTTGGGTAACAATGGTTGCAGTCGTAGCGCTAGTATTTTAGCCAATATTTTTGTATCCGTGTTTATGAGGGATAGCGGCCTATATGATTCGCACTTTTCAGGATCTTTATCAGGCTTCAGTAAAGCAATAATCATGGCCTCTCGCAGCGTGGGTGGGAGTATGTGATTACTGTGGGCATCTCCATACATTTGGACGAGGTGAGGTGCAAGTATGTCTATGTATGCCTTATAAAATTCGCTTGTGAAGCCGTCTGGTCCCGGCGCCTTGCCATTTGGTAGAGATTTCACAACGGTCGTGACTTCTTCGATCGTTACCGGTTGCGCCAGATAGTCTCTTTGGGCATCAGATAGCCAGGCCAACTCTATATCGTCCAAGTATGTCAAGACCTCCTGTGCTGGGGCCGTGCTCCTTGATTTATAAAGATCGCCATATGTGTTCATGAACTCGGTGAGTATGTTTTGCGTGTCATAATGAGTCTCGCCGACGTCATCTTTTATAGAAAGTACTGGTTGTGCCTTATGTCCCGTGCAGATTTTACTAGCCAAGGTGTGCCCCGGTCTACCACCCTCCCCATATGATCGTGCCACATGACGTTTTGAAATATATCTGAGTTCATCCTCAGCGAATGCCTGGTATTCTGACATGATTGTCCGAATGTCACCCAGAATGGCCATATCATTCGTCCGCTCATATTCCCGCTCTAGAGCACTTAATCGTCGTTCCCGTTGTGTTAATTGAGCGCGAATATCTTTGAGGATTCCTGCGGTTACACTAATACAGACTCCTCGAATAGTAGCTTTAAATGCCTCCCAGAGCAACCCAGGATCGTCAGTAGAAGGCTGATTGATAGTAAAATAGTAAGTTATCGCCTGCGCGATAGTCTCAGTATACAGGGGGTCCAGCAATGCTTTGGCGTTAAACCGCCACACATAGGGTGGTGGCTGGTAATGAGAAAATTCGATGCTGAGCTTTACCGGCTTGTGATCCGACAGGGTTTTAGGCAAGTGCGTAATTTGCTTGGTCCAGTTCATAACCTCCTTCGTTCCAATCCAATAGTCTATTCTAGACCAACTATTTCTGGCGGTCGAGTGGTATATGGCTTCCCTATGCTGCGGATAGCGTGTTCTCCAGATGTCTACTAAATTAGCTTCCGACATAATAGCCTGCATCACTGTTACCGCTTGTCTATGCGGTTCTCTAGAGGAGTCTGATCTATCTAGGTGGTCATTAAATGACAAATTAAAATCCCCTCCCCACAGTAGTGTTATGTCAGAGAATTCCTTCAGTTTGTTCCACAAGGATTTATAAAAACCAGGGTCATCCACATTAGGGCCATACGTGTTAATGATACCTAGGTGATGACCACGAAGGAGCCCCACAACAATAATGTAGCTACCCATATGATCAGTCACGGTATGTTCTATATGAAAATGTGTACCCTTTTTAACTAGAATCAATACCCCCCTGGAGTAGGAAGAGTAGGAGGCTGCCAAAGCCGTTTCAGCCCATCTACGCCCTAGTGGGCTCCTAGCAGAGGGGGCCAGGTGCGACTCTTGTAGTAGCGCTATATGTATATGCAATCTGTATAGGTACGCAAAGACCTGGCGTATCTTTTTGGGGTTATTCAATCCCCGGACATTCCAACAGCAGATTCAATTTTGAGGGCAGCAAACTATCCATCTGCGTCAATGCTAACAGTTTCCTGAGGTATGTATCGCCCTATCCAGAGAGACTCTGGGTGTTTCTCTGTGACCGCAGAAAGTACACTGTGAATGTTTTGGACTGATAAACATGGGGTCGTGTAATGCCCTGCAATTTCGGAAGCTTGTGAAACTATCAAACATTCCCCACCCTCCCCTCCCCCACCCACTTTGGCATCCCAATCACACCAAAGCCATACCCATCCCAACAATAGCAAATACGGAACAGAATCTGTGTTGGGGAGCACCCGCATGGGGGAGATCCGCCGAGGGCGTGCATCAACATCTACCGAGGTAGATGTGGTCAGGTATTGCGTTAGCTAATTGAGTGCATATATTCGTGTGAACAACATGTCAATCAATAAAAGGAAAAGCAACAAATAGTCTGGCGTCGATGCAGTCTTCAAGGGATCTTTCATCTCGCGGGTGGCGCTTGTCTGCAAGAGAAACATCTCCCGCATCATACTATGCCGCGCAGCTTGGCATCAACCCAACCCGTAGTGTTTGATTTCACAAGCAGATGTCTTGGATCTTTAAGTCATTTGAAATATTCACCCAGTAGCCGGGTGTAGTCAGCCAGGTGCGTCACATGTTTAAAGGATTGTCCCCCACACATATTTATAATGGCTTACCGTCAACAGATGGTTGTACAGATCTATCACCAGCCCATTGTTGAAACCTTAGTACCTGCCAGGCTGTAGAGTCCCTTACGCAAGAGCCGGCCAACACCCAGGCCTCAAGGACCCTCCGTGAGTTCAGACAGAGGCGACCCATCAAGTTCGTCCTGCATCAACAGCGCCAGCATGCCGTATGGTTTGTACACCCCATAGAAACTCAATATTTTCTCCATTCTTGAGTCTCTTTCCGTCGGAGTTCAAACTTAAAGGGTGTTTGCGTCATATTGTCAGAACGCATGCCGCAGACAATTTAATCAGAATCCTGGTCCGTTTCCTTGCCGCCTTGTCTCTTCCTTTTGGTGAGTGTTTTCTTGATAAAATCCTGAGCCGCTTTGGGTGATTGCAGGATAGATACACGACCTTCACAAGTCACTCGCAATCTGGCCGGGTACAACATTGCGTATTCGATCCCCATCTCCCGTAATTTCTTTTTGGCGGGGTTAAATTCCCTTCGAGCTCTTTGTACCGCCATGGTGAAATCTGGATAGAACGCCAGGTCACTTCCTTGATAGTTGATTTGCCGCTTTTCTCGGGCTAGTCGCAGGATGGTGTCACGATCTCTATAATTCAGAATCTTGGCTATTATAGGCCGCGGAGGGGCTCCGGGTGGTGGTTTTGGCACCAGTGACCTATGCGCGCGTTCGATGATCAGTACTGGGGAGAAGCTGTCAGCTCCAAATATGTCACGTAGCATGCTCTCCACATAGGTTTCCAGCCGCCCCGTGTTCGTGCTTTCAGGAACACCACCTATGCGGACGTTACAGCGGCGCGATCTGGCCTCCAAATCTTCTGCCTTCATTTGGATCACTGCGAGGATCTTCTCCATATCTGTACATTTGCGCATCGTGCTATGGGCCTCATCCTCCACCGCATCGAGCCGTTCACCCTGCTTGTCCAATTTACTCGCGATATTATCCACCCGCTGGGTGAGATTATCCAGCTTCCCATTAATGGCCTGAATGCTTTGCTGAATGGCTTGGAGGGCTGCCTCCATACCTGTAGTAGTGGTCTGCACCGTATCTATTTCCGTATCTGAATGTGCAGTCGCTCCTTTAGGATTACGCCTGGTGTCAAAGGACAGTTTTGGTTGTTGTTTGTCCGGTTTACCCATGTTTAAGGGATACTGGGATTGTTGTGGCAGACTTTACGTTGTAGAAGTGTTGCTCCGTTGGGTGGTCTAACAACTGCGTCCCAATATCACAAAGCTCCCATCCTCAGTCATACCCACGGTTATGTGTCATCATGCAGACAGTATAGGGAGTCCAGTGGGAGTACGCTGTTGTTGATCGTGCTACACTTCCGGGGGGGTTGCTAATTGTGCTGATTAGGGAGAACCCCCTTGCCGTATACGCACCGTTATGTACTGGGTGTAGCAGTATGTAGTATACATGAGACTCACATCGCCGATCAGCCTCTACCCACAAACAGCCAGGTTGCCGTGCTCAGCCAGTGAAGGATGAACCCCAAAGGCGCGATTCCCAGCAAATATCACACTCGGGGCTCCTGCGCAATATATGCTTCCAGTGACATTAGAGGTGCGGAGACTTCAATCAGAGTCACAGAGCAGGAAACCGCCGGTCATAGGCGTCAATGCTCGTATCCCAGTGTATGAGTCACGCTGCTTGAGGTGAGCCAGGTGGAATTGGAGCGGCTATTCATAAGGTGGCAGCAGATGGATTGCGGGCTAATATGCTAGTTGGCAGAGGAGCAGTTGAATTGTCGTTACTGCCCGCTCAAGCGCATTGCTTCATGTCCGTGCGCATTCCCCTTCATCTTATGCAGTGCACGCCCGCCATTTTGTGTAGCTGGCATTTCGTTGGGAGCAGCGCTGCAGTAGGATAACAAACAGCGAGCTTTGAAATCAGCCGCTAGCGCTTAATGCCCAATTCTAAGAATGGTACCAGTTCCTAGGAGAAAGAAAGAAAGAGACCAGCAGCCTGTTATGGTTGCAATTCAGGGTAGGATGTCTCCAAAGACAAGGAATGAGTGTGTCAGAGTGGGGAGTGATACTCCTGTGTATGTTGTGCCCTCACACACCCTTGCGAGTGTAAAGCATCATCATTGGGCACTGCTCCTCGTGGGGGTGGCGCTGCAGTCCCTCACGGGCCCTCCAAGAGGGCACTCTGGTGGAGATCTTTTAGGAGTTGCCGCAGTTGTGTGTGTGGGTGTGTGGGCCAAGTGGTGAGTGTAAGTGAAAATAAAATAACCCTTTGGTGCCCTAATGAATTTATTCAAGGGTCCTCAGGGTTAGGCTAAAATCTGGACGGGAATGGAGATGCACTTAGTGCAAATGGAGAGGGAAAAAATACGATCCCACTGCTCTCAACCCGTGTGACAGTGTAGTGATGTTAAAAGTGAAGGGTCGACATGTTTCACGCTGCTAATTGGTCCCTAATGGATCCCGGAGCGCTTCATCAGGACCGTGGATAATGGTAGTGGAAGGGAGGAATCAGGGAAAAAGACACCCTATATCCCTACCGTACCTTCGGTGAGGACGAATTGAAGTACATTTGAGTAACGTCTTATCCGTGTACTCTAGTGCAAACCTGCTGGAGACAAAATACAAGGGAAATGAAGGGGGGATGGGGGGAAGAAAAGGTCATGGTGTTGGAAAGCAATGCAAAAGACTACAGACAGTACTCGTCATGCTTGGTAAAAAGTGCCAACACCATGCAAACACGTGACTAAGGATTAGGGAGTGATATAACGTGGCAAAGGAAAGGGATAGTGACTGTTATTCTATCCGAAGTGGGTCAGTGAAATACAGACTAGGGCTGAAGTCCATACCTACAGTGAACCTTATCACTGACAACCGCTATGTTCTAAAAGTCAAACTGCTGATATAATGACACAATTGCAGTGAACCATGTAATAGCCATCCGCTATATTCCTAAGGTCGTACTCCTGACAGGAAATGACACAGTTCTGGATATCGAGCTCAGAGTCGGGAGTAAGTAGAAATAACCAGGGGGGGGCGGGGGGAAGAAGGGGTGGGTAGGGAGGAAGGGGGGGAAAAAGGGAAAAATTGGGAAAAATTGAAGGAAGAACACCGCGCTGGCCAAGTGCTTGAATAAAATCAAGGCGGATTCCGTGAAGCGCCATGCGAGTGCCTAAAAAAACTAGAACGAATTACCACACGTAATGGAAGATCAACATAAGCGAGATATAGTAGAATCCCCGCATACTGTTTTTAAACAATGATAAAGAGAAGTGAAGAATGTCATACCCTTCCCAGAATGGAATAGGGCTTCTTCGGCGGGTAGCGGTCTAGAGAAGGAGGAAGAGCTGCAAAAGAAGGGGGAGGGGGGACAAAAGCAAACAAAAACGCTAGTACATGTCGCTCGACATAGCTGAAAATACTGATCACGGGTTTACCTTACAATCCTGTGATGGCCAGCAGCGTACAAAAACTTACTAATCGCCCTCCAACCGAATCCTGAAGACCTAACAGCCTGCCCAGTCCGCCGGTAAAGGGGTGTGGGAAGTCTCGGTAGATATAGTCAACAGAATCAACATCTCGCCCGTCATAGCTTGTGCGACCTAGGAATGCGGGAGAGATGGACTCACAGAGCACGAAAAGAAGGCGGCCATCTTGGACAGGTATACAGTGTCCTATATATGTAAGAGACGGCTAGTGCCATAGATACTACATGTGGTGATGGATGCTCAGAGGAGATCAGATTGTATTACGTATCATATCTAATGTGTAATAAATAGGTAGGTGTGAAATGGGGAGAAAGTGGTGTAATGTATAGGCTTCTAAGTTTTGGATAATTAGCAGTATGTACATGCAATAGCAGCCATGTTAGTAAACCTGCTCCATAATGTAATGGTAACGTATAACCTCCGTAAAACCACAAAAAGAAGTCGTGGTATTACTCCTAAAGTGTTTATATTTATTTAAAGTGGTGATCGATGTTATACAGACCGAGCAAATTGGTGGTGCCCGGGTAGTGTATGTTGAGTTGGGACCAACATATTTCAAGCCAGTTGGGATGGTGGTGCCCAATAATTTCCACTAAGACTAATCGTCATCTATATAGGGATGGCGCTGATGTAAATGGCTTCTATCCAGGACAGCATGATTCAAGAAAGTGATGGTGGCCAAGTTTTACATATTGAACACGGTGGTGATGCTAAGACATTATACAAATAAAGACCACCCCAGATAATGTTATACAGACCGAGCAGATAAGTGATGCCCGGGTAATGTATGTTAAGTTGAGACCTACATATTTCAAGCCAGTTGGGATGGTGGTGCCCAATAATTTCCACTGAGACTAATCGTCATCTGTATGGGGATGGCGCTGGTGTATATGGCTTCTATCCATGACAGCATGGTTCATGTGAGTGCGGATAGCCGAGTTTGTACATGCTGAGCAGGTTGGTGATGCTCAGACAGTATACAAGTAAAGACCACCCCAGATAATGATGTCTGAGCTGGTAGTGCCAAGGTCTGATCAAAAAAGATAGTAGCCATATCTATAGATATTGGTTGTATATATGGGTACTATAAATACAGCTTGTATAACCCCATAACAGCGTGTGTATCAAATGCTGCATATGCTTCAATAGTAGTGTGGTCAATCAAAGGGTGCTAAGGCTCACCCCTAACGCAAAAGAGTCAAATAGGTCCCGTACTGAGTCTGAGGAGAGGTATATATGATATGTCTCTACTGTGTGCAAAAGGTATCAGAAGGGAAAGGTTCAGGATACTAATTCAGCCCAAGGTATATCATCGTTCAACCCTACAACATTACTTTTGAGTCTAAACACCCATCGTTGCTCTTGTCTAAACAGTGCTGATACTGTCCAGTTGGGATTGGACTCGATCACGGTCCACTGTAAACTGTCAGGGGGATGATTATTTTCTAAACAGTGTCTCTGTAATCTGGTGATGGTTTTCTTACACCTGATTGTGCTTTTATGTTCTCCGATCCGTACTTTTATTGGTCTGACTGTCATGCCTATGTATTTGGAGCCACACGGGCATGTGATCATGTAAACACAGTTCTTCGAGTTACAGTTTGTATGGCGTCTTTGTTGCCAGGGTCTTGTAAGCCCCAGGTTTAATTCTTTAGACGGTCTGGTTTGTGGGCAAACTGCGCATGAGCCACATGGGTAGTGACCTACTACTGGAGGCAATGTCCAGAGTATGGGTTGTTGTCGGGTGGTGTTCTTGGGGCGAGTGTGCACAAGAATGTCCCTCAAGTTCTGTGTCCGTTTGAAGGCAAATAATGGTATGGGGCCCGGGGTGAAAGTGCCGGTCTCCAGAATTTTCCAGTGTTTCTTAACAATCTTCTGGATTCTATTGGAGTTAGGGGTGAACGAGGTTACACAGGTCAAGGTGTCTGTCTTAGTTTTGTTCCTGGTTTCTAAGAGAGACTCTCTTTGATTATTCTTAGCTCTTTTCCGTGCGTGTTTGATGATTTTTATAGGGTATTGTCTAGCTGTCAAATTCTCTGTGAGAGTGGTAGCTTGGTTCTCGAACTCAATGAGTGTGTTACAATTTCTACGGAGGTGTAGGAACTGGCCAACAGGTAGGTTGTCCCTTAATGCCCCACAGTCGCTGCTTCCTCGTACCTGTCCGAGCTTGCTAATTGTAGAACAGTAGCGGGTCCAGTCTTGCGCGTCTCGCCGCTAGTCGTCAGCTCCGGCCGCCATCTTAGGATCGCTGACCGCAGTCCCCGCCGCGGCACCGTGCAGGTCTTGTTTCTTTCCGCACGTTGTTGTGTTGCTGAAGGCAGAGCATGTCAACCAGAGCCCATCTATTCCGACATGCAATGCTGCGTTTTTTAAGCAATTTGGGCACCCATTTCAGCACATAAAAGGCTCGAGTCTGTCCCTGACCGGCGGAGCAGCTTCAGCGAGCAGCCATCTCGCAGCGCGCCCTCTAGCGCCCCCAAACTGTGTGTGATATTTGCACGCTTCCCAGTGGCGTGTTTTGGAGGCCCCGTTCCATCAAGAGGCCGGAGCATTGCTGGGTCAGCTGTTGCTGTGCTTGTTCTTCACCAAGGGATTGGTAGCTTCGGCCCGCCTCGGAGTGCAGATCAAGGAAAGGGCTGCTGCCAGGAGCAGCTCGTAACTTTACGAGGAGCTGGGAATCATTGTATCTCGACTCACAGCCCGCCCATCATCTGCATGAGGGGCTGGAACGTCAAAGGGGACTCGAGGAAGCCTGAGGACATCATTCCAAATTCAGGGCCATCCATCTGGACAATTCACACCCTCCCTGGTTAGTACATGCCCATTTGGGCTGGACATTTTCTGCTTCCCCCGCGCACCAACCCTCCCGCAATAGTGAACTCTGGGAACTGTAGTCCAAGACAACAACTACAGAGGGCATGTGATCACGTGATTGTGGGGGTGAAAGCTCTAACCAATGGGAGCATGGCACAGCATCTAAAGGTGTGGGTGGAGCAGTGCCGGGATTACAGTGGCATCTGAGGAAGGCGTTGTACGCCGAAATGCATCATGCCCGTTGTCTTATTAAAGACTTCCAAGATATTCCCCTGTGTGGCCTCTAAACTTCTCTAGCAACCGGAGGGGTCTGTGTGTGAGAGAGAGATATATATATATATATATATATATATACGACTACACATTATTTTTGACAATATTAGTGAAAACAATGTTTTTTTCAATATTTTTGTCATTTACATTAGAAGTATAGGAAATCGATATTTTTGAAGTCGATATTTTTGACTCTGTACTTTTGTAGCACGATATTAGTGTTGTCGATAATATGTCAGTGAACCGACTATTTCCCTACAGCATCCAAAAAGTGTGGGACTCGGAACACCCATGCCCATCGGTTCTGCGGCGATGTCTGTCTATAAAGGGCACACTGCACTTACGTCATCAAGAGAAACTCTTTTCTTTTATTGCACATTACTGTTGGACCTCATATTGCTTTCTTCACTATGTAGTTGAGTATGTGGCATATAAAATACCGTTAGGGCCACTGGAACTATGCGGCAGGGGAGCACAAAAGTATGCGGCAGGGTTGAGGTTGACAAAATTAAGTGGCTAGAAAAGGCAAATTATGCTACATAACGCAGCACATTTTTAAATAGTATTCGTTCAATATTTTGTCATTTTTACAGAGGGTAATACTGCTGAGCAATTTCATTAACATCAGTTTATATCCATATACAGAAATAAGCATCTGAAAGATGGCCAGCTAACCTTTGAGGGGGCCTTCCACTGCAGTGAACATGTTTCCACGTTTCCAATAACGTTTGATCTGGTGGAGCTAGAAATAAAAAATAATAATAATAAACAAACTGCAGAATATGCAGAACATAATGGAATATGTGCCAAATATGGCAAATCCATAATCATGTGAAAAAACTGCCACCGCAGAAATGTATAACTGCAGTGGCTTTGAATACTGTTAACCATAGATTGGCCCTGTGTGATGTATATCTTCACTCGGGTCAGGATTCCCACTTCCCAAGTCAGTGCATCCTATCTTGAACAGTACTTCTATTCAGAATACAATGTTCACTTTTTTTTACAGTTCAACAAATCATTTTTCTCAAAATCGTCGTCAAATGCATTGGTTTTGGCCCATCATAGTTCACAGTACAGCTCTAAAGATGTCTCTGAACCGCTCATGCACACGGGGCTGGGGCATCGTATGTGATTCCACAGCCCCACTTACACCGTTCTATTGTTATTGTACAACTTCAGCATAATGTTCCCTATTCCTCCTCGTGGCCAGTGGGGTCAGAGAGCAGCTTGTGGTGTTCTGGCATAGCTCCTTTGAAGGTTTCGAGTCGCTAGGCTGGCTCAGCATCCTACACATTTGCTGCGCTAGGCAATGGATAGGCTGTGCTTCTGCCCAGCAGAGAGCGCTCTCACCCTTTCCCACGGCAATTGCTCGGCCATTCTGGGCTTTTTTTTTTTAGATCACAGCGTGAGAAAAACATGTTCTAGCTTATCTCCAAAGGAAATGAGCATGTTGCTAAGATTCTCTTGAAATGTTTGTCCCCCTCCTGCTTTGTCTTGTGGTTTTAATCAAATAAGGATGGGCGGAGCAGTAGCACTGCATGGGCCCAGCTGCCTGCAGAAACAGCCTTGCTTTCTATAAAGAGGAAGTCCTGATATCACACAGCATCAAACCTGTATTCATCCATTGAAAGCAGCCAGCGAGCTCAGAAAAGCTTCTGTATTCAAGGATGGCTTTTTATCACATCAGTGTGGAGACAGGTGCGAGTCCCACTGCAGGGACCTTCGACTGCATCTCTCTTACCCTGGTAGGATGCCGCGGTGAGAGCTCCAAGGAGCCACTCCAGGCTCAAGGAAGAGGATTCATACCAGGAGCTGTAAGTATCTGGGTGAATGTTCCTATGGAGGGTGACTGCATCTCCCTTACCCTGGTAGGATGCCGCGGTGAGAGCTCCAAGGAGCCACTCCAGGCTCAAGGAAGAGGATTCATACCAGGAGCTGTAAGTATCTGGGTGAATGTTCCTATGGAGGGTGACTGCATCTCCCTTACCCTGGTAGGATCCCGCGGTGAGAGCTCCAAGGAGCCACTCCAGGCTCAAGGAAGAGGATTCATACCAGGAGCTGTAAGTATCTGGGTGAATGTTCCTATGGAGGGTGACTGCATCTCCCTTACTCTGGAGGATGCCGCGGTGAGAGCTCCAAGGAGCCACTCCAGGCTCAAGGAAGAGGATTCATACCAGGAGCTGTAAGTATCTGGGTGAATGTTCCTATGGAGTGTGACGGCATCCCCCATACCCTGGTAAGGTGCCGCGGTGAGAGCTCCAAGGAGCCACTCCAGGCTCAAGGAAGAGGATTCATACCAGGAGCTGTAAGTATCTGGGTGAATGTTCCTATGGAGGGTGACTGCATCCCCCATACCCTGGTAGGATGCCGCGGTGAGAGCTCCAAGGAGCCACTCCAGGATCAAAAAAGAGGATTCATACCAGGAGCTGTAAGTATCTGGGTAAATGTTCCCATGGAGGGTGAGCAGGACATATTTGAAGAGCACAGGATTGAAAGTAACAAGGTGAGCCCTATATATTGTTAACTGCGACCACAGGGAAGAGCAGTGCCTAGACAGACTGAACAATCTCCTAGAGCAGCATCATTCAATCAAAGGGTGGAATTGTGTGTTTACTATCTTCAAATGCTTCCAAAGTGCATACTATGGGAGCAATCTGTGTTTGTAGTGAGCGAGGCAGCAGCATTTGCAAACTATTGCACTGTACCCTAAGTGCCCAGACTCTCATCTCCTGGACCCTATTTTCAAGGGCCTTTACTCGAAAAGCCCGACTCGCGTCTCCTGGTTCCAACTATCCAGGGTCTGTACTTTTACCTCTCTTCTTCTCATCTCTGGAACACAACATTCCAGGTTTTTTTATTTACTTTAGAGGACCTTCCTCTTATCTCCTGGACTCAAATATCCAGGGCATGTACCCAAAAAGCCCTTCCTCTCATTTGTTAGACCCTACTATCCAGGATCTTTGCCATAAAGACCCCTACTCTCTCCTTCTGGATCCAATCATCCAGGGTTTGTATCATAATTGCCTTTTGTCTCAGCGTCCAGACCCATCCACCCATGGTCTGTACTATTGGGACCCCTTCCTCTATTCTCCTGGACTCAATCATCCATAATCTGCACCCTAACAACTCAGTCTTTGAGCTGCTAGACCCAACTACATGAGGTCCTTACCCTGAAGACCCCTCCTTTCAACTTCTCATCTTCTGGACCTAAACATATTTCTGCACTTTAATGGCCACCCCTCTCAAATGGGCTCAACCATCAAGGGTCTGTATCATAATGGCTGCTCCTCTCATCTTCTGGACTCAACCATCCAGGGTTGGTACCCTAGTGGCCACTCCTCTCATCTCCTGGACTCATCCATCCAGGGTCTGTACCGTAGTGGCCCCTCCTCTCATCTCTTGGACTCAACCATTGAGGGTATGTGTCGTGCAGGCCACCCCCTCTCATCACCTAGACTCAAAGTTCCAGGGTCCATGGCCTAAACCCTACTGGCCCCTCCTCTCATCTCCTGGATTCAAACATCCAGGATCGTATCCTACAAGCCACCTCCTCTCGTCACCTGGACTCAACCAACCAGGGTCTGTACCCTAGTGGCCCCTCCTCTCATAACTTGGACTCATCCAACCAGAATCTGTACCTTAGTGGCCCTTCCTCGCATCTCTTGGACCCAACCATCCAGGGCTGTACTGATACGACACAGGACAGCAGAGGGCTTAAGAAATGTTGGAGAGCTTCTGAATGGTATGTGAGAGGATGGAAACCTGGAGCTGCAGGGCAACAAGGACAGAGAGGAAAACAAGGTAAAATTGAAGGAGAGAATGAAAACTACTGGAAGAGAAGGGACACAGAGTTGAAGGGGAAAGGTTAGAAGGAGAATGTAAACTGCAAGAGGGCAGAGGGTTTGCAAATGAACTGCAGGTGCAAAGGTGGGGAAATGAACATCTGCGTGGAGTGGTGAGTGGAGAGTCATAGCTGAAGTACAGGAAGTGAGAGGTGGAAGTAAAAATTGTAGGAAAAAAGGGAAAAGTGGGAAATGACTGCAGCTGCAGATGCAGATGTGAGGGAAAGGGAGCTGCAGTGGAGCGGTAGGGGGAGAACAGCCAATGCAGGCGTAGAGGTAACAGGAAGCAGGGAAGCTGCCTCAGTAGGAGGCAGAGATGTAAGGAAAGGAGAAAGGGTGAGAGTTCATGGAGACTTGAGGCTACAGCAGGACTGAAGCCAGGCAGAAGTGGGAGCCACAGCAGAAGTGACAGAAATGGTGAAAATATGCAAGGACAGAGGCAACGGGGAGAAGGGGCAGACTAAGAACAGATGTGACGTGGAGAAGTGATAGCTAATGTAGGTAAGAAAGAGGAAGGAGCAACACTGACAGTGGAAGTAGCAGGAGATAAGAGGAAGAACACAGCCCTGGAGGCCAGATATAAGGTAGAGGGGAGGCCTCTAGGCCGTGCTTTAAATGGGCAGGCACTCTCTGGTACTGAGTACCTGCACTACTTTAATTTTAAAGGAAGTGTACCTGCACTTCTTAGCACTGCTGCAAAATGTTTAGTGTGAGAGTAACCAGCACTATTCCGCAGCAGACAGGTACTCTGCATAGTAAGTACCGTACATTTCTATTTGAAGCAGTGCTTCTAGGACGAGACAGACAGATGTGGGTGAGAGGCAGGAGAGAAGGAAATCATCTGGGTCTTCAGGCAAATTAAGCGGCCTTAGGGGGCAAGTGACACTGAAGCCTTCCTCCCACCCTGGGGGTTTTAAGGCAGGTGGTGCTGGCCAAAGGAAGCAGATTCAGCATTGGTGGGTTACAGGCTAAGGGTGGGGCTTAGTAGGTAAATATTGAAGGAAGGGGAGTTTGGGCCTCTTTGGTAAGTTGCATGTAGGCTATCAGAGGTCAGTGGGTGGCAGTGGGCGTAACTGTTCACAAGAAGAAAGACTAGATGTGGGATATAGAAACGAAAGGTGCAGGAAGAGAAATAAGAATGGTACCAGGTAAGGGACGGTCAGAGGGAACATAGAAAGCTTCAGGAGGACAGGTGGAGGGAGAAAATGAAAGCATCAACACGGTCTGTGAGATTCAGCTTAGGAAAGATACAGGGAGAGAGAAGTAGAAAACTGAAGGGTATGATAAATAAGGGAACTCTTCAGGAGGAGATTTGGGAGCAGAAGACTACGCTGGAGCAGCATTGATAGCATGGGCTGCCAAAGCTGTGTCAGGAGAGGCAAGAAGAAGGGAGAAAGGTGCAGGCGGAGACAGACTCAGAGGTGCCTTGCGACCTCTCAGCTTCTAAGAAAATCTGAAATGACTGTGACATGGGAGGGTGATAGTTTGTACTTTTGTGAGGAATTACTGTGGAGTTGAGTCATTATATTTCATCCTTACATTTCTGTTCAGCACATGATGTATATTCTTACCTTACAATGTAGTGGTAGGTTGATGTAACAGATACAATAGCATTGTACCTCTTTATAGTGACATACATGTATAGTGTCTTGCTGGGCACGTTAGAGTGCTTAAAATACACTTTACACCCACCCATCACAGGCGTCACCGGTCGGGTGACCCTGCTAATGAAAGGGGCCGGGCACACATGCACTGGGATGGTTCTATTAACCATACGACTGTGTGTCGTTTCTTATTTGCAAGTATGTGGGCCTAGTGCCCACTACTTTACAATGGCGACGAGCGGGTTGATCCCAGCATGTACGATGACAGCCAGCAGCCTTCTAGTTGGCCATGGGAGAGAGTGTAGCCAATGTCTAGGGCACCCCCTGCACCTGCTGCCGAGAAGCGTTGCGGCAAGCACTGCGCTCGAGACATCTCGGCGCTGTCGACCCTCACTGAATGAGGCGAGGAATTCTCCTACGATGTCCAAGCCCGGGCGGTCACTGCCGTGATAGAAGAGTGTCCCTACGACTTAGCCGGACAGCTGCTGTGAAAGTGCGGTGCCGCACCTGCCTGCTGTATGCTGCAGTATCTGGAAGAGTTGTGGCAGCCTGGTGAATGGCACTCCGCCATCTGTGTAAGCTTTTGACTGGTGGTGTGGTGCTCTGCCAGCAGTAGGAATCAGCCTGCACTGGCCCGGAAGTCCCGAAGCCACACCTGCGCCAATGCCCCAGTGAGCTTCTGCACAGCTGCCCACAAGTGTTGGAAGTGGCTGCAGGGAGCGGAAAAGTTAAAACAGCCCCAGCAACTCCTTAGGACAAGCACAAGGCAGAGGCACTGTGAGAAACATGCCGGCTGTCTGTTGAGACCCCGCCCACAGGTGAGAGGAGCGTTGGGTCAGCCCTGACGCATCAATAGTAAACATGCACCCCCTATAAAGTAAGGCCGCTGGGAAGGCTGCTGTGGCCCCACACAGATAATGTGGCTGCACTGCCTAACTGAGGTAGTTGTGTGCGGTGGGCCCTGCCATGACTGTCTTTAAAGAGGGACGAGCTGCCCCAGCGTCGTGTGGATCCGTACCCTGCATTCCCAGCCCAGAGTCATCAGCAGCGATAGTGATGCCCACACAACCAGTGAAAAGTGGTAGTTGCAGTGTCACCTAGTGGCTAGGTGCGGTACTGCACTGAAGTCATTACGATCGGCAAGTGAACAGTCTTCAAAATAACATTCATGTCAGGTGAAAACAAGCCACCCAGGGCACGAGTCGGGGGTACACGCGGGTGGACAGCGTCCACCCACTTTTTTCACAGGGTGGACGCCGTTCACCCTGCCAAGAAGTTGGGCCCCACTGAAAAAGATGCTGCATTCGTCCCGGTGTAATTTCCAAACACCGGGACACTTTCAGCAGCGCCTGCATGTTGTTATCTCCTTTCGATCCTCAACAACGTGCAGGCGGGGACGGGATGGGGCTCTCTTATTTCTGACTCCTGCTGGGCCCATAACAAAGGCCGAAATTGTCTCCTGGCTGGCAGCAGTCAGGAGCCTCACACCTAGAAGCAAATGCAGCAGAGGGGAACAAAGGCTCACACCTTGTTAGCACTTCACACATACTTAAGAGAGGCAGCTTTTCACTTTGTTCAGGCTCTGCTTAGGAGATATGCATGCACTGCAAGAACGTCAGATGTGTTGATCTTTCCCAGTATTTGCACAAAATAAATAGCATTTATATAGCGCTTACTACCCCTGAGGAGGCATTGTAATAATTTAAATATCACAATTTTTTCTTTTAAAGCACTATGGGCAGAGGAAGCTTTATGCTGACAAAAGGCAACATTGGTTTATGTGAACCTTACAAAAGTGTGATTCTCCTGCCTAAATCAGGAGGGTTTGCAAGTATACTCGAAATGTGCTCAAATGTACTCATGATAGACCTGCTAAACATATATGTGAGGGCTTAAGATCTGATGTCACTTCTTGTGATGCCACTTCCTGTGATGTCACGCGCTGTGATGTCACGCGCCTCACGCGCCACGATGTCACGCGCCGTGATGTCACGCGCCGTGATGCCACTTGCATACTGATTAATTAGGTTAGTCCCCCCACTTCTTTTTTTAGGACTTGTGCCCTGAAGCCACCCTATATCTAGGAAAGTATACAGTGTCCTGCACCTGTTCCACAAACATTTACAGCAAGCAACTGGCAGAGCCCCCACAGCACAATCATGCATTGCCTGCAGCAGCAGAACAAACAGGAACCTGAACTGTAGCGACATTGCCCCTAGCACCAATTCTCCAGATGTAAATAGTGGCATGAATATCACCTTGTCTCCCATGCTATTGCGGAGACCACAGTAGTAGGAGAAAGGAGAGACATAGCCCTGCAACGTTGCCCTACAGAGCGGCTCAAAGTGAAAGCGTGAGAGGAGCCCCACTGTGCCTGAACCTACTGTCTGCAGATCCCTCACAAGAAGGGAGATAGAGGCTGTGAGAAAGAACCCAGGATGGGTGCTGAGTGTACCCTGTGCCCCCTGGTAATCGTCTGTTGCCAATGCAGCTATGAGTATGGCCAGGTACTACCTACACCCCCTCCTCCCTCATCAAGAGCCAAATAATGATATGAGGTGAGTTTTGGATGTGAGGGTCGTAAACAACCCCCAGCCGTATTTATTAACATAAAATTATTAAACATAATTAATATATACAATATTTACAAAATTACGCAGAAAACATTGCCTTACATTGATTACATTGACAAGTACAGATGTCAGATGGCTAACCTTAACATAACTCTAGTACAAGGTGTTTCCTATCCGAATCTAAACATATCATCATCAATAATCATATAGCATTTACTTTTTCTGCGTATCCCTATTTGAGCCTACGGCAAGGTCAATAACTGGTGTCAGATCCTTATCAAATTATGCCCGCCCTCCAACCGGAGTGCGCATGCGCAGAGGGCCCGTTTACTGTGAGGGTACTTCCCCCCCCCGGTTACCCCCATACGCTCTGTATATTATCTCCATAAGGGGCCCTTGCAGTTCTGCGCCGTTTACTGGCGCCATTGTGCACGTGAAAGGTGGCCAACTAGCCTAGAGAAAGCGTAACTCCCCACTCCCCCGCACCCAACCAGCCAACCAACCGGCTGTAACTGCCCCTGGAGTTCTAGGAGAGACCACTTGTCCCTCCCCCTTGGGCGACCCCATTCAAGAATGGCGCCGCCCTCTAAGGACCTTAAATTTACTGCTCACCAATCATGACCTTACCGCCTGACCAAGGAATAGCACTAAATACGACGATGGATGACCTGTAAAAGGAAAAACTTCTAAAGGAAGAGACACACCATATGATAATACAAAACAAACAGTACCAAAGCAAAACCTGTGGATAAAACAAAATAATTCACAACACAATATTTGCTTTAGGGGATGGTGGGTGGGGAAATCAAATTACAGCCTCCTAGCAAGGCTGGTGCAGCAGGCTGAGAGAGCGAGGAGCAAAGAGACAGACTCCCATGCTCCCCAGCCTTTTAAACCAGCTCTCATGCCGGACCGGTTCTAACCGGCCTGGCGTTAGCCCAACGCGTGACCCGGAAGTGATTACAATCACTTCCGGGGCACGCACCGGACCCATGACCAATTGATTGGCGAGGCGGGCCTGTCGCGTCACCACCGTGCGCGACAGGCCCGCCTCTATGGTCGTCAGGGGCCGGCACGACCGCCATACTTTTGGCGTGGCCGATGCCGGCCCCGCCTTTCTCTATGGCCAGGTACTACCTACACCCCTCCTCCCTCATCAAGACCCAAATAATGATATGAGGTGAGTTTTGGATGTGAGGGTCGTAAACAACCCCCGGCCGTATTTATTAACATAAAATTATTAAACATAATTAATATATACAATATTTACAAAATTACGCAGAAAACATTGCCTTACATTGATTACATTGACAAGTACAGATGTCAGATGGCTAACCTTAACATAACTCTAGTACAAGTTGTTTCCTATCCGAATCTAAACATATCATCATCAATAATCATGTAGCATTTACTTTTTCTGCGTATCCCTATTTGAGCCTACGGCAAGGTCAATAACTGGTGTCAGATCCTTATCAAATTATGCCCGCCCTCCAACCGGAGTGCGCATGCGCAGAGGGCCCGTTTACCGTGAGGGTACTTCCCCCCCGGTTACCCCCGTACGCTCTGTATATTATCTCCATAAGGGGCCCTTGCAGTTCTGCGCCGTTTACTGGCGCCATTGTGCACGTGCGGGGTGGCCAACCAGCCTAGAGAAAGCGTAACTCTCCACTCCCCCGCACCCAACCAGCCAACCAACCGGCTGTAACTGCCCCTGGAGTTCTAGGAGAGACCACTTGTCCCTCCCTCTTGGGCGACCCCATTCAAGAATGGCGCCGCCCTCTAAGGACCTTAAAGTTACTGCTCACCAATCATGACCTTACCGCCACAGGCCAGCATAGTTGACCGACTATCTGGCCCCCCCCCCTATGCTCACTAGAGGGTCATGTCCTACTTCTGAAGCCACCCAACCAAGCCAGCAGATTCTCTAGGAAGATTTCATTGCCTACTTTAGACAAGTGGACACCGTCTTTTAAGAAGCACGGCTCCCCCCTGATGCACCCGTGGGCGATCGACTGTAGGTGAGGAGCCCTGAACAGCCTCTCTATCTTACTGTTGATTCTTCTCACTGAGTGATTCAGTGCCCTCACAGACTCCACCCCCTCCACTGGAATCTGGGTATCATCTGTGACCATACTATGGTACACCCCTGTAATGTCTTAGCTAACCAACCAACTTCTGTGATTATGGCTTCCACTAGCCCCCTTCTACCCAGATTCGCCAGATCGTTCCCTCCCAGGTGCAGGACAATAATACTGGGAAGAACCCCGCCCCTGTTCAATAGTTCTACCACAAAGCGTCTAAACTGACTAAAGCGGAGACCCCCCTGCCCATGAAATGATACCTTAAAACCTGCCTGCTCTGCTCTAGACCTATAATTTCCTGAAAGAAAAAAGTTAGACAAACTTCTCACATATCAATGGCCAATAATCCAAATGACATGTGGTCTTTGCTTGCATGGATGTGACAGTCCTTGCGATGCTTGCAGGTGTTGTCGTGCCTGCTCCAGTTTCCCCCCTGCGTGACAGGCTTGAGAAACTGTAATGCGAGCAGAGAAGGAACATGCATCAGTACCTGGCAAATTGTCCTACTCACAACATATGCAGCCGCACATAGCGCTTATAACAGTTGGCATACCACCTCCCAATCCTCTGAACGTTGCTGCTGGGGAAACCCCTTGCTGTTGCTTCAGTGGCAGCCCCTATTCTGAAAGAATGAGTTCCAAAACAACCAGGGTCCAAACCTGCCTTCCGAATCGCCATGTCCATGACTCTTTTAAACTGAAACCTTGTGAGTGGAGTACCATCTGCATGGATTAACAATGTCCCCCCCTTACTACTGGGTCTACGCCGTAGGAATGCCTCTAAATGTGTGAGGGGGCAGCAAGGATTACCATATGCCCGATGCAGTACTACCCCTTCCCCACGCGCCTCCTGGTCAGTCTTGGACTTCCTAATTGATATCAATAAAGCATCGCCTTGTACCTTCACACGGTCAAACTGCAAGCCACCCTGAACATCCTGCTTGTTTTGGGCCACCAATTCCCTAATCCTGAATGCACCATAAAAAGCCAAGGAAAAAGCGGCGTTGAACAAAAGCGCCTCCTCGGTGGTGTTACAAATGAGGGGAAGGACCCCCAGTAATGATGCTAGCAGCTCAACCCCGATCGGCCGCCTCGTGTCCGGTGTTGACCCCTGGAGGCGCTGCCACCCCTTCAAGGCCTTTCTAACTGTGAAGCTGTTGGTGGGATCTCCCCTGTCCCTCGCTTGAGCAAAGAAAGATATTGCCGCTACATGCCGCTTGGCTGCTGCCGCTGAGCGCCCCTCCCTTTTTAGCGCCCCTAGGTAGTGAAGGAGTGCTCCTGTGTCATGCCACTTCTCTGCCCACTCCCTTCCCAAGAAAGTGCAATATGCCCAGAACACCCCTTCATATGCTTTCCTGGTCCTGGGTGCTAGGCTAGCTGCCACGAGGTCCAGTAGTTGGGGGCACCAATCTGCCAAAGCAGTTCTGGGAAGGGTGTGGGATACACTGCTGCAGACGGGAGGTGTGTCCTGAAAACCTGCATCTTAAAGCGAGAGAGTGCATCAGCAGCATGATTCAACACCCCTGGTACATGCTTAGCTTTAAACTGCATATTCAATCTCATGCATAGCAGGACAATCTCTTTCAACAAGCGAAGAATCATTTTACACCGTGCTGCTTGTTGATTGATGCATTCAACCACAGTCATGTTGTCGGACCAGAACACCACAGATTGATTACGCAATTGTTCAGGCCATACCGTCAATGCCACCCAAATGGGGAACAGTTCCAAGAAACCGATGTTACCTGTCAAACCCGTCTCAACCCACCAAGCCAGCCAGCGCTGTGCCACCCACTCGGTACTGAGTATGGCACCAAATCCCTCACTACCCGCGGCGTCAGTCATTAAACCTAACTCCGCGGAAGTAGTGGGTGGACCGGGCCACACTACCCTGCCGTTGAAGTCCTGCAGGAATGCCATCCAAATCTGCATGTCCTGCCTAACCTCAGCAGACAGCCTGGTGTGGTGATGCTTCTCCTTGAGACCGGCCATGGCTTGTGAGATGGACCGTGAAAATGGTCGTGCCATAGGGATAACTCTCAGAGCAAAATTCAACTGCCCACAGCCTGTTGTAACTGGTGCAGGGTGACCTTCCCTTGACTCAAGCATTGTTGCAATGCTGTCTTGAACTTGATGATCTTGTCTGCAGGCAACCTAAAACATCCCTTGACGGAATCTAATTCAATCCCTAAGAATTCTATCGTTGTTGATGGTCCAACTGTCTTTCCCGGTGCCAAGGGAACCCCAAAAGCCTGCATGAGTGTGCAAAATTCTTGCAGTGCCCACACACACTCCCGTGAGCCCGGTGACCCCAAGATAAGAAAGTCATCAAGATAGTGTATGACAAACCGATGCCCCATCACCTGTCTAAAAGCCCATTCCAAAAATGAACTGAATTTTTCAAAATAAGCACAGGCGACCGAGCACCCCATTGGCATACACATATCCATGTAAAATCTACCCTGGAACTGAAAACCAAGGAGATGAAAGTCAGATGAGTGAACAGGCAACAAACGAAAGGCTGACTCTATGTCAGACTTAGCCAACAGTGCTCCAGGGCCTAGCCTCCTGAGCATCTCCACTGCCTGATCAAAGGAGGCATATTTTACACTACAATACTCATCACTGATAGCGTCATTCAATGAGTTGCCTTTGGGTGCAGACAGATTATGTATCAACCTGAACTCTCCACTTTCTTTTTTGGGGACCACTCCCAAAGGGGAGCAGACAAAATTCTTCACTGGGATGGAATCAAATGGGTCCGCTATTCTGCCTAAGCGCAATTCCTTTTCAATTTTTGCTGCAGCTACACTTGGGTTTGCCCTAACAGAGAGTTGATTCTTGCACTCCGGAGTTCCCACATATTCAGATGCTGGAATCCTGAAGCCATACCTGAAACCGTCTAGCAATGTCTTAGCGGTGGAGTGACAAGGGTATCTGTTTAGCCAGGGTGTCAGAGCCGTTACATTGATAGGTGACCGTGCCATGTTGTGTGCCATACCCTCACTCCTGCTTCTTCTTTCCTCTATCCTTTGACTTTCTGAAACATTTGGACTCAGGGTGCGATGTGTTGGCACAGATAGAACACGCATGTTTGAATTTGCACGTGCCTTGTGGTCTCGTGCATGTGCGCCTTTTAAAGTCCCAGCATGCCCCTTTTTTTCCACCCCCGGTACCTGCACCATTGGAGGAGCCTGTGGATAACTGTGGCCGAAAGGACTGAAAGGACTGGCTTTTGGCGTTGTCCTGAGACCCCCCACCAAATTGGTCTAACCAGGCAATCGTGTCAATGCGGTCCCAAGAAAGGGATGGGTCAGATGCTTTGGCTCTCCTAAAATTCTTGTCGTATTCCTTCCAACCCATCCCCCCATACTTGTCATGCGCCCCAGTGATCCTGCTCTGGTAACATGCCATCTCTGCCTGCATATTGGGAAAACGTTCAGCCATCACTGCCATGAATATTGAGAAACCTCTGATCCAGTTGTTCAAATTCTCCTCAATCCTAAACTTTTGTAGTTCACTTGCCCATTCCCTCGGGAGCATCCAGTCTTTCTTTTTCCTTGCTTCTTCCCTTTCATTTTCATCAAGAAGCAATGAGAACATACTAAGATAACTCCCAGAGCAAATTTTTTCTTTCACTTCTTGAGTGACATGTCTCGCCAAGTGTTCCCTCCCGGTGCGAGATTCCCCCACACCTAACACAGGCAACGTTAGCTGCTTACCTACTGGAGCTGACCCCTTTGGCTCCGTCAGCTTCTCCTTTGTCAGGCTGCTCACTGGTAGTCCTTTGTTGAGATCAGGTGGGGTGGCCCCACCAGCTGGAATGACAGGGGAAGGTGTACCCAGCCCCTCTATTGTCTTATCCCCAGGTGTTCCATCAAACTGAGCAACTATCCGCCTTGCTTCCGCGAGTACATCTCCACCCATGTCTTTTGTCCCCACTGCAGGTGAAAGAATCCCTGCCTTTCCCAACCAAGGAAGTATTGCAGCTAACTGTGATACCAAATCTTGCGGAACCAGATCCCCTCCCACAGGGACTACCGGGGATTGCGGGCCACCCCCTATAGGGGCCGACCCTGAAGGCCCCGGCACCTCCCCGGGCTGGGGGACTGGCACAGGGACCACAGGTGGCACAGGGGCACCAGGCGTAACCAGTGGGACTGGTACAGGGGGCACAGGCGTAACCGGTGGGACATCCCCTGAAGGCCCGGGCTCTTCCCTGGGCTGTGGGACTGTTCCAGGGGCCACAGGCGTACCCTTTCTTGACCTAACCCGCTTGGGGAGGGGGGGAAAAGCCGCCCTGGGAGGCACCATGCTACGCCTAGCCCTCTCCTCTGGCAATTCTTGCCCATCTACCTTTTCCCTAAGATCAGCGAGCCCCTGCCCCAGCTCATCAACCTTCTTCATCATTGCCTCCATCAGTTTCTCCATACGAGAACGCTGATCACCCCGCTTTGATTTACCGGCCATTATAGTTAGCCAAACTGTAGAAGTCACTGGAAATGTGCTGGTTATTACCCCACGTACACACAAAGCCTCCTTACACAATGAGCAAAGCGACCGTGTAATCGCCTAATTTAAACACAACCCCAGCCCCTCAATGACTTGGCACACTGTCCAAACCCTTACCTTATAACGCTGGAGGTACACAACCGGCCGTAAGCACCCACGCCACCAGAGCCAACCACCAGCGAATCCAGTGGGTCAGGTGAGAAATCTCAAACCTACGTGGCTCCCGGAAGCGATGGAATGCAGGCCTGTCCGTGTCCCCTCAAATTCCTCCTGCGACCTGCGCCAATCCGGCCCAAAACCAAGCGCAGTCTTCACAGGCCTTCCCGCAATGGCGTACCATGTCACTGAGGGACCTGCTGCTTGAGATCTAGAACAAAATTAACATAGATCAAGTGTGGCCCCCAATGAGGCTGAGTAACTCCTTGCCAGTAAGAACAGCAGAGAACAGTAAGAACAGCAGTCAGAACCGGCGAGAGCCTCCTGCTACTCACATAGTATAAACGCCCGTGATGCCACGATTGGTGCCCAATGCTGCCGCTTCCTCTTAAACAAAAGGGGGAGAGAAAACCTCAATTGCACACCCCTTCGGGCAAATACTCAGGTCCTGCTGCTTAAATGAGCAATGTAATACACTCCCACCGACGAAACAACCCCTCGAGCGCGCTGCTCATGTCTCAAAACCGGGCTTAATCAGCGCTGATTCATGCACTCCGAGGCCCCCCCACATGCTGCTCGCACTTCCAAGGCGGGGAGAAACAGCTGAGCACACCACAAGCAATAAAGCAATCAATTACCACGCTCGCGTTACCATGATCAAACTTGTAAAAAAGGCCAGAGTGCTGCGTGCCCCGTAACTTGGGGTGGGATACTCAATGCCAAAGCGCATCCAGGCGCGCCACGCAGACCGCCACCCCAACGCTCCCAATTACGCCCTTGTGTGAAGCGCCCCCCGGTTACCGCACTTTTTGCCGCCCGGAGCCGCTCTGCCGAAATGTCCGCTTTGCCCCGACCGCCTAGCAGCCTGCTCGAGAAAACACTGACGGTCCGGTGACGCGCGGCCGCCCTTCCTCCTCTCGTATGTCTGCGTCCTCCTGATGCGATCACGAGCACCGATAGCCTGCACAAAGAAAGAAAAAAGAAATCAAATTACAGCCTCCTAGCAAGGCTGGTGCAGCAGGCTGAGAGAGCGGGGAGCAAAGAGACAGACTCCCATGCTCCCCAGCCTTTTAAACCAGCTCTCATGCCGGACCGGTTCTAACCGGCCTGGCGTTAGCCCAACGCGTGACCCGGAAGTGATTACAATCACTTCCGGGGCACGCACCGGACCCATGACCAATTGATTGGCGAGGCGGGCCTGTCGCGTCTCCACCGTGCGCGACAGGCCCGCCTCTTTGGTCGTCAGGGGCCGGCACGACCGCCATACTTCTGGCGTGGCCGATGCTGGCCCGCCTTTCTCAATGCTGTGTGCTTGTGATACGCCAGCCGTCCTCTGCCCTCCAAGAGTGAGACAAACCCTGCAGAACAGCCTGCATTTGAGGCTGCAAGGGGACTGAGTGGCAAACACCTAAAGGAAAGGAGGGCCTGCAGTGCCCCGTGCTATGAGCAGCTACAGCTAAGGACTGTCCAGAGAGAGCACCACCCCCCCCCCCCGGTAGGCTGCCAAGTGTTGAGAGGGGTAGAGACTGTGAACCCCTCTACAGAGAGACTGTTGACCACCACAAGAATTCCAAAGCTGCTCTGTCAACAGAGCTGCGGAGAGTCAAGTGAAAGCCAAGGCAACGGAATGAGAGGCCGTCAAGTCCAAAGCAGCAGAGCCCCAAGGCAGCAAGCCCATGAAAGGCACAAGGTAAACGTGTGCTGTGCATGCGCCCCCAGTGGCTGTATGAGGC
This sequence comes from Calotriton arnoldi, assembly GCA_963921515.1. Taxonomy (NCBI): domain Eukaryota; kingdom Metazoa; phylum Chordata; class Amphibia; order Caudata; family Salamandridae; genus Calotriton; species Calotriton arnoldi. The sequence goes on along the minus strand of CAWUFW010000355.1, from coordinate 846,079 downwards.
CACTGCAAGAGAGGAAATTGCACCACATGCCTCCAATGGTGAACAGACTCCACAGCAAGCCTTGGAAATGGGCACGCCAAGCACCAGAAGAGGGCGTCCTGAAGAAGGACCAAAAGCATGAAGATAGAGGTGCACTGTCGCCTGCACCCAGAAATTTGATTGCATGGGCAGTAGCCCGGGAGAGAGAGAGACCTCTCTGAAAGAAGAAGCAATGCTGCATGGAAGTGGCTACGCCAGTTGGCCACTCCAGCACCGAATGGCCACCGCTGGCCCAGCATTGAGCGATGTCACACGAAGTGACCAACCCTGCCAAGAATGCCTGAACGGAGGCAGGAGCAAGCGCCGTGATGGTGCAGGCTCAAGGCGCAAGTACAACATCCTTGAGCGAAGAAGAAGGAGGAAAGGTGATCCTCCATCCAGGCAGTGGAACACCGAGTAGATCCCTGAGGAAGGGAACGGACCTGCGAGAGGTCCATGCAAAGAAAAGATACAGTCCTAAGAACCAGACGCGACCAGGGAGAAGTCCATGTAGCGGCAACATGTGACACTTGACACACCGTCACAGAGCGAAGGAGTTTAAGAGGAAGAGAGGGTAGCACAATGCCACAGTGTGAACAACCACCACAGGTGCGCAACAGAAAAGGGAGAAGAGCGATGAGACCACCGACTCATGCCACGACTGGGAGGGCATCCATCAACACAAGCCAGCCACTGGAGTGCAGAGACGCCACTGGAGACGGCTCTGCGGGTGGACCAACTGTAAGTTGCCAGCAAGCACGAACCGCGTCTAGGCCCTTCACAGTGCGATCATCCTGTCACCTGTCACCGGCTGCTTGGCATAGATTACATCCCAACTATAAGCTGCACACACCGATGAAGAACTGCAAGTGGCTACAAAGTCCCTCCAGTCCTCTTCACTTCAAGCAAGACATCGCCACCTGTAGCCCAAGTGTAAGATGGTAATCGTCATCATTACCAGGTGCATCACCAGAACCACCAAAGGAACATCGCACCATCAGGTTGGATCTAAACGCCTGAAACATACGGAGACCTACAAGGCATTCCTGGGGCAGTGGGAGGCTGGCCACCCAGAAACCTTCTGTGAGCCCCCGGTAACCTGAGACCTGCTGAAGAGAGCATCCTCGACCTTTGGACCATGCACCCTTGAAGCTGCATGAGGCTTGGACATGGCCCTGTTGGGAGTTACATAGTGACCCCTTTGCACGGCCTCCGATTGGCCCCGTACATCCCACGCAAACCCATGGGAATCCAGAGGCAAGGTCCTCAAAGGAATTCCGGTGAGAGGGGAATCCCAACAAGAGAGATGCGTCTGCAGCAGCTCCACGACAGGCACCAGGAAGCATAGAGGTCACAGACAGAGACTAGTCACCCAAAGACTACCTGATGAAGGCCCGTGCACCTGAGTCCTGATGGCCAGAGCAAACAGACTGTGAGACAACCACCCTTTGCAGCTGCAAGAGCGATTTGGACGTAGTCCTGTTGGCAGTTCCTTAGCGACGCCTTCATGGGGCCTACAAGAGGCCCGCACAGTCCACACAGCCCCGTAGCAGCCCAGCAGAAAGGGCCTTAAGGAAATTCCTGTGAGAGGGGAGTCTAGGCTGGAGAGGAAATTCTGAAGCTGCTCTACCAGCAGGCACTGGGAAGCATCATCGCCTTCAAGGAAGACCTTCATCCACCATTGTCATCCTCAGTTCTTGCAGGTTTTGAACTCCTCCACTGTTCCTGATGCACCATCAGACTGAACTGTCTAAATAGACTCCAACACCTTGAGACCAGGTGTGACAGTGCAACAGTGACATGTTGGACTGTAGTTACATGGACAGAGGATCGAGAGAGAGCCAGCCTCTATCCACACTGCATTTCATGTCAAGAGTCCCCCGATTAAAGTACGTATGCATGCCGTGAAGCCGGGTGTTACGAGCTGCACCTGTCCACTCATCCTGTCTGGCGGACCACCTGAAGAGACTCAGTGGTGTTCTGTTTTGATGTTTTATGGGTTGTTTTTTCCCACAGGGTGGACCTTGTTTGGTTCTTGCTTAATAAAGTTTGGAAGGGATGTAGGGTCCTGTTGGACACATTCTAGTGTTCCAGGAGAGTGCAATAAATACCCTTTATACCCACCTATCAAAGGCATCACTGGTCAGGTGACCTGCTAATAAAAGGGGCTGGGCGCAAGTGCCCTGAGCCAGTTCCAGTAACCATACCACTGTGTGTGTGTTCCTTATTTGCAAGTATGTGGGCCTAGAGCCCACTACTTTACAACAAGCATACCACAAAACAGATCCTATAAAGAACAAATTCAAGGAGCTGCCATGCTTTCACCCTCCTTTCCTGAAGCCAAGAATACAGCCCTGTGTCTGGTTTTTAGGTCTCGTCTAGGCAGCGCTTGCGCTGTCTCTTCGAGGCATGCTGTGTTCAGGAAAAGGGCTTGAAGCCCCTCTCATCTTTTCTAAGCCACTCCCATCTTTTCTCTTGGCTCCTCTTACTGTCCTTGGGTTTATCATTGGTGAAATAGCATACTAGTCCCTCCTTTTCAAATTTTGTAACCTCCCATACGGACTTGCCCTGTTACATGGGCTCACAAACTGCATGTTATTTTAACACTTGTAAGCACTATTTCTTTTGCTGTCCTCCAGTAGTGCTGGCACTCAGCTGTCTAGAGCACTGTTCATCGTGCACATTTATTTATTTATTAACGCGCCCGTATGCTACAAACTTGTTTCTTGGCTTCCCTCCAAATCAGACCCCTCCCACCTCTGACACAGCATGCCAGTGCGTCTTTATTTATTTAATAACAGTCCTGTGGGCTTCATCTCACTCATCTCCTCGGCTGCCTCCTCCTCCCCCTTATTATTTCAAGGAATGTGCCTTTTAACAACACTCCAGCAGTGCTCGCGCTCAGCTGACGCTCGCTCGTCTCTTCAGCTGCATACTTGATGTTGCAGGACTATTTTTGCAGGCAGTATGATCATTTAGGTATATAAGGTTTGCTTTACATTATTTTAAGGCTGCATGTCTTTTAACGACACTCGAGCAGCACTCGCACTCAGCTGCCGCACGCTCCTCTCCTTGGCTGCCTCCTCCTCCCTTCTTATTTCAAGATACGCACTGTTTAACGACACAAAGATAAACAGGGAGGGACGTATCTCCCTGTGGGATGCCCTCCCTCCACCACCAGTCTAGTCTGTTGCATGTCACCATTCATTGTAATATGGCCAGATTCCAGTGCGTTAAGGTAACCATGTTGTTCCTGCTTACATTTCACATGCTTTTCTTAACCTTGTTTTTAACACCAGTCCGCACGCTTTCTCTTTACATGTATTTGCATTGGATTCTTGCACTGCCTGTCCACAACAATTGGGACATGTTCTCCCCCTCCACACTGGCGAAGAGTGGGAAGTTTGAACCACACAATAGAAGCAGTGTTTCATTTCATGCCAGAGACTAAAATAGGTTTCTAAAGTTATCGTTCCTCGATAGTTGTGAAAGCTGAGCACGCACCATAATTCGTCCACTGTAACAGCCCAATTCTGCACTCAATCAATCAATTAGGGGGTTTGTAGAGCGCACTACTCACCCGTTTGGGTCTCAAGGTGTTAGGTATTGTTTCTATACTCCAAAATGCATTGTGCAGATAAATCGATATGCTGCTTTGCTTTAATTTAATTACTTCTCAGCTTTGGACTCATTGTGTTATCATGATAGTGTGTGTTTGTTTATGTTACGTAGTGCCCCAAGCTCCCATACCTTCTATTTTTTGAACACCCAAATACACAGATCTACAGCTTAGCTCCTACCTATTTGTTTTTTTAGTCACCAAAAAGGCACCACTATCCATGCAGTTCCATGCCAAACAATTTAACTCCACATATTTCCAATCCACACTACATAATTCGACACCAAACCACATAATTCAACTCGACAACACAATTACACAACACACCACAAACATCCAATACACACCACAAAATTCTGCATCATGCCACAAAATTTAACAGCACACCACATAATTAAACTCCACTACATACCACTGCATAACAAAAAATGCATTTCCACATAATTACACTCCATAACACAATCCCACTCCACATAATTCAAATACACTAAATACCACATAATTACTATCCACATATTTCCACTGCACAACATGCCACATAATTCACCTACACAAATCCACTCCACACCACACAATTCCACAACTAACAATTCCAATCCAAACCACATAATTCCACTACACACCACATACATACACTCCATAACACATCGGTAAAAGACATTGGGGCCGATTACGATGGCGGGCGGACAAAGTCCACCCGCCATCGCAGCTGCAAAAGGGACCGCCCGCCATAGGTGCGGCGGTCCCGCAAGTCGAATTGCGATGCGCCCGCCACACTGGTGGGCGGATCCTCTATATTTTACATTGCGGCGGCGGTGCTGCAAGCAGCAGCCGCCGCACTGTAAAATAAACATGTTGTGCTTTTACATGCACAACGTGACAGGCACCGTGCGGTGCCTGCCACATTGTACATGCAAAAGCAGGGGGGTACCATAGGTAACCCCCATGTGCACCCCCCCACCCCCCCAACTATATGGGGGCCCACTACGGGCCCCCAACAGCAGGAACCGCCAGCCTTTCCATGGCGGCAATGCAGCCATGGAAAGGCTGCTCACACCCAGCATCGTAATATGGATGGCGGTGTCTTCCAGACACCGCCACCATATTCAACACGTTTTCCGCCGGTCGACGAGTCGACCGGCGGAAAAGCGGCGGACGGTCTTTCCGCCCGCCGCAGACCCCCCAGCCATCATGATATGGTGGGGGGTCTTTGTTGTCTGGATGGCGGGCGGATCGCCCCCGCCGGGCCGGCGGTGACGATCCGCCCGCCATCGTGATCGGCCCCTTTGTCATTTACAGCGCCAATACTTCTAACTCAAGTAAATGCGAGACCTGCTGCATTTCCAATGCTTGTTTTTCTTCTGTGCATTCAATCCACTGTTCATGCCTGCTAATATTTGAAAGACTGTCCTTCTTCTAACTCGCGGCTTTCTTTTACTGTCAATAAGTGAGTAGACCGCCACCAAGTGGTTAAACAGGAAACTGCATCTCCAGCTAAAAATGTCAAGGTATGTTCGTTCCCGAGACCGCAAGTGACGGTGGTTTGCTCTCTTTTCCCTATGCATGTCGCACTCGGTCTCATTACTTCAATTTTCAGAACATTGGTGCGGATCAGACCTGCTTCTTTTGTGTGCAGCATTTTCTAAGTAGTGCTCGAACACGTTTTTCCCTTTGAATTCATGCTGCTTTTCATTCTATTGTCCCCTCGTTTTTAAAGTAGGGAAGTTTCTGTTGCAAGACTCCAGATTCTTCCCAGGCGCTTTATTACACTGGCGATCTGCAGCAGCTGATCTGCATATGGTTTGTGTCTTCTGCTGGGAGATCCGCCCCTGGTGCGTGCCCTGGGTTCAGCGTGATGACATCTGTGCAGAGTGCCCTGGAACGCAGGCAAGGGTAACCCTACCTCACAGTGTTTATTGGTGAAGCTCAGGACCTTAGTAGGTACAGGGGATCAGAAATCGGGCGTAGCACTGAGCACTCTGCAGATCAGTGAGCCAGAGAGACACGCTTTACAGGGAGGCCCTGGCCCCTACCAGGTCCTATTCTTTGAGGCATAAGTAGAAACATAGGCAGTGGCCCCTACCAAGTCCTATTCTCTGGGGCATAAGTGGAGGCATAGGCACTGGCCCTCACCAAGCCCTATTCTCTGGGGAATAAATGGCGGCATAGGCACTGACCCTCACCAAGCCCTATTCTCTGGGGAATAAATGGCGGCAAAGGCACTGGCTCCTACCACGTCCTATTCTTTGGAGAATAAGTGGAGGCATAGGCACTGGCCCCTACCACGTCCTATTCTTTGAGGCATCAGTAGAAACATAGGCACTGGCCCCCACCAAGTCCTATTCTCTGGGGAATAAGTGGAGGCATAGGCACTTGCCCTTACCAAGCCCTATTCTCTGGGGAATAAGTGGAGGCATAGGTACTGGCCCTTAACAAGCCCTATTCTCTGGGGAATAAGTGGCGGCATAGGCACTGGCCCCTACCGCATCCTATTCTTTGGAGAATAAGTGGAGGCATAGGCACTGGCCCCTACCACGTCCTATTCTTTGAGGCATAAGTAGAAACATAGGCACTGGCCCCACCAAGTCCTATTCTCTGGGGAATAAGTGGAGGCATAGGCACTTGCCCTTACCAAGCCCTATTCTCTGGGGAATAAGTGGAGGCATAGGTACTGGCCCTTAACAAGCCCTATTCTCTGGGGAATAATTGGCGGCATAGGCACTGGCCCCTACCGCGTCCTATTCTTTGGAGAATAAGTGGAGGCATAGGCACTGGCCCCTACCACGTCCTATTGAGGCATAAGTAGAAACATAGGCACTGGCCCCTACCAAGTCCTATTCTCTGAGGAATAAGTGAAGGCATAGGCACTGGCCGCTACCACGTCCTATTCTTTTGAGAATACGTGGAGGCATAGGCACTGGCCCCTACCATGTCCTATTCTTTGAGGCATAAGTAGAAACATAGGCACTGGCCCCCACCAAGTCCTATTCTCTGGGGAATAAGTGGAGGCATAGGCACTTGCCCTTACCAAGCCCAATTCTCTGGGGAATAAGTGGAGGCATAGGTACTGGCCCTTACCAAGCCCTATTCTCTGGGGAATAAGTGGCGGCATAGGCACTGGCCCCTACCACGTCCTATTCTTTGGAGAATAAGTGGAGGCATAGGCACTGGCCCCTACCACGTCCTATTCTTTGAGGCATAAGTAGAAACATAGGCACTGGCCCTACCAAGACCTATTCTCTGGGGAATAAGTGAAGGCATAGGCACTGGCCGCTCCCACGTCCTATTCTTTGGAGAATACATGGAGGCATAGGCACTGGCCCCTACCATGTCCTATTCTTTGAGGCATAAGTAGAAATATAGGCACTGGCCCCCACCAAGTCCTATTCTCTGGGGAATAAGTGGAGGCATAGGCACTGGCCCTTACCAAGCCCTATTCTTTGGAGAATAAATGGAGGCATAGGCACTGGCCCCTACCACGTCCTATTCTTTGGAGAATAAGTGGAGGCATAGGCACTGGCCCCTACCACGTCTTATTCTTTGGGGCATAAGTAGAAGTATAGGCATTGGCCCCTACCAAGCCCTATTCTTTGGGGCAATAAGTGGGGGCATAGGCACTGGCCCCTACCACATCCTATTCTTTGGGGCATAAGTAGAAGTATAGGCACTGGCCCCCACCAAGTCCTACACTTTGGGGCATAAGTGGAAGGATAGGCTGCGTGAGGTGTTGGCCCTTAACAAGTCGTACTCTTTCAGGCATAAGCACAAATATACGCACTGAGAGCCACTGGCCTTAACCAAATCCTTCTCTTTAAGGCACAAGTAGATGCATAGGCACCGAGACGCACTGACCTTTACCAGGTACTTCTCTTTAAGGCATAAGTAGAAGCATAGACACTGAGAGGGACTGGCACCTACCAAGTCCTACTTTTTAGGGCATGACTAGAAGTATCGGCACCGTCCCCTATTGTGACCAACTTTTGGGGGCATATGTAGAAAGCATAGGCGCGAGAGGAACTGGCCCTTCCCAAGACCTACTCTTTAATTGACTCCCAAGAGACGTTTTGCTGGCAAGTACAGTACCTCCGGCATAAGACTAGCAAAGGATCCAGGAGCACAGACTACTGCATTTCACCCTGGCACTAGATTAGAAGACGCTTGCCTTCACACCTGAGCCCCCGGTTTAGTCCCAAGCTTTGGACTCTTCCTGGTCACAGCTAGCACCAGTCGGCCATTTTCTTGAGACTTCATTGCTTTAGGGCTTCCGGTTGGCTGTATCCTTTACCATGAATGTGGCTTGCATGGCAAGCAGCCCTGGCACCTCATACCTCTGGGTCAGAAACAGCTGACCCTTTAGCTCAAGGCATGCCTACATGACCTGAGTTCACAGGACATTTTGGGATGCCTTGTGTGCCTAGGTGAATGTCAGAGAATGTGCTCTGGTTCCATTGGTACTGGCTGTTCCCAGATCACAGTGGTACCAGTGCAGCCCTGGACACTTAAAGACATGCCTGTTAGTGCTCCTTGTGACTTTGACAGTATGGATTCCTTTCATTGTTCATAGAGTGCTTCAATCACCAACCGGCGGCTTCAAGGTGTTAAAGGCAAAACAAAATAACCCCCCTGGCACTCAAATTCTTGTAGTGGCTGTCAGCCTGCCTCTTCTTTCCCCACTCTTGGATACAACAGCAGCATGATCAAGGGAGGTGAGGCTCTAGACAATTCAACTCAAGATTCCCACCTCACACAAGACCTTGCTTGTTAGATCTGAACACCACCCTATGTTGACCTCAATGCTCGTATTAGAGAGCCTGAAGACCCACCCAGTAACTCCTTGCTGGTGGTTGAAGATGCCTGCCAGGTATTTTACATAAAGACAGATGCTCTGCCACTAGTGGATTAGATCATTTACTCTTTGATGGGGGCCTTGATAACCTCTCCAAAGCCACAAACCGCTATCAAACTCAGGCCCTCAAGCAGGCTCAGGCATTTGGAAGAAATTACACTCTGAGCCAACCATCTTGATCTATCCAGATAACAAATATTTGGTGCCCAGAGGCATTCTCATTGTTGTCTTGGCAACCCCTTGCTTAGTTTGTCATGCATCAAGAAAACTCATGCGTCTCCCAGGTTCCTCAGCAGAGGCAAAATGGCCATAGTGACCTAAATCTCATGTGTGAAGGCTGAAGGCTTACTCTGCTTCATTGGGCCATGGAGCTTTCTCTCTCCTATCAGCATTAGACCCAACCCACCACTGATATATGGGCCCAGCTGATGTTGTAAGAATACTGTGCCCTAAAGATCTCCTTGATGCCTTCCTCGGTCTACCCTCAGATAGAAAGTATTATCCGTCAAAGTGACTATGGATTTGTTCCTAACATATTGCAATAGTCTCCTATGCCAAGTGTCAGTGGGTCAATGCACCTAATATTCTTGGAGAGGGGCTGCTCTTTACAACTACTGTGGCCACAGATCTCAGTTACAGCGGAGTCATCCGAATTAGGGTAGTAGTCACTGGATGGATCTGCCGGATGGATCTGCCCATCAGTACGTTGTTGGGCAGGTCAGAGTCATCTCCCCACAAAAAGGTTGCTTCAGCTCCAGGTGTTTTTGGCAATGAATGCTTCCTGCCGTGGTCTTTTAAAGGGTGGTTATTGATCTCTTGAGCAAAACCAGGGGCCTCTTACAAATAGGAGGTCAAGGAGGCATCCAGTTTCCACAGGTCGGCTGGTTGGCATTGGAACTGTGGACTTCCTGCCGGTTTCCACATTGTTGAGGTCCACACATAGAGGGCACAGAGCAGGCACCTGCAGACAATGTCTTCATTCTAACATTACATATGGAGAGTTCACCATGAGTTCCTTGACACTGTGTCTGAAGCCTGCAGAGGCACAATCAGCAAAACCTTAAATGGCAACAGAAATGCAGGATTGAGCGGTTCATCTCATGGATTGACTGAAGCTCTATTCCCTTGGAGACAGCAGATGTCCCTTGGAAATGTGGTTACTATATTAATTTCCTATGAAACGTCTGATTCTGAAAGTCCTCCAGGAAATCTAGGGCAGTCAGCCCAGGATGCTCATGAATTCAGGTACCTTTTGTTTGCTCGTGTCATGTTTGGAGCTCAGGTATACACCTCCCCAAAACGGTCATGTTTGGCACTCAGGTATCAACCTCCCCAAAAGGGGTCCTCATGTGTACAAAGCAGCCCAAAATCCTGCGCCTCTTTCTACTACCACCACTCAACTTGAGCACCTGGATCCTGATGAGTCAGGCTCTACCTACCAAGGTCCAACATCAGAGGATTTAAATGTCCTGGCAGCTGCCAGGAGGTCCTCGACTAGAGCACGGAGCAAAAAGCAAATTGCTAGGTTTCTATTGTTCGACCATGCCACAGAGGGTTAACCTGATCACTTGTTCATGATCACTTGTTCATGGGGTGATAGATTTCTCATGACATTTAGTCGACATTTTTTATTGCTATTAATGAGGTTGTCACATGTCATGGTCTACCCGGATGTCCCACCTTATATGGGACTTAAACCTGATCTTGGGTAGATTCGTGCAGAAACCCCTCAAATCCAGATAGTGGGCATAGGGCTTCATGGCAAACGTCCTTTCTTTTGTTCAATTACTACTGACAAATGCATACGTATATATTAGAAAACATGGTTCTACAAACCCTACACTGTATCCCTTAATGATGGGAAAGTAAGGCAAGATTAAAAGAGGTGAAAGTGGATGTCTTTACTGGTTAAATTGACCAATGACATCCCTATGTGAAATTTGTGATAGTGGCCGGTCTACATGTTTCAGCCTCAGTGTGAGAAATAGCGAGGCTTTCGTCAGGACCAGTAATGCCACGGGGGTATGCACTCGGTAAGGTGCACCCTCTTTTAATCTTGCCTTACTTTCCCATCATTAAAAAATTATTTAGGTTAAGTAAAGGCAATTTTAATATCCACGGTGTTACTGTTCACTCAGTCTTCACTTTTCAGTCAAAAACCTGCTCCGCTGTAATCAGGCTTCGTAGCACACCCGAGAGGCATTCGGCCCCTCGGGTGGGAACCCTATGATGAAGCATGTCACCAACTAGGTTGGTGAGTGAGGGTTCTTCTAAAAAACATATGTGACTCCTTTTGCCTTGTGCAAGACATTAATTCGGAATCACTCTTTTGTTGTTTGTCTATATATTGTAAGGGGACCGAGAGTGGCTCCGTTTAAATTACCCTTTCTCTCTCTGTGTTTAAGTTTGATATGTACAGTTGGCCATCTCATGCATACTATTAGACATCTCAGAGAAAGCGTTCTTGAAAATCTTATTGATCCACCTTGAAGAATGATTTCAGCCAACAGCCTTATTCCAATTGAATAAGGTGGATTTTGGGAGGGCCTTTCCACTGCGGATCACTGATTTGCCCTGTGGGCTATTATTAAGAAATCTTGGGCAGTGAATCAAAGGCTGTGTTACTGTGTTATTGATTTCCGCAGGGCATTCAGTGAAGAACACTGCTTTGGGATAAATTGAGAACCTGGAACATTCCTTGTAACCTTTTATATTAGTTGCAGGAATTGCACACAGTGAGTTGGGCACATGTGGAATTGGACAAGTCTGGGTGCTTTTTGAGGAAAATTTAAATGTTGAATGTTCTGTGGGTGAGCCTGTCTCCTGGCTCCAATTCGTTTACCTTATATGTGATAGATTTGCTTGCTGTTTTAAAGTCTATGAAGTCTTTTTCCCCAGAGGTGGGCTCTACGCATATCCAATGTCTCTTTATGTGGATGATTTGATACTTTTAGATCATACGCCCATTGGTCTACAGAGAAAATTGGAGGCCCTAGAATTATACTGTACAGAAACGTTTTTTGAAATTCAACCTAGAGAAAACAATAACTATGATCTTCAGAATTTTTTTTTTAACTTTAAATGGTTACATGATACAACTCAGATTGAAGTGGTGAAATCATATAAATAATTAGGGGTCGATTACGATGTCGTTCGGAAAGGCTCCGAATGGCATTCGAATTGTCCAAATCCGATTCAGAACCCGCCTTTCTGACCGACTCGGACACTTTTCCCAACGACCGATTACGATGGCTAGAAAGCGTTCAGACTGTCCGACTCGGTTCCGAAAGGGATTGGGAGTAACCGTGTCGGTCGGAGCCGAATCATAGTGGTCTACGGACTGCATTTCCAGCCAAGCGATTAGGATGTCAGATTTGGACAGCCTTTCCGAATTAGTTGTTCCGACATGGATCAGCTGTCGGAATCTGACTTTGAGGGCCCGTAGCAGGCCACCCTTCACCCGGGGCCTTCCGAATCGGGCCCATGGGTTCCCCCTTCCCATGCATGCACAATGTGGCAGGCACCATGGGTTGCCCGCCAAAGGGTGCAAGCTTTTCCCCAACCACCCCTTTTGCCAATGGGAGCCTGTGTTCTCGTTCGGAACACAGGCTCCCATTGAAGTCAATGGGAGTCCGACCGAACGATGTCCGGAAGCATCGTAATCGTTTGGTCGGATTCGCAGTACACGATTCGGTCGGAAACGATTCAGGAACTGATTCGGTTGGAAGAGTTTCCCGACGACATCATAATCGGCCCCTTAGTGTTGACATTTTCCAGGATCCTAAAGTGGGATGCTCACATGCAAAGTGTAAAAGCAACAGCCCTATTACAAATGGGGTGTTTAGTGGAATTCAACCAGATGCATGGGGGGGGCTCTTACTGGCCCCACTTATGAAAGCGTATGATTGCAAAATTCCTCCAATTGCTCTGTATGGGGGAGAGGTATGTGTTTAGAATCTAATCATGTTTGGGAGCCAGTTGGGAGCGCATCCCTAAAACATTTACTTACCCTATCCAAGGGGACCATCGTACAAAGTATTAAATGGGAATTACATTTTATGTCATGGTACCTCATGGCAAGTTCCTGCCTTTTAAGGTTCCTGCAAAAGCTGTCATTATGCAAATTCTCAACAAAAATATCAAAGCTATGCTGGGATGTAATTCACTCAGTAAAAGGAAATGGGCTAAGGTTCTGCTCCAAAATAATAATGAAATTAAAACTATGCACAGCTTGTTGGGACTTATAGGAACGTGGGTGCCATTTCCAAACATAGGGGGTCATTATGATGGCGGGCTGATCGCCCCTGCCGGGCCGGCGGTAGGCACCGCCCGGCCCGGCGGGGGCAATCCGCCCGCCATCCAGACAGCAAAGACCCCCCGCCATATTATGATGGCTGGGGGAAAACAAGGATAATATGGTGGTGGTCTCTCCAAGACACCGCCATCCATATTATGATGATTGCGGACTGCAGCCTTTCCATGGTGGCGTTGCCGCCATGGAAAGGCATACGGTCTTTGTATATGGGGGCCCGTACGGTGTTGAGGGGGTGGGGGGGTGCACATGTGGGGTACCTATGGTACCCCCCTGCATATGTATGCACAAGGTGGCAGGCACCGCGCGGTGCCTGTCACGTTGTGCATACATATGCGCGACGTGCATTCACAGCATTGTGGCCGCCCGCCACAATGCTGTGGATAGGGCTTGCCACCGCCACGGTGGGGGTGGCATCCTAATAGCATGTGCGGGACCGCCGCACCACTTGCGGACGGTGCGGGGGCGGGCGGACTTTGTCCGCCCGCCATCGTAATGATGCCCATAGTTTTAGAGAGACGCCCTTCAAAGTGTCCCATAGGTTGGATATGAGGTTTTTGTTGAAGAAACCTTCCATTAGATTTACATTGAACACCCTAGGGGTCATGGGGATATTCCCCCATATAGCCCAAAGTTACCTGACCCCGTGCTGTGTATAGAGATTCTTAAAGTACAGATTGGGTGTAATCCAATTTTCTGTAGACCAGAATTGTACAAAAACCTAAAAGACAAAAGTGGCTTGGGCCAATGTTTTTGAAACATGAATTGCTCAATATGTCATGCACTTATTGATTGTCCCTTCTATAAAATTGCTTGTTTTAGGTTTCTAAAACCCATATTTTTACATTTTCAGGTATGGTCAAGATCTGGTGCAATTGCATTTTTGACTAACGTGTTGCTTTCATGTGGTAGTAGGAATAGTATGTTTTCTACTCTTTATAAGCAGAAAAGCTTACTGGAGAGTAATTTGTAATCTATAAATTGTAATTTTGGTTGTACCAGATATTGATGGTTTTATCCTGTTTTTAAGTTTGATTTTTTTGTATTTTATTGGACTTAGAATGTTTTTTTAACTTTTGCCCCAATAAACCTATCTTTACTACAATGACATTTACGTTTGTCCTTTAGCACAGCTCTTAAAACAATACAATGAGCCTACAAATGTAATGTGGTAAAAATAACAGAAATAGGGACGGCATCAGCATGTGTCTGAACCATGTATTCTACTGGAGGTACAAGAGCCTACTTTGCATGAATGAAGCTAAAACTGAAATCCTGTTCCTAGGTGGAGCAGGCTTAACTAATTTCACATTGACTGCCCTTCCAAATTTGAGGTGGATCTAAAACTTGCTCCAATAGTAAGGAGACTTAGGCCCTCATTTACAATATTTTGGCATAGGGCAGCACCGCAAGCCTTCCTGCTGTGCTGCCCTAAGTCAAAAGAAAAAGTCAGGACTGCACTGTATCTACAGGATACAGCACATTCCTGTCCTCGTTCACAAATGGCTGCCATTCACCAACACAGGCACCCTTACACCATGGTGCAAGGGTGTCTGCATTGAAATCAGGTTGTTTTTGTGGGGGAAGGGACACCTTCCCTCACAAAAACAACCCTTATGCTACTCTGGAGAGGCGTAGGCTTTTGATGCATTCCCACATTTACAGCATGTTGTAAATATGGGAATGTGTCAAATGCCATGGGTGTTACATGGTTACACCCACCATATTACCCATGGCATGCTTCACCATCACAGTGTGAAGTACCACAGCGATTTGTCCTGCATTGCCTCACACCATATTTACGAGGCCATGAAAAGCCACCCAGGGAGGCTTTACGTGACCTCCTAGATATGGGTTAGCCCAGTGCTCTGCTGGAACATCATAAAAAGTGACATTCTGGCAGCGCACTGGGCTTGCAAATAAGCCGCTTAGTGTCATTCAGAATTTTGACTATCCTTCCCTATATCAAGGCAAAGGTCAAATATATAAACCATCAACTCTGCATGTTCTGTCAAATCCTCTCACAGACCAGGTGACTGTGGGGCTTTCTCAAACTTCTTGGTAATGACACACCTATGTTATTGTAACATTGTTTTTATGGGGATCCCAAAGAAGCTTGTGAAGAAACATCAAAGATTCCTAAATCAAGTGACTAGACTATGATTCCATTGACCACATAAGACCAACTCTAAAAGATCCATTAGCTCCGAATGATTGCCAGCATTAAGTTAAAAAACGTTCCACCACATTTAAGGTTTACTGGGGCAAAAGCTGTACTACCTACAGAAAATACCACTCCATTCAGAGTACAATAGGGGCCTGTGTATTGCAGATGCTCTTTTGATCACTCAAGCAGCACTGAAACATAGAAGCAGGATGGTTGATGGCAGATTCTTGGGGACATATTTATGAAATTGTCACGCAGTGCAGTGCAGCGCAGTGCAGCAAGGCAAGTCAGCTTGCTGCGCTGCATTACAGGGAAAGAGTAGGAATGTGCCATATTTAAGTCAATACAGTATTCCTGGCTTTTCCCCTGCACTGGTGCCCTTTTGGCAGCCTAGCGCCAATGGAGGCACCCTTGCACCATGGTGCAAGGGTGCCTCAGTTGCAAGCAGGATTGTTTTTGTGCACAAAAAACAATCCTCTGAGGCTTATTCCTTTTTCTGTGTGGGCTGCAGAATGCAGTACATATGGAAAGCGGAGGAAGTAATGATGAAAAATAAAGATATTTCTCATTGTTATGCCTCCCCTGGGTAGGTGTATCTTTTTGGCGCATTCCATGGTTTGCTAATTCTGGTAAATTTGGTAATGTGTCAAAATCCTTGGGAGTTTTGTGGGAACACCCATGCAACGCCTTCCCAGGTCAGAGTAAGGCAATGCAGCGATTTGCGCTGCGCTGCTTTACTCCAAAATTATGGAGCCACACAGGGCCACAAAAAGCGACCTTGTGTGGATTCATAATTCTCACTTAAAGTTTGTGTTGCTCATGTACCACGTTGCATGATGCAAATGTGATGCAAACTGGGTTATAAATATGCCATTCGGAGTCCAAGGCACCAGGCTATGAGTTGCACTGAACCAAAGCCTGAGGACCTTTTAACTAAACTTTCCCTGCTTACCGACATCTGAACTAGACAAAATTGAAGAAGTGATCATTGGATATTAGATGAAGACTCTTCATCTAAAATTATCCTATAACATCTTCTTAAACACAATGGGGTCGATTCCGATCTCGGCCGGTAGGGCACCGAATCGGATTCGGCTTAACCGGATCCGATTCGGAGCCCTATTTCCCGACCGATTCGTACGTGCGTCCGGGCGAGCGAGTACGATGCGTGCGCTCGCGAAATCTCCGACCGACTCGTTCGCAGGACCCGACCGCTCCGACCGACTCGCACGGGGACGACTCGCACCGCGCAATGGAGACGTTCCCCGGCCGGGTAAGTACGATGCGCACCTCGACCGCTCCGACCGACTCGCGCAGTCCGGCTCCAAGGAGCTGTCGGAGCAGCACTTTGGGGGTCCGTGTCGGACCCCCCCTGTAAGCGTAGCCACGCGAGTCGCACACAGGGGGGACCCATGGGTCCCCCCTACACGTGCATGTACGGCGCGACCCGCATCGACACAAACCCGCTGTAGGGGGCGCCCTTGTCCGCGTCGTGCCCATTGAGTCAATGGGAGCCCGTGTACGCGTCGTACGACTGGCTCCCATTGACTTCAATGGGAGTCCGATCGAATCGAGTCCGATAGCATACGTGCGCATCGTACTCGTTCGGTCGGGCTGCTAGGATCCGATTCGGTCGGAAATCTCTCCGGGTCCGGCTCGGTCGGGGAGATTTCCGGCCTGAATCGGAATCGGCCCCAAATTGTATTCCGGTATATCACAAATAACAAAGGGGGTAGAGGGGAGGCTAAAGCTAGGATACGGTGCAAAGACAGAATATCGAGTCATAAATATCGACTTGCACAAATATCGAGGCATAAATATCGTGGGTCAGAAATATCGGCAGCAAGAATATCGTGGTCAAGAATATCGATTTAAGGTAAGTAATATCGATTTTAAAAATATCAAAGTGTTTATTATTGTTTGCAAAAATATAGTTGTTAAAAATATTGTTTTTATTATTGTTATGTATTTTAGTATATATTTTATATGTATGTGATGTGTGCTTTTTTGTATAAGAATTGTTTGTATTTTTAATATATGTGTTACATTTTTAGTAGTTATTTTTTATTTTGTTTTAATTTTGCGCTTTTAGTTCTGTAGCAGTTGTGGGTTCATAGGGGGATAGGGTGGGAAGTAATTTAATTATATTAAATGTATTGATTAATTTTTATTTATTAATATTTATTCATTTAATTTATTAATATTTGTTCAATTGAGATGTTATAGTGTTAAATGTGCAAAGTAAATTCTTATTAATTAATTAATAATTGGTTGTTAATTAATTTTAATTAATTAATTAGTAATTAATTATGGTAATTGTGTAATTAATTTTAGGTGTGTGTTGTGTTTATAGGTGTAAAGGGTGGGAAGTAATTTATTTTTAATTGATGAATTAATAATTGGTGGTTAATTAATTTTAATTAATTATGGTAATTGTGTAATTAATTTTAGATATGTGTTGTGGTGTTTATAGGAGTAAAGGGTAGGAAGTAATTTATTTTTAATTTATGAATTAATATTTGGTTAATTATTTTTAATTAATTAATTTGTAATTAATTTTGGTAATTGTGTAATTAATTTTAGGTGTGTGTTGTGGTTTTTATAGGTATAAAGGGTGGGAAGGAATTTATTTTTGATTGATGAATTGATAATTTGTTGTTAATTAATTGTAATTAATTAATTGGTAATTAATTATGGTAATTGTGTAATTAATTTTAGGTGTGTGTTGTGGTGTTTATAGGAGTAAAGGGTGGTAAGTAATTTGTGCTTAATTAATTAATATATAGTTGTTAATTAATGTTAATTATTTGATATTCATTTTGGGTAATTGTTTATTTTTGTGTGTGTTGTTTTTACTTTTAAAGGGGTAAAGGGTGGGTATTAAATTAAATTTAATTATTTAATTATTAGTTGTTAATAGTAATAGTTTTATATTTTAAAATAAGTTTTAATTGTGTTTTATAGTTTAATTTAGGTGTGTGTGGTGGATATTATACTGTTAAAGTTTGTGTAGTTAATTAATGTTTATTAGTTTTTTTATTAATAATATTTTTTAATTGATTATTAATTATGTTAATTATGTAAATACATTTAATTAAAAATGTTGAAGTGTTTTGGTATTGGTGTGGTGTTATAGGTTAGGAAATAAAAGAAATACATTTATGTTTTAATTAATTTTGTTTGTTTGTAAATATTTTCTAGTTTAAAAGAATTATTTTTTGCAAATTTATTTATTATTTTAATTTATATAATATTTCTAGGTTTTTGTTATATGTAATTAATATTAAATATGTGTACTTTTTATATGTTTAATAATTTTTATATCTATTTTTTAAATATTGTTTATTTTAATTTTTTAAAATTATTATTACATTTTTTGTTTAAGTGTTTGAGTGTGAATAGTAATTTTTTTTCTCTGCTATCCAACACTTTTCCTACTGTTGCATTCACTGGAGTGGGATTAGTAATTTTTACCCCTCCGCTATCCAGCACTTTCCCTGCTGTTGCACAGACTGGAGTGGGAATAGTAATTTTTTCCCCTCCGCTATCCAACACTTTCCCTACTGTTGCTCTCACTGGAATGGGAATAGTAAGTTTTACCCCTTCGCTATCCAACCATTTCCCTACTATTGCACTCTTTGGAGTGGGAATAGTAATTTTTACATCTTCGCTATCCAACACTTTTCCTACTGTTGCACTCATTGGAGTTGGAATAGTAAATTTGATTATTTTGCTGTCCAACACTTTCTTTACTGTTGCACTTATTGTATTGGGAAATTTAAGATTAAGGGGCCGATTCCGATTCGGGCCGGAAATCTCTCCGACCGAGCCGGACCCGGAGAGATTTCCGACCGAATCAGACCCGTGCAGTCCGACCGAACGAGTACGATGCGCACGTATGCCATCGGACTCGAGTCGGTCGGACTCCCATTGAAGTCAATGGGAGCCTGTCGTACAACGCGTACGCGGGCTCCCATTGACTCAATGGGTGCGATGCGGACAAGTGCGCCCCTACAGCATGTACGCGGCGAAGCGATTCGCGCCGTACACGCACAGGTAGGGGGACCCATGGGTCCCCCTGTGTGCGACTCGCGCGGCTATGCGTACAGGGGGTCCGACACGGACCCCCAAAGTACGGCTCCGACAGCTCTTTCGAGCCGGAGTGCACGGCTCGGTCGGACTGCTCGCGGCGCGCGTCGTACTTACCCGGCCGGGGAACGTCTCCCTTGCGCGGTGCGAGTCGTGTCCGTGCGAGTCGGTCGGTGCGGTTCGACCCGGGATCGAGTCGGTCGGAGCAGTCGGGACGCCCGGACGAGTCGGTCGGCGAATACGCATCGTACTCGCTCGCCCGGACGCGCGTACGAATCGGTCGGGAAATAGGGCTCCGAATCGGATCCGGTTAAGCCGAATCCGATTCGAGCCCTATTGGCCGAGATCGGAATCGGCCCCTAAATATTTTTTTATAGTTTAATGTTTTAATTTATTCTAGAATGTTTTTTTATACTTTAAATTATATATATATATATATATATATTATTTTTATATATTTTTAAAATTTTAAAATAAATTAAAGATAATAGTTTATTAATTATTGTAAAGTAAATATATGTATATGTATAAATTATTGTTTGTGTGTTTATTTTTTTAATTAAGCTTATTTGTTATATTTTGTAAAAATTTATATTACATTTATTTATTTTGTTAAAATTAATATTATTATTAAATATATTTAATATATATTATTTTATTTTATATATATATATATATATATATATATTTAAATCGATATTTTTTACATCTATATTTTTTACATCAATATTTTTGATTCAATATTTTTGTACTTACCTGTTTAGGTATAGGAGTCGATATTTTAGTATTCTATATTTTTTTTTGATATTTAGAACATCAATATTTTTGACATTGATATTCTATCAGTGAACCCTAGGATACATCCCCTAATCAAACTCAAACTATGGGTCCTCTGCAAAAATTACAGCCAAAGAAGAAATGCAAATGTCCAAAAGGAATATTTATTGCAGAGTCCCTTCTTTAAAAGATGAAAACCCTCACCCACCAATTAGTGGCATCCTTCATTATAGGGCTCCTCTTCATGCTGACAAAGGTCAAAATGTCATCGGCATGGGCTTCAACTCTGACAGTCAGGGGAGCTCTTCTGCATGTTAAGATAGGGGACCTATGAAGTTGCAATGTGGTGGTGGTAACCCACTTAGCTGGTGAAGAGGGGAAATGTTTTTTCTACCTCCTCCAATACAGAGAAAGAAAGGTTAAAAATATCTGATGGAGGACAAAGCAATCTTTATTCGTGTCCCTGTATGGCACTGGTAAAATTGAAAGGTGGACTAATTGAAACCCGGATGATTGTGAGCTTTCTTCAGGACCAGGATGAAATTCTCTGTATGAAAGGCCTCATTAGGCTGTATAGTCAAAAAGTAAAAAAGCCTAATACTTGACCCAAAGGGTCTTTAGACACATCTATCGCCATTCATTAGTTATTAGGCTCTGGAGTAAAAGCAAAAACAGCAATTAATATTACCTCTTTTCTTTGCTCCATTGTAGTGGGTGACTTGAGTGGACACTGCAAACACATTTGTGGTAAAATATGTCAATGTGCACTCTTCAAGCATTTGGCTCTTGCATCACACAGTGAAAGATCCCAACAACCCATCATGCTTAATATGCTATCTTGCCCGTGTTTTGCTTAAGAATGCCTTACACCCACAGAACCAACATAGAGGGCCAGCTGAAGTGAAAAAGTAAAAAGAAAATATTTCTTGCTCATTAAGGAGTTAATGTGAGATTAAGCTGATTTTAATAGACCCAAGTTAGTGTAGAAATTACTTTTCATTAATCGTGCTTGGGTGGGCAGCAATAAATTGGAGTGATCATCTGGTCATATATGGTAGTTTTGTTGCAGGACCCCTGGTGAGATATAGTATTAGGAAATACAGGGTGAAATATTGTGTCTATGTTATAATCCTAGTCGCTGTCGGTGGATATCTTGTGTGCATGTACTTGTCGTAGCCGTAGACCAGTATTCTAAGGATTTGTATGGCATCACATCTGTGTGAGTTAACCTGATGTTGTTGTCTAATTATTATCTGGCAAAAACTACCAGTCTTCAACTTCCAGTGAAGGGTAGATTGTGATATTTGTTTATTCTTCAAACGTAAGGCACTCCTGATAATTACGGATGGCTCACCTAGAGTTACAATATAGTAAGTGGGTGCCTAATCGCACTACAAAACTTACATAGGAGAGATTTACTAATATTTAAAAGGTAAGCTTTTACCTGTCAAAAAGGTTTATTTTTACAGATCCAACTGATGGTTTAAACTGCAGCAGTCAGACTACAATGGTAAGCCCTCTTTTCATTGTCACAAGAGTGGATGGCGTAATAAGTGCTGCAGTCCACAAGTAACATTTTACTTTGCATGCCATAGGTGCAGTTTCTACACCATATACTATGGTCTTATAGGAGACTAAGGGGTCGATTCCGATCTCGGTCGGAGGCTCACCTAACACTATTCGTCTGGAAAAAATCCAAGCCGAATGCGTGTTTCCCGACCGATTCGTACATACGTCCGAACGAGCAAGTGCGATGCGCATAACTGCCCAGATCCCGACCCAGTCGTACTCATCCAATCCAGCTCCTGTCCCCCGACCGAGCCGGATCCGTAAACGCAGAATCGAGTCGCACGAAAGCCAAAATGCAGCACCGTCCGGCCGGACTAGTACGATGCGCAATCCGTACGCGCCGAACCCGTCGCTACGCACGGCACGTCAAAGCATCCGGGAGAGGCGCACATAAGCTCCGATTCGCGCCACAAGACGATCCACGGCTACGAGACGAACACGCCAGCCACGAGTACGAGTCGAAGCAACGAGAAAGACGAACGAGACGAACCAACCATGAAACCCATTGCGCAGGTCCTACCAATACTCTACATCTATTACCGGAACTGGTACGGACGCGTACGGCGCAGAAGGTAAGTCAAACACCCACCACACAAACAAACCACACATACCCGACATATAACACACACACATAGGGATGCAGAAATTACTTACACCAGCAACAGCAGAACCATAGGGGCGGGATGGCTATCACCAATGCCATATACACCCATAGGGGCCAGGATGCCAACCACTAACACCACCCCTACTCAGGGGGGCTGGATGCCTGTCACCACTACCATCCCCACTCATAGGGGGCTAGATACCTGACACTACTTCCACCCCTACCCATGGGGGGCTGGATGCCTACCACTACTACTACCCCTACTCATGGGGGGCTGGATGCCTACCACTACTACCACCCCTACTCATGGGGGGCTGGAAGCCTACCACTACCACCACCCCTACGCATGGGGGGCTGGATGCCTACCACTACTACCACCCCTACTCATGGGGGGCTGGATACCTGACACTACTACCACCCCTACCCATGGGGGGCTGGATGCCTACCACTACTACCACCCCTACTCATGGGGGGCTGGATGCCTACCACTACTACCACCCCAACTCATGTGGGGCTGGATGCCTACCACTACTACCACCCCTACTCAGGGGGGCTGGATGCCTGTCACTACTACCACCCCTACCCATGGGGGGCTGGATGCCTACCACTACTACCACCCCTACTCATGGGGGGCTGGATGCCTGTCACTACTACCACCCCTACCCATGGGGGGCTGGATGCCTACCACTACTACCACCCCTACTCATGGGGGGCTGGATACCTGACACTACTACCATCCCTACCCATGGGGGGCTGGATGCCTACCACTACTACCACCCCTACTCATGGGGGGCTGGATGCCTACCACTACTACCACCCCTACTCATGGGGGGCTGGATGCCTACCACTACTACCACCCCTACTCAGGGGGGCTGGATGCCTGTCACTACTACCACCCCTACCCATGGGGGCTGGATGCCTACCACTACTACCACCCCTACTCATGGGGGCTGGATACCTGACACTACTACCACCCCTACCCATGGGGGGCTGGATGCCTACCACTACTACCACCCCTACTCATGGGGGGCTGGATGCCTACCACAACTACCACCCCTACTCAGGGGGGCTGGATGCCTGTCACTACTACCACCCCTACCCATGGGGGGCTGGATGCCTACCACTACTTCCACCCCTACTCATGGGGGGCTGGATACCTGACACTACAACCACCCCTACCCATGGGGGGCTGGATGCCTACCACTACTACCACCCCTACCCATGGGGGGCTGGATGCCTACCACTACTACCACCACTACTCATGGGGGGCTGGATACCTGACACTACTACCACCCCTACCCATGGGGGGCTGGATGCCTACCACTACTACCACCCCTACTCATGGGGGGCTGGATGCCTACCACTACTACCACCCCTACTCAGGGGGGCTGGATGCCTGTCACTACTACCACCCCTACCCATGGGGGGCTGGATGCCTACCACTACTACCACCCCTACTCATGGGGGGCTGGATACCTGACACTACTCCCACCCCTACCCATGGGGGGCTGGATGCCTACCACTACTACCACCCCTACTCATGGGGGGCTGGATGCCTACCACCCCTACTCAGGGGGGCTGGATGCCTGTCACTACTACCACCCCTACTCATGGGGGGCTGGATACCTGACACTACTACCACCCCTACTCATGGGGGGCTGGATGCCTGTCACTACTACCATCCCCACACATAGGGGATTTGATGCCTGTCACTACCACCACCCCTACCCATGGGGGGCTGGATGCCTACCACTATCACCACCCCTACCCATGGGGGGCTGGATACCTGTCACTACTACCACCCCTACTCAAGGGGGGCTGGATGCCTACCACCAACACCACCCCTACTCATAGGATGGGTAATGCATGACACAACCAGCATACTCCAACATAAGGAATGTAAGAAAAAGACATCCCCCAACACCATGCCAAGCGTGTGTAGACTGTGTCAAATGCCTACAACACTGAACATGACATTGAACATACAATGTGACCCCCTATCACATGTGTCACACATAAATGTGTGTGGCCTCCACAATGCAAGCAGACCATGACCACTGTGGCAATGGGGTCTAAACCCCCATCATCACAGTGACCAAAAGGTAAGTGTGGGGTCCATAGCTGAAGCACATTTTGAACATTGTGGCAATTGGGTCTAAACCCCCATCATCACAGTGACCAAAAGGTAAGTGTGGGGTCCATAGCTGAAGCACAATTTGGACATTGTGGCAATGGGGTCTAAACCCCCATCATCACAGTGACCAAAATGTAAGTGTGGGGTCCATAGCTGAAGCACAATTTGGACATTGTGGCAATGGGGTCTAAACCCCCATCATCACAGTGACCAAAATGTAAGTGTGGGGTCCATAGCTGAAGCACAATTTGGACATTGTGGCAATGGGGTCTAAACCCCCATCATCACAGTGACCAAAATGTAAGTGTGGGGTCCATAGCTGAAGCACAATTTGGACATTGTGGCAATGGGGTCTAAACCCCCATCATCACAGTGACCAAAATGTAAGTGTGGGGTCCATAGCTGAAGCACACTTTGGACATTGTGGCAATGGGGACTAAACCCCCATCATCACAGTGACCAAAAGGTAAGTGTGGGGTCCATAGCTGAAGCACATTCTGAACATTGTGGCAATGGGGTCTAACCCCCCATCATCACAGTGACCATAAGGTAAGTGTGGCCATGGAAAAAGCTGCAACTGCCAAACAGCATGGCTGATTCCTGGTCACAGAACAACAAACACATCAGTGGCAAAGTAGTGTTTGTGTCCCATAGCAACATATATTGGCTGAGGCAAACAGTGCAGTGCAAATAAGACATACCTTTGGCCATGTGCAGACAAACATCACCCATGGGGGCTGACACTGTCAACATTCATCAATAACACAATGACAGAAGTGACCATCATAATGCAGAACCACATATCTGCTCCAATGGGCACACAAATGTAGATATCCTGTGGAGACTGTAGATGTGAGGTGAACAGATACCATACCATGGCAGCAATGGGACACACAAACCATGATCATTGTGCTGACTGATGACATAGGAGTCCCAGGGACAGCAGGTGAAACCCACCAAACAACATACAGCCAATGGCACACTAAAGATATGCCAATGCAGTGGTGCAGATGCACAAACACAAATAGGCAGCCCCACACTGCATATCAAACACAACAGGTGAGGGGGGGTGCCAGTGTCCCCAGGCAACCACACAACACATGATGAGGCCTGAATACCAATTACACAGATGCGCATACAGTGCCACACAAAAGTAACTCATGGATCCGAATCCCCTATGTGGGCAATCAGGCATTGTCCAGATGAGAGGGAGCACAAATCACACATGTCACACAAGCTTGTAGGAACAGCAACTAACACAGCAAGACACAGACCCACCACAGCACTACCCCCAGGGTCCCCACAATGTGGTGACCCTGGGCTGCATGATAATCCCACTGTGATGACAAAGCTAGATGTCGTTCACACTGTGAACCACAGTCATGTGTCCTGAGCAACAAACTACCATCACACCCACACAAGCACAAATCAATCAGCACGGCCTGTCAGCCAAGGCCAACATGGAGGCAGGGGTCTAGCCGTGCAACAACTCTCATCTGCACACACCCAACACCACACACCTCGACCTCCACCAATGTGCAGCAGTGAAGCTCACATGCACTGGTGACATTGCACATGCACCCATGACAATCCCAGGGGTGGTGCTGGGAACTAAGGTGCAGAAACCCATCACCCATGGCCAGTCAACAAGACTCCTGAATGTCTGACACACTGCACAGTACGCCGTACATGGACATGACGTCAATACCACACCAACCAATGGGACCCCGGCCACAGTCCCACACCAATGAAGAAGCCAAGGTCACCCACAAAGAACACACATAGACAACTTCCAACATTGCAGATCTGACCCTGAGGAGTGGCAGCAGTCACACACACAACGTGTCACAATCACTGAAAGCTAACACAAAATGGAAATTACATGACAGGTGTAACCAACAAGTGCCAAGGGGAATCCTGACTGTGTCCCATCTGCGTTTGCCCACAAACTCAGCCCTGACAGCAAACACACCTATGGGTGACACCCTGGTGACCATTAATGTGCCATGCACCCACATCACAGAGAACCCAGGGAGAAGACTTTGGGGGAACATAGGTCAATTCAGCAAGCATCACAAACAGGAACATCACCAGGGATCCCAGCCTGCCTAGCAAAATGGAAGTGAACACACACAGACATGCACACACAACACACACCTTGTGCTCAGGCAATGTCACAGAATTACACACTGCCATGAGGGGACTCCACCCCTGTGTAAGGAAAGCTGTGCCATACGTTGTCTCAGTAGGGCTCTATCATGTCAGCAGAACACTTGGTCACACAGTCAACAATTAGCACAAAATGAAGGCTCCCGTCATATCAGCCTGGTCATGGGAGTGTCACCGAAATCATCAGCACAGATCCAACACACATGTATAGCAAGTTGCACTGATAACACAGATGAGTCCTTCCCCATTGATGCCCAAACTTGCATGTTCAGTGGAGATGGCCACACGGTCAGGGAAGTAGACTAATTGAACAATGGCAAGCACAACAGATGTGCAGGGGTGTAAGCCACAGATGTGAAATTGCAAATAAAACTAGGAAATCCCATTGCCAAATATTGGAAACATGACACCCTCATATTGCTGCAAAGGATGACATGGATACACAACAGGATAGGACACATTCCCCCTGGACCACATGGGGTCCTGCACAGTAACACTTCATTTTCCTGATATCAAAAATCACCATCACTGCAGCAAGGGCACGGTTAGCTTCATCAACAACATGTACATCAGAAGCAAAACCACTAGAGAACAGAAAGTTGCTTTATTCAGCATTTGTGACTGAAGAAGTGAAAGAAAAAATATAACAAAGGCCAATGGCCAGTCCATAATTATAGTCCAAACAGGGTGACAGTGCCAGATGTCACCCTTTGCATGCCTGCACTGCTACACACCAGGGACATTCCCCTCGGAGGGGCATACGGGGGCAGGCCAGGCACCGCAGGGACAGGATCAGGGCTCACCAGAAGGAGGCAGGGAAGGGGTGGTGGGTGCTGGAGAGTCACTGACAACTGTCGTGGAGGTGTCTGACATGGTGTGTGCCGGCACAACTGGGGGGCATGACTCAGATGGTGTGGGTGCCGGCAGGACTGCAGTGGGCCGTGCAGATGGAGTGGACAGGTTCCCCACTGCAGTTCCCAAGTCAGACAGGGTGGTAGTGGACTCCACTGCAGTGCCTATCTCCAGGGGAGTAGAATGGGGTTCAGGTAAGGGGGGCAGGACAGAGGGGGAGGACACCGTCTCCACACCAGTGGCACAGACATGCGCAGCGGGGGTGTGGTGCCGGAAGAGCAAGTGGCAGGGGGAGAAGGCCGGATCATTTTGGGGATGGTGTATCTGTGGGTGGGGGAACCTGGGGCAGGGTGTGGTGGGGGCACCTGTGGAGTGGGGGCCTGAGGGATGGAGGAAGGAGACTTGGTGGCTGAGCTGCAGGGCGGCGGCAGGGTCTTGCACTTCCGGGTCCGGGGGGACTTGCGGATGGGGCCTCTGTCTGTCTGCGCCTGGGGGAGGGTGTCCGGGGGCGAGGGGCACTCCCCTCTGTGTGGGTGGGCTTCCTCTTCCCCCTGAATGCTGGATCAGCTGGATTGGAGGGGAAGAGGCCGAGGTCACAGAGGAAGAGCCACTGTGTAGGTGGGGTTGCAGGTGAGGCAAGGGAAGGGGCATTGGAGGGAGAGGTATCGGAGGACTGCGGAGTGACTGTGGATGCATGTGTGTGTGTCTGTCCCCCATCCCCTGTGGGTGTGGTATCAGTCCCCTGAGGATGCCTGCGTGCACGTCTTGTTTTTGTAGTGGGTGTGTCTGTGCTGCTCGTGTCTGTGTGTTTGGGTGAATGTGCAGGTGTGCATGTGCTTGGGACAGGTAGGGTGCCAGGAAGTGTGGATGGGGCAGAGGTAGGAGGGGTGAGGGACTGTTGGAGGAGGGACACTGCTGCCGTCAGGGAGGAGTCCATGGACCTATTGCTCCTCTGTAGGGCAGACATGCCCGATGAGATGCCCTCCATGAACGACACCAGCTGAGTCAACAGAGTGGTGTGGGCATGGAGGACACTCAGCATTGCTGTCTGCCCTACATGGAGCTGGCGAAGTAGGTACACAGACTCCTCACACAGGGCAGCAGGGGACACAGGGGCAGGGGGTGAGGTGCCTGGCACGAAGGAGACATGCTCCCAAACACGGGAGCCTCCACGGACCTCAGGAATGGGAGCCGATGGGAGGGCGGTGGTGGTGGTTGTGGTGGTGGCGGGGACAGCAACACTAGCTGGGGTGTGGTGGCTGCTGACACCCGCCTCCACAAGGGAGTCATCCTCCGAGCTGCTGTGGTCCTCAGCTGAGGTGGATGGTGCTGAGGACTCCTCGGTGTGGCTCCCCTCGCCCTCCGTGCCACTGGGTCCCTCCGACCACTCCTCGGCTGCTGACCCAGTCTGGCTCTGCGGCTCCTCCTGGTCCGTGGAGCTGTCCCCTCCTGTGGCCGTGGATGTATCTGCAAACAATAGGGAAACAGACAAACATCAGTCACATGCACTGACCGCACACACCACAGTAAGTACAGCACATTACAGAGCAAGCCCTGGAATCCTTAGTTGAACATTGCCAAAAGTGCCCAATCAGAGTAGGAGAAGCCAATTGTCAGTCTGATGGTCAACCATGGCACTCACATCCCTCCTGGCCTTGCACCCATCTGTCTGGTGTCTGTCGGATGGCAATACCCCAGTGTGGACACATGCACCACCTACACAGTAGTTGGACAGTGCAGAGAACACGGTGAAGTATGTGAACATGCACACATCACAACTCTTGCCACTGAGTCAGTACAGATGTCCGGATGAAGGGATGGCCAGAGTCTATTTTGAAATGCATGTGATGCATACCAGCACTAGACACCATGATGCACCCATGTCCTGATAGTCAATGCCACAATGGGGTGCATGTAGCACATGTCACTCCCCTGCAGGATCACTCATAGGAATTTAATGCCATGGCACAGGCATGTCTGCAAAGTCATACATCACTGTCTCCAGTCACATGGGCAGGGCAGCCAGACAACAACACTCTGCACTGTGTCACAATCCTAGGTCATGGGGAATGCAAGTCCTGGAGCTGACAAGTGCACATGTCCATTCCCCACAAACCACATCATCTGAACTCTTATTTGTCCACGTCATACCAATTGGACGTATGGGAGACCTGAAACACAACCCTCGGAACCTGAGCACCTCACAATCTGCTGTGAATGGGAAACAGCTGCCTGAACTTCACATTTGCATACCCCAGTCTGCACGGTCAAGTGATCAAGCACCTATGTGTCACACAAGTATCGTCTCCTATGGTCAAATCTCCGGTGGCATGCTGAGCCCTAACCGAGAAACACCCCAGTAGTCCTGACAACGAAGCCAAAGCACAATGACACAGAGGCAGACACCTGAGGGAACATTTCACTGAGCACAACGTGTCAGCTGATACACGGGAGTGGGAGTACAGAGTGTATTGTATGGCCTGGAGTAGGCATGACTGTCCTGCTCCACGTGAATGAGGGATGAGCCCTGGACAGTAGGCAGGTGGCTAAGTATGTGTGACACACTTGATATACATACTCCTGAGGCCCAAACATTGTTCCCACCCGCAGCATGGGTGTGTGCCAAATACCCCAGGCACATGTGGTGAATCAGATCAGCAATTGGACCACATATCAAAGTAACACGCAGATTACATGTCAGAACTCAGGCATTGTGTAAGCAATGGACCCACCCATGAAGCCCACCACAGAGTTACGGGAACAAATGCTGTCCCCCACCTTGAGCTAAGCAAAATGCAAGGACACAGTACCCAAGTGACACAATTTCCTGACTGTAAGGGCCACACCTGGGTATCAGATGAGGAGTGGGCAGTGCACAATTGAGGGACATGGGTCCTGGACCACATGACTGATGTACTGTTGAAGTTTAACCAGGCCAGAGGAGGGCACATAGCATGGCAAACAAAGTTCACAATGCAGTCATGGACTCACCCCCTCCTTGCTACTGTCTGGCCTTCAGCTGCCCATCCAGATCAGGGAAGACCACCGCCAGGATCCTGAGCATGTGGGGGGTCAGGGTCCGGTGTCTGCCCCTCCTGCGAGGAGGCGACAGCTTCAGCTGGACCCGTGCGATCCTCCGGGTCCAGCCCCGAAGGTCCTGCCACATCTTCTGGCAGTTGCGGATCCGGCGCTTGTAGACCCCCACGGATCTCACTGCCCGGACGATGGTCAGCCATATCTTCTGCTTCTGGTGGGCATCAATGTGTGAGGATGACAAAGTGAAAAGGCCATTATTACACATGCAACATTTCCATGCATCACACAGTTGGATATACATGTCTCAATCACAGGGGCACATGATGTACACAGGCAGTGCAACGATGGCTATGAACAGTTTGCCAGCAGTTACTACATGGTATCATTGCCTGGGAAGTAAAACCTCGTTTAAATGCACTGTTACTGCACTATACCTGTTCAGTGCATGTAACTACACACTATTGGGGGTGACAACTACTCAGTGAGCCTGCTAGCCAGTGGCGTGCACACTGTAAGTCTTGCTAGTCAGACAACATGCACATTTAGTAAGGCAGTGGACAGCACACTCACCTGCTCCCCTAGTTTCCCATACAGCTTGCTGTACTGTGGAAGGAGGCTATCCAGCAGGGCCTGGTTCTCCTCAGTGGTGAAGGCTGGGGCTCTCTCCACAGTACGTGCCATTGCAGGATCCAGAGGATGCAGATACAGCAACAGTGGTGGTGGTAGATGTCGTCCTGGAGCATGTAGTGCAGGCAAGTGAGCTCTCAGGGGAACAGCCAGCATTATATGTGTGCTGCTGAGGCAGATACTGTCCCATGTGTCCAAAGTGATAGGTCCAAGTCGTTTGCATCTTCTGAATCTGGCCAATCCATGGAATTGCACCACTTACACACGCCCACAGCATCCTTCAAAAGTTCAACTTCATGAGACCCATGAATTTGCAACATTGTTGTGGGTGGCCAACTTAATTCACTGCATCAGACTTGTTATAGGTTTGAAAACGCGTCCGTTGCCATGCCAGGCCATAGCCAATGCGTGCGCACCGATCGGTCCATTGCTGTACAACGCGTATTTCTGACAACATCATACGCAATGGCCAATGCGTGCGCACCGATCGGTCCATTGCTGTACAATGCGTATTTCTGACAACATCATATGCAATGGCCAATGCGTGCGCACCGATCGGTCCATTGCTGTACAACGCGTACCCGGTCACATCATATGCAATGGCCAATGCGTGCGCACCGATCGGTCCATTGCTGTACAACGCGTATTTCTGACAACATCATATGCAGTGGCCAATGAGTGCGCACCGATCAGTCCATTGCTGTACAAAGCGTACCCGGTCACATCATATGCAATGGCCAATGCGTGCGCACCGATCGGTCCATTGCTGTACAACGCGTATTTCTGACAACATCATATGCAATGGCC
This sequence comes from Calotriton arnoldi, assembly GCA_963921515.1. Classification (NCBI taxonomy): domain Eukaryota; kingdom Metazoa; phylum Chordata; class Amphibia; order Caudata; family Salamandridae; genus Calotriton; species Calotriton arnoldi. The sequence continues at coordinate 814,453 of CAWUFW010000355.1, read as the reverse complement.
AATGCGTGCGCACCGATCGGTCCATTGCTGTACAACGCGTACCGATTCACATCATATGCAATGGCCAATGCGTGCGCACCGATCGGTCCATTGCTGGACAATGCGTATTTCTGACAACATCATATGCAATGGCCAATGCGTGCGCACCGATCGGTCCATTGCTGTACAACGCGTACCCGGTCACATCATATGCAATGGCCAATGCGTGCGCACCGATCGGTCCATTGCTGTACAACGCGTATTTCTGACAACATCATATGCAATGGCCAATGCGTGCGCACCGATCGGTCCATTGCTGTACAACGCGTACCCGGTCACATCATATGCAATGGCCAATGCGTGCGCACCGATCGGTCCATTGCTGTACAACGCGTATCCGGTCACATCATATGCAATGGCCAATGCGTGCGCACCGATCGGTCCATTGCTGTACAACGCGTATTTCTGACAACATCATATGCAATGGCCAATGCGTGCGCACCAATCGGTCCATTGCTGTACAACGCGTATTTCTGACAACATCATATGCAATGGCCAATGCGTGCGCACCGATCGGTCCATTGCTGTACAACGCGTATTTCTGACAACATCATATGCAATGCCCAATGCGTGTGCACCGATCGGTCCATTGCTGTACAACGCGTACCCGGTCACATCATATGCAATGGCCAATGCGTGCGCACCGATCGGTCCATTGCTGTACAACGCGAATTTCTGACAACATCATATGCAATGGCCAATGCGTGCGCACCGATCGGTCCATTGCTGTACAACGCGTCCCTGTACATGTCACTGGCATATGTCACCATGCCTGTCACAGATGAACGTATGCCAGCCACATTTACGTTCCAGGGACTCAGGGGCACACCTGCAACACCACAGCCTGTCCACACTGTATCCTAAGGCATGTAAGGCTGCATTACCTTTTGCGTGTTTGGGGGTCAACATGTGGTTTTTTGGGTGGCACTTGGGTGCAGCCACTCCCAGGCTGTGCACGTGTTCATGGGGACAGAATCCTTTGTGTGTTGTGCACATGACCACTGTGATGTGCAACTGTTCAGTTCAGAGCATGTGGCATGGTCACATTTCCAGGTTGTGTATGTGTATGTCATGTCACATATCCCCTGAGTCCCATGTGGGACGGTATGTACGCCACAGGCTGAGCCATTGCCACAATAGTGATGGCCCTCCACAGTCTGTGTGCATGTTGTGTTTACAATGTCTCTGATTCCATGTGCACAATGGGAGACAGTCTCCACATCCACGTTGTTCGTGCATGGACTTTGATGTTGTGCGTGTGTGTGTCACAGACGTCCATGTCTGTCCTGCCGAGGCAAAAGGGACCACTACCTGTGGGGGTCATAGTTGTTTTGCTCTGGTGTATTCATGATGCACCATGTCATGCCGGTGTCCATGTGGCAATACAGGGTCCCTGGGAATCTACCTGTCAATGAGCTGTGATGCCTGGGGCACATCTGTCCTCACATGTCACTGTGGTGTGTGTTTGGAACGTGACAGCAGTACATGGGAACTGTGACACAGCCTAATGATATCCCATGGCACAACCTGGGACTTGTTGATGACACATGTTGAACTGTGATGTTAGATGTTGGCCATGTAGGTGCCATACATGTCCTTACGGAACAGCACACACATCATGTACTTGTGTCTCATAATGATGTATCATGTGATATTGAGTATGGTCAATGCCACATAAGTGGGGTGACTGACAATCTTTCTTTGTTCACCTATGCACTGCAGGGCACCAGCTGTCCATAGACCATTCCCTGACCTTGCATCCATGGTCGAACGGGACTGCATCCGACGGTACCGCTTCACCAGGCCGCTGATTGAGGAATTGACGGTGCGGTTGGCCCCACATTTGCTACCTGGCCGGACATACCCTACAGCGCTGACCCCCAAGGTGAAGGTGATGGCAGCCCTACACTTCTTTGCCACCGGTACCTTTCAACACACTGTGGTGTCTGCTGGTGGGATGTCACAGACCATGTTCAGCCGTGTGCTACGCGATGTTTTGGAGGCTATGTTGAGATACCTGAACCAGTACATCTATTTCCCTAAACTTCAACAACTCACTGACGTCAAGAGTGACTTCTATGCCCTGGGGAGGATGCCGCATGTCATTGGCTCCATTGATGGGACACATGTGGCTTTGGTACCACCACAGGCACATGAGCAGGCATACAGGAACCGCAAACATTACCATTCGGTCAATGCACTGGTGGTATGTCTTGCAGATATGAGCATCTCACACGTGTGTGCCCGTTTCCCCGGTTCTGCACACGATGCCTACATGATGAGGAGTAGTCGCATCCCGAGGATGATGTCACAGATGCGGAACCAGCGTGCCTGGCTTGTCGGTGTGTACTGACTTTGTACCATTGTGTGTGTTCTGCAATGTAGTATTCCACCCTCTTTTCCAACTCAGCTAATGTGCAATTGTCCGTATGTAGGTGACTCCGGATACCCCAACATGCCGTGGTTGCTGACGCCCCTCAGGAACCCTGTGACACCAGCCCAGATGCGCTACAATGAGGCACATGGTCGGACCAGCAGAGTGATTGAGCGGACATTTGGTCTCCTGAAGAGCCGCTTCCGCTGCCTGGGCAAGACAGGAGGGGCCCTCCCATATGCCCCAGCAAAGGTGTGCAAGATTGTCATCGTCTGCTGCATGCTACACAACCTGGCAGTGCGGAAGGAGTTGCCTCTCATCCTGGATGACGATGACCAACATCCGCCACCTGTGGAGGATCCTGGCCTGGGCCACGATGCCAGTGATGGTGATGATGATGAGGGTGATGTCCGCACACAGCTCATCGCCAACTTCTTCAGCTGAATGTGAGTATCCGGAGATGTCATGTCAATGATGTGAGTTTGCGTGATATGTGTTGGTGGTGCTCTGGTGCTGTTTGAGTGTGTCCATGTGCTACATGACTGTATGCGTGCAGCGATGTGTCCTTACAGGTAGTCTGTACTCCCCAACAGTGTTGACATACTAACTTGGTTTTGTGTAGGTATCTTGTGACATGTATTGGGCATGAGTATTGCAGTTCTGTCCTGTTCTTCAGTGCTTTTGACTGTGTGTCATTTCTGTCCTTCACAGGGTACTTTCAGAGTTGTTTGGTCAACTGTGATCCCCCGACACTGTGATTCAACTTCCAGGGTGTAAGCTGTCGTTTCCCTACAGGTGATGTGCGCCACACCCCTGGACTTCCTTTCTTCTACACTTGTTGACTGTGTGCCCACTGCCACGTGGGATTACCTTGCATCTGTAGTGGTAACAACATGTTGCACATGTGTAATAAACCTGTGCTTCACTTTGGGATGTGCGTTGTCTGTGGTCACACATCTGACTGACATTTGCTTACTGCACCAGTGGGCTAGTTAACACAGACTGTGAATAGGTGTTGTGTCAGTGCATTGCACCGTATTTCCTGGCAACATCAGTGTAGGCGATGAGTCAGATGGCCCTGGTGTGTATGTGTTGTGTAGCCCTGGTGGTGTGTCTCCCTCATATGTGTCACGTCGCCATGACTCACATGACGGTGTTGTACTTGCTGTAGCAGTTAGCATGCACAGTGTCATTTCACAGATCATCATCTCCATGACAGAAACCACGTTGGAATCACAACAGAGGCAGGTATTAGTGAGTTTATTTACATACATGTGTGAGTATAGTGCACAGGATGGTGGGTGCTGTACATTGGGATTGTAATCCAAAGTTCCTAGATGATTTGGAAGTCCTGGTAGCAGAAATGTCCTGAGTAAAGTCCACAGTCATCTGATACATTGGTCCAACTTGAACTCCCCATGTCATGTGGGAGAGTTGGGTTACATTCGACAGGGTGAACAGTTTGCACACAAAGGTGAATTTCCAGAACAGGTGTTGGCTTCCTGGGGGTTGTGCATGGCCATCGGCCTCTCAGTTGTCCTTCCTCGGATGACCCCTCTTCTTTGGGGGGGGGACCCTCAAGTGCAGGCTGCTGCGGTGCAGGGGACTCTCCGCCAGAGTCATCCTCCCTCCCTGTGGCAGTTGCAGTTGTTGCAGCACCAGATGTTGTGGGCACACAGGGAGGTGTTACCATGTTGGTGCTAATCTGGCGGAGGCATGTCAATTTGTCCCTATGCACCGCCGTCAGTTCTTGCAATGTGTCCCACTTGGACTCCATGCCAGCCATGTGTGTCTCCACACGGGACATGTGTGTCTCCATACGGGACATGTGTGTCTCCATACAGGACATGTGTGAGTCCAAGCGGGCATGATGGGCAGCCTGCTGCTGTTGAATGTCCTTGAGGATCCCCACTACCTGGCTGACCTCTCCGGTGCTAGTCTGGTACGCATCAGCAATGCGTACCAGTTGTGGGTCATCATGCAGTCCAGACCCCTCTGCAAACAGCGACCTATGTCTAACACCCCTCCCACCACCCCTGGCGACACGTGCAGGACCTGCGGTGGCACGCACAGGTGACCCTGGGCCCCCTTGGGGGTTGTTACTGGTGTTGGTGTCCGTTGCTCCACGTTGGGCCGGGGTCCGTGTGCTGTTGTCGTTGCTGGTCCTTGGTCTGTCCGTGTCGGCAGGGGTGGTCTGTGTGTTGGCAGTTGTTGGAGGGGTGGGTGCAGGGGGTGCAGCTGGTGGTGCATGATGACTCACACCGGAGGTGCAAGGTAGGTCTTCGCCATCCGAGGAGGGCAGAGGCTGTTCCACACCAGTGAGCTCAGTGTCCCCCGGAGCCTGGGACAGGGACTCCTCAGCGTCTGCTGCTGTGTCCCCATCATCACCTGTTTTTGGGAGACACACACAATGTATGTTATGTTTCTGCAGGCATCAATGGTTCACACACATGACAGTTGTGACTGTACCTCTGGATGCGGGCCTGTACATTGCATTGTCCTAAGTTGTCACAGTCAGAGGTTGATATTGGTGTAGCACATTGTCCTGCATACTTTAAGCATTTCAATATGAATGTTGAGGTGTGTACATGGCCAGCATTGGTTGTATTTGGTGGACATCCGGCCCTCCTTCTCCCCCAGCCCAGTTATCCCACCATGAAGCATGCCACCCTTGCAGTGGGTTCAGGTTGACTCTCAGGATGTCAGTCAGTGGTGTCCTGTTGTTTGTTGGTGCCCAGTTCCCAGCATGGCCTTGTGCTCCCCACAGCAGTACCCAGTGTCAGCCATCTTGTCAGTTCTTTTCTACTCCCTGTGAGGTGTGCATGCTTCAGTGTGAGCTTGCTGGGCCATGTGGGTGGGGGATGTTGAGCTGTGACTACCACTCCCATCATGCTATTGCCTACACCCCCCTTCCCTGCATGGCCATACTTTCTTCCTTTTGACTCTGCTTCCCTGTGGGGTAGTGTGCCTGTGCTGACAAGATGGCTGACAGTGTTATCCTGGCGTTAGTTTGGCTACAAGTCCCAAAAGTGTCCCTGTGCTTCACACAGCATAACCCAGGGTGGTGGTTCTTTGTGGGATATTTAATTAGAGTGTGAGGCAATGCATTCTCCCAGGTGAGTTGTGTGGAGTTTGTGTTAGGGGTGTGTGTGAGAGGAGCTGCTGGTAACTATGGTCAGTGCTGTCAGTCCTCCTTCCCGCCAAGCCAGATATCCCACCATGGAACGTGCTTCCATTGCAGGGAGTGCAAGTTGGCTTTCAGGATGTCAGTCAGTGGTGTCCTGCAGTTGGTTGGTGCACAGTTGCCAGTAGGGCCTTGTGCTCCCCACAGCAGTACCCAGTGTCAGCCATCTTGTCAGTTCTTTTCCACTCCCTGTGATGTGAGCATTGTTCAGAGTGGTGTTGATGGGCGTATTGTGAGGGTGGGCAATATCTGTGACTACAACTCCCATGATGCTATTGGCTACACTGACTTGACCAGCATACACAGAATTCCTTCCTTTCAGTGAGCTTCCCTGTGAGGTGGTGTTGTAGTGGTGGCTACATATCTGACTGTGTTTGTTGGTTAGATTTGTGCCACTGCCTAGCTGTATTTGTTGTTGGCTTTGTACATGTCATGACACAGTTACATATCACTATGAGATGGCATGTATTGTGTTTATCTGACTGACATACACATCTTGGGATGATTATCTTTTGGTTGGTGTGTATTTGCTAAGGGTGCATGGTTTGACTATCCCCTTGACAGTGATGTGTGTGTATTGTCACGCAATATTGTGTATATTTGTTGTGTACTCACCAGGCTCTGGGATGTTTGATAGTCCATATACGCTCACTGGTGGTAGGATGGCCCACACCTTCTCCTCCCAGGGCCTGAGGTATACAGGTTTGGCAGGAGGGCTACTGCCGGTGTGTTGGCTCAAGGCGTAGTCCTTCTTTAGTAGGTCCTTGACCCTCCTGCGCACGTCATACCACATGTTCTGAATATCTTCCTTTGTGCGCAAACATGGTGAGTGTGCGTTCACCCTGTCGACGATCCTCTCCCACATCTTGGTTTTCTGCGACATGGGGGTCTGTTGGACCAGTGTACCAAACAGCTGTGGCTCTACCCTGAGGATCTCATCTACCAGGACTTCCAATTCACTGTCTAGGAACTTTGGATTCTTCTTTGGGGGCATGGTGATGGGTGGTGGTGGTGGGTGATGTGTGTGTTGGTGTGCAGGTGAGGGAGTGTGAGTGTGGGTTTTGCTGGGTGTATGTGAGGGTGCTATTTGTTGAGGTGCTGATGGTGTGTGGCTTGTGTGATGGATGAGCTGTGAGTGTGTCTGTGGTTGCTGTCTGTTGGTGTTGTGTGCTGGCAGGTAATTTGAATTTGCAAAGGATCATGGTAGGGATTTGTGTCCTTTATATGGGTGGAGTTGTGGGTGTGTCTTTGTTCCATGTTCCCCCCCCCCAGTATTAATTGGCTTTGTAATTGCTTGTTTGGCCCTATTTTTGTGTTTTTTCCTTTGTACTTTTTGTGCTTGTAGGAGACGTTCTTCTGACCGAGTAGGACGCTGCAGTTGGTTTCGTGCGAGCTTCTCCGAGTCGTTCACGCTGTATTTCTGCTATGTTTCATGTGCGGCGTACGCGTCGGTCGCAGAGTATTGAGTTGCTTCGGCTCGCTGTTTTGTATGCGTGTCGGTCGTACGGCTTGAGCTCCATGCGACTCGGTCTGGTTTTCCACGCATTGCATCGTACTGCGCGGGTCGGAGTTCGCGGCTACGTTTCGTTCGGGTTCCTTCCTGGTGCGTGTCGGTCGGTTCGATTCGCGTATTTTTCCGGCCGGATAGCTGTTTTCCGTGCGGTTCGGTCGTTCGGCTTGTGTTCCGTGCGAGTCGGTCGTAAATCGCATGCATTTCATCGTACTAGGCGGATCGGGCTGCACCGGTACGTGTCGGTCGGAATAGATTCCCGGACCGAGTCGGTCGGTACGTTTTCCGGCCTGAATCGGAATTGGCCCCTAAATACGGAAATCCCAGATTAATCAAATTCTGCATATTTTAGGGTTCAGAGCACATACACTGGGCACTGGATAGCAGTTCTCCAGTGTATAGAGTCAAAAAAACAGCATAAAAATTATTCAAAAAATGGGGGTGAAAATGAAAGAAAGAGGTATTTTCTCTATTTTTCAAATATAATCACTATAATTTGTCTGAATATTTGGCAACAGAAATAAAATTGGGTTTGTCCATGAATCTGTATCTTCTCCCTGTTTCTCAGCAGGACCAGTTTATTATCAAGGGCGCAGCTGATCTGGGAGACATTCTTCTCATCCGCCTTTACAAGGAGCCCCACCTCTCCTTTCCAGAGAGCAGCTGGTACTGCAGCAGGGTCATCGTACAATGTCCTCTGGGCAAGACCTATCACTTCCCGTGCTACAAGTGGATCGAGGGCTATCGGACCATGGAGCTCAGGGAAGGCACAGGTACTATTCTTCTACAGCTGTTCTCCTCCACAATTCTAGGGAATAAGTAAAAACTACAGAGCACCACATTCTAGACACTGCACAATAAATGCAATCTCATGTGCTTCAGAGCACTTTATTTATGTTCTGTCATGGTGGTTTTGCTTATTTATAAGCTGGAGCTCAGCAAATAGATGTGTGGGATGGTCTGTGCTGGTAAGGAACGCGAGGCACAAGGAGATAAAGTCAACTTCCCAGGACTACGCAATAGGTTGGAATGAGGATGCTGGGATTAGAAATGAGGTCTTGTGGTTCCACGGCCAACAACTACTTATCACAAGACCATGAAGTGAGGAACAGGCAGGATATAAACTGATCTACCCAAAATTACACAATTGTGTTCAGTCAAGTGACATTGTTAGAAATCATGGATCCGGAAAGTACTTGACCAAGAGACCAAATTTCCTCCCCAACACTCGGTCAAACACCAGGATATCTGAGCAGACCCAGCAACATTGGCCACAGACTTCAGTCTTCTTGTCACTCTAGCCTAAAAGCAGCAGTCCCCTATGGACAGTGGCCAGGAAGAACCCCAGTGCTAGTGTCGCTTGGGTCATAGGCGAAGCCAGGCACAGTGTATCATCATGTTGATAGAAATAACTGATTAAGCTTCACCTGTTCATCTTTTTTTGCAAAATATTCAATTATTGCAGATAAAGAAAGTGAGGTCTTTGCAAGAAGCTCAAGTAATTTGACTATGATCCCAAAATTGTGTTGGTTGAGGATATTAGGATGAGAGGCGTCATCAATCAACGACTAATATTTAACCACTGGACCACATTTCTGCCTTAAACTCTCCAGGCCGTTCAATCATGGTTCCAAGTCCCCACCCTTACCAGGATAATGGACCTTGCAACAGTGCCTATTCATGTCAGTCCTCCAGTACCACTCCCTCCAAATATGGTGAAAGAGGTACCAGCGGGCAGCAATCCTCTTCCTACACCACCCAGTGGGTCTGCCTCCCGGGTTTCTGCAGGCCTTACTCCACACAGCGCCACAGCTAAACTACATTATAAATCACTTTATTCACTCAGAATTTGCCTATATAATCACAATTTCATGTGAAATATCAGGACTCCTACATTCTATAACTAGTCAACCACTAGACCACATCTTCTCTACAAGGACCACAGACTATCCCAAGCAAAGACCTCACTTTCACAAGCCTACCTGACCTCACGCTGCAAAGGTTTTCAGTCACTCCATTTCTATTGTCCCCCGATGAATAATAAATAGCCACGTACAAAATGACTCGGGGCATTAAACATTCGGCCCTACAAATTGTAGTGCCCTGCCTGTCTATCAACATCCTATTTGAAACATTTCTCAATTTCTACTTTTGGGGGGTGATTACGATGGCGGACGGACTTCAGTGTTGTGTCGTGTAGGGCCATGCATGCAGCGGGCCCGCACACCAAATTAGGATGGGACCGCCACCATGGCGGTCGCATCTTGCAATTTAACATTGCGGGGGGCGCTGCTGACTGCAGCACCCGCCGCGATGTTAAAAATGCATGTGGTGCATTTCACTGCACTACGTGGCAGGCACCACACAGTAATAAACACAAACGAGGAGAGGTGAGGGTAACGGACTCCCACTACTCCGGACCCCCAGACTATACTTATATACACCAGAAGGAGTAGGGAGTGCTAAAACAATATGTCAATGTCTAGTGGTGGCATGTGATGTGTGTCTTAATACTGCCCTCACTCACACCGTAGTGTGACATGCTTCATCATAGGGCTGCTACTGAACACCACTGTGCAACCATATTGTTTTAGCACTCCCTACTCCTTCTGGTGTATATAGGCACCACACAGTGCCTGCCACTTAGTGCAGTGAAATGTAGGGGGGTACCATGGGTACCCCCCCAGTGCACCAACACAAGGTGGGCCCGCGACGGGCCCCCGAAACCAATCCCCGCCAGCCTTTCCATGGCAGTTTCGCCGCCATGGAAAGGCTGGCTGAAGCCAGCATCCTAATTTGGTGAATGGTGCCTGCTAGGCACCGCCACCATTTTAGGGATGCAGACCGCTCCGATAGGCAATCGGAACGATTGCCTGTGGCGGTTCCTTGGCGGGCAGTCTTTGCGCCCGCCACGGTCGCGGTCTGGATCCGCCCGCCATCCTAATCTGGTGGGCGGAGAATCCACGTTCGATGGCGGAGGGCTCGCCACTGCACGGCTGGCCGTGGCGGGCCTTCCGCTATCGTAATCAGCCCCTTAAAGCGGGAAAATGAAACAAAAAAATGGGTACAGCAAGGCAATGTTCTCTCCAGGAGGGCATTTCTGATACTGCCACTTTAAATACACTGAACACACTGCACCCCCCTAGATGGCAGTGTGGGTAAGGTCAATCTGTTTGTCTAGATGTCCAGGATCTAGTCACTGGCATAGAGATTAGCAATTATTATCCTCCCTCCAAAATGCAAAATTTGCACTGAAATACACTTAGTATAGAATGAAAGAGTGGATTTTAGAACAGAAAGGAATATAGATTTTTGGTTTTGAATCTCAAATATTACTTGGGGCCGATTCACAAACTGCACTTTGTAATACGTTTAGTTGTACTATAGTAGAACTACTCATGTACTACAAAATGGGATTCACAAACCTGTGTGCGGAGACTTCTGCCTCTCTTATCTTTCCAATGCAGAGGTAGCTATATATTTTAGTAGTAAATGTGGGAGGAGCTTGGGGGAATGAGTGAAGAATGGGGAATATTTATTACTGAATGGGAAGAGGATTAGTGAGTGTTAAGGAGGGGCTTACAGAGGGGTAAGGAGGGGTTTAGAGAGGATCATGCTAATACAAACACCCACTCACAAAGCAGTATTCTCATTGCTATTCACCAAACTGCACTTCTAAAGACACTACAGCCAAAAATGGCCCAAGCAGTCATGAATATATTCTACAGCCCAGCCTTGGAGTACGTCCAGCACCACACATGGCCCTCACAGGCACTGCAACACACTCAAATAAAAAATAATGGAGGCAGGGATTGCCCCTTAGGAAATGTTAGTTAAAATAAATTATTTCAAATTTTAAATAACACACATACATGCACACACCCACAAATACACAGACACTCACACACATATATTAATATTTTAGTGTTAAAATTTATATTTAATTCAAAATTTGATATTCCATTAAATATTTCATTAAAAAATAATAATAATTAAATACCACTTTTATCAGAAATTAAAATTAAGTAAATTCAATTAACCAAATACGTTTGATCTAATTTACCAAATAATAATTAAATATAAAAATGATAGTGAGGGTGGTATTTTAATTTCTTTTGTGTTTAAAAATAACAATTATACATTAAATTAATATATTTAATTATGTATTAAATATTTAATTTGATGAGTTAATTTGCTGTAACATGTTCTTCTTATAGTTCTTGGTTTACAACAACTATTTTACATTAAAAATATTTAAATGTTTTACATTTAAAAAAAAAAAAATTATTAAACATTATTATTTTTCCTTTATTTTACCTTAGGCAGATCTCTGCAGTGGTGACAATGAACTCTGCCCTCGGTGGGTCTAAACATAGGAGGGTGTCCTAGTTTATGACTCGCTAAACAGGGTGATATACACAGTAGGTTTTAGTATTGTGCCACAACATTGTGTACCAGTTACATGCAGCTTATATAATAAGGACGCTTGCAAATCAACATTAGGAAATGTAACGGGATAGACACATCTGCATTTCAATGCTTATAATGGCTGCGAAACCACTTGAGAATCTTTACGGTAATCATAGCTCCTAAGATACTCCATGGCATTATAAATTGCTGATGGTTGTTTCATTTTTTCCCTCAGCCCATACAGCAGCTGATGAAACCCACCCTCTACTTCTGCAGCACAGGGAATTGGAGCTACAAAGCAGAAGAGAATCCTACAGGTCTGGGTAAAATCTGAGAATGTGCATGTTGTGCAGATCACGGCAAAAAGAGACGTGTAGCCCATGATCATAATGTCCATTCATCTCAAGTTTAGATCAGTCTACCAGATAATTCATAGTTGCAGCGCCTTCATTGGCTTGCCACCACTTTCTACGAGGGAGGTCACTTCATGATATCTCGCGCTACTAAGCAGCCATCCGATTTGCTTGAAAGAGAACAGTTCCAATATTAAAGGTAGTAAAGCTGAAAAATAAGTCGTGTTTACCGTGTGTGGGATCAGGGACAGACTGGCCTTTCAGTCACTCTGGCATTTCCCTTGTAGTGCGCGGTCTAGGGGATGCTTTAGAGCGGGATACATTGTCATCGCTCAACCATGCCCCATAAATCCATTTTAGTAGCAGCTTGTCAGGCTGGTTTGAAAATTCTTACTTGGGCTGGTTTTCGTTTACACTCAGGTCCTGTCTGCGATGGGTATCACTGGTGCACATGCAAGGGAGCTCTAGTCAACCTGTGATCTCTATATTGTGGTAGTACAGAATATGAAGTGCTGTGTCCATGTTCCTATAGGGAAAATTAGTTATTCCAGTTTTTCATGCTATGAGCAAACACAAAAGAAGCAAATGGTCTTTTTAGATAGTAATTTGCTATAGTTTCAAGTTGGCCACCACACTGAGTCTATCGTAAGCAAGAGATAGACCCAGAGCCTACTCTAATGATGCATTAAAGTATTTGTTACTATGCAACCTGCTGGGGCGAGAATGTAAAAACATTAGGCTTGAAGAGCTGTTTGGGAATGTTCAGGATAGAAAAGCATGAGGGATGGTGGAATCTCCTCCCTCTCCCGGTGAAAAAAAGGGAAAATACTGCGCACTCCCAAAAATCTTAATTTCAGGACTAGTGAATTTGATATAATGGCATCTGCATTATCTATTTTGGTCATTTGTAAAATAATGAGTCTCCTCATTACTTGAAAATGTTGACAGATCTGTTGATTACACAATTATATTAGAGGTAAGAAGTCAATTGTTGATTCCTTTGTCATGTATCTGAGGATTCACTTGATGAGTATTTGCAGTGAGATTGTTTGTTACCTGCTTAGTGTCTTATTGTGTACCTGCCCAAGGAACCAACTGGTGATCTGTTTGTGTTGTAATTCATTTAACTGCACTTTATACAGCTGTGGAGCCAATGCTTTGTCTGTTTGATGCACAGTCAGTTTGAGGAGCTGGGTAACTACATATTTGGAGTAAGTTGTAGTACAGTTAGTTGTTGCTGAAACCTGGAGATTCTGGAGTTATCTGCTTGCTCCCCTGAAATATATTTATTTAGTCTGGGTGTTATATTTTACCTATTTAGGTTAGCGACTGCAACCCCAAATGACTGTCATCAGTATACTGGTGAATGGTTTAGGGTAAGAATCTGAAAATAAGTGGGTGGATTCTGTAAGCAAGTCTTAAAAGCCTGGTTTTGGGGTATGATAGCCTAGTGATCATTATCCGAGTCCTTAAAATCCCTTAGTAATATCTGAGGCCAATTGCTGGGGTTCCTTCTTTGAGTAACACTAGTGTGAAATGCAGATTTTACAAAAGTATGGAAGAGCGAATTTAATTGAGACCCCAGTATTGCAAATACCCCAACTTTAATTTCAGTGATTGTTTGGTGCAAGAGCATTACAAACATTGACTCTCACATTTTCCCAGGTGGAAAGATTTCTTTCCTGGAACACCGAGATGCATCGACATCAATTCCACAAAGGAGCTCAACTCGAACATTACATATTCCCTCCTCAAATCCACCGCTCAGCCTCTCTACAGATCTGCGTAAGTATCAAAACCTCCAAGAATTGTTTAATCATAGTCCAGATGGTGAGAAAGGTGTAAGACCTTCATTGCCTAAAGGTGGGACTAAGGCTAAAGGATGCTTGGAGTTGTGTGTTCTTTCTCTCACATAGTGTTATTCTTGCCTTTTGGTTTGCAGACATGTGGGAGAAAAGTTGAAGATCTTCTCTGGCTGCTGCGACTCATGGAAGTCCCTTGATGACCTTCAGAGTGTGTTCTGGTTCACCAGAACACCTGTATCAGGTTTGTGTCCAACTGGTTCTGGACAAGTATGAAGTACCTATGGAGCCAAATGTTCTTGTATCAGTCAGACAACATTGGTCCCGGGAGGTAAGACATGAAAAGCCTGTCATTTACCAATCCAAGATGTCCAAGTCCTGAAGAGCAGTTCCACTGAATTGATAAAATGCATCATTCCAGACTGAATGTTTCGAGGTTCTTCTCTCACAATCTTCCATGATTTATGACAACATGTTTATTTGGGCGAATTTAAGAAAATCTGTGGGACCTGTGAGGTTTTATTACCAGAGAAAGGTCTTACATGTATCCCTGTTATTGGCCTAACCACAGTTTGAGAAGTTGCCAACTCTTCCTAAATTTAAATCTAGGTTTGATTTTCCCCACAAACTAGCAATATTTCTTTGCAAGTCATTATTTACATTGATTAAGGATGTGCCATTTTCTCCTGAGTTAACTTTGAAACTGTTTTCTTCACAACTTTGAAAAAAAAGACGGATGATGGTGAACTTTTTTTTCCTGACACAACTTTAAAGTGGTACGAATGCCCCGACTTTAACACTAAAATTAACTTTACAAACTAATAGACTTTTCACCCTCTTAAAAGTAAGTCATAGTTGTAATGGCAATGAGATCGTCACTTGAGTGATGGCTTGGATTAAATACATTTATTTTGACGTACATTTGACATAGCCACTTTGCCATGCATGTTGGCATATCATTACTTTGGCATGGCCAGTATGAGCTTATTCTTGATGCTTTGAGTTTCATGGAAATCCATTAATGGGTGGAACACCATTGGCAGGGACCAGAAAGTGTAGTTTTGCTAAAAACGTTGGCTGTGTTTAATTAATCTACATGAAGTTTAGCAGCTGTTAGCAAAGTACGCCCAAGGCAGTGCTCTCAGGGTCTCAACAAGATGTGGCAAGCTGATGGCAAAGTTAGGTCGGTCAATTGATCTACGGTTTGCTAATAACTTTTGTGCCGTTTCACAGATTGCACAGAATTTGACAGATAATTAGCATGTTTAGATTACTTCTGATTTGTTGATTTAGATGTAGATCCATCAAGGGCGACATGAATAAAGGGAAGCAAAAAAACAGCATTCATCTTTATTTATTTAAAAAGTTTTGTATAGCGCGAACATGACCCAGACTGGTATCAGAGCGCTTTACATATGGGTTGAGGAACACAAGGCAAATATCTGTGGGCGGGAGGAGGGAAAAGCCAAACCAAGTACAACAGGAACAGCAAAGCAATTTGCAATAGGAACATAGTGACCAAAACCAAATACATAGGAACCGGAAAGGCAATATGCAACAGGAACACAATGCTATATTGGAGGGCGCCGCGGGTCGTAAAAGATGCCAGGTCGTAGCAAAAGCAGCTAAACCGGAACCAAGGCAGGAGGAGAACAAGTTCTAGATCAGCGCATTGGACATTAGGAGGGCCTTAACTTCCCTTTTGAAGGCAAATGTTGAGGGAATCAGTCTTGTTTCCGCTGGTAAGGCATTCCAAATTATCGGGGCAATGCCAGAGAATGTGCGATTGTATGTTTTTAGTTTTTTTAATTTCTTTGGCTTAAGCAGCAGTGTACTGGTGCTCCTTGAGGGCCGGTTGCTGCCGGAGAGTTCTAGCTTGTTTTTCAGGTAGAGTGGTGTATTGAAGTGTAGGGCTCTATGAGTCATACAAGCAATTTTTAAGTGGATCCTTGCTTCAAATGGAAGCCAGTTGAGCGATTTCAGGTCAGGAGAGATGTGGTTGGTTTTCTTGGAGCCAGTGATGAGTCTGGTCGCCGCATTGAGTGATGCTCTGAGGGGGGCTAGGCTGAGTTTTGGGAGTCCGCATAAAGTAGCACTGCCATATTCTAGTCACGAGATGACCAATGCTTGCACCGCCGATTTGAAGTCCTCTTGCGGAAGGTAGGGTTTGAGTTTTCTGAGGACGCGTAGTTGGAAGTCCGCTCCTTTGCTTATAACATTGGTGCCCTTTGAAAAATCCGCAGTTTGTAAGGAATTCACGTTTAGTTTTTCATTGGTATGCTAATCTGAGTTCTGTTCAGAAATCATGGCCACCGCTCAAGTCACTAATGATGTCAGATTTGACGTGTTCATTGATGTGATCAATAATGTACTTAGAAAAATCATGAGGGATGTTATGTTTGAGGTCACAAGTAATGCATGACTGCGATGCAAGTTATAGTTCCTTATCATACCATAAAAGTTTTAAATGGACCATATAGTCGTCTGTGTGTGTGTGTGTGTGAGATAACAAAAAACAGCATGCCTACCAATAAAAGTGAAAACACTAATACAGGGAGGAGTCATTGACAAATATTTGCCTTTACTCGTGTTACATATTGATTTGCAACTTCCTTGCTCCCTATATATAACCGTCGTCAAGTTATCAATTGAGGAAAGATCCTAACTAAACCTTACTACTCGCGTTAAAAGCCGTATATAGTGAGCTCAGCCTACCCGCTTAAATAACGAATAGCAGAATATGCCAATGCAATTAAAAGGCCGGATATGAGATACGCCACTGCACCCCATTATTTCCGGGCCACAATGAAGGCGTGAAATGTTTGAAGTTATTTGCTATTCATGTCAGACGTAGTTACAGTGGACTGACCGACGTGTAGGAAATGGATACAAAATTCTTCCCATTAACACCTATAGTTATGAAAAGAGACAGCCAATTATATTTATTCTTGGAATGGCAAACTGGAAATATAACAGGGTGGAAAGAATGTTCTCCCATTTCTAACCCGGATGTGATACTGGAAACTGATACGTTACTATCAAATAAGGGGTTTGCCTTTTTGCGAAAATCCAGCAGAGGGCGATGTTTGATTAAACTTGTTTTGATCCAACACAAACCAATTATGATTCTTCGTTACAAACGCACTGTTTGTATTAGTGCTGCACAGGACAGCCAGACATGCCAGTGCCGCACACAACTGCCTAGACAGCCCAAGACAACCCAAGACAGCCCTCCAGTTATGCGTTCAGGCTGAGATAGAGGGTGCATAACCCAGGAAAAGAAGAGACAAACTAAGAGATCGCGCCAAGAGTTATTAAAGTCTGACACCACTTCGGAATCGGAGCAGTTCCAAAGCAATGGAAACTCGAAACAATCCCTGCTGCGAAAAAGAGTACCAAGAAGGAGATTGGCAAAAGAAATAGTAATAAAAAAGAAGGAAGGATATAAGATAACGGACTTTTTAATTTCAAAGCGTACAACAGAGCCAAACCCCTTGCAAAACTCCTCGTTAGATTCAAAGAGGGTCGATCAGATGGTTGATCAGCAGGTTAAACAACCAATAGAGCTGGAAGTTTGTCAATCAGACTCGGGAAGTGAAATCTCCCCCCGGCTGGAAGAACGTAAGCAAGAAAATACATTTGATCTCGAATTGTGAGGAGCGACCCCAATAAATTCAATAATAGTTCAAGCAGAAATACATAATTTAGAAACTCGAGTGCAACCCCAGTCCACTCATCCAAAAGGCTGGGACTGCTCAAGCCCAAAAGATATGATAGAAGACCTCAGGTCCCAAAAAAGACCACTAGGGACACAAGAACAATCTCTGATTGAACTTCTTGAAATTTCATCACTAAAACAAGAGATCAGACAACAGAAGGACAACTTACCAGAAGACTCTACATGAATCCCTTATAGGGAGGCCCGGGGAGAGGAAGACATATCCTTAACTAGTTTAAAATCCTTGGTGACAGACAGTGAAAGCCCGCAGGCAAAAAAGCGATTTATTGTTGGGAGCATATCGCCACTATCATCGCCACTACCATCTGAGGGGCATATTATCAAGAAACGGTGTTAAAATTATCGCCGCTTTAGCGGCAGAAAACTGCAGCTAAAGCGGCGATAATGGGCTTGATAATATGCCCTTGAGAATTCCAATAGAAGCCCATGTTGACACCAGAACATGGGCTTCTATTGGAATTCTCAAGGGCATATTATCAAGCCCATTATCGCCGCTTTAGCGGTTGTTTTCTGCCGCTAAAGCGGCGATAATTTTAACGTCGTTTCTTGATAATATGCCCCTAAATCTTTACAAAAGACCAGGGGGCAAAAGGAACAAGAGGTCGTAGGCAAAAGCCAAGCCCTGACCATGGGTAACAAAGAGAATAAGGATCGAGCTGAGAAGGATCAGGGCAACACCTGGGAGGCCCTACTGACAACTATGGACGCAATGTCGACAGCCATATTCCACCAGGCAGACAAACACGACCTTCAGGTGGAACTGCTAAACATCTTGGCAATACATATAGGGGCAGATTTACAAGCCCCTTGCGCCACCGGTGCGTCACTTTTTGTGACGTACCGGTGGCGCATTTCAATGTTCCATATTTACAAGGACAGGAAAAGCCACCCTGCGTGGCTTTTCCTGTCCTTGTAAATATGGCCCCTTTGCACGCAGCACTTTGCGTGAATGGGGCGTTCCATGGGTGTTGCTGTGGGTGTTCCCACGCAACACCCATGGAACCAGACACATTTCCAGATTTACGAGGAATCGTAAATCTGGAAATGCGTGTGAATGCTACGCCTCCCCAGGGGAGGCGTAGGGAGGCGCAACGAGAAGAAATGTATTAATTTCTCCTCGTTTCTATTCCTGTTTCTATGCGTGCTGCATTCTGCAGCATGCATAGAAAGAGGAAATCACCTCTAATGATTGTTTTTGTTCAGGAAGGGAACCCTTCCTGAACAAAAACAATCTCCCCACGACGCAGGCATCCTTGCACCATGGTGCAAGGGTGCCTGCGCTGGCGCATGGCAGCAGTTTGTGCGCCAGCGCAGGGGGAAGCACAGAGATGCGACATATTGTTGTAAATATGTCGCATCCCTGTGCTTTGAAAGTGACTCAGTGCGGCGCAGCCAAATGGCTTACAGCACGCATTGAGTCACTTTCATTGTAAATCTGCCCCATAGTGGGTATCGATAAAAAATTACAGGCATTAAATGATCTGATTGAGAGAGCCCAAAAACACACCTACATACAGCAAGTTACATGCCGTTGTGAAACGTTAGGAGATACACCTGATCGGGTGACCTCACTTCTTACAGAAATATTGACAGAAGTTAGGGCACAAGCAGCAAGAGCATATAGGAGACAAAGAGTGCAAGAACACGAAACAGAAGAATTAGCAGGGACAAATGATAGAAAACAGTGTTTAAGTAACCCGCATAGAGCAGAAGAGCTCACTCCCCTAGACAATTAACAGGAGAGGATTAGAAAAAGCACTAAATGAAAAATTGCTCGATCTCCATACAACACCTAACATCAGCCAGCTAAATAAGGAAAGTGGAGAGATAGGAGCGGAAGTACAAGTACAAGATCAAGAACAAATTATTACAAAAAGGGAAAAGAAAAGACAAAGAAAAGCAAGAAACAAGGGAAAACAGCCACAACAAAAAAACATATGGCAATTATTCAATCAAAATAAAAATAAACATACAACGGAGGTGGAGACACCCAAAAAGGTGGAAGAAGGCACACTGGAAGCATCACAGGATCCTAGGTACAATTCGCAACCCTATGTAAAGAACAAACAACATGCAACTTGTCCAGAAGGGATATATCAGGAGGAATTGGACCCGGGTCTAGCAATAGAAGCTATGAAAAATTCAGTGGGCGGTGCGGCAGTACAGCAGACAAAAGAAAATAAACACAAGGCTATAACACACAAAAGTATGTTAGAAAAGAAAGAAAGAGAAGAACGGAGAGTAATAATACATAAGGATGAACAAACTTTTACAGTGAGTAAGGAAAGGCAAATTGCGGAACCGAATGAGAGAATTGTGCAATCAATATTCGAAGAAAACAGAGACACAAACCAACGACGGATAAAAGGCAGACAGGGGGAAGGAAACAAAGGACAGCAAGATTGTAGCACTGCACTGAATACAACAAAGAAACCACATGGGAATAGTAGTTTAGAGAGGCAGAAAACAAAAACAAAAACGGGGTTTAGTGAAAACAAGCTACTATTAATACCAAACTATGTTTCACGAGGATCATTCGACAACCTGAATAGAGGCACAATATTAAAATTAATCAAGGAAATAGGAGACCTTGGCCACATCAAATCAACAGATTTGATATCAGTGGAATTTTTGCCTCATCCTTGCGGAAGCAATAGAGAAGCAACAATGACCAACTGGGATTCAAAGGAAATAATAATGCAAATCATGAATAATCACAGTATTTTCAGGGCATGGGGGATAGAGTTACAATTAATTGAACGCCCCTGCTACCCAGGTCCATTATTGCCTGAAAACGAAAGAGGTATCTCTATCTTGAGGGGAGTTACAGGAGCAGGTCCAATTCGGGGCAGTTTTGAAAACTTAAGGATTATCAAGTACCCTAGTAGGGAACAGGTGAAGCAGGAAGATCATAAGAATTTTTACATCAACAGGGCAACAATCCAGGAAGGATCCGGGTAGTACATCAGGCGAGCAATAACTCAGTCCTGACAAAAAGATTACCAGATCAACATGGGAGCAAGACCAGCATCTGCTCCTGGAACGTTCATGGGCTTGAGAATCTCCTACAGTATTAAGCGGCAATGGAATTTCTCCAAATGCACGATATAATTCTGATGCAGGAAACATGGTGCCAATACAAAATACTGGATACACAAGCTATCACGTATTGGCAGAGAAAACGTCAAAATTTGGACATTCAAAAGGAAGATTAGCACTCTACTATTCGACAAGGTTCAAATGGCAATTAGAACATTTAGAAATTGGGACAAATTGTATCCAGGCAATAAGAATAGTAAGAGAGAATGAGAGCATGGATCAGCCAGCCATTATAGTAATGAATGTCTATATCCACCCAAGTAAGGATCTAAAAGAGAAACAGATGAAAATTCTATACGAAATATTCAAAACAATTCAGAGACAATACAAACAGGCAATTTACATAATGTCAGGCGACTTCAACATTAACCTAAGTAAAAACACGAAGACAAAGAACCAGCGCCAGAAAGAGAATATTTAAAAACAAGTTAGAAAAGCTGGGTTTGAGGCTCCTGAACTGAAATACAAAAGAAGACACACCGGCAGCTATTACATTTCTAAGTGGGAATAAGAGTTCAACTATAGATCACACCCTAGTAAATGAAGCCGCAATGCAGCAGGTATGTCACTTTAAAATTTGTCCCCGTATGGAGAGTGATCATTTTCCACAGATCATTGGAAAAAAATATAAGACAGAGCTGTATCATGCATCTAACAACCTAATCTCGGCCCCAGTAACATATAATTTAAAAAGTTTGAAATGGAGGGGTAAAGGGATAGAGAGGATACTAAAGGAGGTATATACACACGCTGGGACTCCGGACACAATACAAAATAAACAAAAAAGGGAGAAAAATGACCAAATAAAAGTAGGGGATTTAAAGATAGCATGGGAACAATTAATAAGCACTCTACTAGAGAAATTTACAATAAAAAGGCAGACATGTTGGATCAGTGGGAATAGAAAGCAAAACGAAGGAACAAAAAAGCAAATATGGTACAGCAAAAAACTGTGTAGAGAAAAAATGCTAATTTTACAAGAAAACAGAATTCTAATGAAACAGCTTAAGCAAGGGAAAAGAAGTGATAAAAACAAATTACGGGAAGTGAAAACTCAGTATAGGAAAAACTGCTGGGAAAGCAAAAATAAGATATCAAACGGATCTGTGGAACAAATTGCTCTTGGCAAGCCGACAACGGAATAGTAAACAATTCCGGCAATTGATAAATGGCCTGTATGTAGGGCACACACGACACCAAAATGCAGGTATAAACGCTGCTACATGGGAAAAACGCATGTGGGAAATATATGCCGAAACAGCGGCAAAAGGAATGCCATATCACATGGTGAATGACAGAAATACGAGTATATGCCAAACATCAACAAGCTTGGTAACATCGCTAAATGATAAAAGGGACAAAAAGAATATAACAAACAGCTTGGAAAACTTCACACCGGTCTTGGAAATCGACCAACTAGAAAAAATTATAAAGAATCTAAAATCAGAGGGAGCAGCAGGACCAAATGGTATACCTAACGCTCTTTTTAAAGAAAATCCGTCTTATTGGGCATAATACTTTACCCCATTATTTAATGAGCTATATATTACGAACTCCGTCCCAGATTCCTGGAAAGGCAGCATTTTCCAGACCATATATAAAAGCGGAAATCCTCGATTAACAACAAGCTATAGACTTATAGCATTAACGGATGTGGAGGCAAAGCTATATGGAGCCTGTCTTCTGCAGCACCTGAAATCGTGGCTAGAAGTAAATAACATCTTGCCCTGACCACAAACAGGGTTTAGGGCAGGAATGGGGACCTTAACAAATCTAACAGCCCTGACACTGTTGGCAGAAAAGGCTAAAACAAGAAAAACGCAGCTATATGCCTGCTCTGTAGATCTGAAGTCTACCTTTGATCGAGTGCCACGGGAGGACTTGTGGAGAAAGATGGCTGCATGGGGTGTACCAAATAGCCTATTAAAGGCAATTAAAGAGCTATATACAGTAACTTGGGCCCAGGTCAAACTTGGTGATGGCAAGAGTGTAACAAACAAAGTTTACACAAATCAAGGATTAAAACAGGGGTGTGTATTGGTCCCATGCCGCTTCAATATATATTTAGCGGACCTGGCACAAACTATACGGAATGTCAACGCTCATCCACCCATACTGGCTCAAGAAGAAACGGAATATCTACAGTATGCTGACGATATTGTCTTATTGAGTCAAACGCCAATAGGACTTCAGCGAAGTATGGACGCCTTAAAAACATACATGGATAAAAATGGGCTAGAGCTACATCTGAAGAAAACTAAAGTGCTGCGATTGCTAGACTCGAAGATCAAGAAGTACACCTGGTTCTTGGAAGGGAACAAAGTTGAGGAAGTTAGGTCATACAAATACTTAGGATTTATCATGGAGCATCAAATGAAAGGTAAACAACACATAGAAACAATGCAGGCGAAAGCGCAATCCTTAAACTACGGCTTCAGAACGTTAAGAACAAAACTGAGCTGTCCTTCATTTGACCATCTTTTAACAGTGATGAGTGCTCAGTTAATCGCCAACAGTGACTTATGGTATGGAGACATTGAAAGGACGCGCAGAAGGCATTTTAAATAAAATCCAAACAAGAGTATACAAATCTGTGTTCAGCATCACGAAAACTGCATCTCCAGCACAGGTGGGTTTGGAGTTTGGGCTGCTGAATCAAAAATACCAAAGCAAAGGAGCCTTATAAAACTATGTTGGAGATTACGCGCGTTAGAAAGAGGGTCAATCAACCATATGTGCTGGAAGGAAATAGAGGAGCAATTACAACAAAAGAAAAAAGATTCTTGGGGTCTATATCTAAAACAGGCTATCGAGGAACTTGGAATAGAAGACGCCTGGAGTGCAAGTATTGGGAAACAGGCTTTTTATAAAGTGATAAAAGCTACTAACAAGCATCTTTCATACTTAATAGATAAGACAAGCCTTGCACTCAGACGTCATGCCTGGACAGTGATTAATTCCTACAAAAAACTATGGCACCAGGATTATCTTACAGCACACTTTTCATTAAAAATAAAACTTCAGTTTATGCAGTACCGTTCTGGAAAATGGGAAATAAAATACCTGATGCCATCCTGGAAGGATCAGACATCGAACAAAGAATGTCGTTTATGCAAATATAAGGAAGAAACTCTTGCACACATATTCTGTGTTTGCTCGAGTTACCGTACAGAAAGAAAGATAATGCTGAAAAGAATCTTTAGAGAATTAGAAATAAGAACATGCAGGCAAGCAGTAACCCATTGTTTGGGTGGCTCCTCTATACTGCTTATATGCCGGGGAATAAAATTTGTAAAAATAAACATGAAAGCATTAGAGCAATCAATTTAGGGCATCAGCACCTTGACAAAGACCTATAACTGGGAAGTATTTTTCTTAAGAGTCTGGGGGTGGTGCTTTTCTGTTTTTGTCTTTCTCCCTTCCCTCCGAGCTCTAGCTTACTGCGGGTCAAAGTTTGATGATGAAAAAATCTGTCTACTGTTTGTTTTTTATTCTCCATGTTGCCTGTTTTTATTATGCAAGTACTTAATGTTATAGAGTGGCAGCTTTTAAACATGATCTGGCCATCTTTAAAGAATAAAGTGCTCATAGACCAGCAGGTCAAGGCGCCATCCATCAGTACCATAGAGTACCGCCCCTCAAGGGTCATTTGTGTCTCCCTCACATAAAGTTGCCCTTAGCCTTGAGTGGCTCTGTAGCTATGCAGAGCTGAACAGAATGGGGTCTTAACAGCATTTGTTGTTCTTGTGTCTTGTGGTTCAGGTAAAGTACAGGTAAAGAAAACTGTTTTTGAATGTAGATAAGCTTTCTTTCTTTATTTCTTCCCGTCCTTTCTTTCTTTCATTTTTCTTCCTTTTCTTTTTTTCTAGAATTTTGTATAACACTGAACATGCTGCATCCCGGCCAATTTGCATTTATTTATTTTAGCATCTAATACAATTATCTAAAATCTTTGTTCTTGCACCACTAAAACATGACACAGAAGCACATGCTTACTGTAGAAGACACTGTATGACCTACACAGTGCACACGGTTCTCAAAGACTTCTATAGCGCCTCTCCTCTGTCATTAGCGACAGCATACCGAACGTTCGCGTCTCAGTTCCTGTATAAACTGGCGTGCTTATCTGCCCTGCCCGGCAGGACAGGACTAGGAACACAAAGCAGCCCTGGCAAATGTTGTCAGCCCA
Source organism: Calotriton arnoldi (assembly GCA_963921515.1). Classification (NCBI taxonomy): domain Eukaryota; kingdom Metazoa; phylum Chordata; class Amphibia; order Caudata; family Salamandridae; genus Calotriton; species Calotriton arnoldi. Next base: position 789,754 of record CAWUFW010000355.1, on the reverse strand, counting down.
ACCCTCATACAGTGCATAGCAAGTGCAGCAAGCGAGCCTGGCCACTACAAAGGGGGGCTTTCAGGTGCTTCTCCTCCCAGAAAATGTGAGGAAAAATAGTGCATTCTACAACACATTTGTCATTGTTACTCATTTGTATTCGTTTTTAAAGCATAGCAAATGATGACCTTACTGTGCACCAGGATACGACAATCTTTGTTGGGGCTCTTCAATGATTCCCTCACTATCAATCTCTAACAGTGCCACTCATCTCTCCATAGCCCTTCTCTCACATGTATTGTATTTGTTTTATAGCATCTCTCTTACCAGTGTAGGGTGTCGGAGGACTTTACATCACACACACATACAGAGACAATGAATCATACATGTGTAAATCAGTGTCTAGAAAATGTTACACAAGACAAATGGGAGAACAACAAGGTGTAGGATTCACATGTCCTCCATACTGGTAGGCACTTTTGAAGAATGCTTGGTCTGGAGAAGCAAAAACTCAGGATTCAGAACGTAACACAATGGTTTAGGCTGACTTTAATAATAAGAATTTATTTCTAACAAAACAATCCTTTTTTAGCAATGTTTAATGAAAACTGGGAAAAAAACATAACGTTCTAATCTGTACCATGCAGCTTGCATACAGCTCTTTGATGACAGTCCATGGCTCACTGTGCTAGATTACGATTGTAACTTATGAACTGCACAGTAACAGATAAATCTCTGTGACAAAAGCAGTAACCCACTGAGCTTTGCACATAAAATATTGCTCTTTGATATGCATGGTATACGTTCTTTGGAGCAATAAAATTAACCCTCTGCGCTACCTTAGATGAGTCAAAACTGCCACTAGGCAAAACTCCCATCTCTTTCTAGCAGGTACACCAGAGTTAACTTGACACTTTCATTATTGCCTGAAAGCTGCTGAATATACAAGGCACTTTGCAGTGCTTTTAAAACTGCTGCACGGTACAAAACCGGCCTCCAAAAACAAAACCGGCCCCCACCCTTCCAGCCTCCCAGGGAAACGCCCAATGCCCAATGCGGCCAGTCCGGCCTTGCTGCACAGGCCCTTTTGTGACAAAAACAATTTCATCTATCTTTTATTAATATTCACATTTTCCTTTCCGTCCATCAGAGTATGTGTGTCAGCACTGGAAGGAAGATGCCTTCTTCGGATACCAGTTCCTGAATGGAACCAACCCGCTGCTCATCCGGAAGTGCTCTGAAATCCCTGCCAACTTCCCGCTCGGGGACGAGATGGTAGCGGCCATTTTGGGAGGCAGCACGTGCCTCCAGAGCGAGTTACAGGTAGAGGTATTATTTATATTTCTTGCTAGATATCGGTGCTCAAGCACCACAGAGGGGCATCACCACCGGTTATAAACATTTTATACAGCTCATCATCATCACATGATCACGGACGCCAGAACTCGTGCAACTTTCACAAGTGCTCCCTTATCACAAACTCCATGCTGCAAAATGGAAGGTTGATGCTAATCCTGATGATTGCAAACACCGAAAACAGCTAAAACCAAAGCAAGACAGTGGAAAACCAAACAGTAACTTCACAGAACTCATGCCAAGGAAAGTAAGGGTGTCTCGGATCTGGGAAGCCTTGGCAAATATTCCTAACTGATGGCATAGGATTTATGGGAGTCAGTACCTGGAAACTAGGGCATCTTGTGAGCCATGGTCCCTAGAGGCTTCGAGTCTGCATCTTCTCATTCAGCAGGTCTGAGGAGGAAAGAAAAGATGGAAGTCAGTGTGGAGAGAGAGTGTGCTCACTAGGCAGAGTTACCACTCAAATCACTAACACTTTAAGCAAAAGACTTTTGAGGCAACCAACCTCTGATCTCTGGAGAGAGGGGTGCTGTTCTCACGTCTCCTGAGTCACTGGGCAGTTGTAACCAATCACAAAGGCAAAGTAAGAAGCAACAGCAGAGACTTGTCAGACCCTCAGGCGTGTGCACAGTCAACAATATGTCTGCAGCACTCAACTCCAGTTTCTGAAAGCCCCAGCAGCAGAGTCTACATGTGTTTGGCTCAAGGATGTTCAGTAAGTTGGAGGGCGCAAAGGGATAATATTTCCTAGTCTTGGTGGTGGAGCAGCAGCCCACTGCTAATCAGTCGATGCGTTCTGAAAAACCAAAAGTCCATTCTGCCAGGTTGGGGAAGCACTTCTCTTCACATGTACAGCCTCCAGGGCCTACTGTCATGGAAACCACCTGTATTCCATTTTCAAAGGTCCTGGTGGAAAGGAAACAGGATTGGGGGAAGGAGTGGGGGAGAGGGTTCCTTGTCATTCTCTATGGGCAGAATCCGTTATTCATCTTGCGAAAGCCATTCTAGCAAATATAACAAAGTTTGTTATCAAGTAACGCTAACTCCAACAACAGATGCAACTCTAGTGATGGTGAATTATCTCTGCTGTGCACATGTTCTAGTGTTTGCAAGCTCTATTACAAAATTGAAGCATGTATTATATGCAAACATTTGCAATTTTGGAAATAAATAAAATCAACAGAAAAGCAACCCTCATCTGCCCCATGCCAATGAACATCATTTATAAGAGAAGGCCAGTAGACATCTACAAGAGGAGGCCCGTAGACATCTGCAAAAGGAGGCCCGTAGACATCTACAAGAGGAGGCCCGTAGACATCTGCAAAAGGAGGCCCGTAGACATCTGCAAAAGGAGGCCAGTAGACATCTACAAGAGGAGGCCAGTAGACATCTAGAAAAGGAGGCCCATAGACATCTACAAGAGGGGGCCAGTAGACATCTACAAGAGGAGGCCCATAGACATCTGCAAAAGGAGGCCAGTAGACATCTACAAGAGGAGGCCTGTAAACATCTACAAGAGGAGGCCCATGAAACATGCACACGAGGAGGCCCATAGACATCTAGAAGAGGAGGCCGGTAGGCATCTACAAAAGGAGGCCTGTAAACATCTACAAGAGGTGGCCCATGAAACATGCACAAGAGGAGGCCCATAGACATCTAGAAGAGGAGGCCAGTAGGCATCTACAAAAGGAGGCCCACAGACATCTACAAGAGGGGGCCAGGAGACATCTACAAGAGGTGGCCCGTAGACATCTGCAAAAGGAGGCCAGTAGACATCTACAAGAGGAGGTCTGTAAACATCTACAAGAGGAGGCCCATGAAACATGCACAAGAGGAGGCCCGTAGACATCTAGAAGAGGAGGCCAGTAGGCATCTACAAAAGGAGGCCTGTAAACATCTACAAGAGGTGGCCCATGAAACATGCACAAGAGGAGGCCTATAGACATCTAGAAGAGGAAGCCAGTAGGCATCTACAAGAGGAGGCCCATAGACATGTACAAGAGGGGGCCAGGAGACATCTACAAGAGGAAACCAGTAGACTTCAACAAGAGGAAGCCAGTAGACATCTGTAAGAGGAGGCCAGTAGACAGCTACAAGAGGAGACCAGTAGACATCTAGAAGAGGAGGCCAGTAGACATCTACAAGAGGAGGCCCATAGACATCTATCAGAGGAGGCCCGTAGACTTCCATAAGAGGAGGCCAGTAGACATCTAGAAGAGGAGGCCAGTAGACATCTAGAAGAGGAGGCCCATAGACATCTACAAGAGGAATCCAGTAGACATCTAGAAGAGGAGGCCAGTAGACATCTATAAGAGGAGACCCATAGACATCTACAAGAGGGGGCCAGTAGACATCTACAAGAGGAAATCAGTAGACATCTATAAGAGGAGGACAGTAGACAGCTACAAGAGGAAACCAGTAGACATCTATAAGAGGAGGCCCACAGACATCTGCAAAAGGAGGCCCGTAGACATCTGCAAAAGGAGGCCAGTAGACATCTACAAGAGGAGGCCAGTAGATAGATAAGAGGAGGCCAGTAGATATCTACAAGAGGAGGCCCGTATATAGATAAGAGGAGGCCAGTAGATATCTACAAGAGGAGGCCCGTAGACATCTACAAGAGGAGGCCAGTAGACATCTACAAGAGGAGGCTAGTAGACATCTATAAGTGGAAACCAGTAGACATCTATAAGAGGAGACCAGTGGACATCTACAAGAGGAGGTCAGTAGACATCTACAAGAGGACGCTAGTAGACATCTATAAGTGGAAACCAGTAGACATCTATAAGAGGAGACCAGTGGACATCTACAAGAGGAGGTCAGTAGACATCTCGACTGGATGCAGCTGCCGCGCCTAAAAAGCAATAAATGTTGACACCATCGAAGGCTTATGCTGAGAGCTGATGGTGGACGACCCCTCAACTCTACAGGAGGGGGACAAATGGAGAGTTGTGTGCTTTCAGGGCACACCAAAGTATGTTACATAGGACCACCCGATTTGCAGTTTGAGCAGCCTTTCAGGATCCTGGGCACACGAACAGTTTGCGAATTGAACAAAATACTGAGCAATAGCTAGTGTCAACTATAAAAGAGCAGGGTTGAACTGCATACTTCGCAGGTAACTGACATGTTTCTCAGAGGTACTTCTAACTTTCTCATTTACTTTGTAATTTAACTGTATTATTGTTCCCTTTCACCTGTTCTGTACTGTACAAAATCAGTTACCAATCTTATTGTGCGCAGTCTTGCTAGGGAGCGATACCATAAGGAAGCATTCTTTCTTTGAAGAAGTAATTATTACTCTTGACTCACCTTCTCATCTATCTGAAAACCTGATTTCCTGTCATCCTTGCCTTGTATATCATATTTAAAAAAACAACGGGTGCTTTTTATTGCGACTATTCTCCCCCATCTGTGTAATATTTTCAATGATTGTACCGGGTCTGAATGGATTCTCTGCTTTCACAGAAAGGAAACATCTTTATTGCTGATTACAAGATCCTCGAGGGAATCCCTGCTAACGTGATCAATGGCCGCCAGCAGTACATCGCTGCGCCTCTATGTCTCCTATACAGGACCCCCACTGATGAGATGGTACCCATAGCTATCCAGGTATTCACATTTACCTCTTATCTAGACCTGCAGATTTCTGAGCTTTACTGTTGTTGAACCCCCACTATAGCCAAAGGAAGGCAATGATCGTTTGTGAAAAGAGAACATATATAGGGCTAATAAGCCAACCCATAGCGACTTCCACTGATTGTATCCCTTTTACGTCACTTTAAAGCAATTTACTGCTGGTTACCTTTCACCTGCAGGAAAAAAGAAACACAAGCTAATGAAAATGTTTGACAGGCAACGTAAAATGTTTGAAATATGTTTGCTTTAGTACGTGTCCATTAGAAACACATATACCAATAGAACAAGCATTTCAGGTGTACAATGCAGGAAATATACTTCCTATGCCAGTTAAGAGTCCAATAAAATGTAACATTCTGCTAATAATATGCATTCAAATAGACTAGTCTGCTAGAGCTGCCACTAAGGTATGCTAGAGTATTTTTTATAAAAGGCAACTGGTTTGGGTGACTACTGATACTCAACAATGTCAGTGTTGGCCAATGTGATAAGAGACAGCTCACTGTCTGAGGGGGCAGGTGGAAAAATGTTGCCATTATTGCAGGTGGAGGGCACTGCCACTCATTTTAGGACTTCTTTTTCATTATCAACCTTGGTCTGTAGAGAAAAACGCAAAAAAGAAGAAAAGGGGGAAGAAAAAGTCAAACAGTAACAAGGGGAGAATACAGGTGAATAAGAAGTTGTAAAAAAAAGGCAGAGGGATATGAAGTGTCAGGTGGTGGAAGAAAGAGACTTGAGGTGGAATTAAAACTAGGCGGTCTTGGTACTAAGCAACCCGGAAATTTGATGGCACCACTGGCGGGTTACCAAGAAAGCGTTTGAGCTATGCATTTACTCCTTTTGTTTTTAAAACAAATTATTATTATTATTTTTTTGGGGGGGATTTTTTAAAGACCTCTATTGAAAATCGTGCACATCAGGTTACAAGGTAATCAAATAGCACTGCAGCAAATGACAGGCGCAGTTAGAAACATCACATCAGTCATAAACATCATAGAGTCAGGAAAACAATAACGGCACTTAGTGGGATGCAGGACCATATGACAAGGTGTGGAGCAGGAGAGGGCAGCTAGGAATATCAAACGGGGCGGAAAATAGGCGTAGAGAGCGCGGAAGGGTGACAGCGGGCAGGTGGAGGGGGAAGGAGGACCTATGGACCAGCACCGGCGGCCGCCGCGGGCGGAGTGCCGGCGGGGAGCGCGGGAGAGTTCGCAAAGGGAAAGGCGCTCCGGGAGAGAAGATATGAAACAAGGGGGGCACAGATGTCGCGCGGCCGACCAGTAGCGGGCGTCAGTTCCCAGAATTCTGATAAGAGCGTCTGATATCGCGCAGCATCCTCGAGCCAGGCATCCGCCTTGGGTGCGGGCCTCCGACTCCAATGTATAGCAACTCTGCGACGCGCAAGAACTAGCAGCATGGCCGTGAGTCGGCGGGTGGCGTCAGGGCAGTGCCTCACCAGGCCGAGCAGGCAGGTCTTGGGATCTGGCAGGACTGGCGAAGAGGTGATTTCTGTAATGATAGAGCATACATCGCGCCAGTATGTAGAAACCAGAGGGCACAGTCAATCAAGATGCGAGAAGTCCGCCGCGGGAGATGAGCACCGGAGGCATCTGTCACTAGGGACCAGACCCATTCTAAATAGCTGAGCAGGGGAGCGATACAGCCGGTGCAAATATTTAAAATGTATGAGGCGCAGGCGGTAGTTGGGAGATAAGCGTTTAGTCTGCTTACAGCAGTACAGCCAGTCCTCCTGTGGGAGATCAATGCCCAGGTCCTCGCTCCAGGCCATGCAGGCGCGATCAGCAGATATTGAAGAGGCCGCTAGCGTGGTGGCATAGAGCCGAGAGACCAATTTGCGGGGAGAGGAGGAGGTGTATGTCAGGTCAAGGGCAGATGTCGAAAGGGGAGGTTGCGGGAACGTGGGGTGTAAATCCCGACAAGATGCCCGGAGCTGATAAAAAAGCAGTGTATTCATTGGACCAGATTCGGCCGGTAGCGAAAAAAAACTACCGTTGGGGTAGAGATCAGATAAGGTGGTCAAACCCATGTCAGCCACGCGTTTCGCCATTCCAGCCGTGTGCAGCGAGGGGAACGCCGGGTGATATGCGATAGGCATGGCACCAGCGGAGAGCAAGTTCGAGCCAGAGTATTTCCGAAGACCATCCCAGGCCCAGCGCAGGGTCTCCACCGTGTCAATTTCTCCACGTGGTGGTTTGGCAGGGGCAAAGATGGCAGTCTGTAGGGGCAGGGGGGCCGCCAGGTCGGCTTCGACCTCCACGTGAGGTTGAAAGGGCATCTGATGCACCCAGAAGTGGAGGAAGCTGGCTTGGGCACTGAGGGCGTATAGTTTAAAATCCGGGGCTCCCCTTCCACCACACACGAGGGGGAGCGTGAGGATATCATACGCTATCCTAGGCTGACGTCCTGCCCAGACGAGGGAGATGATGAGGGAACAGAGAGTACGAAAGAAGTGGGCAGTGAGAGGAACAGGCACATTCAGAAATAAATATAAGAATTTCGGGAGCACTACCATCTTAGCAATGGCAATGCGCCCCGCCAAGGATAGAGGTAGGCGCCACCATAAGGGTATTTTGGCCTCAAGCCAGTCGACCGCCCGACCTAAATTGGCTTTCCAAAGTTCATCCACGTCCCTACTGAGCCAAACGCCCAAATATCTGGTGGGTCCTGATGCCCACATGAAAGGTTAGTCTGGGGTGAAGGGGATAGTGGCGTCCGTCAAGGGCAAGAGAATGGACTTACTCCAATTAACCTGAATGCCGGATAGACCCCCGAAACGCACCACCTCACGGATCATGGGGTCGAGGTTCTCCTGAGGATGACGGACATAGAGTGTAAGATCGTCCGCATACATGGAGACTACCAGAGCATGGGCCGCGAATCCCAGACCCCTCTGAGTGTGATGCTGCCGAAGCCGGGCTGCAAGGGGCTCCATGGCCACAGCGAAAAGCATAGGGCGAGAGTGGGCACCCCTGCCTCGTTCCTCTCGAGACGCAAATGGGTTCCGAAATTTGACCGTTGATTCGGAGGCGGGCCACCGGGAGGGTATAAAGGAGATGGATTTTGCGCAGAAAAACCGGGCTAAAGCCAAGACGGGGCAGAAGGTAGAAAAGGAAGGGCCATTCGAGAGTGTCAAAGGCCTTGGTGGCATCCAAAAGAGCCGCCAAGGCCGGTAGGGCTGGGTTGATCTGATGAAGTACAGCAAAGATCGTGCGGAGGTTATGCGACATTGCGCGCCCAGGTATAAAGCCGGATTGATCCGGGCGGGCGATCAGGGGCATGAGAGGCAGGAGGCGAGAGGCCAATAGCTTGGCGAAAATCTTATTGTCAGTATTGATGAGGGATAAGGGGCGAGAGGAGTCCAAAAGTTCAGGGGACTTGTCTGGTTTCAAGAGAAGAGTCAGCAGGGCCTCGGGGAGTGATGGAGGGAAGTGGCCAGACTTGAAGGAGTCGTTATACATAGCGGCAACATGAGGGACAAGGAGGGGCGCAAACGTTTTATAGAAAGAAGCAGGCAAGCCGTCCGAGCCAGGGGCCTTATCCCCGGGCAGACTATTAATGGCGGCAAGGATTTCTTCCTTAGAGAAGGGCTTGTCAAGGTATTCCCGGTGACTATTGCCCAGCCAGAGGAGCTCAAGGGTGTCGAAGTATTGATCCAAGAGATCATGTGATGGCGCAGTCCCAGCGGTGTAAAGTTGAGTGTAAAAAGCGGTGACCCGCGAAATGATCTCAGTGGGAGAAGTAGTGCGTTCGGACCCCCGTCCCACAGCGCGGTAATGTAGGAGGCAGCGTGGGGCCGCCGCAGAAGGTTGGCTAAGGTCTTGCCAGGGCGATCGCCCTCGCCGTAGCGGCGCGCCCGTGCCTCCCTACCCAAGAAGGAGAGTTCCCTGTCGGCCTCCTGTTCAAATTCGGAGAGTTTACCTCGGAGCTGTGCAAGAGTGTCAGGAAGGGGGTTAGAAGAGTGCAGAGAATCGAGGGCCCTAATCTCACCCTCAAGGCGCTCGAGTGTGCCACGGATAGACCGCAAAACTCCTGACTGTTTGGAGATACATTCGCCCCGAACCACCACCTTGAAACCCTCCCAAAGAGTGGGAGGCGAATCCACTGAGCCGGCATTAAGTTCGAAATAGTTTTCTATCACAGTTTGAATCTCGGCGCAAAACACCGAGTCGCGAAGCGAGTGGGGGGGCAGGCGCCAAGCGAACATACGCTTAGGGGCACTTGGGGGGAGCAGGCAGAGGCTCACTGGGGCATGGTCCGAAAGAGTACGCGCCATGTGCTCAACCGAGGTTACCCATGCATAGGCATCGCGAGTGGTAATCCAAAGGTCCAAGCGGGACCAGCAGCCAGAAGTGCCCGTGACGCAGGTGCCTTCGCGCATGGCCGGATGAGAATGGCGCCATGCCCCCAACAGGGAATTATCGTCCAAAATGGAGCGCAAGAGAGAAGTGGAGCGTGGGTGCAAAGCGCGGGGACCAGAGCGATCCAGGGATGCTGAGGGTGTAATGTTGAAATCGCCCCCCCAGAGCAACGCGGCGGGGCCCAGGGAGGAAATGTGTCACCAGACCTGTGCAAGGAAATCGGGGTCATCAGAGTTGGGGCCATAAATTGCTGCGAGAATCAGGGGTTGGGCTAGTAGGTCACCAAGCAGAATGACAAAGCGCCCCTCGGGATCGGTAATGGCCTTAGTGGTGCGCCAGGGGAGCTCTGTACGTAAAAGGATAGACACCCCGCGGGAGTAACTAGCGTAGAAGGAGGAGTGGATTTCGTCCCAGTGCCGAGACTGGAGCTTGGAGGCGGTGGCGGGGAGCAAGTGAGTTTCCTGAAGGAAGCAGATGTCAACTTTGTGGCGAATGAGGTGGGCATGTACCAGGCGGGCCTTCCGGTGATCGTTCAGGCCGCGGACATTCCAAGTCCAGAGTGTGGTGGCCGCCATGGAGCTATGTCGAGAGGGAGAATGCCGGATAAGGCCAGGTACAAAAGGGGAATCTGAGAAGCGCAGGACATGATGTGCAGTACAGAGAGCAGTGTAGCAAATGGCACGGTGCAAAGCAGGTCAATAAACAAGCATAACCACAAGCCTCGAAGGAGAGGCAACGAAACCCAAAGGGCCCCCCCCACCACCCACACCAACCCCCCAATTAGGTTGTGAGACCAACCCCACCCACCCAGGGAACCCACAACTGGGAAGGGAAAAAACGAAATGAGGAAAAAGGGGAATCATCCCACAGAGACGTGGCTCAGTGCAGCGTACGCCCCTGCCGCTAGGACAGGGTGGCCAAGCCGTGGGTATAAGCGGACAATAGAAGGCGGATAGAGAGACCCAATATACCACCTCGGGGCCCAAGGACCACCATCCTCACAAATAGCATATACCATACAAAAGATTGTCAATGCAGCATAATAAAGGGAAGGGGGGGAGGGGGGAAGAAAGGGGTAGAGCTGCGAGTGTGGGTGATGCAAAAGTACCACCAACAGAGAGGATCAGCCATGTCCAGGAGTCAGGGAGGGTGAAGGCAGCGGGTGCGGGCCAGCAGAAGGATGGTGGTGTGGCATCAGGAACCCGATCCAGCCCAGGCAAGTACGTGTCCCGCAATGTAGAAAATCAGAGTACTTGAGCAAGGGTTGTTATCAGTCATTGTCACTGAGATCGCCATTCGCGGCCGCCTGAGAATTGGAGGGAGTGGAGCGCTGTGATTTGTCCAGTTTCTTGGCGTAGGCCATAGCCGCCTTTGCTTCCAGGAAGGTGTGCACTTGCGAGCCGTGATGGATGCGCAGCTTGGCTGGATATGCCAAAGAGTAAGATACGTCGTGTTTTTGCAGCAGACGTTTGGCCGGGAGAAACTCGCGCCGAGCAGCCTGGACCGCCATCGTATAATCAGGGTAGAAAGAGATCGAGTTTCCCTGGTGGCGAATCTCTCCTTTCTCTCTGGCAGCTCGAAGGACCGCGTCCCGGTCCCGGAAATTCAAAAGCTTGGCAATGATGGGTCGGGCAGGAAGGCCAGGAGTGGGCCATGGACCCAGTGAGCTGTGGGCCCGCTCAACGATAAATACCGGAGAAAGTACATCACCAAATAGGTCACGGATCAGGTGTTCGACAAAATCCTCCATTTTGGCTATGTTGGAGGATTCAGGCACGCCCGTGATTCGGAGGTTGCTCCTGCGAGAGCGCGCCTCCAAATCCTCATTCTTGTTTTTAATAAGCTCCAAGACCTTGTCCATCTGTTGGAGTGTGCGGCGATCCCGGGCGGCAGCGTCCTCCGCGTCTGACACCCTCGTCTCAACCTGAGTTAGTCGCGTGTCATGAGAGTCCACCCGAGCCTTAACAGTGTCCAAGCGGGCGGAGAGTTGATCAAGCTGGGTGGCGATGCCGGTGACAGTGGACCTCACATCCAGCATTATGGCTTTGAGATCGTCCTCACGGGTGGAGCCGTGCTCGGGCTGTATGGGGAGTTCGCCTGTGTCCATGACTGCCCCCTCCTGCCTCGATGATTTGCATTGGTCAAACGCCAGCTTTGGTTGTTTAGGATCAGTCCGCCCCATGGTCCGACGCTGGGGCGCCCTTCAGATCAGGGGCCAAGGAACACGGGAAGCAGCGTGTGAGGAGACTGGGATTGACAGGAGAGGCAGAAGAGGGTGCCAGTGAGGGTGGCAGAGGTGGTAACAGTCCGGCAGGCCAGGCAGTTTAGAGCAGGTGAGGTGCCACGCGGTCAGCCGGGCCACCCAGGAGGATCCCAGCGCCAGGCGAGCGGGAGAGACCAAGGAGGGAGGAGTGCAGCAGCAGCGAGTATATGCAGGGCCTTGGGGGGCCAGATCAGGCCAGGCTGGGGGGTTGAACAGTCCAGTGAGTGAGCCAACGGGCTCCAAGCAAAAGGACCCACACCGGATCCCCGCAGCGCTGGAGGCACCTCGGTGCTGGAGGCGGCAGGCGTGAGGAAGGCCCAGATCAGACAGGTGAGTAAGCACAATGGGCCCGGGGTGTGATCACGCAGGCAGAGGAGTCTGGGGGATGTTGGAATGTAGGATGAAAGTGTCCGCTCTGGTGATCCGCCACGGAGCCAAGCCCGGCGGGGAATCGCCCAGTTGTAGAGGAAGTTGACGATGAGCAGGTTCGGCGAGGCAGGCAGCAGCGCCCTGTGCGAAGCAGGAAAGAAGGTAGGAGGCCGCGCCGGGCCGTGTGAGCAGCGGACGAGGCACAGGGCACAGGACCGGGGCAGCGGAAAGCGAGGGTGCAGGCTTCGATCTTGGCCGCCGTGAGCAGGTAGGGGCAGCCGGGAGTACGCACCCGCAGAACCGCCGAGCGGCGAGGAGTTGTGGGGGGCACACCGCCCGCGTCGCGAGGCTCAGAGCAAACAGGCTGAGGCGACAGGCACCAGGAGGGGGAGAGAGGCGCCCGTGCGGAGAGCCGGCCCGGGCCTGGCGGTACGGCGAGCGCACGCCCGGCCCCGCCGCAAGGCTCCTGCGCTATTAGCGACTCACCGGGCCCAGAGTGTCGACGTAGCAGGTCAGCTCCGGCGAGATGTCCGTGTCTGCAAGGGTTCGCTGCAACCGGATGGCGGATCGGTGATACCGCTACAGCCCAGGCCGAGCGCCCTCCATCCGCTAGCAGGGAGGCCCAGACGCCGCTCTAGGCCCCAGCCACAGATCTCGATGTGCCGGAACAGATGGGGCCCCAGGGAGGCAGCAATAGACGCCCCAAGGTGAGGTGAGTCAGAATGACCCGGTGCCGGAGGACAGCACCGAGAGAGTCCGCAGGATTTTTCCGGATTATCGGCTCGGCCGGCAGAGCCCACTTAGAGTGCGGCCATCTTGCAGCTGGCCAAGCCACGCCTTTTTATAACAAATTAAGTGTTATGTACAGGTTTAAGTTTAAATTCAGCAGGAAAGACGTGCCATTACTGTAGAATATTCACATACCGTGTGCAGTGGCTGGGAGGCTTCTGGAGCTTGATGGGTTTCTGTAGCTCAGTACAGGAGGTCAGACAATTGACCCTTGGAGTCACCCTAGTAGTCCTGGATTCAAGGAGATGGTTCTGTCTCCTTCAAGCAGCAATGCAGGCCTCAAGCTGCCTGGCAGTCCTCTGAAAAACAAGGCAGGCCTCAAGCAGCAGAGCAGTCCTCTGAAGAACAAGGTAGGCCTCACGCAGCAGAGCAGTCATCTGGTAGCTGGAGTGCAGTCCTCTGAGCAGCAAGGCAGACCTCTGAGAAATAAGGCAGGCCTCAATTAGCAGGGCAGTCCTCTGAACTATACTGCACTCCTTCTGTAGTCTTCCGCAGGTCCAGGATTGTACTGAAGAATTGGTCTGAGGGTCCAGTATTTATACATGGTGCCAACTTTGAAGTGGGAGAAACTTCTAGACTTCGCCTCACTTCTGGTTCTGGAATTTCCTTACTTCCCTGCCCTTGTTCCAGGATGTCTGGAGTCACAAAAGGCTATTGTGAAGTTCTTTGTGTGTGTACTGAGGCTGTGAGGGCAACTGCAAATGAAGTAGGTAACAGCTTCGCCCCTCCCAACAAGACAGCATGGTCCGTCCTGCCAAAATCCAGTCCCCCATTGTGTGGCTGTCTGGGAGGAATACACAAAGGCTGATTACACATACTCATGTGACTCAGGAACACTCTGCAGGCACCAAATGGTTAGGACAGAAAAACAACATCTTTCTATAACTGGCATTTTCAGATTTGTGACTTAAGTTCTGACTTTACCATTAAAGATAGTTTTAAATTAGGATTCATTTGAATGTAAACATGACCTTTCTACCTGTTACCAATCAAAAGTTATCACTTATTAAAAGTAATAAGGTAACCCAATGTTATTGTTAGAAATGGGGGTCTCTAGTAGGCAGAGGTAGGTACCTTTGTCCAAATAGGGACCCTTGCTTCTAGTCAGGGTAAGGGGGATACACTTCTAAAATAACCCCTGCTCACCCCCTTGGTAGGCTGGCACGAGCAGGCAGGCTTATCTCAGAGGCAGTGTGTAAAGCATTTGTGAACACATACAGTAATACAGTGAAAACACTACAAAGGGACACCACACCAGTTTAGAAAAATAAGAAATCTTTATCTAAACCAAACAAGACCAAACAACAAAAATCCACAAAACAGTAATCAAAATATGACTTTCAAAAGGTAGAAATAGTTCTGTCCATAGAAAACTATGAATGCAACACTTTCAACACAAAGTACCTTGGGTACGTCACAGTCACAAACAAAAACAGCCACAGGGAAGGTGATGCGTCGGTTCCTTACGCCCAGGGAAGGTGATGCGTCGGTTCCTTACTTCAGGGGAGGTGATGCGTCGGTTCCTTACTGCCACGCAGGGGAGGTGATGCATCGGTTCCTTACTGTGCGGGGAGGTGATGCGTCGGTTTCTTACTGTGCGGGGATGTGATGCGTCGGTTTCTTAATGCAGCCCTGGTGTTCTTATGGACTTGGCGCCCCTGTGCGACTCTGAGGTATTGATACCCACTCCATTACCCCATCTCCCATAAGTACTGGACTGATTATGCTCCCAATTCATGCCCTTAACAGGCTCCAATTTTTTGTGCAAGCACATTTGGATCTGGTCCAGAAAGAAGAGATAATGGTGTAGCATTCGGTTATATGACGGATCCACGCATGCAATTATATTGTATGCTTTAACAACACGGTCTTAACTACGACCGCGTCCTTGCCATGCATGCCTTTGCAACGAATTTGGTTGTAAAGGCATGATTGGTAAAGACATATGCTTGGTATAGATTACATCCCAGCCCCCCGCCCTGAGCTCTAAAACCTGGCCTCCAGCCCTGCAAACGACCCCGCCCTGGCCTAAAAACTATCCCGATCACCCCCGCCCTGAGCTTTAAAACCAGCCCCAGCCCTAAATACTGTCCGACCCCCGAGCCCTAAAACCTGTCCCCCAGCCATAAAAACTACCCTGACCTCCCTCTCACACTGAGCCCTAAAAAACTGGTCCCCAGCCCTAAAAACTACCCTGAACCCCGTGTCCTGAGCCCCAAAACCCATTCACCAGCCCTACTTACCAAGCCGCATGCCGATCCTTCCTGTTCTGCCTTCCATTCTCCCCACCAATCCGCTCTGAATATAGATAGCTGACTGCCTTTACCATGTATATGTGTGGTAAAGGCATATGCGTGATAACGGCAAGCGTGGTAACGCTTGTAGGGAAAACAAATGCGTGGTTCCACATGTGTTGTAAATGCCGTTTCCCATAGCATTCATTCAGATTGGTTATGAATCCCAGATTTGTGGAACAGATGGGAAAGTAGGGCTTTCTGTGTGTGACTTTTTGGGAAATAGCATGCAGATTTTGGTGTTTATTGCACCATACTCCACTTGACCTGGTGAATACTGGACCTTTTTCCCCACTTTTAAAATCTGGCAAATTTGACCTGCCAACATTTTCAGGAAGGTGCAAACTTTATTGCACCCAGTAATTACAAGGTGCAATAAACATTGCACCACACCTATTTGCTCAAAGTCTTGCAATTTAACAGGCTACTTGTAAAGCCCTTTGCGTCTTTAACAGTGTAGTGTCTATTCAATATCGACTTGTAGCAATCCCATTCGGAAGAGACCCATAAAGGTTATGTCACAGCTCTGTGGGAGCACCTGGAACAATTTTACATGTAGTTCTTCTTCCACCAGGCCAAAAATGGCACACAAGGTCTACATTTCACAATTATTTTATCAATAAAGTTGATAAAGTTAATGACTACACTATTCCTGCCTGAAATATTGTAATAATGTTTTTACAAAGAATTCCATAACATGCAGGTAGTCAAATGAGATTTCAAAGAGTGAACGTCTTGTGTGCCTCAGTTCCCTATTTGACCTCTTGTTTGCAGAGAGACATTGTTCATCTCTTTGGTAAGCATTGTTGATGGTGAGTCTGATTAAAAAAGAGAGAGAGATGTCAGGCTACCTTTCAGTGAACAATAGGTCCCTGCTCAAGTACCATGATTCCCTCTCTATCCCCACCCACACACACACAGTTCACATACCATCTCCTATAATCAATTGTTGACTCCTTTAATAGCAAAGCCAGTTGACCTCCCTTCCCTAACCTTCCACTGCTTCAGACATTTTCCATCAGCAAGATCTCCCCTTTCACCAAATATCTGCCACCAACCTCAGGCTCTATGAACTTTACTTTGCCCCTTTTACGTTGTGTAACGTTTGCTTCCTTAAAATTAATTCAACACCTCTTTACTTTATCTGCATTTACTTAGTTACACCATCACTTCGCCTCAAGTATTGGGAGAAAGACTTTTAATGTAAGTATAATTTAGGTTTAGAATTATTGTAATTCATTTGAAACCAAATGCAATTAAAATGATTAAGGGTTATGGTCAGGGTTAGTGTGAGAACAACACTCCCTATTAAGTTAATTATATGTTATATAACAATATTAGGACATTTCTAGTTAAGGCAGGTACTAAAATTATTGAATATGATTCGAAACATGTTTTTAATGAAATATCAGAGTAGCATCAGCATCATGGTTAGGCTAAGGTGTACAATTATTTGTGTATTTTATCATTTAAGTTTGCGGAGTGAGAATAAATATAAAACAAAAAAATAATCTGACTTGAATTAATTAGTTGTTGTTGGAACTGGCCCTTTCTGCAGGGTTATGCCCAACTTTTTGCCTTCCTCCTCCTATTTTTCTGACCCTCTTTTTATTGGCTTCAGGAATCCGGGCCCTTTACCACTGCTAACATGTGAGAAAGTGCATATGCTCTGTACTCTAAACATGGTAACAGTGGCTTATCCATAATTGGCATATTTAATTTACTTGTAAGTCCCTAGGACAGTGCACTATATGTGCCAAGGGCCTGTAAATTAAATGCTATTAGTTGGTCTGCAGCACAGATTTTGCCACCCATTCAGTAGCCCTTTAAAAATCACTCAGGCCTGCCATTGCAGAGCCTGTATGTGCAGTATTGAACTGCTATGTCGACCTGGCAAGCTAACCTACTTGCCAGGCCCAAACTTTCACTTTCATTACACATAAGTCAAATTTGAGCTTGGTGTCTCAGACTCACAATTTGAAAACACTTCTTTTAGTAAAGTTGGTTTAAAAATTGCAGGTCTGAAAATGCCACTTTTAGAAAGTTAATAAGTAAAATGAAACCCAAGAATCGATAGGGACCAAGGATAGTAAGTATTTTCAGGAACAAAGGTCCCTAAAGTCAATCAATAGATAACAATGCACTGAAGACCAGAATAATGTTCATGAGTAACCAAAATTGGATATGTAGTACACTTTTAATCAAACATATATATGTGTGGAAGATTAACCCCACTTGGGTAATCCTCAACGGGGGTTAAAAACATGGAGAAAAAAACAGGCATGAGACATTAAATGACCATCAGTTGTATCCACAATGGGGGGTCACTTATTTACATCAAGGAGAAAACTACTATACCCAGAAGTCATATACACATATTTAAAGGGTCAGAGTGTTTAAGGTCGATGACGCTTCGATCCATGATTAATGCAGGATCATTATCAGGACTTCAAAATACATGGCTGATTACATTTATTGGTGTGCAAAGAATGCATGTAATTTTATTTATAATTAACAGCATCTGTGGAGGAAGCTGGGAAGAAGAGAAGGGGAAAATAGAAAAAGCAGAAATCAGACGTATGTACCTCTTTGAGCAAGAAAATACTTTTAAAAAGTTGGCATTTTCTTGCTTAAACCATTCTGTACCTCTGCATGTCTCTGAATACATGTCTGGGTTAGGGTGACAGCTGGGCTTTGTACATTTCCTCTAGACAATCACACAAAGGAAGCTGGGGTGACATTTGCATCCTGATGGCCCATCACCAGGCTGATGCACCTTCCTGTGGCCGATTAGGAGGGTTGGGCTGATAGTTGCACCTGAATAGGGCTGTGCCTGTCCGCACACAAAGAGCTGCATACTCCCCTGCAGTGCGTCTGAAGCTAGGGAAGGAAGGGCAGGGGCCTTGTGAGGATCAAAGGGCTATTTTGTTGTCTCCCCCACTTCAAAGACACATTTTGGTAAAAGAACTGGACCTCTGACGCCCCCAAACTAGTTCACTTTGGGGTCCTGAGGAGGCTCGGCAACCAAGAGGAGGGACGCCGCCAGGAATGATTGCCACTTTGACACTTGCTTTGCTGTGTTGGCTTGCTGCCTGCTGATTGCTGTGCTGCCAGGAGTGACTGCCACCTAGGACTGTGCTCTGTTGTGTTGGGCTGCTGCCTCTGCAGTGATGGAGGAAGCATCCTGCCATCTAAATCCAATTACCCTAGGAAATCTAAGGGTTTGTCAAGCTTGTCTCCTGTTAGAAATCTGAGGGTCATAAAATATTTCACCCACGCACCACTACAGAGGGACTCTGCCCCTTTGTGAGCTCAGCAGCAGTGCGCTTTAACGAGGACCGGAGTGTCTGATCTCCCAGTGTGCTGTATTCACTTCTGTCTGTGAGTGTGAGTAGGGCACTACTCAACTTGTGTACCCAGCATGTGTAGCACTCTTTCCAGCTGTTTTAATCAGCGTGTGTTGGAGCCTTTGCTGACTTCAGGAGAAACCCCGGCTCCGAGATCTGAGTGGCGCCCTAGCAACACTGAAGCCCTTCTTGAAGATGACCGTGGGCAGGGCCCAGCCACTGAAGGAAATCCTGCTTTACACGGGGCCGACTCAAGATGCCTGAGGAAGCCTAAATACTCTGCGACATGCCCGGGTCGGTACCAGGGCCGAAGACCACTCTCTGCGGCTGCCTGACAACAACCAGGTACTGTGCCAAGAGGAGTGGTGCGGTCTGCTCAGCCCCAGGGTGCGTGTACCAGAAGCGTAGCAGTGTGCAGAGTCTGAGCTGTTGTTTTGGTGCTTTGTTGTCACACGTTGGTCCCGAGGGACCACAACCACACTGCCAGCGGGAGTTTGGGTTCCCGTGGATTTGTTTTGGTCCACAGACCGCGCCAGCACTAACTTTTGTGAGGTTCTACCTGTTATGGGACACATTACCCTAACTCCCTTAAAGGGAGCAGCTACAATTTACTTTCTGAACCAACATTGTTGGGATACATTGCTTGCTTTTGAGACAGCATGTTAATCAAAGACGCTTCCCTATTCACTAGCACTGCTAGCTTGGATTTAAGACAGACTGTGGTTCACCAGCTTCAGACCCGGGTGGTCGCAACGTACATTCACAGCACTTCTCACAGTAATATTCAGTGATACCAGAATTACCTCAATAGAAGCGCACCTGCTTCTAGAATCACTATAATTCACGCATATTAGAACGCTTATGTGGCCGAACTGTGGGGCTTTGATAAAATGTGTGACATTGGCCAGATCTGAGAATAAGTTCCTGAGGAAGTTGGTGTCGATGCCACGAGCACACCACTCCATCCTTTAAAGCTGGATAAGTGCCAGAAATCCATTGCAGACAAAGCTAAGTTTTGCCCATGGTTATTCTGGAGGAGAATTAGGTCCACTTCAGAACTGCTCCCCTATGCTAACGCTCTCATGGAAGTTAGTCACCTGGACAAGTTTAATAAAATAGGCTGGTTAAGAAATGTAAAGAGACTACTGTCTGTCATTGGGTTGCAGGGAAATTGGGATAACACTGACTCTTCATCTCTCCCTTCTAAAGATCTTGTGAATTCACAGTACTGGGATTGGGTAGTACAAGTCTAACTTAGTAATACCTCTTGGTGGAGGTTAACATCTGAGGTTATGGATTTTAAACTGGAGAGTTACCTAGATTTGATACCAAATGACAGAAAACTATATGTCCAGTTTAGGTCTGGTACACTCCCTCTGAATCTATTCATAAGTACCTGGCACCGCAATCCAGCACCCACCTGGTTCTGTTTTAGTTGCAATACACCATTGAATCTGTCACCCAGGTATTGTTTGCCTGACCAGCTTATGCACTCCCAAGAGCGAAATGGCTAAAACCTATATGTAAGCAGATAGGAACTCGCACTCACGAAGAAGCTCTGCGAATCTTAAGATCAGATGCTAGACCCCTGTTTGTTTGCTCTGTTGCCAAATTCTTGGGCCATATGTGGGAATTAGGAGAAAATTGCAAAAGTCTTGAAGTGTCAATTTTATTATATGATTATTAATTGTATAATTCTGCATTTTTATCATTTCAGAAGGTTTTATCTTACCAAGTTTTACTTATGTAAGCATCTTCGGTACTTTAGGACATGTTTTTAAAAGCTGTGTATTTATGGAATTCATAATTAGGTTATGTATAGTTGCATATTAAATTATATATGTGCTTGTATTTAATCGTTTGGTCAATGAAGATGTGAAAACGTTTATGGCATGAATGCTGAAATAAAGTTATATGACTGAGAAAGCTTCTGTATTTTAAAGCACTCTTTTAACTTAACAAGTATTTCATGATATATTGAAAGGATTTTTGTTGTTTTGGTTTGTTTTATCCTGATAAATATTTAATATTTTTCTAAACTTGCGTGGAATCCATTTGTAGTGTTTTCACTGTGTTACTGTTTGACAGTGGTGCACAAATACCTTACACATTGCCTCTTAAGTTAAGCCTGACTGCTCTGTGCCATCCTACCAGGTCGTGTATCAGACTTTGCCCTGGCTTGGAGGGGGGGTTCTGCCTGGCTGAGGTACTTACCCTAGCCAAACAGAAACCAATTTTCTAAGAGATATAATTAGTGATTAGCTTTCGGTTTGTATTAGGAGTACAATAAAAATATTTTTAAACATATAAAAAATGGGTTCATTTTAATTTTTGAATTTTTTAAAATTAATTCAGGGTTATGGTGAGAACCTTTGAATAATCCTCAAACACCACCTCCTTGAATTCAAAGAATCTTCTCAGCTCCACGATGCCAAGGGCATCATTTCATTTCATTTCATTTCATTTTCAAATTTCATTTCATTTCATTTCATTTCATTTCATCCGTACTTCCGTATATAAAACTCAGTGGTACTGCAGGAATGGTTTTGTATTGTATCACAATCCCTGCCTATATAACACATGCTGGCTACCTTATGCTGCTCACTTTCTATGAGCTGATTGTTGTAAACTGAGTTCAAGAAATGTCCTGAATTAATTTCTCACAAATATTTTTTTCTCTGTCCTTTTTATTAAAATTTGCTCTCTTTTTGCTTTGGTTTGAACTGCTATTTGCAATTTTATTGTTATTCCAATCATGTAATATTTGCATATTTATTAGGTGAGTGTATTCAGTTTCCTTGATGCATGCCCCATTTCAACAATCATTTTAACCACCTACCACTCTCTAACATGTGCATTGTCTTCAAAAAAGAAAAACAAATATAAAACGATTCATTTAAATCAATATAGTTATCCATGTCTTGTCTTCCTCTTGTGGGATTGCAAGCCCAGAAGTTCTGGTTACCATTTAGTCCTCCGCAGTCCTGTACTGGTTCCATGTGTGCCTGATGCCTCTTTGTCTCATATTTATTAGATCAGCCAAATTCCAGGGCCAGACAGCCCAATTTTCTTGCCCTCTGACTCTGAGTGGGATTGGACCCTGGCCAAGATCTGGGTGCGCAATGCCGACTTCCACGTTCACCAGATTGTCTCTCACCTGCTCCGGGCCCACGTCTGCAGTGAAGTGTTCTGCATAGCCACTATTCGACACCTGCCTATGTGTCATCCAGTCTACAAGGTAAGACAAGACGCCAAATTGCATGGTCATTGAAAATGATGCTGAATATTAGATTTAGATATTTGTTCCTACTAAAGCAACACAGGAGCTGTGAGGTAAGATCCATTGATGCTACCTCTGAGGAAGGTATGATTCTTCTTCACCTGCACACCAGGAGCAATTTTTCCATAACTCAAACTATCCGTATTGCCAGAAACCATGGTATGACCAACCTACATGAATTGAATTTGGAAGTTATAATACACTGATACCTGACTGTACTTTTAGTGCTGTTGAGCCAGTAATCATAACATGCTTTTGCACTGGATTTGGGTGCATGGCCATGAGAAAATGCAGAATGAGAAGTGATTATTGTTCTTACATGAGGATTCTTTGAAGGCATTACAGAAGCAAGCCCTTATAAAGGAGAACGCCCTGATGGTTGCTTGGAGAATGTGTCTGTCAGTCCAGTTAGCGGATTCTAGTTGCTAGATCAGAGAGTATGTCTAGGGCAGTGTCTATTGATCACGTGACAGACATCAGACGAGCCAGCTACATAGTAAACTCTTTGCCCTAAAGTGAGGTTTACACAGGATGTTTGATAGGGAGCCACAAGTATGTCCTTGATACGCTGTCAAAGACGTCAAAGTGTCTGGACAGACCAAAGTCTAGGCAAACTGATTTGGGCTTTCTGTCTGATATAGGCTTTCCGCAGATCTAACGTTGTAAATGCTGGAAGTCCTGAGTATGTAATTAAGTTTCAACCTGCTATGCAAGAGATTGGATCATGCGATGAGGGGAATGGTTTGGCAGACAAAGTCTGTGGGGTATTGTTGATATTTTGTAGCTGTGCTTCATGGGAGATACTTTTAATAGCTCAGTCACAGAGAGATTTTGCCTTATCTGGTGTTGGGTATGTTTACTGACAGTGGTAGGCTTTGATTTCAGAGTGGCCCCACATTAGGCACGTTAGAATGGAGAAAATAACGACACCTTTGCTGGAATAGCCAGCTCAAGGCCACATAGAAAACTACATTGCTTACTCGGAAGTAGAGCTGGGTATCATATTCCTAGCAGTGCAGGCAGACAATGAGGCTTGAGCTTATGGAGACTTAATAACAGATGTGTCTTAAAAAAGTAGAGAGGATTATGGGGATACCGAGAAACTCCACACAACTGTGGCACCTAGCAATGGAGTAAACTCCACATTTTACGCCTTTGTTTCCCTCTTGTAAGAATGGCCTGAATCATTTTGGCATTTTACTGAAGGTGTTTGCCACCGTTTCCAGGAGGATTACAAAAACTTCATGGCTCAGGTGCCCAATACCTGTGAGAGTAAAGCTGTAGGCCAACTAGCTTATGCGTGTGGTCTATAAGATTTTGGATGTCATTAGACACGTCAACTAGCATATACGCATGGTCTATAATATTTTGGATGTCATTAAACACGTCAACTAGCATATACACATGGTCTATAATATTTTGGATGTCATTAAACATGTTAGCTAGCATATAGGCATGGTCTATGACATTTTGGATGCCATTAAACATGTCATCATGGTCTCTGTCCCATGGAAAAACCTGGGATATGTTCTTCTCTTCTTTCTCTTGGTCACCACGAAGAGGTATTGTACTCTTCTTCTTTACTCATGAAGCTGTGTTTTGGGGGTACAGATGGTGACTAGGTGGGGAGAATTTTGCAGGCTGCAAGTCACACAGTGTTCTGTTTTTGTCTATTTCACGGTTTTAATTGTAAATGTTGTTTAGATCCCGAAGTCAATCTGTTGACTCTGCTCAAAATGAGAAGGCAAATCCTTTTATGGTGGCAATGTTGGTTCTACTAATGTTTGTAATTGTTTATCCAGATGTTTGTGAAAGATAGAGATTAGGTGTCCTTGGTAATATGTTTATAAATGTCAGGCCAGCATATCTTTAGGCATCTGGCATGAAGGGCACAGAAGAGCTTTGGCAATTTTTTTTCTTTATTGGCAGAGGGACACACAATACCATAGTTGTGTAATACTGGGAAACAGTTCATGGATTTCAGGGTGAATAATATTCTATGTAACTCAGGTAATGGTTCCTCAGTAGCATTGGCTCTATGAGGTCACTGTCTCAAAGTTTAGTTAAACCGGTAAGAAAAGAAACAGCAAGTGGAGTCTTGAAGGACCTCAGAGGTAAATCAAGCAATTTGTGCCTTGTAGAGGTGCTTCATTGATAAGAAAATGTAAACTATTTTCCTCAAGGAACCCAAGCCCCATTTGATATCATGGTGCAGAGACTGTGATGTAAGTCTAACACGTTCTCTGTACCGAGTTCACATTGATGTTCTGTGATCCTTCAGGAGCTGATGACACCCATTAGTATTTTCCTGTTAAGACCGTAGTCTGTGAGTCACAGTCATTCATTCCCTAAGGAGCTTTCAAGGGCGATTGCTTAAGGTAGTGTAGGAGTTGGTGGCAGCACTTTTATTGGAGAATTTTATAAGGTGAACCAAGTAGTTTTGGCTCCAGATGCGTTGGTTCCACTAAGCTCGATATATAGCTGAGCTAAGTAGTCTTTATTAGGTCTTGACCCTATGTCTGGTCACAGGTTGAAACAATATGTTTTTCTCTCTCCTTCCTTCTGCAGCTTCTCACTCCTCACATGAACAATACGGTCCAAGTCAATATTCTTGCTCGAACAGGGTTACTTGGCAAAGGCGGGACTTTTGACCGGGTAAGAACAGTATTTTTAAGACATTGCTCATTAAGTTACACTGAATTTGTTCAAAGTACAGAACATTTGTTTTCTTTCCAGGCGGTGGCTACAGGACAAGGAGGAGTTCCTTTACTCCTACAGCGAGGGCTGGAGAATATGACCTACTGTGACCTCTGCCTGCCAGATGACCTCAGATCCCGCAATGTGCTCTCGCTACCTCAGTATTATTACAGGGATGATGGTCTTGAAGTCTGGACTGCAATAGAGAGGTATGGTGAGGAGCGTGATACCTAGGGGGAGGGGGGAAGTAGAGGCCATTCAAGGCACATGGTGGGAACTCTAGTGGGTATCAGAGAATGGTGGGCTGCATGATAGAAAAGCTGAAGATGAGAGATGTGATATGGTGCACAGCTAGACATCTGTCAAACTTAAATATAGATTGCATGATTAAGAAATTGAAGGCAAGAGACATTCCATTGTGCATGTGAGGAGGAGAGGTGAGGAGGCCGGGTAATACATATGAGGTATGGAGATAAAGTGATGTTTATGGTAAGGCTGGAGAGAAACAAACAGTTTTGCTAAGGTGGTTGCTGGGTAGCTTCAGGTATAACAAACATCAGATTTCTTCATATGATATTGTATGCTGTACTTTTACATCCTTGTTTTCCAGCTCAAGGTGAAAGGAGAGAGTCTGGAGATAACAGAATAAGAGATTATTTGCACATCGGTGGAATAAATGTCCACAAATAGAATTACCATGAGCCCCTTCATGAGTGCTTCTGTTAATTGTGAACATGGAAATTGGCAAGCTCAAACCCTCTCGCTCACATTCTCTCTCTCTTTCTCTCTCTCTCTCTCGCTCTCTCTCTCTCTCTCTCTCTCTCTCTCTCTCTCTCTCTCTCTCTCACACCCACTCTTGTCACTCTGTCTCTCTCTCACATACCCACACATCCACACAGCCAAACACACATACTTATTGAAAGAGCAAAGAACAAGCACAACACTGCCCAATTTTTTCAAGAATGGTCTTGAATAATGGGAATTCAGCATCTGTCTTCCAATAGGGAGAGGGCAAAAGGCACAAAACAATTTCGGACTACACCTGTAGCACAGTAAGTTAATTACTGGAGAATAGTAGGAAAAAATTAATTGGATGATTACCACTCTAGACTTGTACAGAAAGATAACAGAGTCAACACAAATCCCAAAGTGGTCTGCAAATGAATGTTCTTCTGTCTTTAATAACAGCAAAAGCATCACTCACCATCAGTGGCAGATATTAAATAAGAGAATAATGCAGGTTTGGTGGGTCAGGTCTCATCCACTGTGAGGCTTATAAATAATTTTTTCAATGTCTTGCAATTCAGTTCATAAAATGGATTATTCACTCATTCCTGGCTCAATGACTCCCTTTGTGATTCCCTTCTCAGGACGGAGTCCCTTCTTTTGTGGGATAGAAGGTAAGGGGAAGTACACCATCACTTATACCACTTCACATAGTTTACAAAATCCTCAATATATTGGTTCTGGGTCTTCTCGCAATCCTGTAACTAATTATAACTGTAGCTGTAGCCCCAAGAACCTCCTTATTTTAGACCAATCACTTTATACTTACCCTATTGATGTAATCTGTATAAACTATGGTCTATAGTAACTTAGTTGTCATTTAGAGTTTGGCAGATTGAGAATTTTGCAGTGAGTTGGCAGAGCTTGCATTCTTTAAAATACACTGTTCAAGTGTCCCGTTTATGGGTGGGAAAACCACTGACAGTGCACCTTTCCAGGCTCCATCATCTTCACCAGTGCAAGTCTTGGGTGACAGCCTGTCAATCACAGTGTAGCTACCTTTAGTTGATTGTGGAGTCCATCCATTTTAAGGACTGTCTTGCAAATGCAGATTTTCCTGTATAGGTTGTCATGAAAGCAGAGAAAATAAGCAATGCCCCTTTTCTGTGAAGGTTTGTTTCTGAAAATAAATAATACAAAATCAGCAGCAACAACATGGGGATCTTCTTGACATCCACCCGATCAGTAGGTCCACCTTAAGGGAAATGATCCCCACAAACATGACAGTGATCTCTAAATGGGGAGGATGATCATCCATTGGGAGGGTGGAGTCCTCTTCTACACTGGCAACTTGGCTGGCCACCCATCCAACTTAATATGAGCCCCTTTGCCTGATCTTTAATTTTCTAAGCACAACCAGTTCCATCAATTTCCATGTGAAAAGCAATACATATAACTTATAAGTAAAACCTGTATACTATGTCACCAAATAACTTTATGCCAATACAAAACTATACTGCCTATCACGTACAGCCTTGGGGCTCAAAGCTAAAGCTGACAAGGTGGGGCGGGTATAAAGCCAACAGAACAGCCTGTGTGGATTAGGGAAAACTGCGATCCATTATAGAGAGCAAACAGAGATGTGCCTAGGAGGCCAGCGGTGTGGACTGTCTTTATAGATCAACACAATGCAATAAGCCAACTCGGAAGAGAATGAACGTTTTGGGAATGTGTTTGATAGGAGGCCTGCAGTCTTAGAAGCAGTAGTAGAGTATACAATGGAGCATGATCAAATGTCTTCCCAGCACTAAGAGCATATAGCATGGAGCTTAATGTTATGTCTGAGGCCATCTCTGAAGTGGAGAGATATGGAGTGGTGCATTGAGGGAAGTTTACATTCCCTATCTTGTCTGTCTTATGGTGCATGACAGGAGATCTGAGGTGCAGGATGGAAAATCAGATGTCAGTCCAGGAGATGTGACAGACAGTAGGGTGCTTGATGGATGTCCAGTAATAGATCTGTTTAGTATGGAACATGATTGGTGATCTAACATCTGCCCAGCAGTAGCAAGTGGTAGTCTTGGTCTTCCTAACATTAGAGAGGCTTTCTGTAGCTCAACAGTCATATGAACGCTTGGAAGATGGAAATAGCTAGGACCTATTTCCAACCTTATTGAAAAAGCAGGAGAGCGAAAAGGCTGTGAAGATACAATACAATACAATGCATTTCTAAAGCACACAGCTACCTCAAGAGACGTCCCAGCGCTAGTGGGAAAGATCACCCACAGCATCAAAAAAGAAAACACAGTTAGGAGATGTTTATAGCAGAATCAAAAATCTAAATATCATTTCAGAAGAGCTGCTTCTCAAAGCAAGTATAAGCGCATGCCACAGCCTGGCTGCCAGATAGGTGAAGGATCTGCCTCCTCTTCTAGTCTTAAATATGGGAGGAGTTTGAAACAATTTAAGATTGTTAGTCCACAGTGAGCGGGCCTGAGCAGACAACTTCAAACATTGCCTGAGATAGAGGGGTCATTTTTGATTGAATATCCTGAAGGCACAAGTGAGAGCCTTAAAGTGGATTCTTTTGTTCACCAGAAGCCAGTGAAGCCGATATAGGTAACTAGATACTGAGACCCAGGGAGGGATTTTAAAGATCAGCCAGGCAGCAGCATTCTGAATCATTTGGAGACGCTGAATGAGAAAGGCTATGAGCCCTAAGTACAAACTATTGGAATAGTCCAATTTAGATGTGATCAAAGCATGAACAATTGTTTTTTGATGTTCTACCGGAATGAGGTGCAGCATTCTTCTCAAGGACCTCAGAGTCAGGAAACAAGAGACAGACAGTGTTTTAATCTGAGGCTCAAAAGTGAGCTTGGAGTCAAATCTAACCCCAAGGTTCCTTACCACCGGGGAGAGGCAGGGGGGTGGGACCATCTCTGATTGCCACCAGAGGTTAGAGTCAGGGGTGGACTTCAAACCAAAGAAAATAATCCCCAGTCTTGTCTAAGTTAAGCTTTAAAAAGCTGGCATTCTTCAAGTCTCAAACAGAGTTAAGGCAAGTCTTAAAAGAACTCAAAGAAGAAGGAACATTTCCATGAAAGGCCAAAAGTAGTTGAGGATCGTCCCCATAGGATACAACTCTCACTCCCCAAGACTCAACAATTTTAGCCAAAGGTGACAATTAAACATTAAAAAGGGTATGGCTTGTGGCGTGACCTTGATGGCAAGTGCAACTTTGTAAGCTCCTGACTGAGCTGCTCCTAAACCTCATTTTGCAGGTGCTGGCATGCCTGTAATGGGGGGGAGGGGGTGAGTGCTGCATTACCCCCTTGTGGACAGCGGTGACTGTCTGCTGCAGTCTGGGGTCATTTTGTGGCCCTAGACGTCATCAACAATTGCGGCCAGAGGTGTGTCGCCTCCAGAATGACGGACCGGGGCTAGCTGGTGCCTCCTCGCTGGGATCGCAGTGATTCGGGGGTTGTCTGGAGGGAGGCAATCACTGGTCCCTATGGGACTTTAATTGAGTGTGCTGCTATGGCGGCAGCCCCCCCTGCGAGGGATTGCTTGACTGTGCTGCTTTCTCTGGGGCCCGGCGGCAAGGTAGGTGTGGGCAGCGGCCCGTACCTCGTGGCTGAACTGCTGACGTTTGTGGCAGCTAACTTGGTGGCCACTGGGAGCTACAGTCTCCTTTTCCAGATGCCCGATGTTGGATGTGGCTGATTGAGGGGCCCGCCAGCATGGAACCTCTGCAGCTGGTGTGGTGGCCCCCTGCAGACTTGTACCTCTACCTGGCTTTGGGCTCATATTGGGCCCTATGCATATGATGAACCCTGGTGAAATGCTGTGGGTGCCCCTCGAACGTGAAGACGTCTGCAATCTGGGAGACTCTGTTGGGACCCATCCTTTAGGGGTGTGACCTGAACGTCACTCCTTGGGGGCCCGAGGGAACACTGCACCAACTAGATCCTTCCCTGCCTGCCCTGCTTCTGGACACTGGGTGGCTGAGGTCCATAACTTATGAGGGGACGGAAGCTGCCTGAATTGGTCGTGGGACCTGGGCCAGCTGGTGCCTACTGGAGACCGAGGGGAGCTTCCCCCACATTGTTGGGGTGCCACTGGAGTGGCCCAGACCCCTTGATTCATTTATGCCAGAATGAGACATATCGGGCTCTGGGGGATAACTACTGCTGCAACAGCTGTGCCCATCTGCTCTGGAGGTCTCTCCTTGGGTTAAGTCACCAGGGACTCACCACACCTCTAAGACTGGGACCGGCACTGACTGCGCATGCTGCCCGGGCCCCACACTTGCCGCAAACGGGTCAGCTGCTGCCCACAGCGCTCTCCATCTGTACATCCTACAACATTCTCATGCTCCCCAGGGTGGTCCGGTGTTTCACTGCCTGCCGAGTCTTACTGCAGAAGCGTGCCACTTGCTGCTGCCAGCTCATGAGGGGCCGAGACAAAGGCTAGGCGGGTCACGCCAAGCTGGATAGGTATACAGCTCCCCTTGAGGGCACGAGGGTGCTTCGGGGTCCAGAGGCTACACTGATCAAGAACAACACGTCCCTCATCCTGCAAGCCATTAAAGATTCCAAGACGCCCCTAGAAACCAAGATTGGGGAGGTGCGAACAGATGTGTCTCTGTTGTGCCAAGATCACCGCCAAACAGTTGAAAGCATCTCATAAGCAGTGATGAGGAGTTCCACCTTAGAAGACACTGTCAACCACCTTTCCTCAGAAGTGTCCTGACTATCCTGTGATGCAAAGCTCCTCCAAGACAATAGGGCACGACCCAACAATCTGCGCTTCATTGGCTTCATTGGCTTTCCTGAGGGGTCTGAAGGCCAATCTCCCTAGAGATTCCTAGAACAATGGATTAGATCCTGGTTACAACCTGAAGATCTCTCCCCCTGCTTTGTTCTCGAACAGGCACATCGCTCCTTAGCCACAAGACCCCCTCCAGGGTCCCTTCGCCAGCCCCTCATTGCCTGTTTCATAAATTACAAAGATCGAGGCCCAGTCCTGTGTTGTGCCCGCCAGGCCGAAGATCTTAAATACCAGTCAGGGTGAATACTGATCGTTACTAACTTTACTCACATGGTACAGACACAAAGCAAATCATTCAACCAGGTTAAGGCCAAACTGCAGAGAATACACATCTCCTATATGCTCCTCTACCCAGCTAAACTAAGAATTATTCACCACTCTAAAACTGTCTTCTTTGAGTCTCCAAAAGAGGCCCAGACATGGCTAACTGAAAAATGGCCACTTGCCACTAACCCGCCACTGCAGTTGGGATCCTCCGACTTGCCTCAGATGGATGACAAGCATCCATGGGGAGACTGAAGATCCAACGCCAAAGAAAACAGTCACACCATCGACCGACAGGCCACTTGGACGTGGATGCTACTACAGACTCTGACGGGGAGAAGAGCCAATGATCGGGATATGCTGCACCTGTGAGCCATGTGGCCCCAGACCCGACTCTCAATGCGTACTCTGGATGAGTGGGCCATCTGCTCTTGAACTTTTGTTTGGATGCCAGTACCATTGTATCTTGCACAACTAATGTTAACTGCAGTTTTTGGAGCAGAAGATGGGGGGCCCTTTGTTAGTATTGGGTTGGTATTGGACCACAGATGCTTTTTATGGGTGGGAAGTATAGAGTGGGGGGAGTTAGGGGAATGGGGATTGTTTATTATGTTTTTGTTCTGTTGGCACTGTTTTTCTTTTCTTTTGCCTTATCTTTACTCTGGATGGGCGCAGGACTCGTGGCCCCCCAGGTAAGATCCCCTATTGGTGATCTCCCTCTCACTGAAGCTATCGGCTTCTTCCAAACTCACCCCCATTGACTAACTCAGGTTTTTCTAGACCCGGCCATTACTCAATCATTCACGGTCTTGACGTTACCGTCTTTTTGGACCGTATCAAGAAAGGGGCTGTTTTTCAGTATCTTCAGCATCATTCCACACAGATAGTGCTGCTGCAGGAAACTCACCTTCAGGGCATCAACTGTCAATTTGTGGCCCACAAGGGTTATGACAGAGTACTCCATGCCAGATATGCTCGGGGCTCCAGGGCGGTCACTATCCTTCTTCACAGGTCTCTCCCAAAAGCCATACCCAATGTCACACAAGATGCCCAAGGTAGATATATCCTCCTGGGCACACTGGAAGGCGTTCTGGACACTATCCTATGCATATATATTCCCCCCACAATGAACTAGGTCACACTGAAAGCTCTTGGGGACTGAGTGGCAGCCCTCCCTCAGGCAACAACAATACTGGGAGGAAAGTTTAATGATATCATGGACCAAAAAGATTGGTATGGGCCCGTAGGACTCACTCCCAGACATAGCACGGGTCTAGGGGATTGGTCAAAAGGTCTCAGTCTCTGCGACGCTTGGCAGGTGTGGCACCCTGACGACCTGGGCTTTACCCATGCCTCTGCCACCCACGGCTCCCTAGCCCACATTGATTACTTGTTCCTACTAGCCGCTGACCTCCTTCAGAGATTGAGATCCCTGATCCTGCCTCAGGGTATATCAGACCATGCACCGGTTCTACTTCAATTTGACTTACCCCCTAGGGGTAACTTACCTATCTGGCATCTTAATGCCAGGTTCCTACAAGATGAGAAGTTCAAGGAACATTTATTGGACAAATTTAAATAATTTCTCGAGGCAACCAAGGGCTCTGTTGGCTCTGCTATGACCTTATAGGAAGCGGGTAAAGCATATATGAGGGGTGTGGCCTGCTCCTACATCCGAGGAGCCGACTGCGAAAAATATCACTGAATAACCAAGCTTGAAACCTCGATAACACTTAAAGACCGCAGAGACCCAGGGTCACTCTCTAACATGGAAAAGTGACAGGTGGAAACAGATAGGAGCTTGTTGCACCAATTATGCCTGGACGAGGCCAGCAAATGCTGGCTAGCATCCTTCTGCCAGGTTTATGAATGGGTCGTCAAATCAAGTAAACTGCTACACTGGCTCGCCACACACCAAGCTGAAAATAGGGTGATACCCCACATTATGGGTACTCTGGTGAATGGGTGAATGACTTGAGGGAGATCTCTGATGTTTTTGCTCAGTTCTACAAGGAGCTTTACGCTCACAAACCACGCCCCAATGCCGACACGACTCACCCTTTGGTGAAGGAACTTCCCTTGCCTTGTGTATCATCCCAGGACAAAACTGTCCTTGACAAGGATATTACTGAAGAAGAAATTGGGGATGTGCTGACAGATCTCAACTCCAGAAAGACACCTGCTAGGTTTCCTATAGAGCTTTAGCGCAAGCTCTGCCCCGACATGATCTCATCCCTCCTTAGATTATTCACTGAGGCAAACACCCAAGGCCATTTCTCCCCCATGGTTGTCCAGCCTACTATCGTGGTCCTCCCCAAGCCGGGCCACAGTCCAACGACTTGCGCATCTTTCCGACCCATAGCCTTCATTAATAGCGAGATCAAATTATATGCTAAGATCCTGACTAACTGGCTGTTGACTGTCCTCCATACCTTGGTTCACCCAGACCAATGTGGATTTATTCCTCGACGCAGCACCAGGCACTGTATCAGTCGAGTACACATAGCACTATCTCATATCAGAATGCTAAGAGGCCTGGCGGCTCTCCTTTTAATCTTTAAGAAGGCGTTCAATATGGTGGGCTGGACTTATCTTGATGAGGTGCTGGGTGGGATGGGACTGGGGCCTCGGTTCCGGGCGTACGTCAGGGTCCTCTATGTGGGCGCTTGGGCCCCAGGGTGAGTTAACAGTGTATTGTCGGATGCCTTTTCTGTGAGGAGAGGCATCAGGCAAGGGTGCCCATTGTCTCCGCTTTGATCTACGCTCGCCATTGACCTGCTGGCAGTGTGGATTTGTTGCGATGCTCAGGTGTGGGGTTTTGATTGGGGATTGGTGATGGAGGACCGCATAGCACTTCACGCAGATGATGTCCTTTTATTTATGTCCAAATTGGCTGAAACAAGGCTGAGAGTTCTCCAGATACTCGTCATATTTGGGGAGGCATCGAGGCTTTAGGTAAACTGGGGCAAATCTTTGCTAGTACCGATAAAGGGAGACTGTTGGGACGAGGCCTGGCAATCTAGCTTTCAAAACCTCCGGATGCATACATCCTGGGAGCTGGAATTGACGTGGAGCCTGAATCTCAGTCCCGTGATGCGCAGGGCAAGAGAGGACCTCTCAAGATGGCTTAATCTCCATCTTAATACCATAGGTAGGATCGCCTTTTACAAAATGATGATCTTGCTCAGACTCCTCTACGCCTTACAGAATTACCCCTTTAACATTTCTTAAACATGGTTTGACTCAGTCTTGGCCATAGGATGTAGATTAATTTAGGCCGGAGGCGCCCCTAAGGTGGTTTTTGGGAAATGCACTCGGGCAATGTATGATGGAGACCTGGACATGGCTGATATTCGCCTTTATTATTGGGCGACACAACTACTCCCCATTAATGGCTGGCTTGTCGGAGGGTGGGACGATCCAGCCTACAGAGGTGAATTAGCCATATTGGGACTAGAGTCACTAGACACTTTGCTCCATGTCCTGTACAGTGCATCTATTCCTTCAAATGTTCTGGAAGTAACCCAAGTATCATTCAGAGTGTGGAGAGCAGCTCTTCGATGGTTGGGATGGGATCACAAACTCACAAAGGAGACCCAATTATGGGTGGGTAGGTGGTTGGTTCAGATATCCACCTTGAAGGGATTTTAGGGTGCAACTCCATTGGGATATTAAGAGTTGAAGACGTTTGGGGCACCCATCACATGAAATCTTTCCAAGAGCTATAAACAGAATTTCGAATGCCAACCTCCTAATTCTGTCGATACCTACAACTCCGACATGCCCTACATTCACATAACGATGAGCTGCAGGAATTTCCTGAGTATTATCCTCCTAGAAAACAAAATTCTTATAGGCCACTTGGGCAAGGGCAGGGTATCCCAAATGTATAGATCCCTTCTGATACACTCGCCTATCTCATTACCTTGTCTGAAAGAAAAATAGGAGGGTTGGGTGCGGGCTCTGGATGAGGCGGACTAGCAAGAGGCCTGCATGGCTCATCACACTTTAACAATTTCGGC
Source organism: Calotriton arnoldi (assembly GCA_963921515.1). Classification (NCBI taxonomy): domain Eukaryota; kingdom Metazoa; phylum Chordata; class Amphibia; order Caudata; family Salamandridae; genus Calotriton; species Calotriton arnoldi. Next base: position 755,517 of record CAWUFW010000355.1, on the reverse strand, counting down.
CAGACTCCACTTTATCTAATTCAAATATCTCCACCACACTTATATGACCCCTCTCTGTTTGTGGAAAGTGGGTTTGATAGTGTTTTGTGGCAATGCCCTGTGATACATGTATTCTGGGCCACTGGGTTGGCCGATTTATCAGCTGTGGTGGGTATGACTATTGACAGTGATTCGAAAATTGCTTTACTTGTTATCCTGGATGATTTGGGAGGGCCTAGGGAGGACAGGACTCTGGTAGGCCTGGGTATGCTACTAGCTAAACAAGACATTGCCCACAACTGGACCTCCTCTGTGGCCCAGTCGATTGAGGTGTGGACTAAGGGAATGGACTGGGGCGGCAAACTGGAAGAAACGATTTATGAAGCCAGGGAATGCCCCCGCAAATATGATAAAAGCTGGAAAAAATGGTGGGACTACCATGGATTGACAATTTAGATATCACCCAAGGGACTTTTTGTAAATGTGGGGGGCTATTATGCTGGACTTGTTCCAAATACACAAGATATTGATGATACCATGTGTATTAATTTTCCTGTGTGCAAGGTAAATGGTTTGTTGTCAATAAAATGTTTCTAAAAAAAAAAAAAGGGTGGAACTGAGAGCCGAACCCTGAGGAACTCTGCAATCCAGGGGTTTTGCTGCAGAGGTGAAAGGAGGAAGGAAAACAGCCTGAGTGTGACTGCTAATGAAAGATAGGACAAGAAAAATAAACATGACCTCCAAAACCAGTTAGAACACATACTAGATATATAAAGATAGAGAGTGAAGGAAGACACCTGCATCAAAATATTTTTTTTAAGAATCCTGAAAAGAAAAATTATGTTTTTTATGAACTCCTGCTCTTGAGTGAGTTGCTATTTGCGAGTAGCTCATTAATATTCATGAGGCAGGTCAAAACCCATTACAATACGGTATTTTGCAGACTGACCTATTAGTACATAGGGCCAGATGTACAAAGCATTTTTCAGGTCGCAAACTGCAAAACTGATCGCTTGCAACTAAAAAATGTTTTTCGAATGTACAAAATGCGATTTGGTACCTTGTTACCGAATCACATTTTGCATTTTCAATTTCGTATTTGGAAGAGGCGTCTATAGGAAATCCCTTCCAAATACCAAATCAGTATGGTATGTATTACTGTTTTGCAACCGAATTCCGATCGCAAAACAGTAATGCTTTTCCATCAGTTAAAAACTGGTGGTAACCCATTTGGAAAAGGGAAGGGGTCCCCAAGTGACCTTGACCCCTTTGAGAATGTAAATAATAATATTTTTTAAGTGCAGGCAGTGGTCCACTGCCACCTCTTAAAAAATGAGACTTCATGGTTTCATTTTTTTCTTATTAAACACATCCCGTTTTCCTTTAAGGAAAATGGGCTACACTTAAAAAATTGCTTTAATAAAAGCAATCACAGACATGGTGGTCTGCTGACCTCAGCAGGCCACAATCCCTGTGATGGCTGTGATTTCTAATGGGTCACAAACTGCAACCTACCACATTAATATTCATGAGGTAGGTTGATTTGCGACCCACAAGGAATCCCTAAACGAAACTCAATGAGTTTCATATATTAGGAATACCGATTTCCAAATTGTGATTCGGAGAGAATCGCAATTAGGAAATCGGTGTTCCTAATGTTTGGGACATCTGGCCCATAGTTCAGTTCACAAAATACCACTCTGGTTGCAAAAATATTGGCTGCAAATTGCGACCAGTATTTTGTGATCAGTGCTTATTACATCTGGCCCTAGATATTTATCTATAAAAAAAGTGTACTGTGATGTCTCACAGAGGGAGAGAAATTCTAGTGCTGATGAATAATAAATAAGTTCCCATGAGAGAGAACTACTTCAAATGGGATTTTTTAAATTCATTAATCTAAAGGTTTCTGAGAACTGGAACACAGGATATATTGATACAGTAGTGACATCCTAATTAGCCATGTGCAAATTTGCACAACTTAAAAAAATGTGTATTTAAGCTACGTCAGCTTCGCAAATGGTAAAGTTGCCAAAGTTTTACAAACTGGGGTAAAAAAGGGGCCTACATTTCAGCAGGAACATGTCTACTGCCATGCACAGGCAGGAGAGAGCCACCCCGCAGAAGCACTTTTCCCTGTTGCCCAAGGATGGGACTGGCAACAGCAGGAAAGAGGAGAGATGTCATTCGGTGTGAGGCTATTGTGCTTCCTCACTGCCACTCAGATAACAGAAAGGTAACACAACTTCCCTGCATCAAAATAGCCCATTCATGTTCAGGGTTATAGCCAACTGCAGGGAATATTGGGATTGGATGAGGTGGGACTGCATCAGACTCAGCAAATTCAAGAAAACTTTTAGTTTCTTCAAGAAGTATGACATTTCTCGACTTCCCTGGAGTACCTACGTATAATTAATGCGTTGTCATACCTACCTCTAATAGGTCATAGTTGAATGAAAAGGATCAGATCTGTTCTTGCCCGTTCATCCTACTTTGAGTTCTTTGAAGTCACCATGTTATTTTATTCACACCGTCCTTTACTACACCGCTTAGCACTTAGCAACACTACTTGGCAACACTACTTGGCAACACTAATGAAGGTTGGGCGATGGGTATTTGTTATAGGGAAGAGATTTGGGTGTTGAAATGCTTTGTCTGATACTTTAAAATGTAAAATGCCCACACCGATGACACAAACACTGTTTTATTCACCTTCTAGGTTTGTATTGGGCATAGTGGAGTGCTACTTTAAGAGTGATACTTCAGTGCAGAATGACCATGAGCTGCAGGCTTGGGTGAATGAGATCTACAGAGAAGGCTTCCTGGAGAGAAAATCCTCCGGTAAGACACAACTTATATGAAAATGAATATGCATTAGTTAAGAAAATACAGATGGAATTGAAACCCTAAAGAGCAGACTCATGGACTGTAATGTCACATGCAGCCTAGCATCATGTTTCCCCATAAACTCTAGCAATTAGGGCCCATGCAGAACTGGATTTCTCTCTGCACTAATTCTAGCGCTGTATTGTTTTTGAAAATCATGGTTTGTTGCTGCCTATCATAGTTCAGAAACTCTCGAAAGTGGAAGGACAAGGGAATTGGGCGGTCCAGTATATAGTCTCCTAATTCATACAATCATAGCAAAAGGATATACTGTTTCGGAATCTTAGTTCTAGGTGTCTAAGTTAGGGGCCTGGAACGTTTCTGATCACCAGGAGCATTAGCTTGTAGAAGCAAGTGCCCTCACCCACCTAAAGGTGGCATGCTTCATCATCGGGCCTGCTCCTCATTCGGGCTGGCACTGCCATGCCCAACGGGCCCCTCAAGGGGGCTCTTTGCCAGTGATCTTCTCATTTTGACGATTAGGAAGATAGGAATGAAGTATCATATAGAAATGACTATAGATATTTCTAAAGGAAAATGTAATTCAAGTGACAATATCTATAGCAAGGTTAAAAAGTGAGCGAATCCTGGGGAAAGATGATCCTAGCTTCTCCTAGATGGAAATGGTGTAATCCAATGAAATATGTTAGTTATATTTACAAGGTCGACATGTTTCATGTCTATATCATCAAAAGAGATTGAGTGTCATTTCTTCAGGACCAAACACTATATAGGTGTACCTAATCTTCACTGAAGGAGAGTAAGGGTACTCTACAGTGGGTGTTACCCCATCTCTGTGTATAATGTATTTTGTAACTTACACTTGAGTGTAACCCAGTTTCTTAGAGTTGCCATGCGCCTGCATAAACAAGCCCTCTAAAGCTATTTTCACTGCGGAAGGCTCTGGCTGTTCCATGAGAAAGCTAGAGTACAGATTAAAATATTGATTCTGCTATCTGTGGTTTGGGTCGAGCTAGAAGAATAGTTCAACCACTATTTTAATATTTATTAAAAGTTTAACTCAATGGTAAAGTTGAGTTTTTTCATAAATATTTAGAAAAATCAACTTTTAGAAAGTTAAACTTTCTCCTCATGTAAGTTGAGACCTGGAGATGGAAACCTTTGTTCCCCCAGCCAGGCTTGCCCCAAACCCAGTGGAAGGGGAGCTACCCCAGAACCGGTTTTGAATCACCATGGATGAGGAGACCTGACCGCTCCTCTAAGTGGGCACATAAGCTCTGCACAAGGGAGAAAGGGTTTCTCTAGCTTGGATTACAGGAGTAAATGCCATTTGTGATTGTTTGCAGTAGGGTAAACAGGAAATCACTGAAAAAGTGGATAGATTGTCTCCTGGGAACTTTTACCCAATCAGTTAGGGAGGAGCCATGAGTTACACCTACTCACAAGCTAGTGTCAAATATAAACACAAATACACTTCTTTTGAACACTTTCTGGACCTGTGGAAGAACAGAAGAAAGACTGTACTTGTTGGTTGAGACCTATGAGGAGACCTGAAGGGCTGACCCTGCTCTCACTTGTACCTAGGACAAAGAAGTGGACTCCAAGGTTCAGTTGGCTGATTTCCTATGTAGTTTCAAGGACACAGCAAGCTGCATGAGGCCTTTTGTCCTGTAGAGCCCTCCTGACCAGTTGCAACTTGACCTGGACTAGACCCTAACCTCTGAGCAATGTCCTCTAGGTCCTGGGGCCTTTGGCTGATTGTAACTGGTCTTCTAGATTCACTGAAAATCTGTGGAACATATAAAATTCTGACTTACAGCTGCCAGATTATCAATGAATGCCAGTTGTGTCAACAATTTTGTACTACTAGTCCTTTGATAGAAAACAAAAAAATATAGACTCCACTGGGAAAACATGCCTGGAGACTGTTTCTTGTTTTGGTCTAGAGGCCCATGAAGCAGAGAATGGTCTCCATATTGTATATACCTGGTGTTAGCCAGTCTCCTCAGGGGACGCACCTATGCAGTCAGCTTACTATCCCTTACAAATCCCAGGGTAAGACATGAAAGATACACAGGAGTTCTGAAATTGTAACATCACCATTTAACACAAAGATGACACTGTCCCTCATTTCTCTGTGGCTTCTTACATCTCCCTTGCTCTTTCTCTTATAGCAAGTGCTACCATAAATGTTTGTAAAGTTTCCTATTGTTCTTTCAATTGTAAAACTCATTATTCTCTATTTTAAACATGGTTCAGTTGATGCCTATAACGTTGTTTTCAAACGAATACATAGCAACATTTCATGTAAACTTCTGTGAGTAGTATACGATTGTGATCATTGATATTTGTACTCCCCTAGGTATACCAGACTCACTGAAGACCCGTTCAGAGCTGATTAAGTATCTAACCATGGTGATTTTCACCTGCTCTGCCCAGCATGCTGCTATCAATAGTGGGCAGGTAAATGAGAACTTTGTGACTACCCTGGAAAGTTTTATTGCATCCTTTTACATCACTCACCATAGTCAAACCATAATCTGGACAAAGTGTATTTGTCTGTTTATTTATGTAGCACAGATTGACCCGATTACTTACCGGTAATCTTCATTACTCTTAGTCCTACTCATCCTTGACCCAGTCCTTACCTATGAGGTTTAGTCATCCAATCCCAGGACAGGAAACAAAACAGGAAATGCTCCCTAACTCCACCCACCCTGAACTGACAACTACAAAAGAGTAGTATTTCCCCAGCACTTCCTGTAATAGCAAGCCTCTTATCAAAGGCTTGGATAACAGGGAAGGTGGGTGAGTTGAACGACTGGGTCGAGGACGAGTTGGGCTAAGAGTAATGAAGATTAGTGGTCAGTAATCAGGGCATTACCTCTGCGTCCCTCGCCTTAGACCCAGTCCTTACCTATGAGGTATGCCAAAGCTGCAATAAAGACCTTTGATAAGAAAAAACCCCTGAAAGATCAAGATATAATGCAATACCAGACATGTTATAATGCAAACCATACTGATAAAAACACCCCAATAATCAAAAATAATTATGGTAAGCAGATTGCAACATTCCTTATCCAATATTTCATCGATCATGTAAAAGATCATGCAATCTATAATGTCTCATAAAGGTGTGCTTAGAGGTCCAAGGCCCAGCTCTGCAATTCTCCTCCAAAGCCACACCCCTCAACTCTTCTCAAGAGACAGTCACTCCTCTCATGGTACAACTCTGCAATCCTGGAGGCCGAGGAAGGTCTGAACTGGGATAGGGCAATGCAAGAACCTCCGGATTCCAGTGGCTCAGTGTGATTTTGGATGTCTTCCTACCATTCCCTGTAGGCCAAAAGTGACAAACAGAGAATTGTATTTCCTATAAACACTGGATCTATTTCCGACAGAGAAAGGAGATGAGTCTCTGCTCACTCAATGCACCTGATTGCACTGTACACCATCAGACCCTGTAGCTTTTGCTCACTCTTATCTGAAAGCCTCAGAACACCGTCATTTCCCTGGGAACCATGTTCACCATGAGATTCCACAAAACATATATTTCTATATAGCTCCCTGGATGTCATGCTCACTCTGAGGGCCTGATTACGATGCAGTAAGAAATGGCTCCGACCCTCAGTCGGAACCTTCCTTACCGCATTGTAATCTCCTGTTTGTAATAATTTCAGACCGACTCATTTTGATGGAGTCGGTTGGAAATTATTACAAACAGGAGTTCCGAATGGCTGACGACGAGCTTGGAGAGCCCGTCCACTATTCGGAAGGCCTGCGGTAATACCTCGGCCGGCTTTTTCCAGCTGAGGGATTACGATGGCTGTTTCCCACTGCCTTTCTGTGCCGGCCTTTCCGACACAGAAAGGCATTGGGAAACTATACTTGGGGACCCCCAGCAGGGCCCCCATGGGTGCAAGACCGCCGAATGGCGGCCTAGCGGGCACCTATGGTGCCTTCCTGTTGATCCATGCACCCCTGCGCTTTGCTATGAGAGCATGCATTCCATTTGGAATGCATGCTCCCATAGCAAAGTATAGGATTGCGACGGACCAGGGTTCGGTCGCATCCTAATAGCTGGGCTGGAACCGACAACAGGAGGTCGTTCGGTTCCATATCCAGAGCGATGTCGAACGGACTCTGGTCTGTCCGACATCACAATCGGGCCCTAAGACTCTAAGGGCCCGATTCCGATCTTGTAAGTAAAGCCCCCCATACAACTTGGATCTGGAGGGCTTTCCGAGCGAGACGTGCTCCTGGAGTCCGAACAAGCGAGTACGGTGCTGCTGTATGCTTACGAACTTGGCTCGCTCGGACTCCCATTGAACTCTATGGGAGCCCGTGTACAGACGCGTACACTGGCTCCCATAGCAAAAAAGGGGTGGGTGGGGAAAAGCGTACACCCTGTGGCGGGCACCCAATGTGGCCCACCACACTGTGCATGCTTATATCGGGGGGACCCATGCGCACCGTCCCATGACTGAATCAGAGGGCTCCGGGTAAAGGGGGGCATGCTATGGTCCCCCGAAGTCCGAATCCGACAACCGTTTCATCTCGATGAGACCGAGGCGATACAACTGTCCGATTCGTGCATCTTACTCGGTCTGTCGGAAAATGGCTCCATTGCGCGGTACGATTCGGCTACGAACGTGTCGGACGGACAGGTTCGGGTTTGTAAACGATTCGCACGGCGCGTACAGGATACTCTCATCGTACTTGCTCGTTAGGAACGGGGGACGATTCAGGCGGAACGATAGGCTCAAAATCGGATTCGGTCTTTACAAATCCCGTTTGGAGGCCTTCCTTACGAGATCGGAATCGGGCCCTAAGAGCATGAGGTGTGACCACCAGAGTGCTAAAGCTCCTGCTCACCCTCAGTCCTTGCAGTGGGAATTGGGGGTGAACATATGCTTCAAGGGAATTGTTCATTTTCGGTCCCTGAGCCGGTGTTGAGACAAAATATTGAGCTGGAAATATCGACTTGCAGAAATATTGAGTCAAAAATATTGTGACATGGAAATATTGTCATCAAGAATATCGTTGTCAAGAATATCGATTTTAAGGTAAGCAATATCGATTTTTAAAATATCTAAGTCATTAATATTGGTTACAAAAATATAGTTGTTTATAATATAGTTTTTTAATTATTGTTGTGTATTTTGGTATAAATTTTAAATGTATATGATGTAATTTTTTGTATAATTATTATTCATGTTTTTTCTTCATTTATAAATGTTTAGAAGTTATTACATTTAATTTAAGTACATTTTGTTATTTTTAGTACTGTAGCGGGTTGTGAGTGTTTAGGCGCACAGCTTAAGAAGTAATTTATTATAATAAAATAATGATTAATTTCTTATTAATATTATTTTTTAATTATTAAATAATTATGTTAATAGTATAATTATTTTTATTTATTTACATTTTATGTTTGGGTTGGTGGATTTATAGGGGTACAGAGTGGGAGGTAATTTAATTTTAATTATTTAATAATTAATAATAATTATTTAATTGATAATTATGTTAATATTGTTAATATATTTTTTGAATATACATTTTATGTGCGGGTTGTGGGGTTTATAGGGGTACAGGGTAGGTGGAAAGTAATTTAATTTTAATTAACAAATAACTAGTTTGTAATTAATATTCATTATTTTATTGTTAATTAATAATGTTAATTGTGTTAGTATATCGTTTTTTTAATTTTAGGGGTGGGTTGTGGGGTTTATAGGGATACAGGGTGGGAATGAGATTAATTGTAACTAACTAATATTAATATTTATATTTAATAATGATTATTTAATTTATAATTAATGATGTTAATTTTGTAATTATATTTTTTAACTAATATTTTAGGTGTGGGCTTGGATTTTGTTGGGGTATATGGTAGGAAGTAAATACAATTTTAATTAGGTTAGAATTATTTTTTTAATTGATAATAATTATAATTAACATTTATTATGATAATTGTGTAATTACTTTTTTAAATAAAATTTTAGGAGTCTGTTGTATATTTTATCGGGGTATAGTGTGGAAAGTAAATTAAATTTCATTAAATAATGATTAATTTGTATTTATTGATAATTAGTTTGATGAATATTTATCTTAATAGGTTATATAATTAGCTTTTTAGTGTTATGTTTAAGGTGCTGCTTGTAAGTTTTGTAGGGGTAAATGGTGGGTAGCAAGTAAAATAAAAATAATTTTGATTTTTTTCCCCGCTAATAATTAATCTTTGAATAATTTTTATGTGAAAATTATTTTTGGATTTATAATTTCTTATATGAAATATATTTGTGTTTTTGTAATATTGATATTTTAATTTTTTTATTTTGTTTTTGAAATTATTTTATTGTTTTACAGAGAATTGTTTGTTTCTAATGTAGTACTAACTGCAGTGGGAATATTACATTTTTACCTTACGCAATCCCAAATTTTCCCTACTGTTGCTCTGACTGAAGTGGGAATATTAAATTTTACCCCTCTGCAATCCAACACTTTTGCTACTTTTACACTCATTGGCTTGGGAATAATACATTTTATCCCTCCACAACACTTTCCCTACTTTTGCACTTATTGGAGTGTGAATAGTACATTTTATCCCTCCGCAATCCAATACTTTCCCTACTGTTACACTCAGTGGAGTGGTAAAAGTAAAATTTACTCCATCGCAATCCAGCACTTTCCCTACTGTGCCACCTATTAGAGTGGTAATGGTAAATTTTATCTCTCTGTAATCTAAAATGTTTCCTAGTGTTGACTTAATTGTAGTGCTCTGCAATACAATATTTTATCTAATTTTACATTTATTATAGTGAGAGTAGTACATTTTACTTTTGTGTGATGTATCATTGTTATTACTGTTGTGCTATGTGAGGTTGGAGTAGTAAAGTATATATATTATTGGTATAAGAATTTGTCTATTTTTGTATACATTTTAGTGGGAATTTTATATGTATTAATTTTAATATTTAATAACTTATTTAATATTGTTTTAATTTATACCATTATGTGTTTGTTATTTAAAATAATATTTATAATTATTAATGTTTTTAATTTGTAAAATATTTTAATTAAGTTGTAAAAAAATATGTTGTTTACTTGTTTTTTAAATATTTTATGTTATTGGTATATTTATATATATTTGTTATATTATATTATTTAATATTTTTTAAATGATAATAGAATTGAAAATTATTAGTTGTATGATACTTTTTAACTAGATTTATGTTAAATATATATATATATATATATATATATATATATATATATACTTATGTGTTTAACTTTTTTAAAGTAAGTTTATTTGTTATATTTGTTACAATATACATTAAATGTATTTAATTTTTATTAAATTAATGTTAGTATTTAATATATTTTATTTTCAATATTTTAATTCATATATATATTTAAAAATCGATATTTAATACAATGATATTAATTAAAACGATATTTTTTTATGATATTTTTTTACTTACCTTTTGACGTATAGGTAGTCGATATTTTTGTAGTAAATATTTTTGTCTCGATAATTTTGTAGGTCGATATTTTGGACCTCGATATTTTGTCAGTGAACCCCTGAGCCTCACGCTCTCCTTCAGGTTCAAAAACCCTGCTCACTCTAAGGTCTTCGAGGCTCCTGTTTGTCCCAATGTCTCTTGCTCACCAGGGAGCGCCAAGGCCCCTACTCACTGTCATTGACATGTGGCTCCTGGCAATGCTGAAGTGCCCAGAGGATCTTTCTCAGGGACATTGACCAATCAAGCTCCTGCTCACCTTATGGCTCTGGAATGTCTTCTTACTGTTCCCTGCGAGGCCAAAATTGACAAACAGAGAATTGTATTTCCTGTAAACACTGGATCCATCAAGACAAAAGGATCAACCACGCTTAACATCCAACAAATGCATCTAGTGTCTAGAATAGATCACCAGAGTAGAAAATCTTCTAGACTTCTGCACCACGCCTATAATATGTAGTGGTACACCTTGAGCTGCTAAACTCTCGATACTCTCAACATCCAGAATGAGAGGGAAAGACGAAGAAGGTGAAGAAGGCTGCAGCACCTCAGTGGGGAAGGCAAGAGAGGAAGGATCCATTGTGGTTGACAGGCCATATGCTTCAGAAAAGGAAACCAAGTCCTTTCGGCTAGTATGGTACTACCACAATCACTCAATCCTTCTCCTGTAATGTCTTGCACAAATGTTTTTGAATTAGGGGAAAGGGATAGAAGGCAAGAATGAGTCTCAGTGGCCATTCCAAAGTCAGCACATCTACTCCGCAAACCCCCATTCCAGCCCCCTGGAGCACTATTGTTGCAGAAGAGTACTGGTCCTGGAGGCAAACAAATCAAGAAAGGTAGTCTTGAGCCACCTGCAGATTTCCCTGAAAAAGAAACTGGTCAACTTCAGGTCTTGAGATGAGGGAAACTTCATATTCAAGTGGTCTGCTGCCACAATGTCCAGACCCTTGATATGCACAGCCGATAGAGAAAGGAGCTGAGTCTCTGCTCACTTAATGCCGGATCCTCCCTGGACTTTGGGTACAAGAAAAACAATCAAATAAATTCCCCTTCCCTCCTCCTCCTTCAGAACAGGGATGATGGCTTTCTTCTGGACCAATGAAAGAATGCCCGAAGTGGGATTTTCTTTTTTAAAATAAAAAAGACAATGCTTCCACCGCTATGGGAGTCCTCTCCCATGGCAAGGGGAGCATTTAGTATTTTTCCCTGCCCATTACCTACAAGGTTTTCCTGGCAGCAGCGGGCAGTGACAACTGACTTCTAATTCTGCCCATATAAATTAGGCAGAAGGAATTAGAGGTCTTCCTTTGATGACCCTTAGTCCACAGGGCCCTCGGAGGGGCTTAATCACGGCAGAGGTGGAGTAGTCACCTCCGTGATTAAATCAAAGGTCCGCCGACATATAAATTCAGTGAGCGGACTACAGTCTTGGCAGTAAGGATACTCTGTTGTGTATCCTTACCCCGAAGAATTAAATCAGGCCCTGACTTCTGGTTCTGACAAACATACTGAAACTCACCAGTTATCATAGCCAACAAAGGCCATAACTCATGTTGGCCTTCATGCCTAAAACCCATTGTCCGTTAGGCCTGTGTCTTGCTCCCAATCTTTTTTTAGGCCATTCGGTTTTTTGTGTGCAATATTGGTTTTTTGGCCATTCTAGCCTCTAGTAGCCTTCCTTGTAGTGGTGACATCTTCAGCATTCCTATCTCCCCCTTGCTGAAAGAAGTAATAGCATACTTGAGTTACTAGTATTGACATGTCTGAGTGTTTTTTAATGTGCATTGGGTTTGCAAATGTGTAAATGGTATTTAACTTGTAACAATTGATAAAAAAGCTTTATTTATTAAAGAAAACAATGCTGCAGTGCCCTATACTAAACAAACGTGGAAACTTACGTACATTCCCAGAAAAGATAGCGCCATACTGTGTACTATAGTGCTTTGCCTAGACACTTAGGGGCCGATTCCGATTCGGGCCGGAAAGCTCACCGACCGGAGATATATCCAACCGAACCGGACTCGAGCAGTCCGACCGAACGAGTACGATGCGGACGCATGCTATCGGACTCGATTCGGTCGGACTCCCATTGAGGTCAATGGGAGCCGGTCGTACGACGCGTACATGGGCTCCCATTGACTCAATGGGTGCGTCGCGAACAAGGGCCCCCCCTACAGCGGGTACGCGTCGGTGCGACTCGCGCCGTACATGCATGTGTAGGGGGGACCCATGGGTCCCCCCTGTGTGCGACTCGCGCGGCTACGGGTACAGGGGGGTCCAACACGGACCCCCGAAGTCTGGCTCCGACTGCTCTTTTGAGCCGGACGGCGCGAGTCTGTCGGACTGTTCGAGGCGCGCATCGTACTTGCCCGGTTGGGGAACGTCTCCATTGCGTGGTGCGAGTCGAGTCCGTACGAGTCGGTCAGAGCGGTTCGGAGCCGGGAACGAGTCGGTCGGGGATTTCGCGCATGCTCGCATCGTACTTGCTCGCGCGGACGGGTGTTCGAATCGGTCGGAAACAGGGCATCTGAATCGGATCCGGTAAAGCCGAATCCGATTCGGTGCCCTACCAGCCGAGATGGGAATCGGCCCCTTATTTACCACTTATTTAATACAAAAAAGTTCAACAGGAGTTAAGGGTGCAACAGGTGTGCAATATGAATCTTGAAACACATACCTAAAAGGCACTGAAATACATCATATATGGTGCTTTTGAAAAAAACATAATAGTGCTATACAAAAGGCTTACCTAAATCAGAATGACCATCATTATGCGATACAAATTGCTGTATAATTTAGAAATAGCTGAGGTATTTGTATCTTGTTATAATACATTTTCTTTTAAAACATACCTCAACTGGTGTGTTTTAGCACTTTATAAATTTTAGATTTTCTTCCTTATGTGTTATAGCCTGAAGCAGTTGAAATTTTAACATTTATTGAAATTGTTGCTATTTTAGAAAATCCCAAAATAAATGTATAATCACATGTTTTTATGCAAAATCTGCTACCTCATATTTTTCCACGTGTTCCTATTAGTCAACCAAGAGGCACCCAGTTTTTCAGCATCATAAGAATGAAAACCTGAGATGACCATAATGGGAATCAAAATAATGGCCTGCCAGATACATATAGGTTCCAAAAGATTGGATGAAATATTTCTTTTGCTGACTTTTCCGTTAACTTAGATTTCATACAATGCTGCAAGTTAGGAATAGTTTCACTGCAGGAAGAATTCAAAACAAAAATTTATTTCCTAAATGTATGCACCTTATAACTTACTTTTCTTTAAAAAAAAAAAGGGAAAATCATATGCAGAGCATTTCTGTTATATCGCTATTTTCCGTCACTTAGGGCCTGATTACGATGGCGGGGAGACCGCCACCTAAAGGCTGTCGGTGGCGGTCTTCCCGCATTCGTAACCACCTTTACTGCCTGCCAGATTAGGATGGCTGGTGATGTGATGGCAATCGGAAACACCGACCGCCACGCATCCGACAGTCTCCTTGAGCCCGCCAGTGTGGCGGAGGGCCTCACAATCTCTGCAATGGTCGCAGTGCCTACCAGGCACCACCATGGGGATTACGATGTCCCTCCACGCCAGCCTTTTGATGGCAGTTCACCCGCCATGGAAAGGCTGGCGGAGAGGGACATTGCAGGCTCGTAGCGGGCCCCCCTTACACCCTGGCTCCCAGACATGGGATCTGGGGGGCACCTTTAGTGCCCCCCTACATATCCTTGCACCATGTGGCAGGCACTGCATGGTGCCTGCCACTTAGTGCAGGGATATGTGAGGTGTCCCGTTTTTGCATTGCGGCGGGTGCTGCAGCCAGCAGCATCTGCCGCAATGCAAAATATAGGCATTGTGACCGCCATGGTGGCGGTCGCATCAAAAGGCCTACTGCGGGACCACCGACAGCCCGGATAGTGTGGCAGGCGGACGTAAGTCCGCTCGCCATCGTAATCGGGCCCTAAGTACCTTGTGGTGGACTGCAGCCTTATATTTGTGAGTGAATGAGAGCACTCAGGATATCTGTGCTGTTCAAATGTGCATGATAGCAGCTACCGTCCCTGCTGACATCACACCTGCCCCAAGGCCTCGCAACCTTTCATGAAACATTGCCTGGTTAGTATCAGGGAGCTAATTTGTGGAGAAATTTGGGATAAATTAGGATTTTTAACTGTTTTAGGGCCGTTATAATTATCCAGTGCTGAAAACTCCACACTTTCACTGCAGGTCACCCACTCGTATTCTGACAAATATGTCCCAGAATCAGTTCCTCACTCTCAGATCCTCCAAGTCCGTAGTCACCTTCAGATCTCTGAATCCTCTCCCGGCAATCAGATCCTAAAACTCCTAGTCATTCTTATGGATACTCACGTGCCCCTGACTAACATGATTCCAGAAGCTCATGTGTATGCTCTTGTCTTGTCACGGTGCAGCCTTCTGAATCCTCAGGATCGGTTCTTGGCTTAAGTGGGTCCACCCCTTGATAGCCTCAATTCTGAATGCTATAACAGCACAGAAGGTTAAGGTTATCAAGTGAGGGAAGGAAAGGATGGGAACAGCGGGGAGGGAGACCTGAAAGGGAAAACATACACCAACAGCTATTTACAAATAGATTCTGTTTGTCTAATTGTTGTTTGTCCTATCTATTTATCTATAAAGGAAACAAGAATTGTTCTGTATCACTATTGGATATCAAGGAATGGATTGTTCCTTTCTGAATTAGTGGTTATGTTATAAATACACTGAAATAAACAATCAAGGATTACCATATGACGGTTAATATTTATCCCCTGCTTCATATATACGTTATAGATACGAGGTTACCCACCAGAACACGAATAACGCCAAACTTTACAGGGGGAGAATCCCAAACAGACCTCTGAACACCCCAGCTAATAAATGGCAAAAGAATATGCAATGAATAAAACAAGAATCACTCGTTGTAATTTATTCTGCACAGAAGTGCCTTTTCCTTCCCGTACTGACATAATCCAAAATGAAAGTAATTGTGAATACAGTTATTATCAATCCTAGTGATCATTATCAAAGTCTTGTTTAATAGGTCCACCAAGAACCCAGTATTCATAGGTATGCGTATGCAATAGGTAAATGCTGGGTAGGAGAATCCTTGTCACTCTCCTCTCATCCTGTAGGCAACAAAGAAATGCGGGGAATGACAAATACCCCTAAACTGTTAGCGTAGATAATTTGCTCAATGCCACATCCAAAAACTGGTGCTTGAAAGAAAAAAAAAAGCAGGAACCACATCAAGAAAAAACACTCCAGCACTAAAGGCAGTTCTGATTAGAGAACGCTCACCACCTCTAAACAATACCTTTCCAAAGCAGGAACCGGCAACCTTACCACACCCACACAGGAATGCTGATCCCAACTGGAGAGCAAGTCGCACCACATCCGGAAGTGTTACAGGAATAATCTGCGCCGATGTGAACTCGGAAGCATCTTTTGTGCGCTTCCAGTTCACAACGCACTGACGTAGCACGCCATAATCAGGCAAATTGCAACAGCGTTCTACGCTTCCAAACTCGGAACGCCATGGAGTTCCCACCACCTGAAGCTCTTCTTCCCTTCTCGCAGGTAAGTGGCAACTGTTGAACACCGCTCTGGCGATCCGCACATGGCAGCATTACCCAGGCTACCACAAGACTCCTCCATTAGTGACGTGACATGTCTGTAGGCTTTTCTTCACCTTTCAGAATCCATGGGTGCTGTTTTTCATAAGGCCTTGAGACTCTTGATCACCATCAGTTGGTCTCTAAACTACCCACTTATTAAAAGGATCCTGAAGCTCATTTCCATCCGGTCCTCTGAGGCTCCTGCTCAGACTCAAATCCCTAAGGTTCAGCTCACTCTCAGGTGCCTATGGATTTCAGCTCATCTTCTGGTCAACTGATTGCACTGATCATCGTCAGACCCTGTAGCTTTTGGTCACTCTTATCTAGAAGCCCCAGAACACTGTCATTTCCCTGGGAACCATTTTTCACCATCAGATTCCACAAAACTTATATTTCTGCATAGTTCCCTGTTTGTCATGCTCACTCTAAGGGCATGGGGTGTGACCACCTGAGTGCTGAAGCTCCTGCTCTTCCTCAGTCCTTGCAGGAGGAATTGGGGGTGAACATATGCTTCATGGGCATTGTTCATTTAAGGTTCCTGAGTCTCAAGCTCTCCTTCAGGTTCCTATGGTTCATGCTCACTCTGAGGTCCCCTCCTCACTCTAAGGTCTTCAAGGTTCCTGTTTGTCCCAATCTCTCCTGCTCACCAGGGGGCGCCAAGGCTCCTACTTACTGTCATTTACTTCTGGCAATGCTCAAGTGCCCAGAGGTTCTTTCTCAGGAGCATTGATCGATTAAGCTCCTGCTCAAATTATGGCCTTGGGGCACATGCTCAACCTCAGTTGATGAATCTCCTTCTAAATTTCAGATCCCAGATATTCTTGCTTGCCTTCAGATCACTGACTTTCCTGGTCATCTTGAGGTCTCCTGAGGCTTATTTCTGCTTTTAGGTAGTTAGAAATGTCCCTGCTAAACCTCCTGTATTCAGTGGCTGTACACATCCATGTCTTTTGTGGACACTATTGGTTGCCACACAGAAGTCTAACTGCATGTGATGTCTTGGGGATCTAACAAAGCTTGCTACTTGCTGGCTTTTATATTGTGTGGAAGAGGCATGATCTGAATCTTCTCGACATGCTGCAAGAAATCCCTTTAACTACAGCCTTTCTTTTCATTTTATATATATATTTATATTATCTGCGCCCTTGCTCCCTCTTTCGCTCACCCACAATTGTGAACAGCCCTAATGTTTATCCCTCTCTCCCCTTTCTGTACCCTCTCATTTCACTTGCACTATCACATTCTCACCCAGCCCATTTACTGGATTTTCGATGGTTCTGTATTTCTGTCTATCTATTATACCAACATTTCATTCTCTGTCTTCGCCTTCTGCCTTTCTCTCATTCTACAAACCCCTATATTTGAATCATTCTCCTTCCCATTTTTAATCTATCTCATTTTACTTCTCTTTTTTCCTGTCTCTCTCTCCCTCTTAATTGCTCTGATTTTCCCCATCGCCTTCACCCCTGCACTATTTCCATCTCTTTCTCTTATTCTATAAATTCCCACTCTCACTTCTCTGTCTCCCATGTATGCTCTATCCTTCATTGTTTTCCTTCCTCCTGTGTTCTTATTTACCACTTTCTCAATTTCTTTTGCCTTTTTGAGTTTTACTACAGTTCTTTTACCTGTTTTTTCATGTCAGTCACCCTCATTTTTCTTTAGGATTGAACTTGTTTGCTTCCTACATCTAATGTTATATACCATTGTATCCCATTTACTGATTTGCTGCTGTCAGTAACTACCTGCTTTATCAAACCTTGACATTTACAGAAGACTATTCTCTGTAGAAATGAAATAAACTACTGTTCTTGTGTCACATGGCCCATGTGGACATTGTCGTCTTTACTAAGTTAGCATGAGCACGCTGCAGCCTGCTTGCTGCTTTGCGCACGTTACTACACGTCTTTATTTTTTGCAATAATTTCTATGGCTGTTTTCACATGAGAACTAATCGCTGTGTTCACTCTCTGCATGTTCCTAGGATTTTGACTGAACATTATGTGCAAGGTCGAACAACAATGCCCCTTGTTATTTTGTTCTGGCCAGGCCTTAGCCCTTAGACAAAACATACTGATGCAGCTGTTGTTTGGACAAACGTACTTTGGTTTTATTAGAATACACGAATAGGTAACACACACTTGGAGAGGGGCCTTTCCAGGGAGAAGAGTGAGACAGCACCTATGATGTAGATCTACCATCTATAGGCTAAGTTATGGGGTCTGTTGACAAAGCCCAGAGATCTTCTATTATATAATAATACTGTTTCTTAGCAAGGGAGGGAGGTTAGGCTCTATTGTCTTTCCATGATGACATCCCCCTTCATGATTTATGGACTAGCTGCTATGTTGACTATATTTGTACTATGCATTTTCCTACTTGTTGTGGCACGTATACTGCATGTTAGGGCACATTAGTTACAATAAATATTTTAAACTATTTTGTGTCTCTGTCAGATCTTATTGTGGACAAGTACAAGAGTGTGAGCGAAAGGGTGTGTCTTCTTACCGCGATTCCTGAGAGATCTGGGAGTGTTGTGTTCTGGGGTGTCTAATCATTTGTTTCTCTGTGAGGGAGTAGGAGAGCAAGTGAGTCACTATAGCTAGTCAGTCCTGGGCTCGTGGGCACTATGGTGGTAGGATGACCCAGACCCTTTACACCAAGGTCCTATAATCCTGCGCATAGTTCTGTGTTTGTGCAGAATCCCTGCACCACTTGTGAGTGCTTTCAGTTTTGCATGCTTCCAAAGGTTGTTCAGGAGAGCGGGGGGAAGGGGGAGAGGGTCTTGTTCTACTTTTACTAGCGGGCAGTCAAAAAGTCTGATTTATAGTTTACTGGTTAAGGAAAATCCACCTATTTAAAACAGTGGAGAATCCACAGGTGGCATTGCGTTCACCATACTATCCCTTTCTTGAAGGGATAGACACATACTATTCCTTGCTTGGGCTTTACTCTGGATTCAGCATTTTCTCTAGGTATCAACAACCTCTAAATCAAGCTGCAGACTGCTGGAAAGTTAGAACTTTTACATTTGTGTGAGGTCTTGATCCATCTTTTCCTTATTAGTAATGACCAGGAAACATCTACCATTCTCTTCTGCATCCATCCTTTACCTTGTCATTCACTGTTCTACCCTGCTCTACATTTAATCTTTCCTCACTTCATCTTTTCCTTGGCATTTTCCTTCTCTCCTTTCTCCCTCTCTGCCTCACTCCATGTGCTTATCCAGAATTATTTACTTCCTCTCTATCCTCTTTTCCTCTCTTCTCTCCCTCAACTATTTCTCCCTCTTTCCCCTCTCTCTCCGTTTGTCTCTACTTCCCACTCCTTCTCTCATTTCCTTTTGTCTCTCTATCTCCTTTGCTTATTTCTCCTCTGCTTTCAACTCTCCTTTTGCTCCAAGGTACAGGGTTACTCAGTTTTTCCACTGCAACATTGTCAAAAAATATGTTTTCTGTTCACCCATTTCTTGTCATATTTTGCTTTAAAAGTAAAGTTATTTCAGTTCTTAAGGGCATATTTACTAACGTATCACACATCGCAGCCCAGCAAGTCACCTTACTGCTCTGTGCTGCATGATAGGGAAAGGGCAGGAATATGCTGTACTTAACAATATACGGCTCATTGCTGTCCTTCCCTAGCGCTGGCGCACAATGCACTGCCTAGTACCAACGCAGGCACCCTTGCACCATGGTGCTAGGGTGCCTGGTTATAACCAGGATTGTTTTTGTGCAGGAAGGTACACCTTCCTGACTAAAAACAATCCCCTGAGGCATTTTCCTCTTTCTTTGTGTGCTGCAGAATACAGCACACATAGGGGCCGATTCCGATTCGGGCCGGAAAACGTACCGACCGACTCGGAGCCGGAATAAATACCGACCGACACGTACCGGTGCAGCCCGACCCGCAAAGTACGATGAGAAGCGTGCAAAATACGACCGACACGTACGGAACACAAGCTGAACGACCGAACCGCGCGGAAAACAGCCATCCGGCCGGAAAACCACGTGAAACAAACCGACCGACACGCACCAGGAAGAATCCCGAACGAAACGTACCCGCGAACTCCTACCCGCCAAGTACGATGCAACACGTGGAAAACACGACTGAGTCGCACGGAGCCCAAGCCGCACGACCGACACGCATACAAAACTGCGAGCCGAAGCAACCCAAAACCCCGCGACCGACGCGTACGCAGCACAGAAAACAGCACAAACACAGCGTGAACGAATCTGAGAGGCTCGCACGAGACAACTGGAGGGTCCGACTCGGTCAGAAGAACGTCTCCTACATGCACAAAAAGAACCAAGGAAAAAAAAACACAAAAAAAGGCCAAACAAGCAATTACAAAGCAAATAAATACTGGGTGGGGAAACAGGGAACAAAGACACACCCACAACTCCACCCATATAAAGGACACAAATCCCTACCATGATCCTTTGCAAATTCAAATTACCTCCCAGCACTCAACACCAACAGACAGCAACCACACACACACTCACAGCTCATCCATCACACAAGCCACACACCAGCAGCACCACAACAAATAGCACCCTCACATACACCCAGCAAAACACACACTCACACACCCTCACTTGCACACCAACACACACATCACACACCAGCACCACCCAACACCATGCCCCCAAAGAAGAATCACAAGTTCCTAGATAGTGAATTGGAAGTCCTGGTAGATGAGATCCTCAGGGTAGAGCCACAGCTGTTTGGTACATTGGTCCAACAGACACCCATGTCGCAGAAAACCAAGATGTGGGAGAGGATCGTCGACAGGGTGAACGCACAATCACCATGTTTGCGCACAAAGGTAGACATCCAGAACAGGTGGTATGACGTGCGCAGGAGGGTCAAGGAGCTGTTGAAGAAGGACTACATCTTGAGCCAACACACCGGCAGTGGCCCTCCTGCCAAACCAGTATACCTCAGGCCCTGGGAGGAGAAGGTGCGGGCCATCCTACCACCAGTGAGCGTCTATGGACTAGAAAACATCCCAGAGCCTGGTGAGTACACAACAAATGTACACAATATTGTGCCACAATATACACACACATTACTGTCAAGGGGAGAGTCAAACCATGCACCCTTAGCAAATACACACCAACCAAAACAGATCATCCCAAAATGTGTATGTCAGCCAGATAAACACAATACATGCCAGCTCATAGTGAAATGTAACTGTGTCATGACATGTACAAACCCAACAACAAATAGAGCTAGGCAGTGGCACAAATCTAACCAACAAACACAGTCAGACATGTAGCCACCACCACAACACCACCTCACAGGGAAGCTCACTGAAAGGAAGGAATACTGTGTATGCTGGGCAAGTCAGTGTAGCCAATAGCATCATGGGAGTCGTAGTCACAGAAATTGCCCACCCTCACAATGCGCACATCAACACCACCATGAACCATGCCCACATCACAGGGAGTGGAAAACAACTGACAAGATGGCTGACACTGGCTACTGCTGTGGGGAGCACAAGGCCCTGCTGGGAACTGTGCACCAACCAACAGCAGGACACCACTGACTGACATCCTGAAAGACAACTTGCACTCCCTGCAATGGAAGCACGTTCCATGGTGGGATATCTGGCTGGGTGGGAAGGAGGACTCACAGCACTGACCATAGTCACCAGCAGCTCCACCCACACACCCCCTAACACAAACTACACACAACTCACCTGGGAGAAAGCATTGCCTCACACACCAATCAAATATCCCACAAAGAACCACAACCCTGGGTCATGCAGTGTGAAGCACAGGGACACACATGGGACTTGTAGCAAAACAAACCCCAGGATAACACTGTCAGCCATCTTGTCAGCACAGGCACACAACCCCACAGGGAAGCAGAGTCAAAAGGAAGGAAGCATGGGCATGCTGGGAAGGGGGGTGGAGGCAAAAGCATGATGGGAGTGGTAGTCACAGCCCAACATCCCCCACCCACATGGCCCAGCAAGAACACAGCCAAGCATGCACACCTCACAGGGAGTCAAAAGCCACTTCAAAGATGTCTGACAATGCTGCACTGTTGTGGGGAGCACAAGGCCCTGCTGGGAACTGTGCACCAACCAACAGCAGGACACCACTGTCAGCCATCTTGCCATTGCTGTCACACCCACACACAGTGAAGTACACTCAAAAGGAAGGAAGTATGGGCATGCTGGGAAGGGGGTGGAGGCAATAGCATGATGGGAGTGATAGTCACAGCTCAACATCCCCCCACATGGCCCAGCAAGCTCACACTGAAGCATGCACACCTCACAGAGAGTGGAAAGCCCCATCAAAGATGTCTGACACTGGTGCTCTGTTGTGGGGAGCACAAGGCCATGCTGGGAACTGGCCAACAACCAACAGCAGGACACCACTGTCAGCCATCTTGCCATTGCTGTCACACCCACACACAGTGAAGTACACTCAAAAGGAAGGAAGTATGGGCATGCTGGGAAGAGGGGTGGAGGCAATAGCATGATGGGAGTGGTAGTCACAGATATTGCTCACCCTCACAATGCGCACATCAACACCACCATGAACCATGCCCACATCACAGGGAGTGGAAAACAACTGACAAGATGGCTGACACTGGCTACTGCTGTGGGGAGCACAAGGCCCTGCTGGGAACTGTGCACCAACTAACAGCAGGACACCACTGACTGACATCCTGAAAGACAACTTGCACTCCCTGCAATGGAAACACGTTCCATGGTGGGATACCTGGCTGGGTGGGAAGGAGGACTCACAGCACTGACCATAGTCACCAGCAGCTCCACCCAAACACCCCCTAACACAAACTACACACAACTCACCTGGGAGAATGCATTGCCTCACACTCCAATCAAATATCCCACAAAGAACCACAACCCTGGGTCATGCTGTGTGAAGCACAGGGACACACATGGGACTTGTAGCAAAACAAACCCCAGGATAACACTGTCAGCCATCTTGTCAGCACAGGCACACAACCCCACAGGGAAGCAGAGTCAAAAGGAAGGAAGCATGGGCATGCTGGGAAGGGTGGTGGAGGCAAAAGCATGATGGGAGTGGTAGTCACAGCCCAACATCCCCCACCCACATGGCCCAGCAAGAACACACCCAAGCATGCACACCTCACAGGGAGTCAAAAGCCACTTCAAAGATGTCTGACAATGCTGCGCTGTTGTGGGGAGCACAAGGCCATGCTGGGAACTGGCCAACAACCAACAGCAGGACACCACTGTCAGCCATATTGCCATTGCTGTCACACCCACACACAGTGAAGTACACTCAAAAGGAAGGAAGTATGGGCATGCTGGGAAGGGGGTGGAGGCAATAGCATGATGGGAGTGGTAGTCACAGATATTGCTCACCCTCACAATGCGCACATCAACACCACCATGAACCATGCCCACATCACAGGGAGTGGAAAACAACTGACAAGATGGCTGACACTGGCTACTGCTGTGGGGAGCACAAGGCCCTGCTGGGAACTGTGCACCAACCAACAGCAGGACACCACTGACTGACATCTTGCCATTGCTGTCACACCCACACACAGTGAAGTACACTCAAAAGGAAGGAAGTATGGGCATGCTGGGAAGGTGGGTAGAGGCAATAGCATGATGGGAGTGGTAGTCACAGCTCAACATCCCCCCCCCACATGGCCCAGCAAGCTCACACTGAAGCATGCACACCTCACAGAGAGTGGAAAGCCCCATCAAAGATGTCTGACACTGGTGCTCTGTTGTGGGGAGCACAAGGCCATGCTGGGAACTGGCCAACAACCAACAGCAGGACACCACTGTCAGCCATCTTGCCATTGCTGTCACACCCACACACAGTGAAGTACACTCAAAAGGAAGGAAGTATGGGCATGCTGGGAAGGGGGTGGAGGCAATAGCATGATGGGAGTGGTAGTCACAGATATTGCTCACCCTCACAATGCGCACATCACCACCACCATGAACCATGCCCACATCACAGGGAGTGGAAAACAACTGACAAGATGGCTGACACTGGCTACTGCTGTGGGGAGCACAAGGCCCTGCTGGGAACTGTGCACCAACCAACAGCAGGACACCACTGACTGACATCCTGAAAGACAACTTGCACTCCCTGCAATGGAAACACGTTCCATGGTGGGATACCTGGCTGGGTGGGAAGGAGGACTCACAGCACTGACCATAGTCACCAGCAGCTCCACCCAAACACCCCCTAACACAAACTACACACAACTCACCTGGGAGAATGCATTGCCTCACACTCCAATCAAATATCCCACAAAGAACCACAACCCTGGGTCATGCTGTGTGAAGCACAGGGACACACATGGGACTTGTAGCTAAACTAACCCCAGGACAACACTGTCAGCCATCTTGTCAGCACAGGCACACAACCCCACAGGGAAGCAGAGTCAAAAGGAAGGAAGAATGGGCACGCTGGGAAGGGGGTGGAGGCAATAGCATGATGGGAGTGTCAGTCACAGATATTGGTCACCACCACAACTGTCCCATCAACACCACCCTGAACCATGCGCACATCACAGGGAGTGGAAAAGAACTGACAAGATGGCTGACACTGGGCACTGCTGTGGGGAGCACAGGGCCCTGCTGGGAACTGGGCACCACCAACAGCAGGACACCACTCACTGACATCCTGAGAGTCAACCTGAACCCACTGCAAGTGTGGCATGCTTCATGGTGGGATAACTGGGCTGGGGGAGAAGGAGGTCCGGATGTCAACCAAATACAACCCATGCAGACCATGTACACACCCCAACATTCAAATTGAAATGCACAAAGTATGCAGGACAATGTGCTACACCAATATCAACCTCTGACTGTGACAACTCAGGGCAATGCAATGTACAGGGCCGCATCCAGAGGTACACAACTGTCAGATGTGTCAACCATTGATGCCTGCAGAAACATAACATACATTGTGTGTGTCTCCCAAAAACAGGTGATGATGGGGACACAGCAGCAGACGCTGAGGAGTCCCTGTCCCAGGATCCAGGGGAAACGGAGCTCACTGGTGTGGAACAGCCTCTGACCTCCTCGGATGACGAAGACCTACCTGGCAACTCCGGAGCGAGTCAACATGCAGCACCAGCAGGACCACCTGCTGAACCCCCTGCACCCACCCCTCCAACGACTGACAACACACAAGCCACCCCTGCCGACACGGACAGACCAAGGACCACCACCACCAACAGCACACGGACCCCTGCCCAACGTGGGGCTATGGACACCAACACCACCAACAACCCCCAAGGGGGCCCAGGGTCACCTGTGCGTGCCACCTCAGGTACTGCACGTGTCGCCAGGGGTGGTGGGAGGGGTGGGAGACATAGGTCGCTGCTCGCAGAGGGGTCTGGACTGCATGATGACCCACAACTGGCACGCATAGCCGATGCGAACCAGTCCAGCACCGGAGAGTTCAGCCAGGTAGTGGGGCTCCTCAGGGACATTAAACAGCAGCACGCTGCCAATCATGCCCGCTTGGACTCACACATGTCCCGCGTGGAGTCCAAGTGGGACACACTGCAAGAGATGACGGCGGTGCATAGGGACATATTACAATGCCTCCGCCAGATGAGCAGCAACCAGTCAACACCTCCCTGTGTGCCCACAACATCTGCTGCTGAAACAACTGCAACTGCCACAGGGAGGCAGGATGACTCTGGCGGAGAGTCCCCTGCACCGCAGCAGCCTGCACTTGAGGGTCCCCCCCCAAAGAAGAGGGGTCGTCCGAGGAGGGGCAACTGAGAGGCAGATGGCCATGTGCAACCCCCAGGAAGCCAACACCTGTTCTGGATAATCACCTTTGTGCGCAAACTGTTCACCCTGTTGACTGCAACACAACCCCCCACATGACATGGGGAGTAAAAGTTGGACCAATGTCTCAGATGACTGTGGACTTGATACAGGACATTTCTGCTACCAGGACTTCCAATTCATCTAGGAACTTAGGATTGCAATCAAAATGTACAGCACTCACCATCCTGTGCACTATTCGCACACATGTATGACAATAAACACACTAATACACCATACCTGCCTCTGTCGTGATTCCAACGTGGTTACTGTGATGGAGATGAAGACCAGCGAAATTACACTGTGCATGCTAACTGCTACAGCAAGTACAACACAGGCATGTGAGTCATGGCAACGTGACACATATGAGGGAGACTCACGACCACGGCTACACAACAAATACACACCTAGGCCATCTGACTCATTGCCTACACTGATGTTGCCAGGAAATACGGTGCAATGCACAGACACAACACCTATTCCGAGTCTTAGTCAACTAGCCCACTGGTGCAGTAAGCAAATGTCAGTCAAATGTGTGACCACAGACAACGCACATCACAAAGTGAAGCACAGGTTTATTACACATTTGCAACATGTTGTAACCACTACAGATGCAAGGTAATCCCACCTGGCAGCGGGCACACAGTCAACAAGTGTAGAAGGAAGGAAGTCCATGGGTGTGGCGCACATCACCTGTACGGACACGACAGCTACCACCCTGGAAGTCGAATCACGGTGTCGGGGATCACAGTTGACCAAACCACTCTGAAAGTACCCTGTGAAGGACAGAAATGACACACAGTCAAAAGCACTGAAGAACAGGACAGAACTGCAATACTCATGCCCAATACATGTCACAAGATACCCACCCAGAACTAAGTAAACATGTCAACACTGTTGGGGAGTACAGACTACCTGTAAGGACACATCGCTACACGCATACAGTCATGTAGCACATGGACACACTCAAACAGCACCAGAGCACCACCAACACATATCATGCAAACTCACATCAGTTACATGACATCTCTGGATACTTACATTCAGCTGAAGAAGTTGGTGATGAGCTGTGTGCGGACATCACCATCATCATCATCATCATCACTGGCATCGTGGTCCAGGCCAGGATCCTCCACAGGTGGCGGACGTTGGTCATCGTCATCCAGGATGAGAGGCAACTCCTTCCGCACTGCCAGGTTGTGTAGCATGCAGCAGACGATGACAATCTTGCACACCTTTGCTGGGGCATATGGGAGGGACCCTCCTGTCTTGTCCAGGCAGCGGAAGCGGCTCTTCAGGAGACCAAATGTCCGCTCAATCACTCTCCTCGTCCGACCATGTGCCTCATTGTAGCGCATCTGGGCTGGTGTCACAGGGTTCCTGAGGGGCGTCAGCAACCACGGCATGTTGGGATATCCGGAGTCACCTACATACAGACAATTGCACATTAGCTGAGTTGGAAAAGAGGGTGGAACAACATAGCAGAACACACACAATGATACAAAGTCAGTACACACCAACAAGCCAGGCACGCTGGTTCCGCATCTGTGACATCATCCTCGGGATGCGACTACTCCTCATCACGTAGGCATCGTGTGCAGAACCGGGGAAACGGGCACACACGTGTGAGATGGTCATATCTGCAAGACAGACCACCAGTGCATTGACCGAGTGGTAGTGCTTGCGGTTCCTGTATGCCTGCTCCTGGGCCTGTGGTGGTACCAAAGCCACATGTGTCCCATCAATGGAGCCAATGACATGCGGCATCCTCCCCAGGGCATAGAAGTCACTCTTCACGTCAGTGAGTTGTTGGAGTCTAGGGAAATAGATGTAGTGGTTCAGGTATATCAACATAGCCTCCAATACATCGCGGAGCACACGGCTGAACATGGTCTGTGACATCCCACCAGCAGTCGCCACAGTGTGTTGAAAGGTACCGGTGGCAAAGAAGTGTAGGGCTGCCATCACCTTCACCTTGGGGGTCAGCGCTGTAGGGTACGGCCGGCCAGGTTGCAGGTGTGGTGCCAAGCGCACTGCCAAATCATCAATCAGCTGCCTGGTGAAGCGGTACTGTCGGATGCTGTCACGTTCCACCATCATTGCCAGGTCAGGGAATGGTCTATGGACAGCTGGTGCCCTGCAGTGCATAGGTGAAGAAAGAAAGATTGTCACTCACCCCACATATGTGGCATTGTACACACTCAATATCACACAATACATCATTATGAGGCACAAGTACATGATGTGTGCAGTTCCGTAAGGACATGTATGGCACATACATGGCCAACATCCAACATCACAGTTCAACAAGTGGCATCAATAAGTCCCAGGTTGTGCCATTGGGTATCATGAGGACGTGTCACATTTCCCATCTCCTGCTGCCACGTTACAAACACACCCCACAGTGACATGTGAGGACAGATGTGCCCCAGGCATCACAGCTCAATGACAGGTAGATTCCCAGGGACCCTGTATTGCCACATGGACACTGGCATGACATGGCGTATCATGTATACACCACAGCAAAACAACCATGACCCCCACAGGTAGTGGTCCCTGTTGCCTCGGCAGGACAGACATGGACGTCTGTGACACACACACGCACAACATCAAAGTCCATGCACAAACAACGTGGATGTGGAGACTGTCTCCCATTGTGCACATGAAATCCGAGACATTGTAAAAACAACATGCACACAGACTGTGGAGGACCATCACTATTGTGCCAATGGGTCACCCTGGGTTAAACATACCGTCCCACATGGGACTCAGGGGGCATGTGACATTACATACACATACACCACCGTGAAATGTGACCATGCCACATGCTCAGATTTGAACAGTTGCACATCACAGTGGTCATGTACACGAAACACCAAGGATACTGTCCCCATGAACACGTGCACAGCCTGGGGGTGGCTGCCCCAAGTGACACCCACAGAACAACATGTTCACCCCCATACACGGAATAGGTAATGCAGCCTTACATGCCTTAGGATACAGTTTGGACAGGCTGTGGTGTTGTAGGTGTGCCCCTCACTCCCTGGGAAGTATATGTGGCTGGCATATGTTCACCTGTGACAGGCATGGTGACATATGCCAGTGACATGTACAGGGACGCGTTGGACAGCAATGGACCGATCGGTGCGCACACTTTGGCCATTGCATTCAATGTGTGCTGGTACGCGTTGTATTCGCAATACGCGTTGGACAGCAATGGACCGATCGGTGCGCACACATTGGCCATTGCATTCAATGTGTGCTGGTACGCGTTGTATTCGCAATACGCGTTGGACAGCAATGGACCGATCGGTGCGCACACATTGGCCATTGCATTCAATGTGTGCTGGTACGCGTTGTATCCTAGGTACGCGTTGAACAGCAATGGACAGATCGGTGTGCCCGGCCGGCCCATTGCATTCAATGTGTGCTGGTACGCGTTGTATCCTAGGTACGCGTTGAACAGCAATGGACCGATCGGTGTGCCCGGCCGGCCCATTGCATTCAATGTGTGCGGGTACGCGTTGTATCCTAGGTACACGTTGAACAGCAATGGACCGATCGGTGTGCCCGGCCGGCCCATTGCATTCAATGTGTGCGGGTACGCGTTGTATCCTGGGTACGCGTTGAACAGCAATGGACCGATCGGTGTGCCCGGCCGGCCCATTGCATTCAATGTGTGCGGGTACGCGTTGTATCCTAGGTACGCGTTGAACAGCAATGGACCGATCGGTGTGCCCAGCCGGCCCATTGCATTCAATGTGTGCGGGTACGCGTTGTATCCTAGGTACGCATTGAACAGCAATGGACCGATCGGTGCGCACCCATTGGCTATGGCCTGGCCTGGCAACGGACGCGTTTTCAAATCTTGAACGAGTCTGATGCTGGAAATTCAGTTGGTCACCCACAACAATGTTGCAAATTCATGGGTGTCATGAAGTTGAACTTTTGAAGGATGCTGTGGGCGTGTGTAAGTGGTGCAATTCCATGGATTGGCCAGATTCAGAAGATGCTAACGACTTGGACCTATCACTTTGGACACATGGGACAGTAACTGCCTCTGCAGCACACATATAATGCTGGCTGTTCCCCTGAGAGCTCACTTGCCTGCACTACATGCTCCAGGACGACATCTGCCACCACCACTGCTGCTGTATCTGCACCCTCTGGACCCTGCAATGGCACGTACTGTGGAGAGAGCCCCAGCCTTCAGCTCTGAGGAGAACCAGGCCCTGCTGGACAGCCTCCTTCCACAGTACAGCAAGCTGTATGGGAAAGCAGGGGAGCAGGTGAGTGTGCTGTCCACTGCCTTCCTAAATGTGTATGTTGTCTGACTAGCAAGGCTAACTGTCTGCACGCCACTGGCCAGCAGGCTCACTGAGTAGTTGTCACCCCCCATAGTGTGTAGTTACATGCACTGAACAGGTATGGTGCAGTGACAGTGCATTTAAACAAGGTTTTACTCCCCAGGCAATGATACCATGTAGTGACTGCTGGCATACTGTCCATAGCCATCGTTGCACTGCCTGTGTACATCATGTGCCCCTGTGATTGAGACATGTATATCCAACTGTGTAATGCACGGATATGTTGCATGTGTAGTAATGGCATTCTCACTTTGTCATCCTCACAGGTTGATGCCCACCAGAAGCAGCAGATATGGCTGACCATCGTCCGGGCAGTGAGAACCGTGGGGGTCTACAAGCGCCGGATCCGCAACTGCCAGAAGAGGTGGCAGGACCTTCGGGGCTGGACCCGGAGGATCGCACGGGTCCAGCTGAAGCTGTCGCCTCCTCGCAGGAGGGGCGGACACCGGACCCTGACCCCCCACATGCTCAGGATCCTGGCGGTGGTCTTCCCTGATCTGGATTGGCAGCTGAAGGCCAGGGAGCAGCACGGAGGGGGTGAGTCCATGACTGCATTGTGAACTTTGTCTGCCATGCTATGTGCCCTCCTCTGGCCTGGTTAAACTTCCACAGCACATCAGTCATGTGGTCCAGGACCCATGTCCCTCGATTGTGCACTGCCCACTTCTCATCTGATACCCAGGTGTGGCCCTTGGAGTCAGGGAATTGTGTCACTTGGGTACTGTGTCCTTGCAGTTTGCTTGACTCAAGGTGGGGGACAGCATCTGTTCCCCTAACTGTGGTGGGCATCATGGTTGGGTCCATTGCTTACACAATGCCTGTGTTCTGACATGTAATCTGCGTGTTACTTTGATATGTGGTCCAATTGCTGAGCTGATCCACCACATGTGCCTGGGGTAACTGGCACACACCCAAGCTGCGGGTGGGAACAATGTTTGGGCCCCAGGAGTGTGTATATTACGTGTGTCACGCATACTTAGCCAGCTGCCTACTGTCCAGGGTTCATCCCTCATTCATGTGGGGCAGGACAGTCATGACTACTCCAGGCCATGCAATGCACTCTGTACTCCCACTCCCGTGTATCAGCTGACACGTTGTGCTCAGTGATATGTCCCCTCAGGTGTCAGCCTCTGTGTCAGTGTGCTGTGGCTTCGATGTCAGGACTGCTGGGGTGTTTATCGGTTGGGGCTCAGCATGCCACCGGAGATGTGACCATAGGAGACGATACTTGTGTGACACATAGGTGTTTGAACACCTGACCGTGCAGACTGGGGTATGCGAATGTGAAGTCCATGCAGCTGTTTCCCATTCACAGCAGATTGTGAGGTGCTCAGGTTCAGAGGCTTGTGTTACAGGTCACCCATATGTCCAATCAGTATGACCTGGACAGATAAGGGTTCAGATGATGTGGTGTGTGGGGGATGTACATGTGCACTTGTTCAGCTCCAGGACTTGCATTCCCCATGACCTACTATTGTGACACAGTGCAGACTGTTGTTGTGTGGCTGCCCTGCCCATGTGACTGGAGACAGTGATGTATGACTTAGCAGGCATGCCTGTGCCATGGCATGTGACTTCCTATGAGTGATCCTGCAGGGGAGTGACATGTGCTACATGCACACCATAGTGGCAATGGCTATCAGCACATAGGTGCATCATGGTGTCTGTCGCTGGTATGCATCACATGCATTTCATATATGACTCTGGGCATCACTTTCATCCGGACACCTGTACTGACTCAGTGGCAAGAGTTGTGATGTGTGCATGTTCACATGCTTCACCGTGTTCTCTGCACCGTCCAACTACTGTGTAGGTGGTGCATGTGTCCACACTGGGGTATTGCCAGCCAACGGACGCCAGACAGATGGGTGCAAGGCCAGGTGGGATGTGAGTGCCATGGTTGACGATCAGACTGACAATTGGCTTCTCCTATTCTGTTTGGGCACTTTTAGCAATGTTCAACTAAGGATGCCAGGGCTTGCTCTGTATTGTGCTGTACTTACTGTGGTGTGTGCGTTCGGTGCAGGTGACTGATGTCTGTCTGTTTCCCTATTGTTTGCAGATACATCCACGGCCACAGGAGGGGACAGCTCCACGGACCAGGAGGAGCCGCAGAGCCAGACTGGGTCAGCAGCCGAGGAGTGGTCGGAGGGACCCAGTGGCACGGAGGGCGAGGGGAGCCACACCGAGGAGTCCTCAGCACCATCCACCTCAGCTGAGGACCACAGCAGCTCGGAGGATGACTCCCTTATGGAGGCGGGTGTCAGCAGCCACCACACCCCAGCTAGTGTTGCTGTCCCCGCCACCACCACCACCACCGCCCTCCCATCGGCTCCCATTCCCGAGGTCCGTGGAGGCTCCCATGTTCGGGAGCGTGTCTCCTTCGGGCCAGGCACTGCACCCCCTGCCCCTGTGTCCCCTGCTGCCCTGAGTGAGGAGTCTGTGTACCTCCTTCGCCAGCTCCATGTAGGGCAGACAGCGATGCTGAGTGTCCTCCATGCACACACCACTCTGTTGACTCAGCTGGTGTCGTTCATGGAGGGCATCTCATCGGGCATGTCTGCCCTACAGAGGGGCAATAGGTCCATGGACTCCTCCCTGACGGCAGCAGTGTCCCTCCTCCAACAGTCCCTCACCCCTCCTGTCTCTGCCCCATCCACACTGCCCAGCATCTTACCTGTCCCAAGCACACACACACCGGCACAGGCACACACCAGGACAGACACGAGCAGCACACACACACGCCACAGACAAGACGCACACGCACGCACAGTCAGGGGACTGAAACCACACTCACAGGGGATGGGGCCCAGTCACACACACACGCATCCACGAGCACTGCACAGTCCACAGTTGCCTCTCCCTCCAAAGCCCCCTCCGTTGCCTCACCTGCAACCCCAAAGACCCAGCGGCTCTTCCTCAGTGACCTCGGCCTCTTCCCCTCCGATCCAGCTGATACAGCATTCAGGGGGAAGAGGAAGCCCACCCACACGGAGCGGAGTGCCCCTCACCACCGGACACCCTCCCCCAGGCGCAGACCGACTGACGCCCCCATCCGCAAGTCCCCCCGGACCCGGAAGAGCAAGACCCCACCGCCGCCCTGCAGCTCAGGCACCAAGTCTCCTTCCTCCATCCCTCAGGCCCCCACTCCACAGGTGCCCCCACCACACCCTGCCCCAGGTTCCCCCACCCACAGATACACCATCCCCAAAAGGATCAGGCCTTCTCCCCCTGCCACTTGCTCTTCCGGCCCCACACCCCGCTGCGCTTGTCTGTGCCACTGGTGTGGAGACGGTGTCCTCCCCTCTGTCCTGCCCACCTTACCTGATCCCCATTCTCCTCCCCTGGAGGTAGGCACTGCAGTGGAGTCCACTACCACCCTGTCTGACTTGGGCACTGCAGTGGGGAACCTGTCCACTCCATCTGCACGGTCCCCTGCAGTCTTGCCGGCACCCACACCATCAGAGTCATGCCCCCCACTTGTGCCGGCACACACCATGTCAGACACCTCCACTGCAGTTGTCAGTGGCTCTCCAGCACCCACCACCCCTTCCCTGCCTCCTTCTGGTGAGCCATGATCCTGTCCCTGCGGTGCCTGGCCTGCCCCCCGTATGCCCCTCCGAGGGGATTGTCCCTGGTTTTCATCAGTGCAGGCATGCGTAGGGTGACATCTGCCACTGTCACCCTGTTTTGACTTTCATGTTGGACTGGCCATTGGCCTTTGTTTATTTCTTGCTGGACATCAACTGTTAGACCCACATATGCTGAATAAAGCACCTTTCTGTTCTCTAGTGCTTTTGCTTCTGATGTACATGTTGTTGATGATGCTAACCATGCCCTTGCTGCAGTGATGGTGATATTTGGTCTCATGATAATGAAGTGTTACTGTGCAGGAACACATGTGGTCCAGGGGGAATGTGTCCTATCCTGTGGTGTATCCATGTCATCCTTAGCAGCATCTGAGGGTGTCATGTGTTCAATATTTGGCAATGGGATTTCCTACTTACATTAGCAATTTCACATCTGTGGCTTCCACCCCTGCACATCTGTTGTGCCTGCCATTGTTGAATTAGTCTACTTCCCTGACCGTGTGGCCATCTCCACTGGACATGCAGGTTTGGGCATCAATGGGGAAGGACTCATCTGTGTTGTCAGTGCAACATTGCTATACAAGTGTGTTGGATCTGTGCTGATGATTTCGTTGGCACTCCCATGACCAGGGTGATGTGACGGGAGCCTTCATTTGGTGCTAATTGTTGACTGTGTGACCAAGTGCTCAGCTGACATGATGGAGCCCTACTGAGGCAACATATGGCACAGCTTTCCTCACACAGGAGTGGAGTCCCCTCATGGCAGTGTGTACTCCTGTGACATTGCCTGCGCCCAAGGTGTGTGTTGTATGAGCATGTCTGTGTGTTCACTTCCATTTTGCTGTGCATGCTGGGATCCCTAGTGTTGTTCCTGTTTGTGAAGCTTGCTGAGTTGACCTATGTTCCCCCACAGTCTTCTCCCTGGATTCTCTGTGATGTGGGTGCATGGCACATTACTGGTCATCAGGGTGTCACCCATAGGTGTGTTTGCTGTCAGGGCTGAGTTTGTGTGCAGACGCAGATGGGTCACAGTCAGGATTCCCCTTGGCACTTGTTGTTTACACCTGTCATGTGATTTCCAGTTTGTGTTATCTTTCAGTGATTGTGACACGTTGTGTGTGTGACTGCTGGCACTCCTCAGGGTCAGGGCTGCAATGTTGGTAGTTGTCTATGTGTGTTCTTTGTGGGTGACCTTGGCTTCTTCATTGGTGTGGGACTGTGGCTGGGATCCCATTGGTTGGTGTGGTATTGCCGTCATGTCCATGTACAGCGTAGTGTGCAGTGTGTCAGACATTCAGGAGTCTTGTTGAGTGGCCATGTGTGATGTGTTTCTGCACCTTGGTTCCCACCCACCACCCTGGGATTGTCATGGGTGCATGTGCAATGTCACCAGTGCATGTGTGCTTCACTGCTGCACATTGTTGCAGGTCGAGGTGTGTGGTGTTGAGTGTGTGCAGATGAGAGTTGTTGCCCGGCTAGACCCCTGCCTCCATGTTGGCCTTGGCTTACTGGCCGTGCTGATTGATTTGTGCTTGTGTAGGTGTGATGGTAGTTTGTTGCTCAGGACACATGACTGTAGTTCACAGTGTGAACGACATTTAGCTTTGTCATCACAGTGGGATTGTAATGCAGCCCAGGGTCACCACATTGTGGGGGCCCTGGGGGTAGTGCTGTGGTGTGTCTGTGTCTTGCTGTGTCAGTTGCTGTTCCTACATGCTTGTGTGACATGTGTGATTTGTGCTCCCTCTCATCTGACAATGCCTGATTGCCCACATAGGGGATTTGGATCCATGAGTTACCTTTGTGTGGCACTGTATGCACATCTGTGTAATTGGTATTCAGGCCTCCTCATGTGTTGTGTGGTTGCCTGGGGACACTGGCACCCCCTCACCTGTTGTGTTTTATGTGCAGTGTGGGTCTGCCTGTTTGTGTTTGTGCATCTGCACCACTGCATTGGCATATCTTTGGTGTGCCATTGGCTGTATGTTGTTTGGTGGGTTTCCCCTGCTGTCCCTGGGACTCCTAGGTCATCGGTCAGCACAATGATCATTGTTTGTGTGTCCCATTACTGCCAAGGTATGTTATCTGTTCACCTCACATCTACAGTCTCCACAGGGTATCTGCATTTGTGTGCCCATTGGTGCAAATATGTGGGTCTGCATTCTGATGGTCACTTCTGTCATTGTGTCATTGATGAATGGTGACAGTGTCAGCCCCCATGGGTGATGTTTGTCTGCACATGGCCAAAGGTATGTCTTATTTGCACTGCAGTATTTGCCTCCCCCAATCTATGTTGCAATGGGACCCATGCACTACTTTGCCACTGATGTGTTTTATGTTCTGTGACCAGGAATCATCCATGCAGTTTGGCAATTGCAGCTTTTTCTTTGTCAACACTTGCATTTTGGTCACTGTGATGATGGGGGTTTGGACCCCATTGCCACAATGTTCAAAATGTGCTCCAGCTATGGACCCCACACTTACATTTTGGTCACTGTGATGATGGGGGTTTGGACCCCATTGCCACAATGTTCAAAATGTGCTTCAGCTATGGACCCCACACTTACCTTTTGGTCACTGTGATGATGGGGGTTTGGACCCCATTGCCACAATGTTCATACTGTGCTTCAGCTATGGACCCCACACTTACATTTTGGTCACTGTGATGATGGGGGTTTAGACCCCATTGCCACAATGTTCGAAATGTGCTTCAGCTATGGGCCCCCACACTTACATTTTGGTCACTGTGATGATGGGGTTTTGAACCCCATTGCCACAATGGTCATGGCCTGTTGCATTGTGGGGGACACACACATATATGTGTGGCACATGTGATAGGGAGTCACATTGTATGTTCAAAGTCATGTTCAGTGTTGTAGGCATTTGACACAGTCTACACACGCTTGTCATGGTGTTGGGGGGATGTCTTTTTCTTGCATTCCCTAGGTTGTAGTGTGCTGGTTGTGTCATGCATTGTCCATCCTATGAGTGGGGGTGGTGTTGGTGGTAGGCATCCAGCCCCCCATGGGTAGAGGTGGTAGTAGTGACAGGCATCCAGCCCCCCATGGGTAGAGGTGGTAGTAGTGGTAGGCATCTGGCACCCCCTGGGTAAGGGTGGTAGTAGTGACAGGCATCCAGCCCCCCATGGGTAGAGGTGGTAGTAGTGGTAGGCATCTGGCACCCCCTGGGTAAGGGTGGTAGTAGTGACAGGCATCCAGCCCCCCATGGGTAGAGGTGGTAGTAGTGGTAGGCATCTGGCACCCCCTGGGTAGAGGTGGTAGTAGTGGTAGGCATATGGCACCCCCTGGGTAAGGGTGGTAGTAGTGGTAGGCATCCAGCCCCCCATGGGTAGAGGTGGTAGTAGTGGTAGGCGTCTGGCACCCCCTGGGTAGAGGTGGTAGTAGTGGTAGGCATCTGGCACCCCCTGGGTAAGGGTGGTAGTAGTGGTAGGCATCTGGCACCCCTGGGTAGAGGTGGTAGTAGCGGTAGGCATCTGGCACCCCCTGGGTAAGGGTGGTAGTGGTGGTAGGCATCCAGCCCCCCATGGGTAGAGGTGGTAGTAGTGGTAGGCATCCAGCCCCCCATGGGTAGAGGTGGTAGTAGTGGTAGGCATCCAGCCCCCCATGGGTAGAGGTGGTAGTAGTGGTAGGCATCCAGCCCCCCATGGGTAGAGGTGGTAGTAGTGACAGGCATCCAGCCCCCCATGGGTAGAGGTGGTAGTAGTGGTAGGCATCTGGCACCCCCTGGGTAGAGGTGGTAGTAGTGGTAGGCATCTGGCACCCCTGGGTAAGGGTGGTAGTAGTGGTAGGCATCCAGCCCCCCATGGGTAGAGGTGGTAGTAGTGGTAGGCATCTGGCACCCCTGGGTAGAGGTGGTAGTAGTGGTAGGCATCTGGCACCCCTGGGTAAGGGTGGTAGTAGTGGTAGGCATCTGGCACCCCCTGGGTAGAGGTGGTAGTAGTGGTAGGCATCTG
This sequence comes from Calotriton arnoldi, assembly GCA_963921515.1. Classification (NCBI taxonomy): domain Eukaryota; kingdom Metazoa; phylum Chordata; class Amphibia; order Caudata; family Salamandridae; genus Calotriton; species Calotriton arnoldi. The sequence continues at coordinate 717,781 of CAWUFW010000355.1, read as the reverse complement.
GCACCCCATGGGTAAGGGTGGTAGTGGTGGTAGGCATCCAGCCCCCCATGGGTATAGGTGGTAGTAGTGACAGGCATCCAGCCCCCATGGGTAGAGGTGGTAGTAGTGGTAGGCATCTGGCACCCCTGGGTAAGGGTGGTAGTGGTGGTTGGCATCCAGCCCCCCATGGGTAGGGGTGGTAGTAGTGACAGGCATCCAGCTCCCCATGGGTAGAGGTGGTAGTAGTGGTAGGCATCCAGCCCCCCATGGGTAGAGGTGGTAGTAGTGGTAGGCATCCAGCCCCCCATGGGTAGAGGTGGTAGTAGTGACAGGCATCCAGCCCCCCATGGGTAGAGGTGGTAGTAGTGGTAGGCATCTGGCACCCCCTGGGTAAGGGTGGTAGTGGTGGTAGGCATCCAGCCCCCCATGGGTAGAGGTGGTAGTAGTGGTAGGCATCCAGCCCCCCATGGGTAGAGGTGGTAGTAGTGACAGGCATCCAGCCCACCCTGGGTAGGGGTGGTAGTAGTGGTAGGCATACAGGCCCCTATGTGTATGTGTGGCATTGGTGAGGGCCATCCCGCCCCTATGGTGCTGCTGTTGCTGGTGTAGGTATTTCTGCATCCCTCTGTGTGTGATGTGTCGGGTACGTGTAGTTTGTTTTTGTTGTTGGTGTCTGACTTACCTTCTGCGCCGTACGCGTCCGTGCCTGTTCCGGTAATAGAGGTAGAATATTGGTAGGATCGGCACGATGGGATTCATGGTTGGTTCGTCTCATTCGTCTTTCTCTTTGCTTCGCCTCGTCCTCGTCGCTGGCGTGTTCGTCTCGTAGCCGTGGATCGTGTTGTGGCACGAATCAGAGCTTATGTGCGCCTCGACCGGATGCTTTGACGTGCCGTGCGTAGCGACGGGTTCGGCGCGTACGGGAAGCGCATCGTACTTGTCCGGCCGGACGGGGCTGCATTTTTGCTTCCGTGCGGCTCGATTCTGCGATTCCGGATCCGCCTCGGTCTGAGTTCAGGTCCTGTGTTGGGTGAGTACGACTGGGTCGGGATTTGGGCAGTTGTGCGCATCGTACTTGCTCGTTCGGACGTATGTGCGGATCGGTCGGGAAACAGGCATTCGCCTGGATTTTTTCCCGACCGAATGGTATTAGGTGCGCCTCCGACCGGGATCGGAATCGACCCCATAGAAAGAAGTAACAAGGAGAAATACAGATCTTTCTCCTTGTTACGCCTCACCTGGGAAGGCTTAGCATTCTGATGCATTCCCAGATCTATCCAGATTTCCAGATAAATCTGGAAATGCTTCAGAATCCATGTGTGGGAATACCCATGCTCCACCAATGGAACGCCTTCCCAGAGCAGAGTGACGCAATGCAGTGATTTGCGCTGTTGCGTTACTCTGGATTTATCAAGCCACTCAGGGCCACGCAAGGTGGTCTTGCATGGCTTGATAAATCCTACTTAGGTTTTGCGTCACCCTTTTGCCCCCTTCGTGGCACAAGGGCGACGCAAAATCTAAATAAGTATGCCTATAAGTATTTTTTCTGAAGTTTCATATCTTGTGAGCTGTGCACAGCACTATTCCCATTTAATAAACAGATGGAATTTCATTAGAACTAAACTCACAATCTCAATCTGGTATGCCACAGCAGTTTTTGAACCAAAAAGTCCCCTGGCCCAGACTTGCTAATTGTATTGCTCAAAAGCTGCAGCTCCCCGAGGACTCAATGTCATCTCCTGAGGTCTGGGGTGGGAGGAGGTGCACCACATTCTGTGCCTCCTCAGCCGGCCCATTGGCATTCTGCGCTTCCTCAGCCAGCCCATTGGCATTTTGCACTAGACAATGGACCGGCCTGCCTTTGAGGCTTGCTCAGAGTCAAACTCACCAAAGCTGTAGCAGCCTTTCTGTTGTGCACCTGCTGTAAAGTCGATACAGGTATGCCTTTTCTACATCTCAATGGCTTTGGGTGTGCCAGGATCTTCCTTTGGTGGGCTTGACCCACCCTCTAGAACCGGGCCTGATTCCCATCTCCAAAGAGAGAGCATCGGAAACCCGTGTTTCCAATGGGACAGGTGGCAGCACCACCATGTCTGTAATAGAGGGATCACAGAACATTGCAGTGGACTTATCGCTCAAGTTAAGTTTGACCTTCCATCACCATCTCCCCTATGGCTGTCATGTGAACGTTGGCAGTGTGTTAAGGAGCAGAACATCCCCTGAAATGTCAGGGGAAAGTCGTAGCTCATCACACCCAGTAATCTGTTGAGTACAGGAAATATACCCACATGTTGAGGGTACAGTTCCAGTACCCACATTAGTTACTACAGTTCCACTATGCCAGACAGGCTTGGAGGATCTCTGACTTTTTCCCCTTGACTGGCTCATGCCATGCTTGTGGTAGCCCTGTCTGGGGATAAAGCCCCACCATAATGATGTAGAACATTAAATGGAAGCAGGACAACACATCTCCCAATGGTCAAATGTGACCCTAAGCATTTTAACACTTGAGACAGCAAGATTCTAGCAGAGAGGGTGAAGGGTGTGGTGGCAACCATGGTCCATGAGGACCAGTGCGGGTTCATTCCTGGAAGGAGCCCAGCTTTGCACTTGTGAAGCCTTACACATGTGATGCACTCAGTACAGCACAGTGACAGGGCACTGGCTCTGGTTTCGGTAGACATTATGAAAGCGTTTGACACGGTGGAGTGGCAATATCTAGAGCTTGTGCTGTAAAGGAAGGGGTTTGGACCCTGCTTCTGTGCGTGGGTTAGATTATTGTACGTGGAGCCCAGGGCCAGAGTGTGCAGTGGGGGAAAGCTATCTGAAGAATGGAGTGTAAGGAGGGCACGCAGCAGGGATGTCCGCTCTCTCCGCTGCTCTTTGCCTTGGCGATGGGGCCGCTAGCAGCAAAGCTTCAGAAAGAGATAACAGAATTTGTTATTCTGGTGGGGGAGACCACACATCGGATATCCCCATATGTAGATGATGTGCTATTTTACCTGGAGCGCTCGGAGCATTCGGTCCTCCTGCTCTTGGCACAAATGGAAGAATTCGGCGAGGTAGCAGGCCTGCGCATTAACAGGCATGAATCATTATTGTTTCCTCTTGGAGCCCTGGCAGGGACCCAAGGGGAAGATTTGCCCCTGCTAGGCCTGAAATTGGAAACCACCTCGTTCTGCTATCTAGGTATTACAGTTGAACATACCATAGAGGACCAGTTTCAGTACTGTGTCGAGCCATTGGTCAATGGACTGACGAAGTTCGTACGATTCTGGATCACGCTGCAGCTGTCCATGGCAGGGAGGGTCACAGTAGCGAAGATGGTGTTCCTACCCAGATACTTGTATGTACTTCAGAATGCTCTCTATATGCTGCTATGCAGCTTGTTCAAGACATTGGCTAGCCTGATGGTTTCCCTTGTGTGGGCGGGGAAGTGAAGTAGGGTCATGCTACTACAGCTTAAGCGGGACAAGTTGGAGGGCAGAATGGCCCTTTTGGACTTAGAATTATACTTGTGGGTCCAAATTGCAGTCTGCTGCAAAGTAGGCACCCAGGGAAAAAAACTGAGAGAGACGGCTACTGCGTGGCACATATGGCGAGTTCTCCTTGATGGCTCTACTGATACGTGGCAAGCGTGAGGCATAAGGCACCCCTTACCTGATCCGTCAAGTGGCAGAGGTGTGCGAACAAGTGTTCATTAGGGTATTTAAATGACCTCCCTTTGCTAGGGACCTAGTGTTTTGGATGCTACTCCCATTTAGTTGTATTTAGGAGGACATGTGCGTAATGAGATGGAGAGGAGGATGCAAAAATTGTTTGACATATCTGGGGGAGACGTTTCTCACCTTTATGGAGGCAGGGGAGGCTTTTTGCTGGGGGGCTGGTACATTTTTGCAATACGCCAAATTGGCAAGTATGGCATGAGTAATTTGGACTGACTTCCAGAGTGTGCCCCGACAGACAGAAACCTTACACCTATTATTGACGGCAGGGTTGGCAAGACATATGGTAACACATATCTACAAGATATTCAAGACGGACAGGGTCTGTGGAGATCTGGCGATGAGGAGGACATGAAGGGAGAATTTGGAGACACCCCTAACAGTCCCAGAATGGAACACGACCTGCGCATGGGTTAAGACTGTGTCATGCAACGCTAGTTTTAAATTAACACACTTTAATTTTGTACATCGAACCTACCTAACGCCGGCCAAGCTCAGCAGGATGTATGCAGGCAGAGGGGCGGATTGCCCCAGATGTGGAAGTGAGGGAGCCTCCTTCCTACACATGGCATGGGAGTGTCTGAGGGTGCGGGATATTTGACTAAGGGTGATTGTGAGGTTGAGGGGAATGACTGCATTGACAATCGAAGGACTGCCCAGAGAGTGCCTGCTTTGCATCATTAAAAAGTCTAGAGGGGGTAAAATGCGGTTGAAGTTTACACAGCTGGCATTAGTCTAAGCTAACAGAAGAGTTGCTATAGGATGGCTCAGTGCTAGAGCCCCTTCCATAAAACTATGATGTAGGGACATAAACAAATGGGCATTTGCTGAGGAAATACATATGAAGCTTAGTCGCAGGGATGATAAGCTGAAGGAGGACTTGGAATCATCAGCTGCAATAACAGAAAATATGCACACAGAACAAGACTCGGAGGGTGGACGGGGTGTGGAATTTCAAGACACAGCATCCTTCAGCATGCAGGAACAAACCCAGGGGTTTGCGACTTGCGACTGCCCTGAGCCCTTGATGACTGCTGGATGGTTGGGGGGGAGGGGGGGAAATAACGGGACCACCCAGGTGCTGAATACCCAAAAACATCACTGCTCTCTTTTCCATGTGTCAAATAATTCCAGAAAGGGAGACAAAGATGGGGCTAGTCGAAAAGGGAACTGGGCCTGGAGGGAAGGGTGTTTGACATCCTTGCAAGGTATCCACTCTGCAGAGGACTGAACATAGTAAACATAACATTATCTGTTCTCTTTTTTTTGTTTTTATTGTTTAAGTCATTGTTAAACGTTTTAATGGTGGAATGCAATGTATACAAGCATACTGTGGATATGATGCGATGTAATGCATAAAATGCTGATAAATACCTAATAAACAGATTATTAAAAAATACTTGAAACAGCACTATCCTTCAGGCTGCAGGGCTTAGACATTATTTCAATCACTCCTGATGCACGTGTCCTACAAGTTTTGAATTTGGGCTGATTAGCATTCAATTCAATCTACTAAGACTCTGCTTGTAAATGGGTATTTAAGTAGACTTATTTTCTTTTCTTCATGTATCCCATATTCCTTTGTTTTTGCCACTGCAGTATGATTTCTGTTCCTGGATGCCCAATGCTCCGTCCTCCATGAGGAATCCTCCACCAAGAGCGAAGGGTTTAGCCACCTTGGAGAGTGTCCTGGAGACCTTGCCAGAGGTGAACAGCACTTGCACTATTATCTCAGTCCTCTGGATGCTAACTCGGTGGTCCGTAGACATAGTAAGTAATAGTCAAACCATAAGTAGCATTGTGCCACTAAATCTGTAATGTTTGTAAGGGATGTGGGCGCTGTAGTGCCTTTACTGCACCTGTTTTGTTTGGGAAACCTTCTACTGATGGTGCCTTGAGTCATCCCTGAGGGAAAAGAAGAGAACAGCTGGCAAAAAAAGATACAATTCAAGGTCCAGAAAAAATACACACACTAAGTAGATGCTATGAGGCAGTATCTGAGGAAACTAGTGAATAATCCTTGAATCCTAATAGCTGATAGCTGTAAAAAAAAAAAAATAACCAGCTGACTTACAGAAAACTGCAAATAGCATCAATGTGTAGGAGTTGGGACTTCAACATCTGCCTCACTTTTTTCTTTCACTTTTCTTTTTTTGGTGTGAACTTCCTAGCACCTGGGCACATAATCTTGACAAAAGAATCCACACTAAACCAGGCCACAATCACTAAACAAGCCGCATAATTTGCAATAAATTACTAATGGTACTTTTAGATCAAACCCCCCCTAACCCGACTCGAAGTTGCAAAAAATTCAGGTGCAGAGGAACAAAAGACAAATGAGTCTCACAGCAGAGATGTATTGCCTATACAATAGTAGCTGACTGCCTGCCCTACCATGTATTGTATTGCTGGCATATGCACTTACTCACTGCCATTAGGGATTTTGGACCCCTCTTTAATGGGATCACATTACTTCAAGTTCACTGGATGTAAGATCCCTGCCCAACTAGATGAAAAGTCAACAAAACGTTAAAAAAAACAAGAAAGAGTTTAGTGTCCAAAAATGTGAAGGACACACAGAGGAAGGAGACAAAGACATACCCCTTTGTCTCCTTTGGAGGAGACATTCATCACACCCTGTAGCCTCTCAAATGAAGATATGGTTTCACTTCAGATGAGAGGTGGTACTAAAGCACCTGCATTTGAGCACCTCAGAATGGCACTTCACCAGGCTATTGAAATGTGCTCACTGCTTGTAAACACTGAGGCTCTTCGGTCTTAGGCTTATATATAGGCTATACACACAAACAAACACACTCACGCTGAAATAAGAAAAGGTTGAAGTGAAGTGATGTTATAGTTAGGTGAAAATGTCAGTTAAAGTGCAACATTTTAAACTAAAGAAAACACTGAAATTCAAGAGTTATAGTTCACTGAAGTAACTACAGCTTGCACCCCTGCCATGCAGTGTTTTCATCAATAATGCAATTTCAAATGTAGTCAGTGACGTTATCCAAGATGTCATAGAACATGTTATCAGTGTTGTAATATGTGAGTCATAAGTAGTGCATGATGAGGGTGCGAGCTATAGTTACTTCAGTTGCTGGTATAACTGGTGAATTTCAGTGTTTATTTGAGTTTAAAATGTTATGTTTTAACTGACATTTTCTTCTAACTATAACATCACATTAACCTTTTGAGAAATTCACTGAAAAAAAGCTTCTTTTAAAATAAAGTAGGATATTGTAAACATTACTAATTACTACACCACATTAACCTTTGTTTTTTTCAGTGAGTTTTTAGTTTTATTGTTAATGGAAAGTAACAATATAAAGATATGTCATTTTAAGTAAGGTAGACCTACTGGCTTTCTGAAAGGGTCAAAACACCAAAATAAAAAAGGCCGGCTTATTGGTTTTAGCAAAAGATCAGAACATCAACCTATATAAAGCAGACCTTTCAGTTTTGTCAACAATTCACCACCATATTTATCAATAACTATAATCCAATCTCTTTTCATTTACATATATAGCAATGATTAGTAATAATTACTGTCTCAAAATATTTAAAGCACTTTTATTCAAAAGATCCATAAACATGTGTTGAGTATTTTTTTACACTCTTCAGGCCACCAAATGTAGCCTTTTGACCAATCACAAGGAATCCCCGTGCCCTAGCTGAAGCACATAAAGCTCCAGCTTGGGGTGCTTTAAAAAACATAATGTAGGCTTTCTTGCCTCAGGGTCACGCTTTCAATTTCGTTGTTCATCTATGAACTTTCCCAAGTGATCTGAGAGCATTGTTCGAATCTTCCCTTCCGTTGGAGTAGGAGGCTGTTGCCAGTCTAGATCTCATTGGGCAGTTCAAGTCTTGTCAACATATTTTACTGACAGGTAATTACTGTCTGAGCATGGGTGGAGACCATACATTATACCTTTTTATAATGGCTGCCATTATCCACCATCACAGTTACGTATCGCTTTATCCAGCGTGCCACAGACTGTCAGACTCATCATCCTTCAAGGTGTCTCACTGGGTTCCTCTATTATTATCAAAGACTGCCTTTCTTCTTGACAGTGTATAGAGAAATTATTGAAATACATTTTACAGGGTTAATTTCTTCAGGCTCTTACTGCAAGATCAAATTAGTTCTATCTTGATTCAGGCAATTCTTAATTTTAAAAGTATATCTCTTCTTCTGCCAAACAACCCATTTAGGATAAGCCATTTGTAACAGCATACCATTCAAATTTGTTACAGATGTAAAGTCATCTTTGAAATACTGGCTTCTTTGCAGTCTTAGAAACTGATCACCTGGAAGTCATCTTCAAGTGAAGATAAAACACTTTACGTAATACTATTGGAGGAAATCATACAAACTATGCATCCGCCGATATCTAAAACAATTGCCTGCTCTCTGAGCTTTAGTTTACTGATCTAACTCTGAGTTCTTTCAACAGTTAAACCCTTTACTACTTTACATTCATCCATCTGGACCTGCAGTTTACAATATGCATACTCACTACACATAACAGATTTCTATTTAGCAAAATCTGCCATTGTAGGAACCATCATAGAATTCCATTTTTGTGAAAATAATAATCTTGCAATTAATGAACAAAAGAAAAATATATGATTGATAGGTTTTGAGGTAACAGAAGATTTTGGAAAGTACCCGAGCAAGGCATTGTATGAATTAGATAGGATATCAGGTATACTCATTTGGTGCATTTAAAAAAAAAATGGATCCCCAATTGCTCTCTGCCAGTTGACAAAACCTTAAGATTCTTGTCCAACAGCCTAGTTCAGTCTGACATAGGGTACACCAATATGTATACATATAGGAAACTTTACATAGGTACTCTGTGGTGTATTAGAATTGATATACTGAGGAATACTGAATCTTTGTAAGATTAGAAATAACAGGGGGCATGTGCAATTTGGTATTATTTTGGTCCCATTCTATTTCAGTGACTTTCACCCCATCTTCCGCAAATTTGCTAATTCCTAAAGCCCGAATAAGTCAGTGCATATATGATGCCATGAGAAATCCAAGTATAAAGCCAGATTGATCAGGATGGATGTGCAGATGGATAGCACCAGCCAGAGACACAGACAAAACCTTTGTGAAAATTTCATAATTTGTGTTTGTGAGAAAGTCATCCTTTTTGCCCTGATCACCCTCAATTTATGACTATTACTGGTGGTAACTGACTCTGGCTGCGCACTGGGGTCTGCTAGCCAGGTCCAGGGCCAGTGCTCTGATTAAAAATGTATTTGGTAATTAGGTGTAATTACAATTGGCCCTGACAACCTACCTGTAAGTCCCTAGTATGTGGCAGGGCATGTAGGTTTAGAGGCCCAGCAGCTTTGAGACACTAAAGTGTGCACTGTTGTGTTACCTGCTGCCATTTTTTTAAAAGTCAGCCAGGCTTTGCAAGCTACTTTTAAACTGAAATTATATGCAAATTTGACTTTGGATTTAAAGGTACTTCCAAAGGATTAAATTACCTTATTTTTACATATAAGTCACCCCTAATGTATGCCCTAAACACCCCCTCCAGGGTAGTGTGCCAATCTAAAAATAAGCAGGGACATTTAAAAAAGTGTTTTATATGCCCTAGAGAGGGAAAAAATATATTTTTCGTTTTTCCTCCATTGTAGTACTTTTGCTCTATAGGCTAACATGGGGATACTGTAATGCAGTGTAACTATTGAGAGGAGTGAGCTAAGATAATATTTCAAGGACTTGAAAGATAGGTAATTATAAATCCAACATCTTGCTACTGTCGAATTTATCATAACTAATACAGAAAATAAGTTATAGAACTTTGTTTTCTGTGAGCCAAAGTCCAGCCTTCTAGCAGCCTCTCCTGATTGGCCAGCCCTTAACAGGCTTAGCCAAACTGCTTTGATGAGGTGATAAGTGGCCTGCCCAGAGACAGAGGTTATCTGATGGGGAGCTCTGGAGCTGCAGAGAACAGGTCAGGAAGGGTACTGGGTGAATCAAACTGGGCTTCAAAGAGAGCAGGACATTAAGGAATGCCAGGCAGGCCTACCCCCGTTTCCTGTACCCCCCAGCCAGATAGCACCCCCAGGAATGGAATTTGAAGGAGGTTTGGAAAGGGGTGTAAAGGAAAATGAGCCACACCAGTAGGTTGGTTTAAACTGCTCTTACTCCTAAGGAGATGCATTCTCCATTTTGAATTTTAATGTGCAGTGCTTTGTGGGACAAGAATATAAATATGCCACACTTTGGAGGAAGCTGTCATGCTTTTGGGTGGCACCCTGTACCCCATTGTTTATGGGTACACCCCCTGCTATCGCTCCAGAACATTAGATAAATATGTGAAAGCTGCATAGCAACTCATATCTGCTGCCTGAAACTACAGGGAGAAGAAGGACTGCCCTGCTGGAACCCTGGTATGCACCCCAAAGGATTGCACTCTGAACTAGTGCTCCTGTTGCAGAATTGGAACTACAGCTCTGAGGACTTTGCCTTGCTTCAAAAAGGATTAAGGAGTGGTCTCCCTGAAAGCAACAGGTTAACAGAGCTCACCTGCACCATCTCCTCCAAGAAGTCCCCAGCCTGGAGTGCGTCCAGTGGACTTTTAAGGATTTGGCCAGGTGCATTGCAGGAACTGTAGTCCCAACTTCTGAGGAGCAACTTAGAGACTCTGGAACCTTGGATTTGTGTTGTGGACACTTTGAACCCTCAAGAGAAACTTCAGGAAGAAGATCCAGAAGTTTGGAGAAGCTTGGAGCAACTTTTGGAAAAAGCTCCATACGGTGACCGACCCGACATCGAGAGTTAAGCCATCTATCTCGCACCGTGACCCAGCCTGGATTTCAGGTGCATCCCGCTGAAAGTTCTGTAGCTCAAGACTTCCTGTAGTTGACCGGGGGCTCTCGCTGAAGCAAGCCGACGAAGCTGCTGCATATCCGGCCTGCTGGAGAGGGCCGCTCGTCATCAAGAGAAAATCCTCCAGAAATGTTTCTGAGCGCAAAGTTAAAATTTTGCCCGAGGCCTCCCGCTTAGTGTATACAACCAGGGCTCAATCGAGGTCAGTCTGAAACTTTGACTTTGCCCCGGTCAAGCGTGACCAGATTTCCCAGTTGGCGCTATATGTTTTTAAGCACTAGAAAGTGTGTATTCTTTAAAAATTCATATCTCCAGTTCCCTATATTGTATTTTTGTCATTTTGGTGTCATTTTAATCATAAAAATATTTCCTATTTTAGAAATTGGTTGTGGATTTTTATTGGGTGTTGTGTCTTACTTATTTAATGTATTGGTGTTTTTAAATGCCTCACACACCTGTCTCCTAAGTTAACCCTGCCTGCTCGCAGCCAGCTACCGAGGGTTGAGCCAGGGGCTAATGTACTGACACCCTGACTGGACCTTATATTGCGTTGGTGGGCTTGTTTCTAGTCGTAGGTGCATACCTACCCCTACCAATAATCCACCTTTCTACAGTGCTCAGGAGTACAATTAGCTGTTATGATTCACAGATCTCATGGTGTATCTCTAGTTTTAACAACAGGTATTGGAAACGCCAATAGTCGTGCCTTTGAAAGGCATTTGGTGATTTTTTTGTTTTACTAATGCTTGTTGCCAAAGCTGAGCAGCTTCAACATCAAGAAGAAAAAGGGTGTTGCTGATTCTAAACCCTATCAGCAAAAGCATAAACAAAAGAATAAAATGGCAAGCCAGGCGTGATGATATATATGCACACATCTCACTATGCATGCAAATGTATGCATCATGGCACTGCAACAGTCAATTGTTTTTACTTTTATTTTGCTGTTTCAAGATAGAGAACACACATCTTAAAGCAGTAAATTAAAGAAAAGTGAGCAAAAGCACAATATCTAGAAATTGCACCATGGTGGCAAATTGTAGCTGAAGAACAAATGGGACCAGCGGAGTCGAGGAGCAACAGAACTTCGTGGAGTGGCGTGGCATGGAGGAACAGTGAACAGCAAGTAGCAGGGAAACAACATAGGAGCAGGGCCGGAATGAAAAAAAATATAATAAATGTGGAACGTTAAGGGATGGCATAAACAACAGACAAGCCGGGAGAAGCAACACAAAGAGCGCGGAGACAGGGAGTTCAAGGAGATGTAGCTCACTGGGAGAAAATGTGTCCACTCCCATGGAGTGCTGAAAGCAAAAGTAAAAAGTAGTTCACTGGATGCAAGCAGACAAAGGATAAATGTCATCTAATGAAAAAGATGATGACTAAGTTATACATCATGTGAGCGACAAACACAGGAAGAGGAAGGTAAACCATCAAATAAAAAGCAAGCAAATGGGACTGACAAGAATGCCCGCTAAGGATAAGCAATGAGCTGAGTCAAAGCCCAATATAAACACTGGAATTAAACACAATATATATTTTGACAGGTCTGTAGGTGAGACCTAATGACATTAGGTTACCCCTTCCAAATGTTTTTGGCTCCTCTTCCCTAGTAAGCTACAAGACAAAAAATGCATTTCCAATTTAATTTTTTTAGAAAACATGATACATATGCTGCAATTTGCCCTTAAACATGAAAAAAGGCTAATACTACTTGAAATTACTGTGGCCAACAAAGATTTGTACTTTTGTAAATACAAATGGTAGCAGTATTCAGACTGAACAGACTGCATGAAGACGGCTAGATCAACAATTTCATGCTTGCCAAAATATGATTGGCTTTAAAAGAGCGCATCGTTAGCCCCCGCCTTGAGGAGGCATTATTTTGGTGCAAAGTCCTGTCCATATTTGTTATTAGACAGGATTTTGTGTCACAAATCGTGGGTAGTAGCATGGGACGTCCCATTGACGCAAAGGTGGAAAAAGTAACGCAAAGCACTATCTGATTTATTTTTAGTACTACTTTCAAGTATTCTCTTGGAAAGCAAATACTTTATCAGAACTTTGTGCCAGTTTGCAATACTTTTTCTGAGTTTACACTGATGTGAAATGTTGATAAATCTAACCCATTGGATTCAGAGTTCGAGCAAAGGAGATTGACAAAACCTACTCACGTTGGTTGAGCTCCCTTTTGATAGAGTTGTGGACCCGTTAACAATTGCTGTTTCTCTTTGCAGGATTAAACTAGGTCTTCAACCAATCTTACAGATCACCTAAAGAGACCCAGATACACACTGCATAGGTAGTAGTTATACAGTTCTAAGCCTGGGTGCACCCTCAAGAATTCTGCTTCCCTAACTGCAGAAAGTTTGACTCTTGGACTGACAGGAACCCGAATCCCTGGAGAGTGCATGTGCATTCCAAACCTTCTTCCTATGATTATTGACAGACCTGGAGGTCCCAATGGAGTCAGAAGACTAACACTGCTCATTTGTTACCAACTTTTTGGGGTGCTTAAACCAAATATGAACATCCTACATATTGCAAATATACAGTACCAAAGCAAGAGGCTCAACGTTTTCAGGTGGTCACTCATATATCATGACTCCTCTATGAGGTTTTGTCTTTTTTCTCATTTTGTCATATCTGATATCTTGAGGTGTCATTGTTCTTCTGTCATATACAGAAAGTCTGACACAAGGAGATTATTGTGTAAAATCCAGTTGGCAAGAGCCACTTTCAGAATTACTCCATCTGTTGACATCTTTTTGGAATGCCCTCTCCAGCATTTGGTGTCAATGTAGTTCTTTAGCATGTCATTTCAACTAAGTGGCACCAGAACACTCATACCATTGACTTATTGGATATATTTTCCTTTGCAGGGGTGTAGCTTCGGGAAGGGGGAGAGGGTGCTTGTGGTGTTACACCCCTAAAAAATGTATTCTGTAGTAAATAGTTGGGTACAAGGGCTTTCAGTCGGATATGGTGAAGTGTCTGTCGGATTTCATCTGTAATTTTTACATGCCCACACTGAAAAACACACACACACACACACACCCACCCACACACGCACACACACACATACACACACACACTCTCTCTCTTGTCTCTGTTTTGAAGGCCTTAAAAATATTGATTAGTTTGAAAAATATTGTGTTTTAAGTACCCCTAACAATCCTCCCACCTCTCTCTTTCCACTGTCCCTCAAGCCCCGCTCATGTCCTGCTTCTCATATAGGGGCTCATTACGATGTTGGGCAGAAAGCCTCTGCCTGACAGTCAGACTCTTCGTGACCACGTCGGAGCCCTTCCAACCGGCTCGGTCGGTTTACAATCCAACCACCCGATTACGATGTTCGCGGTCGGAGCGTAAACCGTCCGGTCATTCCGAATCGGTTCCGACCTACTCGCGGAGTATTCCTGTTGGTCGGAACCGCACCATAACCCCCTTTGGACTGCGTTTCTGCCGTTGGGATTACGATGCCGCTTTCCAGCAGCCTTTCCGCATCGGCCTTTCTGACACAGAAAGGCTGTCGGAAAGTGACTTTGGGGGCCCCTAGTGGGGTCCCCTGGCCCCCATGGCCTACGGTTGCTGGCCGAGGGGGTACTTAAGGTACCCCCCTGTAAAACCCTACACTGTGTGGCAAGCACCATGGGGTGCCTGCAACAGGGTGCAGGGTTTCGGACGGTTCTCGGGCATAACACGAGATCCCATAGAAAACAATGGGAATCCGACCGAACAGAATTCGGTGGCATTGTAATCCGGCGTTAGGAACCGCCGACCGCAAGTTGGTCGGTCCCGAATCCTAGACGGTGTCGGGCGGAGGCTTTCCACCCAACATCGTATTGAGCCCCATAATGTATTTTTTTTACAAGATATCCCAGCGTGATTGTTGGGAATTCTGAAGCCCGCCAAACTTACTGACCAAGCTGCGCCCCTGGTCCTTTGACAGTTACCCCATCATAGGAGATCTGGGGCAGTTTCAGACTATCTCTTCTTGTTAATCTTACTGAAGATTCTTTTCTAGGCACCTTTTCTGTCTTACAAAGTTTTTGTTACAGTTCCATATGAATGGAAAGACATTTCATTTTTGAGCCCTGAAAAATACTTTTGTGCGCGACAAAACGTTTCAACCTTGAGCCTACCCAATAGAAGTTCTCCCTTTTAGTGCTGAAAAGTTGCTGTCCAAATACTCAATATCGATGTTAAAGAGGCGTTAAATAAGTACCAATCTGTGACAAAAGGGTGGTATTTTGGCATAAGAATCAAGACTCCAAATAAAGAGAATTTTTTGAAGGGCAATATTTGTAGCATGAGTTTTTCTGTAGTGCAGGGATAAGACGGAAAAAATCGGTATTTTTTAATTGCTTTTTAGAAATTCGGGTCATTTTACTGTACCTACCTGAAATTCACAACATGGTATAACTCGGGTGACTTGATGTATTTTTCAACTCGTAGAAAACACCATATGCCAAAGAACAGCTTCTGAAAACTCTGAAGCATCACATTCAAGAAATAGGTCAAATCAACTCAAGCCAAACTGGAATTACACTCTCGTTGAACCTATCATGAAGATTTCAGTACTGTCAGTGTTACGCCAGACGCAGCTGTTCGGCACCCAGCCTTGTACTAGACAGGAGGAGGAGGTAACCACCATCAGGTGTTGGTAGTGTCTTCGTACGAATGTAAACAGCTAGCATTCCCACATAGAAAGAGGAAAAAACGAGGAGAAATAAAGATATTTCTCCTCGTTACACCTCACCTGGGGAGGCGTATTTTTTTAGTGCATTCCCAGGTTTACTAGTTCTGATAAATCTGGGAATGGGTCAAAAACCATGGGATTTGCGTGGGAACAACCACTGCAGCACCCATGGAACTCCTCCCTTGCGCAGAGTAATGCAATGAAGCAATTTGTGCTGCTTTGCATTACTCCAAATTTATGAAACCATTCAAAGCCACGCAAAGTCGCTTTGGGTGGCTTCGTAAATATGACTTTTAGCTTTGCATCTTCCATATACCACATTTTGTGGTGCAAGCATGATGCAAGGTCCTCGTAAATATACCAAATATGTGCTCTCCACTCAGACTCTGCACTTACATCACAACTAATTTGTTTGGCACACATGCCCTTGGTTGAACTTAAAGAATTCACTTAAGTGCTTTTAAAATGTAGCAAATCTTTCTGGACACATGATACAGCATTGTGTTTATTTATCAAGCCTCCTCAGTTACAAGCTATCACATGTAACGAAGGTTACAAATTGCCACACCCAAAGAAGAGACCTGCATGGTTTTAAAATTGATTTGCAGAATTATGTGTGCACTCTTTTGATTGGTCAAATACAAGATAATATTCGGTAAAATGTTGGGCATTCTTGGGGACATTTCTATGTATCTGAGTCCTTGCACCTGTTCATTTTGCACATCCTGGTCTCTTTTGACAGACTCCATTGGGCTGGTATCCTGAAGAATACTTCACAGAAGAGGAGCCCAAGCAATGCATCAAGGACTTTCGGCAGCGTGTGGCCCAGATAGCCCTCAGCATCGAAGAGAGGAACAGATCCCTGGCCCTGAAGTACAATTACCTGAACCCCAAAGAGATAGAGAACAGCATTTCCATATAAGCACAATTATGTGCCCTGGCCTTCCAACATGCATTTTGGTTCTCCTTCCAACTTTGCAGATTTAGTGATGGCTCTCCAGCAGCCCTTACTCTTCACCTCCAGCCCTTCCCAGTCCTGCCCCATGCCTGGCCTGCCTGCCCCATATTTACTGTCCTTCTCTCTTGTCAACGCTTATTGTTTGCACTACTAGGCACAGTGGAACCACCTTGAATTCCTCACCCAGGTTCTCCTAGTTCTGAAGGCAGATTCATTGTTCCTCAAGAATTCCAGTCAGTAAGCCACCTTTAGTTAGAGAAAGTCATACGACTCAGCAAACACAGCTTTCTTCAAAAAGGATAACAGCATGTGAGCTCTGGACAGCATCTGTGGGCGTCAGTGGCAAACCTGCAGGATGTGGCAAGGAGCCACAGAGACTCCAAAGTAGAATACTGATACTTATCATCTTGAGCTGAACAGGGACCCCTGAAGGTGGGGTCCACCACTGCACCGAAGGGGCTGCATCAGACATCCCCATTTGACGGAAGAGACCGCAGGGGTCTGTGTTATGCCCCCTGGTGGTGGTGTATTTCAGCCAGAAACCCTAAAATATCTAGATCCTGTATCATGATTGTCTATTTCACAATATTTTTCTGAGTTAGTGTTTTATTTTCAGACAGTACTGCTCAGAAAGAGGCACATCTTACTTACTATTTCCGTGCTGTACCAACTCGATAAAGCACTGACTTAAAGAAATATCTGGCTAAATGAATTCACTTTACGCCCTGCAGAGACATAAAAATGGAGCCAGCTCTGTGCTAAGTCAGCACAGCCCATCATGACGGCCCCTGCAGACATGCGTCTTCATTTATTGGCTGATCGTTACAGTAATCCCAAATATCAAGAGAGTATTGTTCATTGGTCCATTCCTAGACTAGCTAAAGAGATGATGGTGCCTGCTGGCCCACCACAGACAATCACAAAGGCAGACCTTGAAGAATTATCTGATTATAAAAATAACAGCTGTGGTGATGTGGGAAAGGTAGGGGGAAACAATATTATGCAGAGTAGACACAAGACAATCTCTAAATAAACATTGAGATGTAAAAAAAGAGACTGGGTTTTATGGTCTTATGATTCAATAAACATCTGCCAGTAAATGAAAGAGAATTTACAGCTTGAGTTCCTATTTTCTCAAATCAAAAACGGCAACAAGGGCCAACACGTATTTCACGGCGCAGGCAGCTTCATCAGGGCCAATCCGTAACTAAATACTATATACAATAAATGTAATAATGAACAAAAACAGATAGAAATTTAGAATGTTAAATAAAGAAATTGAAAAAAAAGAAAATGGAAACACAAGTTTATGCATCCATTCACTGTAAAAACTCTTTGCAAGACATTATCATGTGATAAAACAAAGGATGTAAGCAGACACAAGCATTTGCAATGCAATAGGTCTCACATTTTCAAGAGTTTGAGCTATTGGCATTATAAATGACAATGCCTTTTATTAATGTGTTTTGAAAACCTGCAAGCGGTGCGTAAGCACACACTTTGTACTTCTAGTCGTTGCTTACGAGAAGCAAGGCTGGCAGTAACTGCGCCTCTTTTACTGCCAGCCTTGCTTCTCGTAAGCAAGGACTATAAGTACAAAGTGTGTGTTTAGGCACCGCTTGCAGGTTTTCAAAACATAAATAAAAGGCATTGTCATTTACAATGACAAAAGCTCAAACTCTTGCAAATGTAAGACCCATTGCATTGCAAATGCTTGTCATTTTAGGAGCAATGTAGGCGGAAGCCTGAACATTGGATCTGGTTCTGTGCATGCTTGGGATGTGTGCGAGTAGGAGTCCGGCTGGAAGGTTTGTGAAAGGAGATATGGCTAGGCAGGCCGGTGTTGTGTAGTGCTTTGAAAGTGAGGATGATGAGTTTGAAATGTGCACGCTTGTGTTTAAGGAGACAGCGGAGATCCTTGAGCTGTGGTGTGATGTGTGTGCTGCGTTGGAGGCTGAGGGTTTTGGTTATGAGAAACTCAGCAGTGTTGCATGCAGCCCCATCTGAAATGCCTCTGTTACTCTAAGCTCTCTTAGTGGACTCTAGTACCGCCAGTTTGATCTGCCTGAGCTCCCCACCACTAACCGAGTCAAGGAGCCACAGAGGCGGAGTTGGCATCTGCATCACCAAGCTGCCTGGCGCGGTGTCATTCTGAACTGCCTTCCACCACTGCCTCACAGCAAGAGATATCAGAGCTGAAATCCTTAGTTGACTCAAAGGTCCTCTCCTGCTGTCTAGTCCTGCTACGGCCTTCTCCCGTAATGTAGCTGGACTGCATTACTGTATGTATGTATGTATGTATGTGGTATTTCTATAGGAGGAACCTAGCCACAAGGCAGTGGAGAGCTATACGTTGTCAAGCACCCAATGGAAACCAGGTGATGGGTAGATATTGACAGAAAGGAAAACACATAAGAGATGCATGGTTAAGCAACTTTTCTGCAGGAATACAGGGATTGTCCTAAAATGCATACATGTAACAAATAATGTGTGACAATAGATAGACATGGGAAAGTAATAAAACGAAGTAATGTCCAAAGGAACTTCAAGATATGTTTATTTGTACACCCACCAGAGAGTCCATGTCAGCAGCCGGACGCTACAACTGACTTTCATCTAATGAAGTCTATGCGTTCCGATGCTGACATGGTTAGCATTCTTTAAATGGAACAATATTTAAAGGAGCAGATTACAACACATCTTCCCTTTATAAAGCATGGAAAGAAAGAAACAAAAGCAATTAAAGTTTCGAGAAAAGCATGGAAGATAACAACAAAAATAAGTAACAATGAAAATGTAAGGTAACATTTCTACTTGAGAATATAATCTTGAAAATGCGAAGGCGGCCTTCTGGACCTAACAGGACGTCCAGAAAAACCAGAACTAAGATCACCATCACCATCACCACTCTGTGTGTGTCTGTCCCCAAATGGCTGGTCAGAATGAAACTCACCATTAGCACTCAGAAAGTGTTTATCCAGAGATGACTGGGAGTGTCTAACTTGAGGTAAGTCCACATCACCACTCCTACTCTTTGAAAGACGAGACATGCTCCAGATACCACCACCAGAAAGCATGACCACATTTTTCATAACTCTGATAATACGTTTGGGACCAAAATACTTGGTTTCACCTTTGGGAGACCACACACCCTTTTTAACAAAAACAAGATCACCCACCTTCCAGTCAGGCTTGCGCACACTCATTTTAACATCAAATCTTTTTTTGTAACCATCTTGATACCTTTTTACTCTCAAGTCATCTACAGTTTTATTCCTGTCGGTAACACTCAACCATATGGGATTGAGTTTGGATCCAGCTGCCCTGCCCCTAAGTTTTTTGAAAGGAGAACAACCTGTGATACTGTTGGGAGTGTTTCTGTGTGCCCATAATTTTTCTCTAAGCACATCTTTGAGGCGGCAACCAGTATCAATAGCAGACTGAGCACACGCCCTCACTAACCTGTTCATACTTTCCACGAGGCCATTTGTCTGCGGTGAGTAAAGGGCTATACGATGGTGGGTAATGGAAAGATCCTTCAGAAAATCAGTCATCTCTTGAGAGATAAACTGTACACCATTGTCAGAAACCAGGGTGTCCGGTACTCCTTCAGAGGTGAAACTATCCTTCAAGAACTCAATAATGTTTTTGCTAACAACAGAACCCAAACAACATGCAGAAATCCATTTGGAAGTATAGTCAACAAGGATTACAACAAACCTTTCTGAAGGAGCAAGTACTTCAAAGGGTCCAACAATATCAATAGCTAATTTAGACCAAGGACGTTCAGGAATAGCCACTGTAGAAAGCGGAGAAGTGCAGACCTTCCTGGTCTTATCATTTGCAGCACAAATGGTACAGTCCCTGACAACCTCTTCAACTTGCTTATCAACTTCAGGCCACCAGTAGGATTCCCTGACCCTATTCTTGGTCAAACTGCGCCCCAAGTGACCTTCGTTCGCTAAATTAATGATTTTTTCCCGGAGAGAGCAGGGAGGAAGTAGCCTATCCCCTCTGAAAAGCTCACCATCAATTATATTAAGTTCCTCACGAACATTCCAAAATGGTTTGGCAATACTGGGAACATCAGAGAGTGGAGGCCAACCCTTAACAACTAACTCCATGAGTGCTTCCCTAGAATCATCACTGGCAGCACTAACATCCCATTCCTGTTTATTGAGAGCACATTCCCTAACCCATGATACAGCTTGATCAGGGAAACGTGGTGTATTTTTCTCAAGAGGCATCCTGGAAAGAAAATCTGCAGGAACATTCCTAAGCCCAGGCAAGTATTCAATCGTAAAGTTGTACTCCCAGAGACCCTCAATCCACCTTTTTATTCTGGGAGTAGTGCTTTCAACATTCCTGCATGCAAACATATGTACCAGTGGCTTATGATCAGTGCGGACCAAAAACGGTAACCCCCACAGGTAGAACCTGAAATGGTTGATAGCCCAAGAGCAGGCCAAAGCCTCGCGTTCAATCACGGAGTAACGCTCTTCAGCTCCCTTAAGTGAACGCGAGGCAAAACCAATGACTCTCTCAGGTCCATCAACCATTTGGGATAGCACAGTACCCAAACCTCGTAAGCTGGCATCAGTAGTGAGAATGGTTTTCCTACGTACATCAAAATGGCCTAGGGTAGGCATGCTGGCAATCTCACCTTTGACAATTTTGAAAGCAATTTCACATTCCTTAGACCACTCAAAATCAACCCCTTTTTTAAGTAAAAACCTTAAAGGTTGTACAACACAGGCAAAATTGTAAATAAACTTTGAGTAGAACTCAGACAGTCCAAGAAAAGATCTAACTTGATCTTTGTTAGTGGGAGCAGGAGCCTGCAAGATTGCTTCAACAAGATCAATTTTGGGACTGATACCCTCACTCGAGATAGTATGTCCCAGATACGTTACCGAATTGACCCTGAACTTGCATTTCTCTCTCTTGAGAGTCAAACCTCTTTCCTTGAGTCTAGATAATACTTTAAAAAGAACTTCATCATGCTTGTCTCTATTTTTCCCAAAAACAAGAATGTCATCTTGAAAAAATAAAACGGAATCGATGCCAGAGAGAACATCCTTCATGATTCTTTGAAAACATGCAGCAGCACTCGCTAACCCAAAAGGCATCCTGACAAACCTATAGGCACCCAATGGTGTTACATAGGAGGTTAATGCCTTAGAGTCCTCATGCAAAAACAAAAATGACTCCAGTGGCATGGAGAGCACAGGACCCACGTCTGGGCATACCCGTCCCACTCGGGGTGACAAATGCAAAAACAACAATTGATGGACAGAATGCAGAACAATGTCATACATTCACCCCAGTACAGAGATCTGGGCCTAAATCCATCGTTTTTGCTCACCATGCCATTCCAGTTTGAACCCAGCCATATGCAAATCAGTCTTGACCCTGTGCCTCATGGGAACAGTCCAGCCCGAACTGCCAAGCCAGGTCCTCCCTGGACTGGAAACAAGCATCCTAGGACCGGTTTCGGGGTTTCACCCCTCTTCAGCCAGGATAGCTTGACTCCAGTGGCATGGAGAGCACGGGACCCACGTCTGGGCATACCCGTACCACTCGGGGTGACAAATGCAAAAACAACA
Source organism: Calotriton arnoldi (assembly GCA_963921515.1). NCBI lineage: Eukaryota > Metazoa > Chordata > Amphibia > Caudata > Salamandridae > Calotriton > Calotriton arnoldi. The sequence continues at coordinate 695,952 of CAWUFW010000355.1, read as the reverse complement.
ATTGATGGACAGAATGCAGAACAATGTCATACATTCACCCCAGTACAGAGATCTGGGCCTAAATCCATCGTTTTTGCTCACCATGCCATTCCAGTTTGAACCCAGCCATATGCAAATCAGTCTTGACCCTGTGCCTCATGGGAACAGTCCAGCCCGAACTGCCAAGCCAGGTCCTCCCTGGACTGGAAACAAGCATCCTAGGACCGGTTTCGGGGTTTCACCCCTCTTCAGCCAGGATAGCTTGACTCCAGTGGCATGGAGAGCACGGGACCCACGTCTGGGCATACCCGTCCCACTAGGGGTAACAAATGCAAAAACAACAATTGATGGACAGAATGCAGAACAATGTCATACATTCACCCCAGTACAGAGATCTGGGCCTAAATCCATCGTTTTTTTGCTCACCATGCCATTCCAGTTTGAACCCAGCCATATGCAAATCAGTATTGACCCTGTGCCTCATGGGAACAGTCCAGACCGAACTGCCAAGCCAGGTCCTCCCTGGACTGGAAACAAGCATCCTAGGACCGGTTTCGGGGTTTCACCCCTCTTCAGCCAGGATAGCTTGACTCCAGTGGCATGGAGAGCACGGGACCCACGTCTGGGCATACCCGTCCCAATCGGGGTGACAAATGCAAAAACAACAATTGATGGACAGAATGCAGAACAATGTCATACATTCACCCCAGTACAGAGATCTGGGCCTAAATCCATCGTTTTTTTGCTCACCATGGCAGTCCAGTTTGAACCCAGCCATATGCAAATCAGTCTTGACCCTGTGCCTCATGGGAACAGTCCAGCCCGAACTGCCAAGCCAGGTCCTCCCTGGACTGGAAACAAGCATCCTAGGACCGGTTTCGGGGTTTCACCCCTCTTCAGCCAGGATAGCTTGACTCCAGTGGCATGGAGAGCACGGGACCCACGTCTGGGCATACCCGTCCCATTCGGGGTGACAAATGCAAAAACAACAATTAATGGACAGAATGCAGAACAATATCATACATTCACCCCAGTACAGAGATCTGGGCCTAAATCCATCGTTTTTTGCTCACCATGCCATTCCAGTTTGAACCCAGCCATATGCAAATCAGTCTTGACCCTGTGCCTCATGGGAACAGTCCAGCCTGAACTGCCAAGCCAGGTCCTCCCTGGACTGGAAACAAGCATCCTAGGACCGGTTTCGGGATTTCACCCCTCTTCAGCCAGGATAGCTTGACTCCAGTGGCATGGAGAGCACGGGACCCACGTCTGGGCATACCCGTCCCACTCGGGGTGACAAATGCAAAAACAACAATTGATGGACAGAATGCAGAACAATTGTAGGAAGGTGGAATCTGACTATATGGTTGACCCCACTTTTTTTATGGTGTTTTGCTGGTTTATGACTTAGTTGGACTGGGATCCTGCTATTCAGGGCCCCAGTCTATCTGCTTTCTCTGTAAAATGGTTTCCATGTGCCTTAGGCACATCACTGATTGGGATCTGGAGTGCCCTTATAAGTCCCTAGTATATAGTATACTATGTACCAAGGGCATAGGTACCTCAGAGGCCTGCCAGGGGCTGCAGCATGTATTATGCCACCCCTGGAAGGCCATCCAAACTGACACCACAGGTCTGCTACTGCAGCCTGGGTAAGGTGGTGCATGCACTCCTTACAGTGATATAGGTTACCTATATCACGAAATACATACACACATATAAACCTATAAGTCACTCCTAAGGCAGGCCTTATCAATCCTAAAGGCAGAGTGCGTGGTTCCTATGTGAGAGGGTGCCCCTGCATGAGCAGGGCCCCTCTGCAGCGTTCGGAGACCATCTCTGATGCTGTTTGTAGTGCAGCCTGACCATATACTCTTAAACGCATTATATCCTCGCGGTAAAATGCTAACTTTGGAATGGCTGCACCTAAACATGTCGTGTTTGGTGTCAAACATCTTGGAATACTACCCCCCCGCCAATCCTGGCGGCGGGGGTAGCATTCCACCCTTCTAGAGGGAAAGACATGTTAACTCTGACTAGTCCGGTAACTTCTTTCCAGAGCCCTGGCATCACAAAATGGATGCTGCTGCCACAGACACAAGTCTGGCCTCCTGCTGCTGGACGAAACTCCGGCAGGGGAGGCCTGGACAATAGGTTTCCTGTCCCAAGGAGGTGTGACCACCTCCCCAGACAGGATAATGTGGATTGGGGCTGGGCGGGAGCACTTTCGGGTGCTTTGAAGTCCTGCACTGGGGGCACATTTGGTGTCCCTGTGCATACCCCAGTTCAAACCGGATCAGGGGCTTGCAGCCCCTGCTTTGGTGCGAACTGGACAAAGGAAAGGGGTGTAGCCACCCCTCTGCCCTGACCCACCCATAGGTGGGGCCACAGAGTAGTCCAACCCCTATTTTTAGAATAAAGGTAGGAACCCAGTCCTTAGGACTTTAGATTATACCTGGACGAAACTCTGAAACTGAATCCTGGACCTTCGACGCTCTACGACAAGATTAGAGGACTGAAGAATCTCCCTTGGGGTCAAGGAGTGACTCCCCTGCTTGGCAGGCACCAAAGAAGCATCTGTCCGGTTCGCATTTCTGAAGCTCCCGTCGGACGCCGAAGTCATCGCATCACCAGAGGTGGATTCTCAGACTTCCCCAAGGCTACCCTGAGTCCCCAGCAAAGCTGAGGCCCGTGGCTATCGTGGGTGACTTGAGACCGTGACCCCTGGACACCGAGCACATTTGCAAGTGCATCCTCTTCTGGGTCTCCCCAGAAGTCGTGCTTTGGGCTCCGAGTAGCCCTAGCCTCCAGCACCAACTGCACCGAAGATCACTGGCCCCCACTCCACGAGTGTCCTGTAAGCCAGATCCACGTGCGGTGTCACGAGGCTCCTTCGCGGTCGCTAGCCCGTTGGCTAGTAGCCCTTAACGAAGGCCAATCCTTTTCTTACTTGGCATCCTGGTTGCTCCAGGCCTGCCCTCACTTACCCTCACTGGGTGAGTTCCACAGATCTTGCTGGTCTGCACCATCGACGATCTACATCTTCACCGAGACTTGCCGTTGCCAAGGCTTGTTGGGTCCAATCCGGTCGCCGACACCTCAGCACTCGACAGACATCGTGTACCAGCCCGAATCCTGCTCCTGGTCGCCGACAACGCCTCCTGGACCTCGTGGCTGAAGAGTCAAGATGACTGTCAACACACCTGAAGCACTCGACATCGGTGGGCATCTGTCCATCGCCTTCCTGGTCACTGGCTAGTGACCCAGACTCTGTCCCCTCTGCTTTCAGGTTCTTCAGAACTCCGATCCACTCTTGGATCCACCCGGACACTTTTCTCTTGGCCGCCAGCAGCACTTTGCAGCAGATCGCCATTCGAATCGACGACGAAACCCTACCCCGAAAGGCACCTATGCACCCGGCTTCCCTGGGTGAGGTAACACGAGTACTCCGGTGCTCCCGTGGGTAGAGACTCTTCAAAGTCCTAGATCTCAAAGGGTTTTGTCCTAGTCCTCTTTTAAGTGTCCCTTTTCTCTATTTTCCCGATCCCGACTTTCTCCATAGAAGTCAACGGCGTATCACGGTTGTGTATTTACACTGCACGCGTCTTCCGTAGGTCCCCTGTGTCACTACCTTGGGTGGTTCCTTGTGGTCCAAGCACTTCTAGAGGCTCTAGGCCTAGTGTCTAGTTCAGTCGTGGTTCGCATACCACTTTATTGGTATATGGTTTGGTACGCCCCTGGGGCCCAAACGTGTATTTGTGCTATTACTGTGATTTAATAACTTATAACTTATGTACTTCGAACTCTAGCCTCATAAAGAGACTAGAGGGGTGTGTTTAGCAATAAATACATATATTTTGAATATATACCTGGTGTGGTGCTCTTTCATTTGGTCACTCAAGAGATTATAGACTGGTAAAACAAGCTGCTTTACATTCCTTCAAGACTTAGCCTGAAGGCTGCTCTCCATAGCTACCACTAGGATAGCTTTCAATAAGGTTGTCTTTAACCTATCTCCAATAAGGGGTTGTTTGGACTGGTGCAAGGTGCCCACTATAATTAGTGGACAGCATATGCCAGGCCAACTTCTCACAACAATGTCATACATTCAGTACAGAGATCTGGGCCTAAATCCATCGTTTTTTTGCTCACCATGCCATTCCAGTTTGAACCCAGCCATATGCAAATCAGTCTTGACCCTGTGCCTCATGGGAACAGTCCAGCCCGAACTGCCAAGCCAGGTCCTCCCTGGACTGGAAACAAGCATCCTAGGACCGGTTTCGGGGTTTCACCCTCTTCAGCCAGGATAGCTTGACTACAGTGGCATGGAGAGCACGGGACCCACGTCTGGGCATACCCGTCCCACTCGGGGTGACAAATGCAAAAACAACAATTGATGGACAGAATGCAGAACAATGTCATACATTCACCCCAGTACAGAGATCTGGGCCTAAATCCATCGTTTTTTTGCTCACCATGCCATTCCAGTTCGAACCCAGCCATATGCAAATCAGTCTTGACCCTGTGCCTCATGGGAACAGTCCAGCCCGAACTGCCAAGCCAGGTCCTCCCTGGACTGGAAACAAGCATCCTAGGACCGGTTTCGGGGTTTCACCCTCTTCAGCCAGGATAGCTTGACTCCAGTGGCATGGAGAGCACAGGACCCACGTCTGGACATACCCGTCCCACTCGGGGTGACAAATGCAAAAACAACAATTGATGGACAGAATGCAGAACAATGTCATACATTCACCCCAGTACAGAGATCTGGGCCTAAATCCATCGTTTTTTGCTCACCATGCCATTCCAGTTTGAACCCAGCCATATGCAAATCAGTCTTGACCCTGTGCCTCATGGGAACAGTCCAGCCCGAACTGCCAAGCCAGGTCCTCCCTGGACTGGAAACAAGCATCCTAGGACCGGTTTCGGGGTTTCACCCCTCTTCAGCCGGGATAGCTTGACTCCAGTGGCATGGAGAGCACGGGACCCACGTCTGGGCATTCCCGTCCCACTCGGGCTGACAAATGCAAAAACAACAATTGAAGGACAGAATGCAGAACAATGTCATACATTCACCCCAGTACAGAGATCTGGGCCTAAATCCATCGTTTTTGTGCTCACCATGCCATTCCAGTTTGAACCCAGCCATATGCAAATCAGTCTTGACCCTGTGCCTCATGGGAACAGTCCAGCCCGAATTGCCAAGCCAGGTCCTCCCTGGACTGGAAACAAGCATCCTAGGACCGGTTTCGGGGTTTCACCCCTCTTCAGCCAGGATAGCTTGACTCCAGTGGCATGGAGAGCACGGGACCCACGACTGGGCATACCCGTCCCACTCGGGGTGACAAATGCAAAAACAACAATTGATGGACAGAATGCAGAACAATGTCATACATTCACCCCAGTACAGAGATCTGAGCCTAAATCCATCGTTTTTTTGCTCACCATGCCATTCCAGTTTGAACCCAGCCATATGCAAATCAGTCTTGACCCTGTGCCTCATGGGAACAGTCCAGCCCGAACTGCCAAGCCAGGTCCTCCCTGGACTGGAAACAAGCATCCTAGGACCGGTTTCGGGGTTTCACCCCTCTTCAGCCAGGATAGCTCGACTCCAGTGGCATGGAGAGCACGGGACCCACGTCTGGGCATACCCGTCCCACTCGGGGTGACAAATGCAAAAACAACAATTGATGGACAGAATGCAGAACAATGTCATACATTCACCCCAGTACAGGGATCTGGGCCTAAATCCATCGTTTTTTTGCTCACCATGCCATTCCAGGTTGAACCCAGCCATATGCAAATCAGTCTTGACCCTGTGCCTCATGGGAACAGTCCAGCCCGAACTGCCAAGCCAGGTCCTCCCTGGACTGGAAACAAGCATCCTAGGACCGGTTTCGGGGTTTCACCCCTCTTCAGCCAGGATAGCTTGACTCCAGTGGCATGGAGAGCACGGGACCCACGTCTGGGCATACCCGTCCCACTCGGGGTGACAAAACCAAAAACAACAATTGATGGACAGAATGCAGAACAATGTCATACATTCACCCCAGTACAGAGATCTGGGCCTAAATCCATCGTTTTTTGCTCACCATGCCATTCCAGTTTGAACCCAGCCATATGCAAATCAGTCTTGACCCTGTGCCTCATGGGAACAGTCCAGCCCGAACTGCCAAGCCAGGTCCTCCCTGGACTGGAAACAAGCATCCTAGGACCGGTTTCGGGGTTTCACCCCTCTTCAGCCAGGATAGCTTGACTCCAGTGGCATGGAGAGCACGGGACCCACGTCTGGGCATACCCGTCCCACTCGGGGTGACAAATGCAAAAACAACAATTGATGGACAGAATGCAGAACAATGTCATACATTCACCCCAGTACAGAGATCTGGGCCTAAATCCATCGTTTTTTTGCTCACCAGTCCTCATGCAGCATGACTTGATGATAAACCGAAGACAGGTCCATTACACTGAAGAAACAGACACCACCTAACTTAGTGAGAGCTTCATTGATGTTAGGTAAAGGTTGTCTATCAACCCAGATGCAATTGTTGAGGCTTCTCAAGTCCACACACATACGAATTTTGGTACCTTTATCTTTGGGGGCCAAAACAATGGGGGCCAACCATTCTGAAGATTCGATCTCTGCGATGACACCTAAATGAAGTAGTCTGTCAAGTTCTTCTTGTAGTGGCTTAATCATGAGATTCGGTACTTTCCTGACTCTGTGTACAACTGGAGTAGCATTGTCTTTCAAAATTATTTTATGTTTGAAATCGTTGAGAAGACCTAAATTCTCACTGAAAACTTCAGGATACTTTTCCGTGATATCAAGATGATCACTGTGTGGAGTAAGCAACATCACTTGATTGGGAGCGTTAGGATTAAGAATGATTCCTAAGTCACGTTGGTGACGCCAACCTAACAAATTGTCACCACGCTTAGCAACGTAAACTTTGCCAACAGTTTCCCTATCTTCAAATAAAATAGTTTGAATGGAAAAACCAACTAGATCAATCCTTTGCCCACCATAACCCACCGGGTTGATACAAGGAGGTAAAAGCTTGACATCTTTATAGGCAGGAGTCGCATTCCACAATTTGTCGCTAATTAAAGTGTAGGGAGAGCCAGAATCTGCAAGTACAAGAATTAAAACGCCCCCAACTGTTATGTCACACTTTGGCATAGATATACTGTCTGAGTCAACACCTTTGACGTCAAAAACTGGTTTGTCAATGGAATCAGTGATGCAGTGAATGCCCTGTGAAAACAGTTCATCATCATCAACCATGGTAACTTTCCCAAACTTACACATTCGAGCATAATGACCTTTTTTTCCAGAGTTATTGCAGCTTGTGCTTCTGGCAAAACAGTTCGGATAGTTAGGACCTTGGTTGATACTCCCACATCTCGGGCATTTGATCTTACCATCTTTGTTCCAACTCGAAACTAATTTAGGTTTGTTATTTTTACCAACATTCTTATCAAGTTTTACAAATGGCTTAGACACGGCAGCAATTGCAGTTTCACCATGGGGATTAAGAGCATCACCACTAAGAGAATTAGTGCAGTTACCTGTGGTTGTGTTAGGATTGCGAATTTCTTTCACCCAATGAGAAGTGTGCTCAATGCTCTCTACAATGGTGATAGCTTCTTTGAGACTGGGATTCTTTGCATGAAGCTTCTCTTGAACTTTTGGATCATTGGTGCAACGCACCAGTTGGTCACGAATAAGAGAATCAGTCAATTGTTCAAAATCGCACGTCTGAGCAAGTGACTTTAATGCAGATACATAATTTCCAACTCTTTCTCCTTTGGCTTGAGTGCGCATGAAAAATTTGTGACGTTCCATCACAACATTGAGACGTGGCCCAAAATGTGTTTGTAAGAGCAAAACACTCATTTCATAAACATGACTTGGCTCACCTGCTTCTCTGCCAATTGGTATAGGATCAAGACTATCATAGATGTTCCTAGCTTCAATGCCAAGGTTGTGGAGTAGTACAGCTTGTTTCCTTGCAGCCGAAAATCTTTCCCCACCAATAGCAATGAGGTAGGAGTCAAATAAGGGTTTCCATTTTTTCCATGGTAAAACAGGCTCACCACGTTCACATAAGAATTGAGGAGGCTGACTCATGCCACTGGTCGACATCCTGAAAGAAATCCAAAAGTAACAAGCTAACAAAATAGGTTAAAATAATAACCTAAAATAATAAGTCAAAATATCAAGTTAAAACAATAAGCTAAACTAAACCGTTGAAACTGTCCAAAATACTTGAAGGAAGGACAGAATTGAATGAAGAAAATAAATATTGAAACAGCGGATGCAGCGTTAGCATTGCCATGAGTCTGTAGAATTTCTTGAAAATCCGTGGAAATTAATTAGCAGTGCTGCCAAGTATCACGCATCAGGTGTGACGCTCACGCATTTCAGTGCGGTGTTCCGCATTACCGCACTGAAATGCATTGTCACGCATATCTGTATTGTATCCCAACCTTAACTGAAAGCTCCAAGGGCAGGAGGCAGCAGCGCGCCGCCCGTAGCGTGCACTTCATGCACTGTGCTCCCACAGCAGGCTTTGGCTCTCGCACTGGGAGCTAAGGCAGTATTGGCAGACTCACAGTGACAACAACTGCCGTGCCTGATTTATGATGGATTCAACATCATATGTGATCATGGGCGCGGCAGCCTGACGTCATGATCCCAGGTAGTGTCCAATGAGACCTATCAGGTTGTTGCTTACAATTGCGCCGCGGGGGACGTCACATTGTGCTGCCGGGGAGCGGGAAGTTAAAGGAAGGCGTAGCTTCGCGCTGGCTGGTTTGCGGGTGGCGCCGTAATAAAAAGAATGCAAGAAACCTCTTTGGAAGAGATTCTCTCGGAACCAGGAAACGTCATAACTCTGAACAGATATCAACTTTTTCAGTTCGATACTGTCAGACGGTGGACTTTCCGGAGAGATCAGAGAGCACGTATGGAGGGGGCTGTCTTGACAGCATGGGCGAGATCTACTCTGCAGCAGTAAAGGAAGCTCCGTTGCAGGGTGAACCATGCGAAGAAGCTTGTTCTAAAACCAACGGTAAAACATAAATGCAGTAAGTTTCTTTTTAAATGACATAAATGGTTCCTCATTGCTACACAGTGCATGCAGTTCTCTTATTGACTCATGCAAGTAAGTTATCTGGTGCGCAGGTTCCCGGGGTAGCTCACTTTACTGGTGTGGCATTTCGAAATAATACAGCCTGCCTGGCTGTGACCGCTGTGTGTGTCTCACAGCCTCTCGGGCTTGCCCAGCACCATGCTGTCATGACACTGCTGACGGCGGCAGCCAGAGTCCGCGAGTCAGAGAGCTGACTCTAATTAATTTATGGCATAGAGGACCCGCTGAATACTCTTTGCAATGACCTGATCACCGTGAAGGCCCGCAAGCAACTCTTCGGTCTCGTGCCCCTTAAGGCCACTGGAACAGAGTTAGCTGCCTGAAAAGTGGATTTGAATGTGCCTGCTGATGCGTCGCCTCTTTCCATTTCGGCAAATGGGAAGCATTTTTTCAACGGCACATAAAAGCTGTGGTGAAGAATCATTCTTCACCACAGCTTTTATGACCCCTAAAGTACTCCGAGGCAAGACACATTCTGAATGTGTCTTGCCTCGGAGTACTTTAGGGTTCATGTTTGTGACAAGCATCTTCCGCCATTGAAATGCGGGCTGACACAAATTTCCTACCACCCAGCGTTCCCCCAGGTCAAACATTTTGTGATAGGCAATTTTGATGTCGCCTCAATACGTTGTGGGCCCTTGCCTGTCGCGGGTACTTGGGCCTCCCACCCGAGTGAGGCACCATTTTTATCGGGAGACCTGGGGGAACGCTGGGTGGTAGGAAATTTGTGTCAGCCCGGTGATGCCACAACTTTACCACACAAAAATGTGTGAAAAAAGTGATTTTTTCAGCAAAATATCAGGTTTGTAGGGGATTCTGGGTAAGAAAACGTTGGGGGATCCACGCAAGCCATACCTCCCTGGAATCCCCCGGGTGTCTACTTTTCAGAAATGTGTGGGTTTGGTAGGTTTCCCTAGGTGGCCGCCGAGCCACGGGCCAAAACGTCATGGGACCCCCCTTGCAAAACCAGGTCGTTTTGTGATAGGCCATTTTGAGGTCGCCTTAATACGTTGTGGGCCCTTGCCTGTCGCGGGTACTTGGGCCTCCCACCCGAGTGAGGCACCATTTTTATCAGGAGACCTGGGGGAATGCTGGGTGGTAGGAAATTTGTGTCAGCCCGGTGATGCCACAAGTATACCACACAAAAATGTGTGAAAAAAGTGATTTTTCCAGCAAAATATCAGGTTTGCAGGGGATTCTGGGTAAGAAAAGGTTGGGGGATCCACGCAAGCCATACCTCCCTGGAATCCCCCGGGTGTCTACTTTTCAGAAATGTGTGGGTTTGGTAGGTTTCCCTAGGTGGCCGCCGAGCCCCGGGCCAAAACGTCATGGGACCCCCTTGCAAAACCAGGTCGTTTTGTGATAGGCCATTTTGAGGTCGCCTCAATACGTTGTGGGCCCTTGCCTGTCGCGGGTACTTGGGCCTCCCACCCGAGTGAGGCACCATTTTTATCGGGAGACCTGGGGGAACGCTGGGTGGTAGGAAATTTGTGACCGCCGAGCCCCGGGCCAAAAACCCAGGTGACCCCCCTTGCAAAACCTGGTCGTTTTGAGATAATGTGTTGTTTATTTCTGCAGCGTGAAAATTTTGGCACAATATTGCAAGGAAAATGTGACAGACATTTTGAGGTTTGCAGGACATTGTGGGTAACATAACTTGTTGGGATCCACAGAGAGATATCACCATGTACTCCCATGGGTGTTTCGTTTACGACAATATCTACAGTTGGTAGGTTATTCTTAGATGGAATGTACACCTTGGCAGACAGACTAAAAAGACAAAGATTACTGCACAGTCATCTATTCCTCAAGCACACACACATACTGGTTGGATTTGGCATGAGGGCAAGTGATGGTTCAGTATATACAATTTTATTAACAAGAGATTTCACAAAAATGAAATGCACTGTCAATAATTGAAAGGACAAAAAACTGAACCAGTGACTCGCAGCTCGTGAGCTGTAAAGCCACGTCAAGGCCCCAACCGCTTTACAGGCCATTCACACACCTTTCATACGTGATACACACAAGACCATTCACACCACCAGGCACGAAACAAACACATTACAACATTCACAAAAAGGGACAAAGTACACCCTGCTTGAGAAAGACAAAAAAAATATTACTGCACAGCCATCTAATCCTCAAGCACACACACATACTGGTTGGATTTGGCACGAGGGTGAGTGATGGTTCAGTATATACAATTGTATTAACAAGTGATTTCACAAAAATGAAATGCACTGTTAATAATTGAAAGGACGAGAAACTGAACCATTGACTCACAGCTCATGAGCTGTAAAGCCACGACAAGCCACCAACCTCTTTACAGGCCATTCATACACCTTTCATACGTGTGACACATACAAAACCATTCACACCGCCAGCCGCGTGCCCATCACATTACAACACTCACACCAGCAGACAGCGCCATTCAAGGGCCCATCACTTTCACACGCCCACATTCCTAACACAGCAACCACACAAGCTGATGTATTGCGTGGAGTGTCGCTCGGCTAGCAGTGTGTGTAGTGACCAGCAGCAAGTCACTTCTCACACACCGCCAGCCGAGCACCAGTCCGCGCACACCGCCAGCCAAGCGCCAGTCCACGCACACCGCCAGCCAAGCGCCACTCCACGCACACCGCCAGGCAAGCGCCACTCCACGCACACCGCCAGCCAAGCGCCACTCCACGCACACCACCAGCCAAGAGCGACTCCACGCACACCGCCAGCCAAGAGCCACTCCACGCACACCACCAGCCAAGCGCCACTCCACGCACACCGCCAGCCAAGCACCAGCCTACACACACCACCATCACATTTAGGATTTTTTTATACAAAAAAGAAAACACAAACAAATTGCAAATAGATACAAATCTACTAACACAAAATCTGAAACTAAATACATTGCACTAATGCCAACCTTGAAACTGAACAACAATTCTTAAACATTACAGACCAGGCAGTTCACTTTACCACTCATGGTTGCTCCCAATAATTCTTTTGCTTGTGGTACACTCTATAACAAGCAGGCACACACAGCCCAGGGTTAGAAGGACACTCAGGGCAGTACATACGAGTCTCGTTCCGCGTACCTCTTTGCCAACAGACTCTACATCTCCTAGTGGGAAAGTCTTTTGAGGATGTAGGAGGAATGTGATCAGGAAATTGGCGATCTTTCAATCGAGCCACATCCTCCACCACTCCAACTCTAGGAACACTTGCCTGTTCCACAACAACAAGGCTGCCTATGACAGACTGCTGAAACTGAACAAAAGTCAACTTTGACGCAGGAGAACACTCCTTGAACACAACAAAAGCATTGAAAGTTGCTAAATTGAAGAGATGGATGGCCAACTTCTTATACCAAATGTAAGCCTTACGAATAGCAGTGTAAGGTTCCAACCTCTTATCTACTCTATCAACACCACCCATGTGCTTATTGTAGTCTAAAATGCACACAGGTTTGCGCACTTCAGCAATCTGACCCCAAACAGCCACAGGTGAAGTACTCTCATCATGGATGGTAGTCAGCATGTACACATCCCTCCTGTCCACAAATTTCACAGCTAGTAGTTCATCACTACGCAAGGAACTGCACTGTCCCCTCTGAAGTTTTTGCAAACAAGCTCTTTTGGATAACCTTTACGGTTAGAGCGGATTGTGCCACACGCAAAAGTGTCCACTTTGAACAATTCCTTAAACAATTGCACAGCAGTGTAGAAGTTATCAAGGTACAAATGGTGGCCTCTGTTAAACAGTCCTCTAGCAAGATCCCACACAATTTTCTCTGAAACTCCAAAAGTGGACGGACAACCAGGGGGTCAATAGTGGAATCCCTACCAGTGTACACACGGAAATTAAAAACATATCCTGTCCTACTCTCAGACAACATATACAGCTTAATTCCATAGCGTGCCCTCTTGCTAGGAATGTACTGCCTAAAAACCAAACGGCCCTTGAACAGGACCAAAGACTCATCAATAGATATTTCTTTCCCTGGAGTATAGATCTCTGAAAATCGATCTACAAAGTGATCAAGATCAGGCCGAATCTTAAAAAGACGGTCACATTCAGGGTGATCTCGTGGCAACGCCAAAGCATTATCAACAAAATGCAGCATCCGAAGCAAAAGTAAATACCGATCACGAGTCATAACTGCAGGAAATATGGCCGTTGCCATCAAGGGACTGGTAGACCAATATGAACCCATAGACGGCTTCCTTATCAAACCCATCAAAAAAGTCAAACCCAAAAACTTCTTCATCTCTTCCAGATTTGTGGGACTCCACCGGGTAGCTCTAGAGTGGGGCCTAAGTCTGGCACTGTTGTCCCTCAAAAACTGTTCAGCATACAAATTAGTCTGCTCAACAATCTCACCCAAAAATACATCATCCATAAACAACTGAAAATACTGTATAGGCAAATAATGTTCACAATCCACTCTACACCCTGCATAACCACTAAAGGCAGGCAACACCGGCTGCACCATGTTTGGATCAACCCAGAGTCCAGCACTTCCAGTAGGAAGCCTAGCAGCCCCAGGCTGCAATCCAGATGCCTCTTGCACCATCGGCACAGTAGTATCCTCCTCTAAAACAGGCACTTCATCCGCACTGAGAGTAGATTCATCCACACCGAGAGTAGCTTCATCTGCACTGAGAGTACCTTCATCATCCGATGATTCCATGTGGAGAGAAAACTCACTGCCTGAATCTTCCCCTCCCTCCTCTCCCTCAGACGCACTGTCAGTCTCATAATCCTGCTCAGAGGAAGATTCAAGAAGCAAACCAACCACCTGCTGAGCAGTCATTCTACGGTTAGCCATAATGCTTACTAATAAAGGTTACTTGTCAAACAAGTCAACAACAACAAACCCTTTGTAAAAAAAGAAATAAACAAAATGTAGCTTTATCACAAAGACCTATATACTCCAACACTATACCACTCACGTGACAGAAGCAGCTAGACTCACCACCACCTACTCTGCACAGACACAGTGAAGATCAACAATATCCCACTAAAAAGAAGAAAAATAAATGACACATAAGACAATGCAAAACACATCGCAAAGAATTTCATCCTCTGAACACTAACAAATATGCTGCCATTATGACACCACTTACAAAAAAATTCATTCATGCATGACAATAATACTCATTTGGAGTAAACACAACAAAAATATTTTTCTTACCAAATAAAAGCAATTACGCAAAACTGCAGAACAACCACTGCCGAAACCGCAAACAGGAATCAAAAACTTTACACTAGAATAAAAAGGAGAAAAAAACATTACAATCACATATGCAAATAATGCACCAGTCCACACACAATCCACCAGCCAAGCTAAGGGGTAGGTGGGCCGAAGAGTATAAATAAAATATTCACCCCGTAAAAGGGGAGCAACCCTTGCCCTTGAGGCCACTCCCCAACAAAAAAATAAAAAAAACCTGGTGTCTAGTGGCTTCTGCCCTCCTTGGGGGCAGATGGGCCAAAAACATACTGCTATTCTGCCACCCAAAGAGGGCAGAAATGGCCACAATCATCCTCCCATAAAGGGGAGCGACCCTTGTCCAAGGGGTCGCTCCCCAACATAAAAAAAAACCCTGGTGGCCTAGTGGACCTACAAAAAAACAAATCAGCCGATCTGCCCCTCAGGGTGGCAGAAACGGCCAAATTAATGCTCCCCAAAGGGGAGCAACCCTTGCCCAAGGGGCCACTCCCCAAAAACAAATCCCTGGTGGTCTAGTCGGCCAAATATTTAAAAAAAACATGGCGATCTGCCCTCCTGGGGGGCAGACACAGCCACAAATATTGCCCCCAAAGGAGAGTGACCCTTGCCCAAGGGGTCACTCTCCACAAATAAATCCCTGGTGGACTAGTGGGCACTATATCAATTATTAATTGGCCGATCTGCCCCCCCCATGGGGGCAGACAGCCACAAACAATGCCCCCAAAGGGGAGTGACCCTTGCCCAAGGGGCCACTCCCCACCGTTTCTCCCTGGTGGTCTAGTGGGCTACAGCGGTAAAAACTAAACATATGGCCCCCAAAAGGGGAGCGACCCTTGCCCAAGGGGCCGCTCCCCCAAACAGTACTTCAGGCAACGCAGTGAGAATCTGGAACTCACTTCCGCCTCAGCTCCGGACCACCACCTCTTCCCGGTCCTTCAAAACTGACCTCAAATTTCTCCTTCTCCAAAGACACTTCCAAACATAATTCACGCCCTCTCTACTCCCTCAAGGAAGTTCTTCCACTATAGGAAATTCTGTACTCCATGCCTATAGAAGTGCCTTCCCAGTGTATTCTGAGAGTGTCTGCCACTTATTGCAGTATTATATCTATATTTGTATTTTGTATCTTATGTATCATGCACACTTGTCACCTTTTCCTCTTGTAACGTATCATTTGCTACCTCTTTTTGTATTTTGTTTGTTTTTGTTATTTGCACAATTGTCACTTTTTCTTCATGTAATGTAACGCTTGCTTTTGTATTATGTCACTTGCGATTTACTCCTCATGTAATGATACTGTGCCTAATGTGAAGCGCTCTGACACCTTCGGGTAAAGTCCGCGCTATACAAAAACGCATAAAATAAAATAAACTAAATAATTGCATTTCAAATAATAGAAAAAAAAAATTCCCTGGTGTCTAGTGGACATTCCTGCTGCACGATCGCATGATCGTGCAGCAGGAATGCACAAAAGAGGCATCGGGGGAAAGGAAAACCCTTTCCCTCGATGCCTCTTTTGTTTAAAACCCCCCCGCCCCGGAGCCAAAACTAACCTTTATTCCCCGACGCGCTGGAAGCAAATGGCTTCCAGCGCGTCGGGGAAGAAAGGGAAACCCCCAATGACGTGTGCGGGGGGCGGGGGGAGGCAGGGGAAGGTCTTCCCCTGCCTTCCCCCCCAAAAAATACCAGGATCGGATTCCCACGGGGGGAGCGCACGCGCTTCCCCCGTGGGTGGGTCCCATGACGAGCTGGACTCGTCATGAGCACACGCCCACTGTGTGCCATGACGAGTCCAGCTCGTCATACGCACCGAAGGGGTTAATGAAAAGAAACAAACAAAAGTCCAACCTGGAAGAAAACAAATAAACAACACAAAGCACCAAATGAGTCTCTTCAGGCCGTCAGCCAGGCAGCGCTGGAGCTTTGGACCGCATGGTCAGGATGCTTTAGTCCGCCTTGGCGATGTACTTTAGACCGGCCTGGTCTCGCCGTGTTGGAGTCTATATACAAAATTTAAGTATCGGTGCATCTGGAGCAGTGGTGGAGTCCACTCTGGAGATCTCTCAGGCGCTCAGGTTCCAGTGGACGACAAACCTACAGCTGTTGGAGATGATCTCGGTGTGTGAGGCCTTTCCTTGGAGGCGACGTGCGTGATGGTCTTCCTCGCTCCTGACAGCCGAGCAACTTCAGACTCGCCTCTCTCGTCTGGACTCCTCTCTCACTGGAGCCTCCTGGAGGGCCTTCCTGCCGGGCTGCCATGGGACCGTGTGGACTGTGTGGGCTTCGTGTAAGCCGCGCGAAGGCGTCGCTGAGGAACTGCCAACAGGACTCACAGCCAAGTCGCTCATGTAGCCGCAGAGGGTGGTGTCTCCGTCTAGATATTCTCGCCGTCAGAACTCATGTTCTGTGCCTTCCTCTGATGGTCTTTGGGTGACCAGTCTTCGACTGTGACCTCCATGCTTCCCGTGCCCGTCATGGAGCTGCTGCCGACGCATCTCTCCTATTCTGATTCCCCTCTCACAGGAACTCCGTTGAGGCCCTTGCCCCTGGATTGCCACGTGACCGCGTGGGCTGTGCGGGCCTTTGCGTAGGCCGTGCTGAGGGGTCGCTGCGGAACTCCCAACAGGGCCACGGCCAAGTCTTGTGTAACCCCAAGGGTGGATATTCCAATGGTCGGGTAAGCTCTACTTCGGCAGGCTTCAGGTTGACGGGGGCACACAGAAGGTTCCTGGGTGGCTCGCCTCGTTGAACTCCGGTTGTCTGGAGTGTGGGGATCCACTCTGGTGGTGCGATGCTCCTTAGTGATGATGCACCTGGATGACGATGACAAAACAGTGATTTTCCTTCAGTTGGGCAACAGGCGGCGATCTATTGTCTTGGGTGACCTTGTGGAGTGAGGAGGACTAGAGGGACTTCGCAGCCTGTGTCTTCATCTTGCTGAGGCTGTTCTTCACCCGTGGCATCTGCGGTGAGGAGCAGGGATGCCGTCCGACTTGGACTGCCGATGCTTGTGACTGGACGGTCGCGCTGGGAAGCGTTGGAGAGAGACGCGGTTCACGCTGGCTGCGGCTTACATTTGGTTCTCCCATTGGACTGTCTCCAGGGACGCCGGTCTGGCTTCGGGACTGGACGGTCGCACTGTGAAGCGTTGGAGGGAGACGTGGTTCACGCTGGCTGCGGCTTACATTTGGTTCTCCCATTGGGCTGTCTCCAGGGACGTCAGTCTGGCTTGATGGCTGTCTGGTGTCTCTGGGTGCGCTCAACTTGTGGTGGTACGAGTCCTCTGTCCTCTCGCTCTGCTCCTTTTTCTCCTGCGCGCCTGTGGTGGTTGTCTGCCCTGTGGCGTTGTGCCACTGTTCTTCCTTCCTCTGCGGAGTGGCGTCCTGCAACTCTCTTTTCTTCCTTCGACCAGGTCCTCACTTGGATGTGGCGTCCTGCCGCATGTCTCATGTTTACGCCACATGGACATCTCGCTGGTCGCGTCCAGTTCTTGGGACGGTCTTCACTGTCCTGCGGACCGGTCGCAGGTCTGTCCTATCAGTAGGACTTGCTTCTTCCTCTTAGGGACCTTGCAGGGGCACCATCTCCTCCTCAGGGATTTCGCGGTGCTCCTCTTCTCTTCACTTGAGGGCGTCGTGCTTGCGCCTCGAGGCTGCGCCGTCGTGGCGCTTGATCCTGCCTCCCTTCGACATGCTTGGCGGAGTTGGTCACTTCGAGTGACATGCTCCATGCTTGCGATGCGGCTGTGGCGTCCGTCGGAACACATGTTATGGTGGCGGCTTGCCACGTGGGGTGTGCGACTCTCTGTTGCCTGTCTTGGGCCTCTGGTGACTCCGTCTTGAGGCAGTGTGAGGGAGGACACTGTGCTGTCTTCTGCCCCACTGCGGGGCTTCGCTGGAGTGGTGGAGATGTAGAGGATCTCCCTGCTGCCTTCAGCATTGCTTCTCCTCTTTGTAGAGGTCTCTCACTCTTGGGCACCTGCCCATGCTATCGAGTTCACTGGTGTGGTCTTCTGCGCTCTCCTCCCATCACTTGTTTGGCTGCAGCAGCTCTCCTGGTGCTACATTACGATCGTCCTGGCACACAATGGCCTTCCAGTCCCATGGCTCATGTGCTTTTAGTGCAGTCTCTGCTGTGTGCCTTTTCTGTTATACTGTCTTTTTTGCACTACTGCCTCCTCTGCAATAGTTTTCTTTTCTTTTCATTTAAAATGCTGCAAATACGTTTCTCTACATTTCCAGGAGAATCGTGGGCCACAGCAGTGTACTCCTTGCTGCAGGTCTGTCCGTGCTGTCGATTGCTTTTATTCACGAGTGCGGTATCGCAAAATGGCCACCAGGTGGCGCTGCTGCTCTTTCCATTGCAGTCCCCAGCCTCGGTTTTCTTTACCTCAGCGTCCTTTGATGCGATTTGTTTGCTTGGGCTTTCTCGCGCTAAGTTGGGGGCTTCGGTCACTCGAAACTAGGCACGCTGCTTCTTCTGGTGTCGTGTGGTTTGTGGACACATAGACTGCTTTGCTAAGTTAGCTTGGGCCTGGCTGCCATGCTGCCTCTTTGCGCACGTTACTTTGTGCCCTTGTTTTCCAGACTTTGCTATTTTCGAACTGCGTGCCTTTTTATCCTTCTTCCTGATAACTCTGGGTCATGTCTGCACATCATGTACAAGGTCGGAAGGCGATGTCACTTGTTCTTGCTGATCTGGTCAGTCCCTCGAGCTTAGACATAACACTGATTGCAGCTGCACTGGGGAAATTCGTATGCATTTAATATTGTGATTTCAGTGTCAGGGGCACTTGGAGAAGAACCTTTCCAGAGAGAAGACCTGTGCTTGTCTGATGATGTAAACCCTGCATCTAGATATTGAGGTATGGGGGTCTGCCTGACAATGCCCAGAGGTCTTCTGTTTTTATAATAAACTAGTTATTAGCACGGGGAGGGTGGACAGGTCATTTAGCCCTATAACCACTGTCTTTATATAATGCTATCCCCGTTTGTATTCTATGGAATTGTAACTATGCTGATTATATTATTCTTATGCATTATGCTGTTAGTACTTACACGTGTACTGTATATCAGAGCACGATAGTTGAAATAAACATTTTAAACTATACAGTGTCTCTTATTACGCAAGTTGTGGACAGGTATGAGTGAGTAACGAAAGGGTGTTCTTGCCCCTGCGAGTCTTGAGAGAGAGATACCGTGTTCTGGGTTGTCTAATCATTGGTAGCTACGCTGCTAATGAGACGCTAATGCTAGCCGGATTAGGGTTGTAGGTACTACGGTTTATGGTTGGCTCACCACTATACTCCGAGGTCCTATTATCCTGTGCATAGCTCTGTATATGTGCAGGATCCCTACGACATGGCGCTACCAACGAGTGGGGCTGTTTATCTGCGAGACGCTTGAGTAGTACTTGTGCTTGTCCACAGCACCCTTCACATACGTTTCCGGAAACGGGTGTGAAGGTGATACCTCCTATATTGATGTTTTTATAGGTTCTTTCAAGCTTGAAGTTATTAAAAGGTGCTAATATAGACCCATTATTGTGCTGCCTTGTATTAGGTTGTCGGTTATTCTTAGCCAAAATGACTGTAGAAATTGCGGCACATAGCCGCGCGGCGCTCAAAGCTCCTTTGACAGCATATGGAGTGCCAGACGCGGGTGTCGATCTGATCTTCGTGGTACAAGCAGATCCTGCTTACCATTTTGAGGTATTTTACTCGTGGATCACTTTTGAAGCGGTGGATGGGACTGACCAAACGTTCCATGAATATACAGTCACCGCAGCTCCAAACCATTACATTCCTTATCGGAATGTTGAAGTACCGCTCACGGCATGGCAACACCGTGTTTGGTTTAATGGCGCCCTCCCCCAACCGGTCACCACGGTTAGATTAGGCCCCTTATCGATAGACGGGGCCACTTGGCCTGTTTTGGCCGGGTATAGTCCACATCCACGTTACATGACGCTTCCGGTCGTAGACCTGCGTCTTTTGCATTCGTCGTTGATTCGTGTGCATAGAGCTTTAGTACAGTATGTGATGGGCAACATCCAGGCTGCCCCGCCTGGAGTTTCGGCACATCCAGCTGGGCCTGGCGGCGTAACCATAAGTCCCGTCATGGTTAATTCGGTGATGGGCAAGCGCCCACAAAATAAGGATGATTTACCTTATTGGCTTGCAGAGAAATTTGACCAGCTGGAGGCGATTTTTCCGAATACTTCTCCTGTGGAAAAACACAGGATTTTGACGATTAGTTTGCCAAAAGATTTAATTCCCGAGTTGACAGATTGTAACAACTGGGGTAGGGTATTCGCAGCAGTATATGCGAAGTGTTTCGGCACTCCTTCTATGACAGTTCTCCCCTCTGTAATCAAACGAGTACAGGATGAACATGGCCCTGAAGCGGCTGTGGAATTAGGGATGAGACTGGTGGGAGTATTCAATGTAGTGGCTGAACTAATCCTTGGCAATGTCAAGGGTGATGCAGTTAACTTTCAAGTAGCTAATGCTTTGGCTTTAGTCCCAGAATTAGACAAGCCACGTGAATTACCGAAAATTATTGCACAGGCTTATAAAACTATAGGCCGCAATAGCCTGGGAGTTAAACCTTTTGCTAAAACACAAGCTCCTACGCAACCACCACAAAAAGCTCAATCTGAAAAAGATGAGAAACCGTTCTTTACTAAAAAGAACTGGCGATTGAAAAAACAGGGTAAGCAACAGAAGAAGCCAGGATCACGAAGTGCATCCCCGGTTTCGGAATCTTCTGAACGCACATATGATTTGCGCGATAGAGCGAGAATAAAATCTCCTGAGACATTCCATGTTCCTGACTCGCGCTCTCCTCGTTCTTTACAGGCACCAACGTCATTACAGACTGGTGGAGGAGATCGCCAGGATAGAGGTAGGGGTCGTGAGGCCCCGCCAGGACGAGACCAACCTCGGCAACAAGTCAGAGGGACACAAGATGAATTTCCACGTTCTCGCCCACAGTTTTAGAAGAAAAAAGTTGCAGCTGTAACAGCGAAATATGCCACAGACGGTGAGAACGAGACTCCTGAATTGGACATGGGCAGTGACGCTCCTAGACAGCGACACGGATGTTACCATAGTGCGAGAGGCACTCCGTCCTCATGTGGAGGCGACAGCAACTGACACATTCATTACTGTCGAGACAGCAGACACCAGAGTGGCACCCCTGACAGACTATATAATATTGTCATCCAAATTGAGGGTGACATACAGCGTGTAATTAAAGGGATTTTTGGGAAAATCTAACCTCTTCATATGACATTTTGTTAGCAGAGGCGGATTGGCCGCCCCCATTTGTACTTGCTGCTCGTAAAGGGGAGGAGGTAATTCTTCCCAGCTTTTCTCGCCATGTCCCCAAGGACAAAGTGGAGGCACTTGCAGTGGAATGGGCTGTAGCCTTGGCTCCAGCGTTATACCGTAATCACGTGGGTTGGGATGAGGATTCACCCTCCCATGAAATACCTTTACGGTCGCTGCCGCAGCCACAACCCCAATATCCCATAAAACGGGAAGTCAAAGGTCCTGTTTCCGAAATTCTGACTCAGTTGGAATATCCGGGAGTGATTGAAACATGCGAGTCCCCAATGAATAATCCCCTTTTCGCGGTTTCTAAACCTGATGGATCGTACCGCTTAGTTTTGGATTACCGGCATTTGAACTCTCATTGTCGGACCTTTGCGGTACAAAACACACATAGTTCTGCGCTAGTAGACAGTCAGGTTCGTAAAAAATATAAAACGACACTTGACCTCTCAAATGGATTCTACACGCACAACTTAGCCCCGGAGAGCAGCCAATGGAGCGCTTTTACCTCCGGTGGTAAATTATTCAAATTCCGGCGTCTCCCTATGGGCTACAAAACAGTCCAGGAGTATTCGCTGCCCGTGTTGTCTCTTTGTTAGACGGCATAGACCCGGATGCATGTTGTATGTCGATGATATTTATCTGACGGACGACGAATTGTTCCAGCATCTTTCTCGAGTGGACCGCATTATTGTAGAATTTGCGGTTCAAGGCTATAAGTTTAACTTTGCCAAGTCCCACATTGCTGAATTTACCGTTTTGTTTTTGGGCTATGAGCTCAACAATGAAGGTAAGGGTTTAGCTCCCCATTTCTTGGAGAAATGTGCACTCTTGTGCCCTCCTACTACTCTGAAGAAACTTCAGTCTTTGCTGGGTTTTCTGAACTTCGGGAGTACTTACATTCCCGAATATGCCCAGTGTATCAAGCCACTGTATTCCTTGATACAACCTAACTTTTCGAAGTCCTGCTGGCTTCCGGAGCATATCTCCATTCTTCAGTCTTTGCAGACAGACTTACTTGAGTCTAAATACTTGTTGACTCGTGACAACCACACCAACCTGGTGATTAGAATCATTCCAGGGGCAGTGGGTTTCACGTACTTAACCTTTAACGAAGGTGACACAGTACCCATCGCTTACAAGTCACATCTTTACACTTCCGCAGAAATGCGTTTCTCATCTGTGGAGAAAGTTTTAACTGCAGTGCAAATGGCGATTCTTAAGGAACGCGCACTGGCACAGGGAAAGCACATTTTGGTGGTAACACCCTATCCTGCCCTAGAGGCAGTGACTAAAGCAAGTGTTCCGAACTCTAAAGCCTTGCACCCCCGTTGGATACAATGGGCAACATCTTTGACGTCTCCAGTTGTCACTTTTATCTTTGATTCATCTCTACAGACTCAGGAGTTTTTGCAGTATGAATTCGTTCATCCTCCTCCTCTGTCATTACTACCGCTTGAGGAATACGAATGTATTATCTATACCGATGGCTCGGCACAGCCGGCCACGGGTTCCAAGCATGCTTATTCAGCAGCGTGTGCTATTGTTGCAGGTTCTTTTGTGAACGGACAATTTAGATCAACTGTGGTGCATACTCAAGCACTGGGAGACAGTACTGCACAATTGGCCGAGCTGCGCGCATTGGTGCTCGCACTTGAGTTCGCCAATCCGAATGTGACCACTCTTATTGTGTGCGATTCCTATTACTGTGTTCAGTCTTACAATGACAATCTCTTCTTTTGGTCACAAAATGACTATAGAGATGCAAAAGGCAGTGCAATAAAGCATAAAATGCTTTGGGTTAGAGTGGCAGAATTACAACAAAAATTGCCTCTCATACAGGTGGTTCACACACTTGGCCACCAGCGTGTGGGCACACACGCTGTCGGTAACGGCTTGGCTGATGAAGTTGCCAAGTAAGCAGTAGCAACGTGTACAGTAGCAGCAGTTACAAGATCCATGACTAAAATAGATAAAGATATTTTGGCAGCGATTGTTGCAACACAGGAAGGTGCTAATTACCCAAGGGGTTTCCCTTCCAAATACTCTTATCTCTTAAGTCCCGATCAGAATCCTTATGTAAGTATTCCGGGTGTTGGGGATCGGCTGATTCCCAACGCGGACCGCAGACTTTCCTTGATAACTGCCGCACACGAAGGTATGGCTTCGGCACATGCTGGTGTGTCTGTGACAGGTTCCATCTTACAGCAGCGTTACTGGTGGCGGGGTTTATATAAACAAACCCGTACTTATGTGCGGGTTTGTGACATTTGTCAACAAATTAAGCCTTCCACGGTTACCCGACCACCACAAACACCGCTCTGCATTTCAAACAGACCTTTTGGGTGAGTTTACCTGGATCACTGCGGTCCATTTTCGTCTGACACTGCATACAAATACATCTTAGTAGCAGTAGACTCGTGCACACGTTTCATATGGGTCTGGCCACAAAGGATTGCTGATGCTCGAAATGTCATCAGGGATTTGCGTGTCTTTGTGGGAATTTTCGCATGTGGCACCTTCCATTCTGACCAAGGTCCAGCGTTCGCCTCTAAGGCTTACAAGGACGCAATGGGTTCATTGGGGGTGCAGGTGAAATTTTCGTCTCCGTATCGGCCTGAGGGCAATTCGGTCGTTGAACGAATGAACCGTGACTTAAAGCAATCCTTGACAGCTAGAGTCTTAGGTACTGGCAGGAACTGGCTGGCCCACTTGTATAACGTACAACGTGCACTTAATAATCTCCCTAGAAGACCTCTGGGTGGGCGGACCCCATCCGAAATGCTCTTTGGCATAAGAATGTTTGTGCCTGACCTTGATGGTCTAGACATGGCGGCGCAATCCGCAATCTTTGACGTAGATAATCATTCTACTATGTTACAGGACTTACAAGAAGCCCGAGACAAACTTGCAATTAAACATTTACCTTCAGCCACAGACGCTGCATTGCAGATTCTGGTTGCCGGCTGGCTTCCAAAAGTTGGAGACCTGGTCCGAGAAAAGGTGGAGAACAAAAAAGAATTTGGTCCCTCTTATCGTGCACCGGTTCCAGTCCTGGGTCTGAAGGGAACTCGTACAGTCATTTTACCACCACTTCCTTGTCGCAAGGAAAACAGATACATCTCAGTGGAAAATGTCAAGCTACAACATCTGGCCGATCCTGAATAGTGTAACTCCAGCGGTCTCTTGTCCAGTAATTTCAAGGACAAATGTTTGTGGTTTCCCAGCCCGAACGGTCACTGATGTTACCA
This sequence comes from Calotriton arnoldi, assembly GCA_963921515.1. Lineage (NCBI taxonomy): Eukaryota > Metazoa > Chordata > Amphibia > Caudata > Salamandridae > Calotriton > Calotriton arnoldi. The sequence continues at coordinate 670,992 of CAWUFW010000355.1, read as the reverse complement.
TTGAGATGGTTGATTTGCCTGAAAGTTTTGCTCGACTGCCCGGATTCCCCCTGCAACGAGGAGACCGAGTATGCTGATCCCGCCACCGAGTCCGTGGCTCATTTACCAACAACGCCTTTGAACCCAACACGTTGTTCTTTTGACTCGGATTCCCCTTCAGTTCTTATCCCGTCCAGATTCAGTATTTTTGTATCCTGGTTCAGAGACAATTTTTTGGTTCCCCCATGGACATACATCTGGTTGGTACTGTTCCTGATTTTTCTGTTCATGTCCATTGGCTTTGTCACAGTCTTTTTTCTACTTATCAATGGTCACGATTTACCAGAACGCTCTGCTGTGAACTGTGTTGCTGGAACTTTGGCTCCACATTCTTCCTCTCACATCATGAAGCGTGATTACACATTTGTGAACATTACAGCATTTCCAGTTGCTGATGGCATCGTATGGGATGCAGTAAATTTCCAAATTCATGGCCCAAACTGAGATTATTAATGTACCAAATGTCCTCCGTGTTTCGATGGGTGATGTAGTGAAAAGTAACATTCATTCTGACGATTGAGATGTACATGCTGTTGAATCGTTGTTTTCTGATTTGAAATATTATGCTGCTTTTAATGCTGAGGATTTGTATTTAAATTCTGCAAATTATGCCGACTTATATTGTTACCAGCATTGGGGCAACCATTTTCTCCATAAACCCAGTACTCTTAGGGGTCCTTTTAATTACACACAATGGGAACATTGTCCAACCCCTTTACCAGGTAGCTCCCAGACTCGTCAGAGTAAGTTTACTTATTTTACTGATTTTAATAGATCAAACCCTGGGTCCTATTATTTTAAATTAAACACTTCATCTACTCATAAAATAATGTTGACCAATACCAAGTGGCTTTATTCGGGTTCCTTTTTGAATGCCTTAGCTGTGGGTGGTTATAAACATTGGCGGGATACTATTGACTTAAAATCCATCTGGGGTTCCAAAGCATGGCAGGTACAAGGCACAGAAGCCTTGCACCGTGCCTGCCTCATCCCTACACAGATTCTATTTTTGAATCACACCATTTATCAAACAACGTGTTGGGGTTTGGCTAATTCCAAACAATTAAATGCACCCTCTATTCCCGTATTGTCTTCCACTCCCAATGAAAGCTTGCTTTTAAATATTTCCATTGATATTTTACAAGCTTTGTTCCAGAATAATTCATTCAACATGTCTACGGTTGTTCAGTCACCCTGGTTGGCTTGGCCCATAGCATCTAATGCCTGCCAACTGCGTTTTCATGACACGGATCCTGGTTATAAACAGGATAGGCCAGACCCCAGGTTTTCTGCCTCTCGTACTGTTACAACATATTCTGTTGGTAAATTGTGTAAACAGTGGTTGCAGCACTCTTCCTTAGATTCTGTTAAACAACATTTATCCCTCCTATCAGGCAACATTGATCTGTCCGACTTTATTCTAGGGAATCGTGGTCCTCGACCGAAGAGATTCATATATGAGACTTACAATGAACTCTGGAAGCTTTCGCAAATTGCAGCTGCTTCCCGTCTTCGGGAAATAGATCAAGCAAATTTAGAAAAGGTGCTTGCTGTTGTTGACAATAGTATTAATACCCTGTCTTCTCGCATTTACACGTTAGAGAATATTGTTTCCTCTGTTGTTGATATTGTACAAGAGGATGTTTCTGTGTTATATCATGGTCAAAATCAATTGCGTTCAGTGATGCAGTTTGCATGGACTATGCAAACCCTTAAAATGGGGAAAGTTCCTTGGCACTTTTTAAACACCTCCGCCTAATTCTTACCTTTTAATTTGACTGAAAAACAGCAGTTTATGTCCATGAAGGATGCAGCTTACACTCTGTTACATATTGAGAGAATAGAGCCATTACCATTCTCAGTAGCAGAATTAGATTCTTCTGCATGGCTAGTACACGGGGTTATAGCTTTGCCTTTTTCTTTATTTGAATTTAGTTCATGCATGAAACATTATCCTGTCGGTCGTTTTCAGCCTTTGGGAAGTGCTTTCCTGCATGAACTGTGGTCCCTGCCTTTCATGTATAGATGTCTTAGGGACGGGAAGGAAGTTTTTCTCACGGGGGAGTCATGCGATTCTACTGTGGGTCATTCCCTTGTTTGTAAACACATTACATTGCACGGAGCTTGTAATGTTTCAGCTCCGAATCTTGCGTGTGTTCTGAAGGGAATTCCTGCTCCTTCTATCGCTCCTATTTTCACTGTGCTTGCTAATGGCAGCTATCTCCTTCTAAATAACCAGGACTGTTGTGGCATGCTTGCCGGTATACCCTATATTGTAACAGTTTCCCACAGAGTTGTCTGCTGCAAAAATGTGCTGTTTCCTCCCCGCATGGCATTGTAGATAGTTCAATTTGGCCTTCCATTCCGACTTTGAAGGCAGATTTCAATAAATTGAGCAGAATAAAGGCACTATTATTGAATCAGGAGGTTATGCTCACATCCGCGCGGGAGACATTTGTTCTCCAGGTGACGAGTACTCACAGTGAAATACAGGCCCTGCTAAACACAAACCTCCCACAACATTTCAGTGAGTTAATTCACCGCGTTTTTAATGCATCTCGCACTGAAGGTCTTGTGCATTTTTTTAAGGTTGTGGGCTCTGGCTTTGTTACCTCCTTTCAAACTATATTTGGAGTAATACCGGCTTTTATTCATTCTATTTTTTCCAGTGTCTTTGGCGGCTTTCCATTGATCCTAACGTTAACTGCTGGAATACTACTTTTGATTTGTTTACTACGCAATGGCTGCACCTCATGGAGCTCACCTCGACCGCAGCCGCCTTCGGGTGCTCCGTGAACGTCTCCTCGCCGGCTTCGGCGTCCTGCCATTGGCGACACTTGGTGTCTCTTACAAACTTTCTTTTCGCTTTGCGTATTTCACTTGCGTGCAACCTGTGATGTTTTGCATCCGATGTCCTTTCTCATGGTCCTTGGATTATTGCCTATCCAATACGTCTCTGTCTTGCCCGGATTTCGTCCAGCTGGTGGGTCCCCTAGAGGCCCATGAGCGGGACTGTTCCGGACATGGCTTCATGGCGCGTGCGGCTGCACTTGGAATTTTGGCACAATGGGATATCTGGGCGGCTGCTCAGGATCTCCTACAACGAAGTTATATTGAGTATCACGCAAGTTGTCCCGCAATGTTGTTCGCTACTGCCTCTTTTGAGGAACATGAATGCAGTTTGGATTTATTGAACTGGATGGCATCTCTTTTTTCTGGTGATTCCAACGATGTCCTCTTGGAAAGTGTGGCATTTTTCTGCACTTACACTCCTTTTTAAATACAGTGCCTCTACGTTCAGCGTTCTGCCACACTGGAATTTTGTTGTTTCAAACTGTTTTTTCTGTCCCGGTACATTGCCATTCTGCTCCATCATTTCTAATCTGTCTTCCTCCTGTGTCTATGTCACTGGACCGACCAGGGGAGGGTGTTGTGTGGTTTGTGGACACATAGACTGCTTTGCTAAGTTAGCTTGGGCCTGGCTGCCATGCTGCCTCTTTGCGCACGTTACTTTGTGCCCTTGTTTTCCAGTCTTTGCTATTTTCGAACTGCGTGCCTTTTTATCCTTCTTCCTGATAACTCTGGGTCATGTCTGCACATCATGTACAAGGTCGGAAGGCGATGTCACTTGTTCTTGCTGATCTGGTCAGTCCCTCGAGCTTAGACATAACACTGATTGCAGCTGCACTGGGGAAATTCGTGTGCATTTAATATTGTGATTTCAGTGTCAGGGGCACCTGGAGAAGAACCTTTCAAGAGAGAAGAGCTGTGCTTGTCTGATGATGTAAACCCTGCATCTAGATATTGAGGTATGGGGGTCTGCCTGACAATGCCCAGAGGTCTTCTGTTTTTATAATAAGCTAGTTATTAGCACGGGGAGGGTGGACAGGTCATTTAGCCCTATAACCACTGTCTTTATATAATGCTATCCCCGTTTGTATTCTATGGAATTGTAACTATGCTGATTATATTATTCTTATGCTGTTAGTACTTACACGTGTACTGTATATCAGAGCACGATAGTTGAAATAAACATTTTAAACTATACAGTGTCTCTTATTACGCAAGTTGTGGACAGGTATGAGTGAGTAACGAAAGGGTGTCCTTGCCCCTGCGAGTCCTGAGAGAGAGATACCGTGTTCTGGGTTGTCTAATCATTGGTAGCTACGCTGCTAATGAGACGCTAATGCTAGCCGGATTAGGGTTGTAGGTACTACGGTTTATGGTTGGCTCACCACTATACTCCGAGGTCCTATTATCCTGTGCATAGCTCTGTATATGTGCAGAATCCCTACGACACTGGGACATTGCAGCAGGGGCAACCTGTCCTCTTCCTCGCAGGTTGCAACACTTCCTGACCGATAAATAGCCCCATCCATGGCTGCTCCTGTGTCTTGCTGGCCATGCGCTCTCCAGCTTCATGGGCGGGCACCCTCTCAGACGGCCTCCACCCGAGTAACCTACTGGCAGCCTGACTCTCATCTCCACTGTAAGTTTCTTCTTTCTTTTCTTGGGGCCGTGCAGGACAAAATGCGACTCCAGTGTCTACGGGAGGGACACCACTTCCTCCTCCCGACTGCTCAGTGCATTTCTCGGCGGCGCTGTTCTCTCAGCGCTTTCACTCCTCCTGATCCGGTTGGGGTCCTGCTTCCCTGCGCAGCGGCCTCCTCGCTCACTTTATCGTTACGGCCGCGGCACTCCCGCTGTTCTGACGGCCTCCCTCATCGTGCTGGCTCCGCGTCACTACTCCTCAGTCGTGGGCAGTAAGCCGGATCTCCTTAGGCCTACTCGCCCGCTCTGCACACACCACGGGCCGTCTCAGCACTCTACAGCACCTCTTTCTCCTTCATTACGGGGTTTCTGTGGCGTGCCCTTGTCTCACTTCTCCCCGGTAGCCGTTCTCACCCCACATGCTGCCGGAGGGCTGGGGAGACAGTCGGGAGACCTCCGGTGCCTGGCCTCTGGATACCACCGGCCAGGGCGGCAGTCGGAGCTGCGGATGGGTGATTCCCCGGGACCACGTCTCCCCTGGAATCGGGCACTGTGGCTTGAGTGGCCCTTCTTCACATACGGCTGCACTCACAGGCTCACGTCTGGCTTGAAACTTGGTGGGCTCCGCTGATGCGGGGTGGGCTCCTGCGGACCTCCGGCTGTTCGGGGTCACTCGTCACTTCCCGCCACAGCCCCACGACACCTCTCACATTCCACGGGCTCACCTCCTGCCCGGCGTGTTGTCGCGACCGATGCGGGTGGGCTCCGCTCGGCTCGCTCTTTATTCGGGCTTCAGTAGGCTGGTGGCAGGGGCATGCCACCAGTTCCCGGACTCGCCACATGGTCTCTTTCCTCGTGTGCCGCCACGCACTTGCAGGCACACCAGGTGCGGGGTGGACTCCCGATCACCGTCTTCGCCTTGGGGCTCTTCTCATGCCCCGCAGGCCACCAGGCACATCCTGTGCTGGCTCCCAGGGGGTGCTCTCGATGCGGACAGCACTCTCCCCCTTTCTCCAATCTGCTGGGCTGCTGCACGCACGGGCACAGCCCCCTCGTCGCCAGTGTAATGTTAGCGGGCGCTAGGCCCTCATAGTGGAACAATGGCCACGCATACACAGATGGTTACTGTACAGAACTGGCCCAGGGCACGTGCGCCCGGCCCCTTTTATTTGCAGGGTCACCTGACCGGTGACGCCTGTGGTGGGTGGGTGTAAAGTGTGGGTTAGCACTAGGCAAACACTAGAACGTGTCCAGCCGGACACTACATCTGGGTGAGCGTGTGTCGCACTCAACTTTAAAGTTAAAACCAGCTTTTCAGCGATATTATTTTGCGCATTGGTACTTACTGGGCTGCCTGATGACAAAATGGAAAAACTGAGACTGCACATAATGCAAAGAGCTGAATCGCCCGTGGGTTGCAGTAAAAGGTTTACGTCTTAATCTTGTGCACGATTTAAACTAATCCCAGCCTAAACACAAGCGCGAAGTGCGGTGTGCGGTGTGCTGCGCCACCACTAGGACAGAGTGTACCCCGGCAGTCGGATGCCAAGGTCAACTAGAAAAATAAAAATAAATAAATAAACCAGACGGGAGAAGAGCACTCCGCCGACAGTGAGCGCGGAGTGCAGTGCTAGCTCCGTGAGGGTGGCGTGTGCTGCCCACCAGATTTGGTTCCGTGGGGAGGGCTGCAATAGATTAGTGCACAGCACAGCAGAAATGTTTCCCCAAATCATCCCTATTTTGCTGTAGCTAGCTTAGAGCCTTGAGAGAAGAAAAGCCCTACGTGAACGTGTACAGGATCGCACGCTGCCGTGCCATCCAAGCACCCTGTTGGAGATTTAAAATATAACGAGGAATGAAAACAAGGAGGAGGGGCCATCACACGCTGTACAGTGTGATGGCCCAACAAAACGTTCTCTGAGTGAAATCGCCAGGGACTGAATTAAGCAGGCAATGGAGGGGCATTTACACAAATGCACCAATAACAAGCCAGCTTTTCTGACTGCCACAGATAACAACCAATGGCAATCGGTGGGTTTACCAAACCCCACAGAAGAGATACAACAGGTCGAAGTTCGACCTAAAAAGGTAGAGAGGTGAAAAACAAAAATACAGCATCACTATAACCGTCAGGTGAACTGATTACCATGCAAGAACCCAAGCTCCATGTGCAGAAGACTTAATGAGAAGAGCTGACTTTGAGAATGATCCTTAAACAAAGAAGATATAAAAAGGAAGCATATTTTAATTGCGTATTTGAAGAGCTGTGAAAAAAGGAAAAAATCGATCCAGCGTGCATTAGGCTACAGGAGTTAAAACCCTGTTCATGAAAGAACAAGGTGTTAAAGATTGGATAATTATCGTACTAAGATAACATAGGCGATACCAATACTAATACACACTTTCAAAAACAAGTTACTTGATTCCAGAGACTATCTGAAAAAACAATTAAAAACACATACCATTTAACATGCTTACCAAAAAGTGTATTTTTAAATAGTGGAAAGAAAAAAATCTTTTTATCAACACGATATGTAAATGAATACTCACGTACCAATGACATTTCTACAACATATGCAATTAAACTGGATGATTCAAGTTGTGTGCTGTACATCAAAATTAAATTCAATATTCACTGAAAAGAAAAGTAAACCTCTATTAGATGTGACGTCACAGCATCTACGTGAGAGAAGTCACGAACCGATGTTTCAAAAACTGGTTACTAACAAGTTTTATAAAGGTAACAAGAGGAAGAACAAGCATTTGCAATGCAATCAGTCTTGCATTTGTGAAAGTTAAAGCTACTGGTGTTGTAAGTGACAATAGTTTTTTACTTATGTTTTTTTTTTTGCAGTGGAGTGATTATTTAAAGAAAGAAGTGCACACTATACCATATTATAAGTTTTCACAGCTAATGTACAGTAAAGCTATGGCTATGTTAACATAAACTAAGTGGGCAAAGTGCACACGTAGCTGAGAGAAAAGATGTGTGTATAATTTTAAAGCTATATGGACAGAGTACATACAACTTGACTAGGAAGCGGCAGGGGTGCCTGTTTCAGTGTGTGAATGAACTCCCCTTGATGGCAACTTGATGCTCCTCTGTGATGTGTGAGGAGTAATTTATATGTGGATTTTATGTATCAATTGTGATTTATTTATAGGTTAGTGTTTACATTTCTAAGTAGATTTGTATAAAGTTCTTAATAAGATGGAGTATCCAGAGATGAAATCTCATCTACCATGGTGGACGGCTTCCTCTGGTGAACTGTCACTAGATATAGGTTTTCGCAGCAAACTCACAGGCATAGCTTCCATGTGAGCAGTGGCACCGGGGTACAGAGACCTGAGGTGCCCACTGAAGCCTGATTGTTGCTTTGTTTTGTAATTTAAACAGCAGCTCGGATGCACATTCCCTTCTTTACACTAGGGCCTATGAGAATCTGCGTTATTTCCTACATTTAAAAGGTTCTGCCCATCTTACGTAAAGTGGTACATTGCAGAAAAACATTTGATATCTAGCACAAGAAAATGTTTCTAGTAACTACACACATAAATGTTTACTTTTTAGCCCTCGGTGGCTGCTGTGAACCACATTGGTACTGCTAAAACATGCAGTAAAACAATTGTGTTATTATCAACTCCTTTGCTACATTTTTACCACATATCACGGCTTAGATATGAATTTCGAAATACTGCAGTTTCACAGCATGTGCACTACTGAAATACAGATATAACTTATTACACATAACTTATTACAGTGCACCACCAGCAAAGGTTTGTGGTAACTTTTCCACACATGAATGCGCAAAACTGCAAAAAATGGTAGGGCATCTGATGGGCGTCTGAGAAAGCAGAACAGTGGGTAGTGCAAGACCTACAAATTTACCATGAAAACGAAAATAAATGATGCTGGCTGATAAAAATATGATAATATTTGTGTGGCTTTGTTTAAAGTAAAATGTGTGCTAAAATGGTGATATATGAGAGTAATCACCTTCCACCCAGATTTTGCCCCAATACCGTAGCCAGGAAAAGGGCGCTGTCAGTAGTTAAAAAGAAATGAATGCCCCCAGTGCCGATGCATCAACTGGAGAGCCAGTAAAGTTGAAAGTGAGTTTCAAATGGGATAAGTATATCTTTGACAGGTTGATGCAGCAGGTTCTTCCCTGCTACAGCATTCTGGCTGCCTGGGAAGCTGGACCTTTCGGCCCCCTCTTGTCATGGAGGTGAGTAAAATAACATGAGTGTGCCTATCGCTAATACAGTGCAGAGAAACCTCTATGTGCCCGAGCTTGGCGCTAACAAAAGACTGCGGGGAATAATTATATACCCATTTTTTTACTGGAGAGCTGCCCTTTTATTATCCATCCAGTAAATCAATTCTCATGCGGTCCATGTTTAAAAAGTAGGTTTCTTTTTTTGTTGAATAATAACTGAACAGGAGACTTGCCGGGACTATTTACATTTAGGTGTTAAATATGGCATCCAAAGTTGCCTGGTGCACATCACATTGGCGTTGTCATTCCATGAAATTTGTGTAAAATAATAGGTAACAATGTGCTCAAATTGCGTTTGTACCTGTTTTGCCTGAGATATTACTGAAATCAGTGTCTTGTGCATGGGCCTGCTGGGTCCTTCTTGCGCAAGCAAAAGAGGCAACCTACTTGGTACAAATACAGTTTTGAGTGCAGTTTTACAGAAGCACTGGAGTTTAAATTACTCCTTTAAGGTCCTGCTGGTGTATAATTAACCTGCACTCACCTTTAGCTTAACTGAAATGTGGTCTTTGATAAAACCTCAGAGCTGCACTTGAATTCTGCATTGTGAGAGCTTAGGGGCCTATTACGATGGCGGGCGGAGGCACCACTGCAGTGCTGGCGGTGGCGGAAAATGCCCTTTTCCGCACTCCATCGGCGGTCCTTGCGTCCACCGTATTACGATGGGCAAAGATAGCCCATTTCCTGTCCGCTGCGGTGTTCCGGGAACCGCCTGAAATCCCCCTCCGCAGCGGTGGTGGACGGAGCCAAAAGGGAGGGACCGCCGTGCGGAATGCGGTTACGACCGCCAGTTGTATTACGATGCCACAAACAGCCCACCACACCGCTGCGGAGAATCCGGCCAATTGAGGATGGCGGTGGCAATATTGCGGATAGCTCCATGTGTTCCTGTCCACTGGGGAAACGGCGGTCTTTGGCCTTTCCGCAGCAAATCCGACCGCCGCGGACGGATTTTCAACTTTTCCGCCGCTGAATCCTGGAATCCGACCGCCGCAGTAGGGAGTTTCTGGCGGTGCATCCTAATCTGGCTGGCGGTCATGCCGCGGTACCTGCGGGCGGCAGTTTCCCGCTAGCACGGTGGTCGGAGTGGTTTTCCGACCGCCATCCTAATAGACCCCTTAGTGCGGTACTTGTGTCTTGTGGCCGGTCTTCTGGCATTGGAGGCGCACAGAGCAGGTGGCAGTATATCTTATGTTTCTCAAAGCCTATGCTTCGCTTTAGAATCCACATACACAAGCAGAAATTAAATCTTATTGAACAGCCTTCGTGCTGGCTTGTAGCTTAGCTTCCTGCGGTTGCCTGTCACTGTGTTTTTGCAAGCAGATCTGCCATGTAGTAGTGTTCACCTCATAGATCACGGCGCACTGAGGAGCTAAATGTTACCATTAGGCTGTAAATTGATTCTGACATGCTGTCCGTTCGGATGTTTTATGCGACTCCAGAATGCTAAAGTAGAAATAGTACCTCAATCACAGCGCTTGCAGCGGAGGGACCCAAATTAAGTTTAATCAATCTGTAGTTCAGCGGTGCTCCACACAAGCCACAGGAAGTGACAAATCACAACTTCTGGCGAATTTGTAAGGCGGCAAAGAAGAGTGATTATGCTGTTAACCAATGGTGAGTGTGGGCGAGCTAAAAGTCCCTTCTGAGTTTTTTTTAAACACAATAGATCATCGCCATAAGGACAGTGCATGCATGCTGCCTACTGGCTTGAGCTAAAAATGACTGGAAAACAGTAACCAATAGCAAATACTTATTAACCTAGTTATTGAGCATAAGCTCAGATGCGAGTTAAGGGTTTCTTTTTTTCAACTCAATGCGGGACCTGAGGGATTGATTCCACACTCTCTTTTGAGGTTGTGTCAAACCCCTAGTTTTTTAGCAGCAGCAGCAAGATGTAATATCTGATGATGAGATTTTCCCTCGCTCGCGCTCCCCAACGAAGTTGGCAAACGCGAGCGAGTGAGATTTCTCAATGCAGGCAGTCAGATTTCTCAATGCAGGCGGTTCCCAATGTCAACTTGGCAAGCACAAGCGAGGAAAGTTCACCTACCAGTGAGATTTTTCCTCGCTCGCACTCCCCAACGGCAACTTGGCAAGTGTGAGCGAGAAAAATCCACTTCCCAGCGAGATTCCTCAATGCGGGTGGTCAGATTTCTTAATGTGGGCGGTCACGGGTGGTGACAACTGCTCGTGTTGAGAAACCTTGCGTTCATGTTGAGAAAATTGCCGCTCCAGTAGAAAATCTACTCGAGCGGCAGAAAAGAAGCAGCACCCTATTGCGCTGTGCATGGTGCAGTTGGCGTGGATTTTCCAGTGCAGGACAAAAACCCAACACTGAAAATCAACACAAACAGGTGTGGCCAAGCGCACTCCGCCACTTGCAGAACTCCGCAATGCGGGGCTTTTTGGTCACTTCGCGGAGTTCCGCTACCAGGCTTAGTTAGGACGGCTGGTAAAAGAATTAGAAAACCTTACATTAGGAGTTAAATGGTCCAAGGTGGTGGAATAATGTTATGTCCAGAAGTACAGAAATATTAAAGTAGTGCTGGAGTTTCTCCAGAAATTGTAGAGAGGGAAACTCCAGCCATAGCTCAGCAGCACACAAGGATCCACCAGTAACTGCTCTCATTGCTTCCCAGCCAGACATCATAATTCCAACATTCCAACATTCCGACAGGACATACCACACTGGTGAACATTGGGAGATAATCAGGAAAAACCATCACAACATTAGAACAACTCCACAACTACATGTCTGGGACTGTTTCTTTCAGTGGCGGCTTCTCCCGAGAAGCTGTGTTGCAGCAGGGCGGGGAGGTCGAAAGGGGGTATAAAAACAAAAGATAACTTACCTGCCAGTCGGCTGCTGCCTCTCCTCCATCCTCTCTGTCCTCTTCCTGGCTTCTGTGCAAACAGGAAGCACCCAGGCTCCCCTAAGCCAACCATAAGGCTGCAATGCAGCGTTGTGATTAGTCTGAGCACCGTGGTTCGGTGCTCAAACAGGGAATGGGAGCCTGGGCATGCTCTCCACCCAGGCTGTAATACAGCCTGGGTGGAGAACAGGCAAACGGCGCATGAATGTTTGGTCGGGCCAAGACGGCCGGCCAAACATTCATGCACACTTACAGATTGCCACCACTCCTCCCCCTGCACTGCCCAGCCCTGCCTCACCTCACCTGCAAAACTGCCTCAGCACGGAAAAAAAAATGATAATAACCTTGCATTATTATCATTTTATTTTTCCTTTATTGCAGTGCTGAAAGGCAGTTTGGCGACGCTCCTCCCTGTTAGCGCAGGAGCCGTCCTGTTTTCTTTTTACATTGGTTTTATTATTGCATTTTGGGGGTGAAAATGTGAAAATAAATAGATATACATTATTTGTTCTTGAAGAAAAAAATAAAACAAACATGTCTCTGAAGCTACATTTTAACATTTTACACCCCTAAAAATGCAGTCATAAAACAACCACTTAAAAGCCTTATATTTTATGTGATACTTCTAAAGCCACATAAAATGGAACCGGCCCCTAGGTGGCACTGCAGTCCCAGCTGTAGAGCAAAAACTCCAACCTGGGAAATGTTTAAAAAAAATATGGTAAGTTCTCCTAGGATCATGGTTTCAATGACTCAGGAGACTTACTTTTTTTTTTCTAGTGTTGCTGGGGGCTGCAGAACTCCCTGCAGCCCCCAACAATATTGAAAACATTTTGGTGATGTTCCTACCCCTTCTAGGAACATCACCAAACAACAAATATAAGCAAATAGCCCTCCCAAGGTATTATGGGGTGTTCCTTGGAGGAGCAGTGAATAATAGATGAGCAGCTATGGCCGGTGATTTATTAGTCACCTTTTGTTTTTTTATTAATTTTTTTCTGGGTGTCCTGGTCTCACCCAGAACACCCACTGTTTTTTTTAAAGGGGGCAATGGGGGAAGCCCGAGAGCCCCCGCGGTACCGCCAGCTCCCTGGAAGCGGCTCTGTGGGCCAATCAGGAGCCGGTGTGTTATTTTTTACTTAAAGGCTACCCAAGGCACCCCAGAGCATCATTATTTTTGGGGGCTGCTGAGGAAGACCCAGGACCGGCATTGCCTTTTTAAAAAATTAACCCCAAGGCACACCATGGATGGTCCCTCGTTGGGGCTGTGGGGGAAGCTCAGGGCCCCTGCAGAGCTCAGGGCAGGGAAATTAGTCTTTCTCCCATCAGACGGGAGCAGGTTTGTGCTTCAGTCTGGTGGGAGAACTTAGCATTTTTCCTGCTCACACCCGCAGACAGGGAAATAGACAGTGTACTAGGGGTTGAGGACCCCGGCACACCGTCATTGAGCCGGCCCCATGGGATGGGGCCCCCGGGGTCCAAGATGGTGGAATAAGGTTGCTATGTCCAGAAGTGCAGAAATATTAAAGTAGTGTTGTTGTTTCTCCAGAGATTGTAAAGAGGGAAACTCCAGCCATAGCTCAGCAGCCCACAAAGATCCACCAGTACCTGCTCTCACTGCTTCCCAGTCAAAATCAACATTCCAACTGGACATACCACACTGAATAAAATAGGAAGGTCAGCAGGATAAACCATAACAACATTACAACAACACCACAACTACATGTCTATGACTGTTTCATTTTACATTGTTTTTATTATCACATTTTGTCGGTGAAAATGTGAAAACAAATAGATATATATACTATTTACTCTTAAAGAAAAATAAAACAAACATCTCTTAGGCTACATTTCAACATTTTACACCCCTAGAAATGCAATTGTAAAGCAACTGAGGGGCTGCACACCAACCTACCCTTTGATCAGGATACCGGCACTGGGGGATGGGCTCCCTGAGGCCTCTTGGAGACTTGGGGAGGGGGCTGTGTGTCACTCTCCCCTTTAACTTATCGGCTCCAGGGAATGGAGTCCCTGGGGCCTCTTGGAGGTTTGAGGAGGGGGCCACGTGCCCCCCTTAAAACATACGCAGCGCCTCTACCTCGGCCCTTGCTCACACCCGAGGGGGTTTAATAGAAACGGGTGGGAGCCTGCGCCTTTTTTTTAACATTTTACTGCAGATTTGCAGATCCTGCGTGAATTTGTGGGAAATGTTTAAACAAAAATGTTTTTGGCCCTAGGTGGGGTCCCTCTAGGACCCCATAAGCAGGCCGAGGGGGTCAGGGTATCCCTACCCTGTCCCCTTATTTCCTTTTTTACCTCTTTTCCTAGGACTCGGGACTTAGTCCTGAGTCCTAAGATGGCTGCCACCACTTCCTGGTGTAGATGATGGCAGCCAATCAGATCTCAGGATGAGATCTGTCAGCTCCATTGATCCTCCAAGGTGTGATATATATATACAAAATGTCACCTTACTTTTTCCAAAACTACTGAACGGATTTACACCAAAACACAAAAAGCACTCCTTCTGGACCAAGATCTAGTTTTCTGCCAAATTTGGTATATATCCTTCAACAGTTTGGGCTGTAGCTGTGTCTAAAGTTCCTATGGAAAAATGAATGGGGTAAACACATTTTGGACCCCCCCCCCGTTTTCTTGAGCCTTGCTTGACAGATCACTCCAAAACTTTCCAAGCGCAAAATAGTCAAAAAGTAGCACTTTTTTGGGAAAGATTTGTGGAGTTTCAATAAACTGCTCTAAAGTTATTAGCAACACATAAAAGTAATTTTCTAAGGAAATACAACCCTAACTATACCTACCCAGTGGCAACCGCCACTGGGTAATACATATATATGCTTACTAAATACCTTTCAGTGTCAGAAGTGAATAGCAAACACTCTTTAGATAATGCCATCAGTGATGTAATCAGTGATGTCATTTGGGATGTCATCAATTATGTCATTGAGCATGTCATGAGTGATGTAATATGTGAGGTCTTAAGCAATCCATGGGAGCGGAAGTTATAGTTAGCTTAGATAACTATAACTGGTGAATTTCATTTTTTTTTGTTCAAAATTGTGTTTTAAGTGACATTTTTACCCAAATATAATATTATTTTAACCTTTGTTTTTTTCAGTAACTTTGTTATTTTTTTAACTGATAGATAGCATTACCAATACTAACTATAATGTCACTTTAATCTTTTTTTAGTAAATTTGTAAGGGTTTTTAATGTAAAGTAAGATATTATTACCAAACTATAACATCACTATAATCTTTGTTGTTTTCCAGGGAATTTGTGAGTTTTTTTAACATAAAGTAACACATCTTATTACTCTACCTAACAATAACACCACCTCAACATTTGGTTTTTCAGTAAAAAAAATCTAAGCCCTAATACATATGTTTATATATATATATATATTCACTGAAAAAACCATAGGTTTCAGGCATGTTATAGTTAGAAATTAGCATTTAAAAAACCTTTGAAATTCACTGAAATAACCATAGGTTTCAGGCACGTTATAGTTAGAAATTAGCATTTAAAAAACCTTTGAAATTCACAGAAAAAACCATAGTTTTAGGGAAAGTTATAGTTAGTTGGACATTGCACTCATACAAAACCCGTGAAATTCCCCCGTTATAGTTAGTTCAGCTAACTATAACTCGTGCCCCCGCAATGCACTGCTGATGACGTCACATATTACATCACTCATGACATGGTCAGTGACATCACTGATGACATCACTGATGACATCATCCAGTGACTGTGTGTTTCTGTAAAGTTTAAATATGTTTAATATATATAGGCAAAGGCGTATTGAAGAATGAGTGGGTGTCTAAGTGTCTGAATGGATGATTTAGTAAGTGCGTGACTAACTCTATAAGTGAGTGATTAAACGTATCTTACTGAATGCATGGGTTAGTGACTAAACTGGATGAATGTCTGTATCCGTCTGTCTGTTGGTGTGTAAGTGGATGCATGCATTTGCGAATAGCTACATGAGTGTCTATATGGGTTATTGATTGGCTCTCTGAGTATCTGTATGGGTGCCTGAGTGTTTGTGTGGGTGGGGTGTGTGTGACTCTGTACATAGATGTGTGAGTGGGTGAATCACTGGGTGCATGATTTCAAGACTGCATCTGTGATGGACTGCTTGGGTGGGTGAGTGTGTGTATGGGTGTGTTAGTGAGTGAATGTATATCTCAGTGGTACATGTGCGCGTAACTACATATGTAAAAGGCAGTATATATGTGTGTTAGAGTATTTAAAAGGCTATAAGTGAGAGTGTGTGATTGTGAGAGTGGCTGTATGGATGCGTGTGTGCTTGTATCAGTTATTGTATAAGAGCGTAAGAATGTGCTAGTATTTGTATGAGTAAGTGAGCTGGTGTGTGTATAACTGTATAGGTGAGTAAATGGGTGTGTGATTAATTTTTTGCATGACTGACTAGGTGTGTGAGTACCTCTATGGATGAGTGGCGGTGTGTGAGTGTTTATATAGGTGTATGAGTGCATATGATAGTCCTGTACTGAGTGACTGTAAGTATGAGTGACTGTACGGGTGAGTGAGTAGATGTGTGTGTGTAGACCTAAGAATCAGTGAGTGGGTATGTAGTTATTGGTATTGGAGTGTGTATGGTTTTGAGAATGGCAGTCTGTAATTTAGAGTGGGTGTATCAAAAGTTATATTAGGGTGTGAGAAGATGCATGAAATTATCACATGGATGATGTCATCAGTGATGTCATCAGTGATGTCACTGACCATGTCATGAGTGATGTAATATGTGACGTCATCAGCAGTGCATTGCGGGGCGCGAGTTATAGTTAGCTGAACTAACTATAACGGGGGAATTTCACAGGTTTTGTACGAGTGCAATGTCCAACTAACTATAACTTTCCCTAAAACCTATGGTTTTTTAAGTGAATTTCAAAGGTTTTTTAAATGCTAATTTCTAACTATAATGTGCCTGAAACCTATGGTTTTTTCAGTGAATTTAAAAGGTTTTTTAAATGCTAATTTCTAACTATAACGTGCCTGAAACCTATGGTTTTTTCAGTGAATTTCAAAGGTTTTTTAAATGCTAGTTTCTAACTATGCCTACAGAGGTAGGACATGTGAACAAAGAAGAAAAAACGCACAGAAAGAAGCAAAAGAAATGCAGAAAGAAGCAACAGAAGTCCACAAAGACGAAGAAAAGTGCAGGAAGAAGCAAAAGATGTGCAGAAAGAACCAACAGAGGAGCAGAAAGAGGCCTTGTTCCAAAATCATCCTGTGCCCACAACTTTTTCCGACATGTACTGGTGGTAACTGACTCTGAGTAACCAGAGCCAGTGCTATGCTAAAACACACTTAGAATACAGTGAAAACACCTACATACACTAGGGAACACTATGCGTTGGGGTACCCCTGTGATTAGCATGACCTCCTCTGTAAGTCCCTAGTACATAATAGGGCAGGGGGATTAAAACTACCTCTTAAAACGCGCTACAGGGCGCGTTTGCACAGTGGTGAAGGGAGGGGGGGCCTGAGGTGACATGTGTGCAAGCGCGCCCCTTGGCACGTTTTAAGTTGCGGGATTAAGTCCCCTTGAATCCTGAGTGTCCCTGGGGCCCAACTAGCCCCCAGGTACATACAGTTAGGACCACAGAGCTGAGTTGCAGAGAGGCGTTCCGAGGCCACGCACCTTTTTTCACCTCTCTGCAACGCAACTCTGTTGTGCTTACTGAAGGTACCTGGTGGGCTAGTTGGACTCCAGGGACCCTCAGGATTGAAGGGGACTTAATCTCCCAACTTAAAACACGCCACGGGGCCTGTTTGCACACATGTCACCTCAAGCCCCGCCCCCTCCCTTCACCACTGTGCAAATGCGCCCCGTGGCGTGTTTTAAGTTGGGGGATTAAGTCCCCTTGAATCATGAGGGTCCCTGGGGCCCAACTAGCCCACCCTGTACCTTCAGTATGCGCCAGGGAGCTGCGTTGCAGAGAGGTGTTCAGAGGCCACGCCCCTTTTTACACCTCTCTGCAACGCAGCTCTGTGGTGCTTTCTGGACGTACCTGGTGGGCTAGTTGGCCCCCAGGGACCCTCAGGATTGAAGGGCATTTAATTCCCCATCTTAAAACGCGCCACGGGGCCTGTTTGCACACATGTCATCTGAAGCCCCGCCCCCTCCCTTCACCACTGTGCAAACGCGCCCCGTGGCGCGTTTTAAGTTGGGGGATTAAGTCCCCTTGAATCCTGAGGGTCCCTGGAGTCCAACTAGCCCACTATGTACCTCCAAAAGCGCCACAGAGCTGCGTTGCAGAGAGGTGTAAAAGGGGCATGGCCTCTGTACACCTCTCTGCAACGCAGCTCCTAGCGCATACTGGAGGTTCCTGGTGGGCTAGTTGGCCCCAGGGACCCCAGTATTCAAGGGAATTACTTCCCCTTCTTACAACGCGCCAGGGCGCGTTTGCAGACTGCTGCAGGGAGGGGCGGGGCCTCCGGCACGATGCCGGTCTTTTTTTTATGGGAGGGGGGCTGCGTGGCCCCCCTTCCCTCTGCCACTTTTGGCCCCAGGGACCCCATCCCCCGGGGCCTGAGCATTTTCTATTTATTTTTTAAAAACAAAAAAAACGGGAAGGGGGCCGCGTGGCCCCCCTTCCCTAGGCCTCTATTGGCCCCGGGGACCCCATCCCCCGGGGCAAGCCCACAGTTTTTTTTTAATAAAATATTTGGATGGGGGCTGCGTGGCCCCCCTCCTCAGGCCATTTAAGGCCCCGGGGACCCCATCCCCCGGGGCCGGCCTTTGCGTCTTTTAAAAAAAAAATTTAAATAATTTTATTTTTGGGGAGGGGGGCTGCGTGGCCCCCTTCCCGGGCCACTAATGGCCCCGGGGACCCCATCCCCCGGGGCCTGGCCACTCGTTGGGGACCGTGGGGGGGTCCCCAATCCCCGCACGGTCCCGCCAGCTCCCCGCGTCCTGCGGGAGCCGGCATTGCTTTTCCATAACGGGAGCTGCTGACATGCAGCTCCCCTTATGAAAAAGCAATCTGCTTTGCTTCATTGAAGCGAGAGCAGGTTTCCCTGCTCTCGCTTCAATGAAGCAAAGCAAGTTTGCAATGACAGGACGGGAGCCGCGAGGCTCCCGTCCCTGCCATTGCAAACAGCAGTGTCCTGGGGGTACGCACCCCGGGACACTGCAGGAGCCGGCCCTGGGTGGTGGCGGTCCCCAGGGCCACCACAGGCTCCAGGAGGGGGGCCGTGCGGCCCCCCTCCCAACATCTACATAGCCCCGGGGAGGTGGTGGTCCCCGGGGCTTCGGGGGTCCGAAACAGACCCCCACATTTATTTTGTTAGTGCCCCGGGGAGGTGGCGGTCCCCGGGGCGTTTGGGGTGGCTGGAGCCCCCCCACACAGGTCATTTATTTTTTAAAAAGAATAAGCCCCGGGGGGTGGCGGTCCCCGGGGCTGAGGGGGGGCCGTGTGCCCCCCCACCAGCATTATTTATTTAAATCCCCCGGGGGGTGGTGGTCCCCGGGGCTTGGGGGGCCTTAGAGGCCCCCCACATAAAATATAAGGCAATCCCCGCATGCCCCCAGCGGGATCCGCGCACCCTAAGCGCATGCCGCCGATTTTTTTTTTTTAAAACAAGCTTTTTTCTGCCCAGGGGGTCCTTGTGGGACCCCCTGAGCAGACCTAGGGGGTCAGGGTGTTTCTACCCTGCCCCCTTTTTGCGTTTTGCGACTTGTTTCTGTGTCTCGGTTCTACCGAGGAACAAAATGGCTGCCAACACTTCCTGATTTGGAGTGTTGACAGCCACTTCACAGCCAATTAGCATGCAGCTCTTGATCGGGCGGGTACGCGGACCCTAAGCGGCCATAGATATATATGTGATTTTACTTTTGATTTTCTCAGGAACTACTGAACGGATTTACACCATTTAAGCAAAAGGCATGACTCTGAACCAAGGGCTACCTTTTTGCCAAATTTGGTGTAATTCCGTTCAGCAGTTCGGGCTGTAGCTGCGATGAAAGGTTCCTATGGAAAATTGCATGGGGAAAACGTGTTTTGGGACCCCCCTTTTTTCTCGGCCCCCGCTTGCCGAATCACCCCGAAACTTACGGGATAGGAGCGAACCGGAGCGCCCCACGAGTTTTGAAAATTTTGCGAAGATTCGTCAACCGGCGCCAAAGTTATTTCAAATAGAATGTTGTGGATTTCCTATGGAAGATAGGTCCTAACTATAACTATCTACTGGCGACCGCCAGTAGATAATATATATATATATATATATATATATATATATATATACTCGTGTCCAGCATTAACCCTCCTTGGTATCACACGCCATTCGTTGAGGGCACAGGAAGACAGCACCAAGCAGATCAGAGAAGCAAACGGGTCTGTAATTCTATTTAGAAACGCTTTATTCTTTTTTTAAAGTTTCTTAATTTTCAGCAAAGTGCATCTGCATCAAGTGGGGAAGAAGACCAACGTGTTTCAGCCTGGGGCCTTCATCGGGGTCATAGAGTGCGCTGTATAGAGTGTCTATAAGTAGGGACTGAGCAGTCCCTCCCACAACCATTAAAACCAAAATTTTAAAGGAACTCAGATTATTTGTTCTTGTAAATGACAGTAGCAGTGTAAGCAAAAGGTTGCAAAGCAGCCCTAATACATATGTTTATACTCTTTTTGAAACATTATTGTGACATTATCTATACAATATGCAAATGATATATTGATCACATGTTTCCACAATTCTGGTAAAGTACCCCAGAAAAACATATATTTGGATGTCTATACAATATGCAAATTGATATATTGATCAAATGTTTCCACAATTCTGGTAAAGTACCCCAGAAAAGCATATATTATGTTATTAGGAAAATTTGATATTTGATTAATCACAAATCCGATCCCACAGAAGATGCTGAGACAAAAAGCACATTCTGTATTATGTCTGGACTGTTGGTGAGCTAGAGGGGTCACCCCAGAATGATATATAATAGGTTGTCCGGAAAGTTTAGTATTCGATTCATCACAAATCAGGTCCAAACAGAAGAGACTAAACAAATACACATGATTTAATTTAAAATGTCTGGACTGTTGGTGATTAAGAGGGGTCAATGGAGTGATAAAACAAATGAGTGGTAGATAGAGGACTTAAGACAGTAGAAAATAGACTGTGTTAACACTGTCAATGCCAGACATCTTGGTATTTGAGCAAGTAAGATTGATATTAAAGTGCATAGTGGTAAGCGAGAACAAACTCAAAACTTTGTCATCATACATATAAAAGAGGTTGGTAGATTCTCAAGTTGTCATTTCATAAAGGGCAAAGTATCTATTCCCGGATATATTTTGAGGTATATTCAAAGTGCATTGTGCTCAATAAATTAATAAATTGCTGGGTATATGTAAGCATTAACTCATTAATTTAAGCAGCCCAGAAATCCTCGGGCGGCAATAAGTCTTAAAGTGCACTGTGCTTGACTGGGAAATGTGTTTATACACGATATAAGAGCAATTAAATCTCCTGCTTCACTAGTCCAATTCCCACAAAAAAGTTTATAGTAGATGAAATATTGGTACCCAGGGTATTTAGGTTGCATTCTCATATGGCCCAGGGACAGAGTGTCCATTCACAAGTAAATTAAAAGTATGTGTCAAATGTACTGTACTATATAAGTTGATAGCTTTCAGGGTATATGTAAGCATTAGTCTGTTTGTTTAGACAGCCCAAAGATGTCAGGACGGTTACGCCTATTAAAGTGCACCGTACTTAGTTGAGAAATTGGTTTGTATACACTATGGGAATAACAGTTTTTCTAATGTCTCTATTATAAGTCCCACAATGATCTATAGTGAGCTTAAAATGGGAAGAAGGGAATACTATTTAAATATAACACTAATGTCCAAGATATTGAGGTGCATAGTGTTAAGTAGTAAAGTACCTAAAAACAGAATCCTATAGTCCCTTTAAAATAATATAATCAGTGCAGTATTAACATCAATGATTGTTTTTTGACATCGCTCAAAATGTATAATATAATCCCATTGCAAATGGTTCAAAACAGTATTCTGGCTTACATCATAACAGTCCTGAGTGTGGCACAGATATGCTGGACTGGACAGTGCAAAAAAGATTCACAAAAAAATCTCGAAAAATTATGCAATTCTGCATCCATATTTAATCCCCACGGTATCTCGGTGCTAACCGTTAGAATCCATTTGGACTCAGCTTTTCTCAATGCAAGTTCTCGATCACCTCCTCTTATTCTCCAGGTTATGTGCTCAATTCCATAAAATGAGCTGGTTTGAGTCTCCTTCGTGGTCTTCCCAAAGATGTTTCGCCATGGCATAAGTGAAGTCTTTGTTATTTATTGCTCTTATGTGTTGCAGGATGCGCAGTTTTAATTTATTTATAGTGTTGCCGATATATTTCTTTCCGCACTGGCATTCAAGGATGTAGACCACATGTGTTGTCTCACACAAGATTCTTTCTCTGATCTTTCTTTCTTTTCTCTCCAGTGAAGGTTGCTACATCCTAGTGATTGCATCCATACCTGCAAGCTTTACACCTATGGCACTTGTAGAACCCATTTGTTCGTAGCCAATTATCCACAATGTTTTTCTGTTTTGGTTTGTCAAAGTAACTGTGTGTTAGAATGTCACCCAGGGAGGGCGCTTTTCTGTACGTAATACTAATAGTTTTGGGTGCTAGACCTTAGGTCTTCATCATGTCGGAGTGTTTTCCAATGTTGTTGCAAAGTATTTCTGACTGTTCCACTAGAGGTATTGAATTGTGTTATAAACCTTAGCTCATCTTTGCTTTCCTCTTTCTTGCCAGCGAGCTGTTTGGGATAAAGTAGGTCCTCTCTTCTTTTGTTCATAGCTCTTAATTTTGCATTATCCAGGACCACTATTATCTACTGGCGGTCGCCAGTAGATAGTTATAGTTAGGACATATTTTCCATAGGAAATCCGCAACATTCTATTTGAAATAACTTTGGCGCCGGTTGACGAATCTTCGCGAAATTTTCAAAACTCGTGGGGCACTCCGGTCCGCTCCTATCCTGAAAGTTTCGGGGTGATTCAGCAAGCGGGGGCTGAGAAAAAAGGGGGGTCCCAAAACGCGTTTTCCCCATGCAATTTTCCATAGGAGCCTTTCATCGCAGCTACAGCCCGAACTGCTGAACGGAATTACACCAAATTTGGCAAAAAGGTAGCCCTTAGTTCAGAGTCGTGCCTTTTGCTTAAATGGTGTAAATCCGTTCAGTAGTTCCTGAGAAAATCAAAAGTAAAGTCACATATATATCTATGGCCGAGTAGGGTCCGCGTACCCTCCCAATCACGAGCTGCATGCTAATTGGCTGTCAAGTGGCTGTCAACACTCCAAATCAGGAAGTGTTGGCAGCCATTTTGTCCCTCGGTAGAACCGAGGCACAGAAACAACTGCGCAAAATGCACAAAGGGGGCAGGGTAGAAACACCCTGACCCCTAGGTCTGCTCAAGGGGTCCCACAAGGACCCCCTGGGCAGAAAAAAGCATTTAAAAAACAAAAAATCAGCGGGATGCGCTTAGGGTGCCCGGATCACGCCGTAATTAAAAAAAAATTGAAGCACGGTCTCCTGCGCTTCGAGGCTATTTTGCCCCTGGGTGGGCCAAGTCCCGGGGGCATGCGGGGTTTGATTTATATTTTATAGGGGGGCCTCTAAGGCCCCCCAAGCCCCGGGGACCGCCACCCCCCGGGGCTTCTTCTTTAAAATAATAATGACCCGTGTGGGGGGGCTCTAGCCCCCCCACACACCCCGGGGACTGCCACCTCCCCGGGGCACTAAGAAAAGAAATGTGGGGGTCCGTTTTGGACCCCCGATGCCCCGGGGACCACCACCTCCCCGGGGCTTTACTAATGAAGGGAGGGGGGCTGCGTGGCCCCCCTCCTGGAGCCCTCCATGGCCCTGGGGACCGCCACCCCCCTGGGCCGGCTCCTGTAGTGTCTCGGGGTGCATACCCCCGGGACACTGCTGTTTGCAATCACGGGACGGGAGCCTCGCGGCTCCCATCCTGTGATTGCAAACTGCTGCTTCATTGAAGCGAGAGCAGGGAAACCTGCTCTCGCTTCAATGAAGCAAGGAGATTGCTTTTCCGTAAGGGGAGCTGCATGTCAGCAGCTCCCCTTATGAAAAGCAATGCCGGCTCCCGCAGGACGCGGGGAGCCGGCGGGACCGTGCGGGCATTGGGGACCCCCCATGGTCCCCAACGAGTGGCCAGGCCCTGGGGGATGGGGTCCCCGGGGCTATTAGTGGCCTGGGAGGGGGGCCACGCAGCCCCCCTCCCCAAAAATAAACAAATTAAAAAAAACAAAAAAAAAACGTAAAGGCCGGCCCCGAGGGATGGGGTCCCTGGGGCCTTAAATGGCCTGAGGAGGGGGGCCACGCAGCCCCCCTCCAAATATTTAAATTACAAAAAAAAGAGGGCATGCCCCGGGGGATGGGGTCCCCGGGGCCAATAGAGGCCCAGGGAAGGGGGGCCACGCGGCCCCCTTCCTGTTTTTTTTATTTAAAAAAAAAAGAAAACCCTCAGGCCCCGGGGGATGAGGTCCCCGGGGCCAAAAGTGGCCGAGGGAAGGGGGGCCATGCAGCCCCCTCCCATACAAAAAAAAAAGACCGGCATCGTGCCAGAGGCCCCGCCCCCTCCCTGCAGCAGTCTGCAAACGCGCCCCCTGGCGCGTTTTAAGAAGGGGAAGTAATTCCCCTTGAATACTGGGGGTCCCTGGGGGCCAACTAGCCCACCAGGAACCTCCAGTATGCGCAAGGGAGCTGCGTTGCAGAGAGGTTTACAGAGGCCACGCCCCTTTTTACACCTCTCTGCAACGCAGCTCTGTGGTGCTTTTTGGAGGTACATGGTGGGCTAGTTGCACTCCAGGGACCCTCAAGATTCAAGGGGACTTAATCCCCCAACTTAAAATGCGCCACGGGGCGCGTTTGCACAGTGGTGAAGGGAGGGGGCGGGGCTTCAGGTGAAATGTGTGCAAACAGGCCCCGTGGCGCATTTTAAGATGGGGAATTAAATCCTCTTCAATCCTGAGGGTCCCTGGGGGCCAGCTAGCCCACCAGGTACGTCCAGAAAGCGCCACAGAGCTGCGTTGCAGAGAGGTGTAAAAAGGGGCATGGCCTCTGAACACCTCTCTGCAACACAGCTCCCTGGCACATACTGGAGGTACAGGGTGGGCTAGTTGGACCCCAGGGACGCTCATGATTCAAGGGGACTTAATCCCCCAAATTAAAAAGCGCCACGTGGCGCGTTTGCACAGTGGTGAAGGGAGGGGGTGGGGCTTGAGGTGACATGTGTGCAAACAGGCCCCGTGGCGTGTTTTACGTTGGGAGATTAAGTCCCCTTCAATCCTGAGGGTCCCTGGAGTCCAACTAGCCCACCAGGTACCTTCAGTAAGCACAACAGAGTTGCGTTGCAGAGAGGTGAAAAAAGGTGCGTGGCCTCGGAACGCCTCTATGCAACTCAGCTCTGTGGTCCTAACTGTAGGTACCTGGGGGGCTAGTTGGGCCCCAGGGACACTCAGGATTCAAGGGGACTTAATCCCGCAACTTAAAACGTGCCACGGGGCGCGTTTGCACACATGTCACCTCAGGCACCCCCTCCCTTCACCACTGTGCAAACGCACCCTGTAGCGCGTTTTAAGAGGTAGTTTTAATCCCCCTGCCCTATTATGTACTAGGGACTTACAGTGGAGGTCATGCTAATCACAGGGGTACCCCAACGCATAGTGTTCCCTAGTGTATGTAGGTGTTTTAACTGTATTCTAAGTGTGTTTTAGCATAGCACTGGCTCTGGTTAGTCAGAGTCAGTTACCACCAGTACACGTTGGAAAAAGTTGTGGGCACAGGATGATTTTGGAACAAGGCCTCTTTCTGCTCCTCTGTTGGTTCTTTCTGCACATCTTTTGCTTCTTCCTGCACTTTTCTTCGTCTTTGTGGACTTCTGTTGCTTCTTTCTGCATTTCTTTTGCTTCTTTCTGTGCGTTTTTTCTTCTTTCTTCACATGTCCTACCTCTGTAGGCATAGTTACAAACTAGCATTTAAAAAACCTTTGAAATTCACTTAAAAAACCATAGGTTTCAAGCACGTTATAGTTAGAAATTAGCATTTAAAAAAACCTTTGAAATTCACTGAAAAAACCATAGGTTTCAGACACGTTATAGTTAGAAATTAGCATTTAAAAAACCTATGAAATTCACTGAAAAAACCATAGGTTTTAGGGACAGTTATAGTTAGTTGGACATTTCACTCGTACAAAACCCGTGAAATTCCCCCGTTATAGTTAGTTCAGCTAACTATAACTTGAGCCCCCGCAATGCACTGCTGATGACGTCACATATTACATCACTCATGACATGGTCAGTGACATCACTGATGACATCACTGATGACATCACTGATGACATCATCCATGTGATAATTTGATGCATCTTCTCACACCCTAATATAACTTTTGATACACCCACTGTAAATTACAGACTGCCATTCTCAAAACCATAGACACTCCAACACCAATAACGACATACACACTCATTGATTCTTTGCTCTACACACACATCCACTCACTCTCCAGTACAGTCACTCATACTTACGGTCACTCAGTACAGGACTATCATATGCACTCATACACCTACATAGACACTCACACACCGCCACTCATCCATAGAGGTACTCACACACCTAGTCAGTCATGCAAATATTTAATCACACTGCCATTTACTCACCTATACAGTTATACACACACCAGCTCACTTACTCATACAAATACTAGCACATTCTTACGCTGTTATACAATCACTGATACAAGCACACACTCATCCACACAGCCACTCTCACAATCACACACTCTCACTTATAGCCATTTAAATACTCCAACACACATATATACTGCCTTTCACATATGTAGTTACTCACACATGTACCACTGAGAGATACATTCACTCACTAACACACCCATACACACACTCACCCACCCAAGCAGTCCATCACAGATGCACTCTTGAAATCATGCACCCAGTGATTCACCCACTCACACATCTATGTACAGAGTCACACACACCCCACCCACACAAACACTCAAGCACTCATACAGATACTCAGACAACCAATCAATAACCCATATAGACACTCATGTAGCTATTCACAAACCCATGCAGCCACTTACACACCAACATACAGATGGATACAGACATTCACACAGTTTAGTCACTAACCCATGCAATCAGTAAGATACGTTTAATCACTCATAGAGTCAGTCACGCACCTACTAAATCATCCATTCAGACACTTATACACCCACTAATTCTTCAATATGCCTTTCCCTATATATATTAAACATATTTAAACTTTACAGAAACACACAGTCACTGGATGATGTCATCAGTGATGTCATTTGAGATGTCATCAGTGATGTCACTGACCATGTCATGAGTGATGTAATATGTGACGTCATCAGCAGTGCATTGCGGGGGCGCGAGTTATAGTTAGCTGAACTAACTATAACGGGGGAATTTCACGGGTTTTGTACGAGTGAAATGTCCAACTAACTATAACTGTCCCTAAAACCTATGGCAGGATGCGCTCAGGGTGCGCGAATCCTGCCGAAAAAAACAAAATCGAAGCGCGGTCTCCCGCGCTTTGATTGCATTTTGCCCCCGGGTGGCCCAAGTCCCGGGGGCATGGTGGGGGTGGGTATATTGTTTGTATAGGGGGCCTCAAAGGGCCCCCCAAGCCCCGGGGACCGCCACCCCCCGGGGCTTTATAGAAAAAATGGTGCGGGAGGGCTCTTCTGCCCTCCCGCAGCCCCGGTGACCGCCACCCCCCGGGGCTTCTTTTTTTTATTTAAATAAGGTGTGGGGGGGCTCCAGCCCCCCCACACGCCCCCGGGACCACCACCTCCCCGGGGCACTTATAAAATAAATGTGGGGGTCCATTACGGACCCCCAGAGCCCCGGGGCTGTGCAATTTAAGGGAGGGGGGCCTCGCGGCCCCCCTCCTGGAGACCTTGATGGCCCTGGGGACCACCACCCCCCAGGGCCGGCTCCTGCAGTGTCCCGGGGTGCCTACCCCCGGGACACTGTAGTTTGCTATGGCAGGACGGGAGCCTCGCGGCTCCCGTCCTGCCATAGCAAACTGCTTTGGATATTGGAAGAGAGAGCAGGGAAACCTGCTCTCTCTTCCAATATCCAAAGCACATTGCTTTTCCACATGGGGAGCTGCAAATTAGCAGCTCCCCATGTGGAAAGCAATGCCGGCTCCCAAGGGACGCGGGGAGCCGGCGGGACTGTGGGGGATTGGGGACCCCCACAGTCTCCAACGTGAGGCCAGGCCCCGGGGATGGGGTCCCCGGGGCCATAAGTGGCCCGGGAGGGGGCCACGCAGCCCCCCTCCCCAAAGTTTTAAAAAAAAACCTCAAAAAAAAAAAAAAGGGTATGGCCGGCCCCGGGGGATGGGGTCCCCGGGGCCTTAAATGGCCAGAGGAGGGGGGCCACGCAGCCCCCCTCCAAAGAATAAAATGTAGAAATAGAGGCCATGCCCCGGGGGATGGGGTCCCCGGGGCCAATACAGGCCTAGGGAAGGGGGGCCACGCGGCCCCCTTCCCGTTTTTTTTTTTACATTTTAATTAAAAAAAGGGGTAAGGTCCTGGGGGATGGGGTCCCCAGGGCCCAAAAACAGAGAAAAAGGAAGGGGGCCACACAGCCCCCCTTCAGGGGACAAAAAAAAACAAAAACGATCGGGCCCGCAGGCCCCGCCCCTTCCTTCACCACTCTGCAAACGCGCCCCTGGCGCGTTTGCAGAGGGGAACGAATTCCCCTTGAATACTGGGGTCCCTGGGGGCCAACTAGCCCACCAGGAACCTCCAGTATGCGCCAGGGGCTGCGTTGCAGAGAGTTGTACAGAGGCCACGCCCTTTTACACCTCTCTGCAACGCAGCTCTGTGGCGCTTTTTGGATATACCTGTAGGGCTAGTTGGCCCCCAGGGACCCTCAGGATTCAAGGGAGTTAATCCCCCGACTTAAAACGCGCCACGGGGCGCGTTTGCACAGTGGTGAAGGGAGGGGGCGGGGCTTCAGGTGACATCTGTGCAAACGCGCCCCGTGGCGCGTTTTAAGTTGGGGGATTAAATCCCCTTCAATCCTGAGGGTCCCTGGGGGCCAACTAGCCCGACAGGTACATCCAGAAAGCGCCACAGAGCTGCGTTGCAGAGAGGTGTAAAAAGGGGTGTGGCCTCTCTACACGTCTCTGCAACGCAGCCCCCTGGCGCATATTGGAGGTTCCTGGTGGGCTAGTTGGCCCCTAGGGACCCTCAGGATTCAAGGGGACTTAATCCCCCAACTTAAAACGCGCCACGGGGCGCGTTTGCACAGATGTCACCTCAGGCCCCGCCCCTCCCTTCACCATTGTGCAAATATTCTTCTAAAATCATCCGAAATACGAATTCCGATTTACTCACCTGTTATAAGGAGAGACCTCAGTGCTGTATCTTTCAGTCCAGTACTGGTCCTGAAAAGTAATTGTAACCGTACTTACCAGTAACTTGAATTTCCTTCCATAGGATATCATTGCCTGCTTTTTGCTGAAAAAGTTTCTAAGTGTTGATTTTTGAAACCTACAAATATTCCTCTAAAATCAGCCGAAATACGAATTCCGATTTACTCACCTGTTATAAGGAGAGACCTCAGTGCTGTATCTTTCAGCCCAGTACTGGTCCTGAAAAGTAATTCTAACCGTACTTACCAGTAACTTGAATTTCCTTCCATAGGCTAACATTGACTGGTTTCACTTGGAAATTCTTCTAAGTGTTGAGTTTTGGAACTTTATAATATTCCTCTAAAATCAGCCGAAATACGAATTCCGATTTACTCACCTGTTATCAGGAGAGAACCCAGTGCTGCATCTTTTAGCCCAGCACTGACCCTGAAAAGTAATTTTAACCGTACTTACCAGTAACTTGAATTTCCTTCCATAGGCTAACATTGACTGGTTTCACTTGGAAATTCTTCTAAGTGTGGAGTTTTGGAACTTAAAAATATTCCTCTAAAATCAGCCGAAATACGAATTCCGATTTACTCACCTGTTATCAGGAGAGACCTCAGTGCTGCATCTTTCAGCCCAGTACTAATCCTGAAAAGTAATTTTAACCGTACTTACCAGTAACTTGAATTTCCTTCCATAGGATATCATTGCCTGCTTTTTGCTGAAAAAGTTTCTAAGTGTTGATTTTTGAAACATACAAATATTCCTCTAAAATCAGCCGAAATCCGAATTCTGATTTACTCACCTGTTATCAGGAGAGACCTCAGTGCTGCATCTTTCAGCCCAGTACTGGTCCTGAAAAGTAATTTTAACCGTACTTACCAGTAACTTGAATTTCCTTCCATAGGCTAACATTGACTGGTTTCACTTGGAAATTCTTCTAAGTGTGGAGTTTTGGAACTTTAAATTATTCTTCTAAAATCAGCCGAAATACGAATTCCGATTTACTCACCTGTTATCAGGAGAGAACCCAGTGCTGCATCTTTTAGCCCAGCACTGACCCTGAAAAGTAATTTTAACCGTACTTACCAGTAACTTATCTTTTCTTCCATAGGAATCCATTGTCTGGTTTTCAGCAGAAAAGTTTCAAAGTGTCGATTTTCACAAACTACAAATATTCCTTAAAAATCGCCTGTATGACTTAAACGCATTTTTTCAACTGTTTACAGGAGATGCACCAGTGCTGGATCCAGGATCCAACACTGAGTAAGAAAAAGTAACGATAACAGTTTTTACCTGCTAAGTGAATTTCCTTCCATAGGATAACATTGGTGATTCTATGAGGAAAAGTTTCAAAGTGTCAACTTTTAAAATACAATAATATTCCTTAAAAATCACGACTGTAACCAAAACGCTTTTACTCAACTGTTTACAGGAGATGTCCCAGGACTGAATCTAGGATCCAGTCCTGTGGTTAGAAAAGTAATCCATAAAGTAACTAATTGCATTTAACTAGAAATTCACATTGAGCTGAATGTTGCATTGTGTTTGAAAATGTGTTGCCCATTGCAACAACTGTAACTACTGTACTTAAAAGTCTATTGCCTATGTGCAAAGTATTTAAACTAAAGTAATTCATTCTGAGAAAGTATTTTTGTAATGTAATGTATAATGTAATTACAATGTAATTTAAAAAATAAAATATGTAAAAGAAATTGTTTGTAAAAATGTAGTAAATCAGTATGAAAACAATTAATATAAAAATTAATACATTTAAAAAATGTCATTTAAAAAACCTTTGAAATTCACTGAAAAAACCGTAGGTTTCAGGCACGTTATAGTTACAAATTAGCATTTAAAAAACCTTTGAAATTCACTGAAAAAACCATAGGTTTCAGACACGTTATAGTTAGAAATTAGCATTTAAAAAACCTTTGAAATTCACTGAAAAAAACATAGGTTTTAGGGACAGTTATAGTTAGTTGGACATTGCACTCGTACAAAACCCGTGAAATTCCCCCGTTATAGTTAGTTCAGCTAACTATAACTCGCGCCCCGCAATGCACTGCTGATGACGTCACATATTACATCACTCATGACATGGTCAGTGACATCACTGATGACATCACTGATGACATCTCAAATGACATCACTGATGACATCATCCACGTGATAATCTGATGCAGCTCTTCACACCCTAATATAACCTTTGATACACCCAATCTAAATTACAGACTGCCATTCGCAAAACCATAGACACTCCAACACCAATAACTACATACCCACTCATTGATTCTTAGGTCTACACACACACATCCACTCACTCACCCGTACAGTCACTCATACTTATGGTCACAGTACAGGACTATCATATGCACTCTTACTCCTATATAGACACTCAAACACCGCCACTCATTCATAGAGGTACTCACACACCTAGTCAGTCATGCAAATAATTAACCACACTGCCATTCACTCACCTATACAGTTATACACACACCAGCTCACTTAATCATACAAATACTAGCACATTGTTACGCTCTTATACAATCACTGATACAAGCACACACTCATCCATACAGCCACTATCACAATCACTCACTCTCGCTTATAGCTATTTATATACTCTAACACACATATATACTGCCTTTCACATATGTAGTTACTCACGCATGTACCACTGGGACATACATTCACTCACTAACACACTCTTACACACACTTACCCACCCATACAGTCTATCACAGATGCACTCTTGAAACCATCCACCCAGTGAATCACCCACTCACACATCTATGCACAGTCGCACACACCCCATCCACACAAACACTCAGGCACCCATACAGATACTCAGACAACAAATCAATAACTCTTATAGACACTCATGTAGCTATTCACAAACCCATGCAGCCACTTACACAGCAACAGACAGATACAGACATTCACCCAGTTTAGTCACTAACCCATGCATTCAGTAAGATACGTTTAATCACTCACTTATAGAATTAGTCACGCACCTACTAAATCATCCATACAGACACTTATACACCCACTCATTCTTCAATACGCCTTTCCCTATGTATATTAAAAATATTTAAACTTTACAGAAACACACAGTCACTGGATGATGTCATCAGTGATGTCATTTGAGATGTCATCAGTGATGTCATCAGTGATGTCACTGACCATGTCATGAGTGATGTAATATGTGACATCATCAGCAGTGCATTGCGGGCGCGAGTTATAGTTAGCTGAACTAACTATAACGGGGGAATTTCACGGGTTTTGTACGAGTGCAATGTCCAACTAACTATAACTGTCCCTAAAACCTATGGTTTTTTCAGTGAATATATATATATATATATAAAATCAGTGCAGTATTAACATCAATGTTTGTTTTTTGACATCGCTCAAAATGTATAATATAATCCCATTGCAAATGGTTCAAAACAGTATTCTGGCTTACATCATAACAGTCCTGAGTGTGGCACAGATATTGTTGGACAGTGCAAAAAAGATTCACAAAAAAATCTCGAAAAATGATGCAATTCTGCATCCATATTTAATCCCCACGGTATCTCGGTGCTAACCGTTAGAATCCATTTGGACTCAGCTTTTCTCAGTGCAAGTTCTCGATCTCCTCCTCTTATACTCCAGGTTATGTGCTCAATTCCATAAAATGAGCTGGTTTGAGTCTCCTTCGTGGTCTTCCCAAAGATGTTTCGCCATGGCATAAGTGAAGTCTTTGTTATTTTGCATTATCCAGGACCACTGGTGGATATACTCTTCTTGAAAATCTAGTATACATCTGGTCCAATTGTGACATGAATTCTTCCTCCTCAGAGCAGTTTCTTCGGGCACGTAGGAATTCCCCATAGGGTACACTCCACATGAGTGATCTAGGATGGTTGCTGTTAGCCACCAGAATGCTGTTGCACGCTGTAGGTTTGCGATATAAGGTGGTGCAGATCTTTTTATTGTGGATGTATATTCGTGTGTCTAAAAACTCAATTTCCTGATGACTTATATTGTAGATGAATTTTAGAAGAAATACATTCTCATTAAAAGATCTTAAGATGAGTTCCAGTTTCTCCTCACCTCCTTCCCAAATTAAAAATTGATGGTCCATGTAACGCACCCATAGCACTACTCTGTCAGTCATTGTTTTATTTTTGTCACACCAGACATGTTCGGCATCCCAGAAAGCCATGGTCAGCTTAGCGTATGTAGGCGCGAAAGATGTTCCCATCGCAGTTCCTCTCCTTTGTCTGTAAAATTTGTTGTCAAATATAAATACATTGCTATGGAGGCAGAAATGGATCATTTCTAGGATCATTTGTGTCTGTTCTAGAAGACTCAGTGAACGTGATCTCAAGAAGAACTCATTCGCTTTGATGCCATCTTCGTGATTGATGGATGTATACAAGGAGATAACATCGATAGTTGCCATGACATAATCCTCTTTCCACGATATTCCCCCAATACGTTTGAGAAAGTCAGTAGTCTCACGGATATATGACGGAAGATTCTCCACATAAGGAAAGAGAAATATGTCAATGAATCTTGATGTGTTCTCCAACAGGGAGCCACAAGAACTAACAATCGGACGTCCCGGAGGGTTCTCCAAGCTTTTATGGACTTTGGGGAGGATATACAGTGTTGGTGTTGTAGGTCGCGTTGTAAGTAGATATTCGAACTCATCGTCATCCAGCAGTTCTCTCATTTGCCAATTCACAAATTTGACAGTCCATAATCACGATATTTCCACCCTTGTCTGATGGCTTGATTATGATGTTCTTATCCTTTTGTAAATCCTGTAGTGCCCAGAGCTCATCCTTGGTCATATTTTGTCTCCTATGTTGTATGTCTTTCTTCTCTTTGATTTAAATGGAACGTAGTTATTCAGTCATCATTTCTTGGAAGATATCCACTCTGTTTCCAGGTGGTAATTGGGGGCAGAACCTTGAGTGTGTTTTGCAGTTGCTGCTGAGAGATAGGTTTGTGTCAATGGACATATATTCACATAGCTGTACATCTGGGATTTCTTCTGGAATGATAGTCGTTTGATGTTCCATGTCTTCTCTTTCCAGATGATAAAGGGTTCTCAGAGGTGGTATCTCACTTATCGTTAGAGGTATCAGATCACTTGGCGTCCCTCGTTTTGTTATCCTTGGTGGCGGGTTATTGATCAAATGTTTTTTCAGTTTTAGTTTGCGGCAGAATTTGTATGAATCAACCCTTGTACTTGCTAAGTCCATTTCTGATGCGGGGCAGAAGGTCAAGCCTTTGTTTAATAAATTTACATGTTTGGAGTTCAAGGTTTAGAAGACAATTTGATGACCAGATTATCCTTAGTTGCAGTGCGGGGTCATCATTTGCTTTTGTAATCATTTTGAGTCTTTGCTTTTTTTGCCTCTGCCTATTACCACTCCGTCTTGTTCTATTTGTTGATGTTCTCCTCTCTGTTGTTGGTATTTTTTCTTGGGTTGTGTGCCTCTGCCTTTCCCTCGCGTAGTCATGCAGAGTAGACGCATCTCCCCAGAAGAATCCATCCTTTGGTGACTGTCGTGTGGACCTTCGTCCCCTGAACTGATTTCCGAACTCTCTGAACTTGACATTCTAGTTTGTTCCTGTACCTGAATCCGATCCATCGATTGTTTGTTGTAGTTGGCGGCATATCTCTGGGCGAAAGTATAAACACGCCCTCTAGCGTAATCAATCTTATCACGCTGAAATTTCCCTATTTTTTTGTTCTGTACTTCTTTTTTGTGCCTATCCAGCTTTTTTTTCAAGCTCCTCAAATAATTTAATGCCCTCAACGGATTCTTTGAATTTTTCGAAGGATTTTTCTAAATCTTTGGACATTTCCATTGCTTGTGCCAATCTTCTCTCAGCGTGTATTATGAGTGTATTTATAAGCTTCATAGAGCACTCCGTGGTGTCAGATTGCCATTGCGAGAGGAGATCCGGATCCAGGTCACTTAAAGTAGGAAGGACAAAGATCCTTAAACCCCTTGGAATCCGTTTACAGGCCACATATTTTTTCAAGGTCTCACTCTCCCACCATTTGTTAATCTCTACTATTCTTGTTTGTTCCAGTTCCTTTATTTGTTTTTTTGGCGTGCTTCTGGAGTTCAAGCCTGTGGAATGCACATCGCCCTGTGTGGTAGTGAGTTCACCTTCATCATCAAACATTTCTTTCAGCAATTGCTCCGGTTTGCTCCACCTGTCAGCCATTCTATTTGGAAGTAGTAAAGGACAATGTTTGAAACACTCCTGAGTTAGAGAGTAGCTTGACCTCCTCTTACAGATAGTTCTTGTACTGGAATAGGAGTATTGGCCTTATCACAAAATGGAACTTTATTCCCTCTCTCTAGTAAAATCCTCTTAGGTGTTTACACTTGGCATGTGCGCTGTCCTATTGTGTCAAGTCGCCTTTCTGTTTTTACGTCGGACTTACCCTTCCCAGAGTTCATGGATATTAATATCTTTGTGACATTGGTGCTATCGTGATTGCAGTCACTGACTCTTTTTTAGTAATATTCTACAATTATTCGTTTTGATGTATATATTGTTGCTACTGTGTCCAAAGTCTACTTCCTTTGTTGTCTTATCACAGTCAGATTACAATGGCTGGAATTCCTTTTCGATATATAATATATATCGCAAGTAGTCTTTAGATTGTTTCTTTGTGTTCCGTTTTGTGGAAAAAGACAATAGTTTGGAGAAGATCCTAGGTTTCAAATGTAATTTATAATCATTCCGCAATGGGATTCATACGATTGTTGGTGTTGTCATTTAGATGATAGTAGAGCACCCTCTGCTGGACTTTGAGAGAATCGTTTATTGACTGCTTTAGCCATTGGTAATGTTCAGATCTTTAAGTTGAATGTAAACTCCAAACTAATTATGCGCAATTCAAAAGATTGTTTGATGTTACTGCTGTGTCCACATCTAAATAATTGTTATTCAAAATCAGGTTCCTTGAGCTGTACAAACTCCCAAAATGCACAGTAATGACTGGAGAAATTCCTTCTTCGCGTTTCAGAGTTCCGGGATCCCAAAATTGCTTCCTAGGCTGCTTGCATCTTTAACGGTGACTTGGGTGCTGCATCTACATTCATCGCGCTAGTCACCCTCGGTAAAAGTCACTGGGAAAATGGACTACAGCTAAACGAGAGCTCGCTATTTCAAATAGAGCCGCTCACTGTGGCCTGCCTGCACGTCACGAAGGTTGCTTCGGGGGAAAGGAATGCAGCGTTTGCTTCCTCAAGGGCACCTCCCTCCGAAGGACTACCCAGCGGAAAATACCGCAACCCCCTAACCTCTCGGCCCCCTACCGTGTTCGGCATCACAGGCTCGCTCCCGGTGTTCGTTGTTGTAGCGGTCTCGGGGGTGGAAGCAGCTTTGTTTCTGAGAAACACCACAAAGCCGTCGGAAGGAAAAAGCCGATCCATGTCCGGGTGCTCATCTTTCATGGTCCGACACCCCGTTTTACTGGATACAGGTGTCCCGCATTAACCCTCCTTGGTATCACACGCCATTCATTGAGGGCACAGGAAGACAGCACCAAGCAGATCAGAGAAGCAAACAAAAAAGCAAAGGTTACAGGGACATTATAGTTAGGCTCAGATTTTACTGGTACAAAACCAGTGAAATTCATTTGAGATGTCATCAGTGATGTCACTAACCATGTCACAAGTAATGTAATATACGAAGTTATAAGCAGTGCATTGCGGAGGCACGAGTTATAGTTAGCTCGGCTAACTATAACTGCTGAATTTTACTGGCTTTGTATGAGCGAAATCTGAGCCTAACTATAATGTCCCTGTAACCTTTGTTTTTTTCAGTGAATTTCTAAGGTGTTTTTAACGTGAAGTAAGATGACCATCACAATGCACAGTAGGGGTGGGGTTGCATGCAGGGCCTGGCATTGTGTTGGCCCAACCAAGCTTGCTTCTCCTTCCCCCCTCCTCCTTGCCATCCATTGTCCATTACTCTGCTCCCACATTACAGCAGTGTGTGGCCGTTGTTCTGCCACTGCCCTT